>OY720416.1:4473865-5673865 GCA_963082905.1 Oligia fasciuncula | reverse complement strand
TAGGCAGATGATGACTTCTCTATTAGTCGTCATCTCAGTAGTCACCCCCTTTCTAACCATATCATCATTCACACATTCCATCCATCGTTTCTTTGGTCTTCCCCTACTCATAGAGACAAAATAAAAGAATAATATTTTAAAAAATCTTATTTAATTTACTAACAAAGTAACAGATAAGTTTTCACAACTGTAACATCCTATAATACAAGTATATACATAAATTAATGCTTTAACATTGCATCGCACCAAAACTTGAAAAACTTTTACAAAAATTACATGTCAAAAAGATTATTCCTTAATTCTGGTACACTGGTTCGGTTTCTCAGGCTTTTCTTAGCTCTTCCATTAACATTTCACCCTAAGAACAGAGTTTATTACGTTTAGGTCTAGTCTCACCAATTCACCATACTTTGTCAGTGATCTGAGGAATAATTCTTGTAATTTTATGAACGTTCACAGTCTGATCTCAGTCTCAATCTGTCAAAAATTTTACACTTTCTAAATCTAGTCGTTGTCTCATCTCGGCGGCAAACAAATGTCAAAAATGTAGGGTAATTAGAGGGCAATTCTTGTAACTTTAAGAACGTTCACACTTCACAGTCTGATCTCGGTCTCAATAACACAAAAACACCTCTAATTTCCCCATATTTTCGACAAGTTTTTAACATTGATTGTCGCTGAGATGCGATTGCGACTGGATTTTGAACGTTTTTAATTACGGGAATCGGCCTTCTGGTGAAAATGACAGATTTTTTGACGGCCGTTACCTATAATATGACGGAACCGCTGTCCTAGGGATCCCTGGCTTAGTTCACATTTGGGCCCACTTGCACCAAAAATCACTAAATGCGTTTAGCGCTTAACTTATTTAAAACATCGTTCGAGATCAGACTGTGACGTGTAAACGTTATTAAAATTACAAGAATTGCCCTCAGATATTTGACATTAAGGTGTCAAAAATTACAAGAATTGCCCCTCAGATATTTGACATTAAGGTGTCAAAAATTACATACAAGAATTGCCCCTCAGATATTTGACATTAAGGTGTCAAAAATTACAAGAATTGCCCGTCAGATATTTGACATTAAGGTGTCAAAAATTACAAGAATTGCCCCTCAGATATTTGACATTAAGGTGTCAAAAAACGCTTTGTATTTGGACAGGCATCATTGTGAGACCATTGTCCTCTTCCTTAGGAAACCAAAGCCACAGTAAAGATATGAACAGTACGGAAAAAACTACGTAGTAATGTTCGAAGCGGCACACTCACACAGACGCGCGCATCTACGGTACCCCTAGCGATAGTCGCGGTGCTCTCAGTCACGGGTGCCGCTTAGGGGTACCGTAGATGCGCGCGTCTGTGTGAGTGTGCCGTTTCGAACGTTAGTACGTAGTTTCCGTACTGTTCATATCTTCACTGTGCCAAAGGTTCGAGGGAGCAAGCATTTTAACGTACTATGCAATACAGTCCGTCAAAATGCCTATCATGACATTATTATGTCTAAGTGTTTGGCCACACTGGTATGTACTGACGCCAGCACATCAAGCTACCCGAAACTGTCAAACTTTCCCAATCAACTTTGAACCTTATGCTTTAGGGATAAGGTTGAAAATCTATTAAAGAAATTTGAAAGATTGTGGAACCTTGATGTGCTGGCGTCTGTAATCATCGACCGATGAATTTCGGTGACAGTTTTATCAATAGATTTTTACCAGAATTACATAAATGGTAACTGGAAAGGACTGAAAAAAAATGTTAACAAGTATTTCTTATTATTTTTAAATGGCACCCATGATGTAAATTTATCCTTAAATGATATATTAATATACCTACTAGTATGCATGTATACCTATACTAGTATACTATATGAAGTTTTGAAACATTTAGGTTGGAGCCAGACTAAACATGTCGACGCAAACGGGTCTGCTCGACTGGACTGGCTCCACCCTTAGGCTCAACTCACACCAAAAGAGTGTCGAAGCGCAGCGAAGCGGAGCGCAGTTTCAGTGTCATATGAATTTTAACTTTATTTTCATTACTATAATACTTATTATCGCAACCGCTCGGTAGAGAAGGCTATTCGCCGGAATTCCGGCGGCGCCGCGGGCATCCGCGCGACTCGTTCGAGTTTCTCATGCGTTAATAAGTATTATAGTAATGAAAGTAAAGTTAAAATTCATATGACACTGAAACTGCGCTCCGCTTTGCCGCGCTTCGACGATCTTTTGGTGTGAGTTGAGCCTTACGTAATATTTTGTTAAATATTACTAAATAATGCATATTAAAAAAATTACTTTAAAAGCACAGGTGGTATATTTTTATATAATTCTAAATACATTCTAATTGCATCGTAAATGTTTTGACTGCCTAACTTACATATTAACTAGTATATCAGTGCTGTTTCTATATGGATTTTGTTTTTTTTCTATCTACTTAGTAAAATAATAAATACATACTTAATAATATTTAAATACATAATTAAATACATACATTGTTAGTATATAAGGGTGTGTAACCACCAGGCTGAGTTTTATACAGCATGTATAATATTTTTATTTCACGAAGCAACCCGCGTTTTTCTTGTGGTTACCAAATATATATATATTTTTTTTAAAACGTTGCTCCACACTAGGAATTTCTCCTGTATTGTGGGTGCGTTTACAAACATTTAAACTCACATACACAAACAGCCAGACCCGGAACAACTACTTGTAGGTCCTACAAATATTTGTTCCGTGCAGGAATCGAACCCGCGACACGCAGCGCATCAGTCAATCGCTTAACCACTGCGCCAACCATGCCGTCAGGAGCTCTCGGTATCACTCAAGACACGAGCGAAGTCGGAAGTCTGCGTATGTGTGTTTGTTATGTGCTGACACTATGCATCTATGCGCATTTTCTAGGCGTTATCATACATGAATACACACCCTTTTCTAGAAACAATAAAAATCCCAAAATAAAACTATTTGAAATCATTTGTAAAAATACATGTTAGTTCTAAGTACTAAAAAATATACATAAAATAAATGTTTTATAAAAAATAAATAACAATATAATTATAAAACTACGTTCGGAAGACTATGGACAAAAAAATTAAACTTATTAGTATTTATATTGCACTGTATGGAGCAATGACCACATAACTTCGTACTTTTATAGTTTGTCTAGCGAAACTCCACAGACACACTCCAAAAGTTAGTGAGAACATTTTCGAAATGTCTTATTTGAAAAAAGATAACTGGAAATCTCTGTTTCTATGCAAAATTTAAAATCGGTATAATTTGGCTGTAACACTATTTAAAAAAAATGTTCTTAAGTAACTTTTTAGATCTTTGTATCCTGCTTAGGCGTATGAAGTTTCATTAAAATCGGTTCATTCATTTCGAAAAATAAGGGCTTGAAAGTTTGTATGAAATGCCGTACAGCGTAAACGCTCTTAAAATTATGAGTTTAGGTTTTAAAGTGAAAACTTCTTGAGGCGCTCTTTGTTCTGTTTCTGAACAGTGAAAGAATCTGAACCATCACGCTCGGGTCGGTGACGCTGAAACGCGTGTACTCGGCTCATATAAGTTTTCACTTCTATAGTGTGGTCATAAACACACACCCTCTTTTGTTTGTTTTATCATCATTAGCTATACCTTTCACGTCTATGAAGTTTCGCTAGTCAAATTAATTTGACTTTCGTATAGCAAAATTTGACGACAAAATTACAGCAGATAGGTACGACACACTGGCGCCGATTCTCTATTGCACCAAGTTAACAAAAAAATATAGTATTACTATCCGTTATTATGAGACAGCGATACTTCAGAGCTGTCACCCTAACTCGCCCAAGAGATGTCACTACAAATTCAATTCAAATTAGATTGGTACAGTCTGTGAAGTTTCGCTAAGTAATTAAAATTTGACATATGAATACAATATTTAAAATATGACGTAAACGCAAATTCAACGCAATTTATTTCAATTAAACCATTTACGGTCACTTTTAAATTGTCAAAGAGTCTTTCAGTTAGTCAGATAGTTGAAGTTAGTTGCCCATACAAATTTCTTTATGGTGAAAGTGGGCAAGAAACTCCAAGGGTACTCTTTTAAATCAATATATTACAAAATCATAAATAACTAAAAAAATATTATTAGTATGACAAATGTAATGAAACGTAAGGTCTATATTTCTTTGGTTTATTTGTGCTGCATTATGTATGAAAATTCCGAATAAAAATTCATCCCCGGTTTCAGCGCGACTACTGAATTTAATAATTTGATAAATATCATGTCAACTTACAGGATCAGGGGGCCTAAAAAGGCCACTTTGGCAGAATCATATAAGGATAACATAATGGACAGTTAACTGTTAAGTTAATCGTATCAAATCCCATTGGTGAAGCATTTATCAGTTATTTTTTTTTGTCTGTGCTAAAATACCAATCAATCCAATCCAAATCCAATCCCAATCTCTTTGATTATACCTACGTAGTGCAGCGAAAAAAAGAAAAACACGGACTGTCTTCGCCATATTATGATTCATAATGTTATCCTTCTAAAATCATCCAAAGTGGCCTTATTAGGCCCCCTGTTGTTGTTAGGCCAACCAATCACAACATGTGACATAAGATCCAAAATCATATTGACCGAATAAAGGTTTTTTGAAACCTCGAGGTAAGTCTAACATAATCTAATGTCTTAAAGACAGGATTTTATTTTACCATTTTTTTCGATACCCAAGGTTGAGACAACAATTCTACAATAAATTGCGTATATTTAATAATTTAATCTTTGCCCAGTAGTGGGCAAAAAAATCTTATAACGTTCACAGTCTGCATACGAAAATTCATTCAAATATCCTACTAATATTATAAATGCGAAAGTTTGTGAGTATGAATGGATGGATGTTTGTTACCCTTTCACGCGAAAACTACTGAACGGATTTTGATGAAACTTTACAATAATAAAGCTTATACATTAGATTAACACATAGTATGCTTTTTATCCCGATATTCCCACGGGATCGATACTAATGCGGGTGAAACCGCGGGGCGCTGCTAGATTCAAATAGTTTAGTCTCTATCCTCTATCCATAGTTATAATCGGCCCACTACTATTAAGTTTGTTTCAAAATACTCTTATGCGTTAGTATTGCCACTGTTTACATTTCGCTCATTTGCTACAAGTTCGACATATCTCAAAATTGACGATTTTTTATTTTAGTTAATAATAAAGTTGTGTTGAAAAAATTGCGCTCCGTTTACTGTAAAAACGTCATTTCTCTAAGAGGGCAGATATTCACATTGTGATTGTCAAATTAAAATTAAATTCAGCGTAATTTTTTCAACACAAGTTTATTAACTAAAAAATCATCAACTTTGAGATATGTCAACCTTGAAGCAAATGAGTGATTTTTTTTTTATTATTACTAAATTTATTGCCGTATTGTTGCCTCCACATTGTATTTAACATTCCAAGGACATTTTTTTTCGGTTTACATATACATCTAATACCGACTTTCCTTCCAATACTGACTATAATATTCTTTAGATTTAATTAATTAATTATAACTTAATATTTTTTTTAAATATATTTTAGTAACTATTATTATTACCGAACGTATGCCTATATTGCCTTTATCAAACTGTAAAGGGTTTATGGTCAAAACATGTGTTTTTAATAATAGGTATTTTAGTTGTTTTTTTACAAGTTTTAAACGTGAATGTTTTTTAGGCTAAAATTCTTGTACCAACTTTATAAGAATTGGGTCTCGCAAACACCCATTATCATAGGCATGATGATTAATATTAGAAATTTAACCTCCCACATTTAACCCGTCTGCCTTCAAAGCAAGAGTGAACAGGCATCTTCTGGGCACGCTCGTTCCATCATAGACCTCATCTATCGCTCACCATCAGGCGTGATCGGGGTCAAGTGCGGGCCCATTTAGTAATAAAATATTTATAAAATATTCGAACAAGTAATGTAATTTCAAAGAAGGCATAGTAAAATCAGGAGAAGCTACACGCTTTAAAAGTTTTTGAAGGGAGTTATTCCCGTCCTTGTCGCGCGGTACGGACAATGTATGGCGCTAGTATGACTTTACGTCGTAGACAGAGTAATCTATAGACTCATGGTATCCGTGTCACCGAAAGGGACTAAAAATTCCGGCAATCTTCATCATACTATCATTTTTACAGCTTATTACACTGCACCTTACTATTTTCACAGTAGCGCAAATGTACTATTATTGAATTATGCACGAAAAAGATCTTATTTTCCGTTTAATCGCGGTGTAGTTTTTATTATTTCATTCATAATTTGTATTATTTCATTCATAAACGTCAAACTTGTTGTGCACATTGATGTGCTTAGCCGACACGCAGTAAGGGACAGAAATATTCTTACTCTGTCTCTTTTCTTTGCTAGTGACGTTAGTATATTTCTCCTTTTCTTGTGCGAATGAAAAAGAAGATATGCAGCAGTCTATAGTTTACTCTGTCTACGCTTTACGTAGTCGTGACTACATATAGCCTAAGGTATACTATTCGATATTTTCTCCATACAAATTTCGGGAGAGTATTACTCCACTGTTTGACATTGTGCATCCAAAGTTAAACATGATATCGTTTTGTCTTATTATTAATGTTGTATGTACGGAAACAGAACAGTAAAATAACCCTCCTTTTGGGCTTCGCCGCAGTCGGGTAATAAAAAGTCATTAAAAAGTTATGAGCCAACAAATATACGTTTTTCTTGCTATTTTTAACGTAATTTTGGGTGTAAATAAGTAGTAAAAGAACTGTAAAATCTTCAAAAGCAAGTCCGTACCGACAAAGCTCAGTTATTGAAGAGTTCAATAAACTTTATTTGTAATTGATTTATGCTGTGGTTTTTCATAAAACTCGATTTTCCGAAGCACTTTTCGATTTTTTTTACGCACCTATCAGTTCGGAACGGTGTTTCTGTGCGTGAGAACTAGACGTGGTTCGTGTAGACTAGCGTCGAACTGTTCATCACTAATACTAGCTCTGTCGGACACGAAGCCAGGTGAGACAGCGTGCGTTTTGGCCATGACCACCAGTGAGTTCGAGCTCGCGACTAGTTTACTCTTCAACTACCACGAGCAAAGGGCTTTGAAGGTCAAAAATACCTTCTTTCTAGTTATTTTACTTCTTAATTAAAATATAATTATTATTCAATAGTAATTGATTACTCTGCGGCTTGGCTCGCGATATTTATTACTAATTATTATATTATTAATTTCTTCCTGAGCTCCTACTTTATTTTTTCTTAGGCTTTTTAATTTCGCCAGTAATGGCAATATAATTGGGCAAGCCTACTGCCATTAAGCTTATTACTCTCTAAGCACGAAATCCTTAGTATCGGCCGAAGTTACGGGTGTATCCTAGACCTTATCAACTTAGGACATAAAGATTATTTTGGGGCTCGAAGTAAGAATGAATGACAACACGATTTGACAGCTGTCCTTACTCCCGATACGATTTTGTCCGTCCGAAAAAGGTAATTAACCGGAAGTAGGCACAAAACCGGGTTGCTGGCTAATGGAGCCGATTCTGTAATTCACAAACTAAACAAAATTTAAGTTCAGGCATCTTTTTCTTACTATTTCATTAGGACAAGGACAGAAGATAAATATTAGTTTAGTCCTGTCAAATTAGTCAGCGCCTGGCGTAAATTGACGTATTTTTAGTAGCCAACTTTTTAATCTCGTCTAAAGTTGTCTATGGCGTATCTTAATTTGACAGGACTAACTAATATTTATCTTCTGTCCTTTTCTTAATGAAATAGAAAGAAAAAGATGCATGAACTTAAATTTAGTTTAGTTTGTGAATAACAGAATCGGCGCCAATGTCAACTTTTGTGATGGAAAGACTCAAAACACTTTACCCTACCAAGGGGCCAAACCTAGGACTCCATGCTCAGCAATATCGACCAAAGAGGCTTTCATATTCATCTCATATTTTAGGAATAATTCATGACAATAGATTTTAAACTTTTAAAAATAGACGTCATGATAACTATGTTCTAACCTCCTTGCGGGTTACCATTTTGAAAGGGCTTTGAAGATCCGTGGCATACCTACCCTGTCCGCCATATTGTTTTTTTTTCAAAATGGCGGCCACGTATGATACCTATACAGGGTCATTGGTAAAACATTAACAACCTTTTAAGAGGTCATTGTACTCATCATTACGAACAAAATAAATATAAAAGTTGTTCATAATGATGAGTACAATGACCTCTTAAGAGGTTGTTAATGTTTTACCAATGACCCTGTATACGTACATAGATAAATGTGCAGCCAAGAAAAGAGATAAGGAAACAGCCAGTAAAATCATTATACAAGGTGGAGAAGACTATTCGACAATCAATTAAACTTTGTACCTATATCTAGTGACTATACAGGGTCTAATTAAATTAGTTAGCGAAACTCCGCAGACATAAAAAAATAAAAGCAAAAAAAAATTTGGGGTCAACGACCGCTGGTAGTATAGCTACCAGCGGTCGTTGACCGCAACTTTTTCGTTACTTGAACTATGGGTTGAGTAAATAAGATTTTTTCGTTTTGTCGTGCTACGTCTCACGTCTGTGAAGTTTGCCTAAAAAACTGATGTTAAAGGTCATAGCACACGTATCAAACCGGAAAGGGATCGGCACCGTATCAACTCGAGCCGTTCAGTATTCTTTGTAGGAAACTCCCTACTGCAACGCACACTAATCGGAATCGTAACGTAATCGCCTCGCCTCGGGACAAGCTCACGAACCGCGGTGCGGTGCGTTACGTCTCTCCGTCCCCGCGCTTACGTCTCTCCGTACCCGAGCTTACGTCTCTTCGTCCACCCTTGCCCCTCTCACCCCTCCGGCCTGCCTGCTGCATCATCAACCAGCGGTCGGCGAGCCGTAAGCGCGGCGTCGCCTAGCCGTAGCCGAGTCGACGTATCGGAGCTTCTGATCCGCTTTGGTCACGTGCTTACGTTAGGTTGACGCCTGTTTGATGGTGCAGCAGGCAGGCCGGAGGGGTGAGAGGGCCAAGAGTGGACGAAGAGACGTAAGCGCGGGGAAGACGAACCGTAACGCACCGCACCACGGTTCGTGAGCTTGTCCCGAGGCGAGGCGATTACGTTACGATTACGATTAGTGTGCGTTGCAGTAGGGAGTTTCATACAAATAATACTGTACGGCTCGAGCTGATACGGAGCCCATCCCTTTCCGATTTGATACGTGTGCTATGACCTTTAAACTGATATTTCAAGTAGCACTCTACCAGCTGTCGTTGATCCCTAAAATTAAATTCAACATATTAATTTATTTTTTGTTTTATTGTGTTTAGTTATCGATATCCATCACATCTGCGGAGTTTCGCTAGTTAATTTAATTTGATCTTGTATAGTTCCGACTGCCGAGTCGTACAAAAATTCAACCGAATATATCTAATAGTTTAGTCACTATAGTCAGTCAAAGATTGGCAAAACCCATAGGCCATCACTTATTTAGTTTATTTGAAAAAATCACTTTTTTTAATTTCATAATCAGCCTATAATGTTCCCACTGCTGGGACACTGGCCTCCTCTCGGTGAGAGGGAGTGGGCCGTAATCCACCACGCGGGCCCAGTGCGGATTGGCAGGTGTCACATGTCTTCGAATTTTTGGTTCTAGGACATGCCGGTTTCCTCACGATGTTTTCCTTCACCGTTTTGAGAGCAGTTGTGATGAAATAATTTACACAATGTTATAGAGGTATGAGGAACAGGGTGTAAACTTCACTCATACTCTATAGAAAAGGGAGGATCCTCCGACCAGACGGGTGTTGTCTGGCGGGCAACTGCCCAAATATTCATGTCGGGCCGTTGTTTTTAAGCTACCATAATCAGCCTATAATGTTCCCACTGCTGGGACACTGGCCTCCTCTCGGTGAGAGGGAGTGGGCCGTATCCACCACGCGGGCCCAGTGCGGATTGGCAGATGTCACATGTCTTCGAATTTTTGGTTCTAGGACATGCAGGTTTCCTCACGATGTTTTCCTTCACCGTTTTGAGAGCAGTGGTGATGAAATAATTCACACAAAGTAAAGCGCCTGTCTGGGTTCGAACCTACGACCTACAACTCGTAAGTCGCGGCCGTTACCACTTGGCCAACACTGCTCTCCTATTTAAGATAGTTGCGCGGTAAACTCTGCTTGCGAGATGCAGCATTATGCGTGACGTCAGTATGACGCGTTGTTCGCAAGTGGCGTTGTAGATACCGCTACAAAGTACAACACGTAAAAGATCGAAATCACCAACCCGTCTTGCGCAATCGTGGTGATTAATGCTCGTGCCTTCTGTGTATGAGAAGAAGAAGCCTTTGCCCAACAGTGGGACAGTAATAGACTGGTATTATTATAGTTAACTGTCTGGTCGCTTATCTCTTTTATTGGGCAGTGAGCCAGTGACGTCATCTCACACGAAATAGTAGAAAGGGTACAGGTATCTCCACCAACCACCAGTTTTAGGGTCCTCTTCATCCGCTTTGGTATCCGTTTCCGTAGTAGAAATTGAATGTGTCTCCTGGTCCTGGAAAACATTAAAGTGTATATGTTGGGAACGCTCCGTGCCTCAGAAAGCACGTTAAGCCGTTGGTCCCGGCTGTCATTCGTGGATCTTTGACAGTCATTACGGGTAGTCAGAAGCCCGAAAGTCTGACAACCAGTCTTGCCAAGGGGTATCGTATTACCCAGTAACTGGATTGTGGAGGTCAGATAGGCAGTCGCTCCATGTAAACTACTGGTATTCCGCTGCATCCGGTTAGACTGGAAGCCGACCCCAACATAGTTGGGAAAAGGCAGTCAGGATGACGATGAGTTGCACTTAGGTTTTTTCATTTTGTTTTACCTTCAACCTTATCATCATCATCATTTCAGCCGAAAGACGTCGAAGAACCACTGCTGGACATAGGCCTCCTCCAAAAGCACCTCCACTTCGGCCGGTTCTGTGCTTCTCGCATCCAACGGGTTCCTGCGGCCTTCACAAGGTCGTCGGAAAAGGCTAGGCAGATGATGATGTTGGGAACGCTCCTCTGAACATGTTGGCGCGCTGGCGGCTGTGAGCTCGGCGCGCGCAGCGGACAGTCAGCTGCTGCACGCGACCACACACGCACGCACGCCCGTTTTTATTAACCTCCATTTATTTTCTTGTTTACATTTACCGACCTTTCACCATCATCTGCCGAGCCTTTTCCCAACTATGCTGAATACCAGTATTTTACATGAAGCGACTGCCTATCTGACCTCCACCCAGTTACTGGGTAATACGAAACCCCTCGGTAAGACTGGTTGTCAGACTTTCGGGCTTCTGACTACCCGACTTCTGACTAAACAAAATAAAAAAAATATGTTTCAACAACAATAGTGTGTGCCTCACAGCTGCGGCAAAAAGGTTCATTTCAGCATTAATGCCAGACAGATGCTGTCTGAAGCTGGTTTTCTAATGAACCTGATGAAGACTGGAAGCCGACCCCAACATATTCGAGAAAAGGCTAGGCAGATGATGATGATGAAGGCCTTCTGTGCCCTGTCAGAAAACACAGGTGCCAAATTATAAAAAAAAAACAAATTAGGTACGTTAACTTACATTTACGTTGTCCTTAACGTCATCGGGTTCGTCGTCGGTGACCTTGGAGGACAGTTGTATGACCTTGACCTTGTCCGGCTGCTGCGGTAAGGTCGCGATGACCTCTGTCTGCGTGCTTTGTTCGCGAGTTCCATCTATGTCTGGACCAGTTTGTGAAGACTAAGAGAAAACAAAAGGGAAAATTTATGTAAAATCATGAAACATGAACATCAACTTTAAGTATGTAGGTTTAAAAGTTATTTTTCCAAAAACAGAGCTTTGAAGATCGTGGCATACCTACCGGCATTATGTTTTTTTTTCAAAATGGCGGCCCCGCAAGAAGCCTATTATAAATCGATAGCTGAAATCAATGCTAACGAAAAATATAGTACGACCAAGCTCTGTAAAGTGAATGAAAGTGTGTCCCAGTAAAAAGGCAATGAAAGTGACTATAGACCCTGTGGATATGAAAATAAGGTTCATAATATATTTTGCTCACCTCCATGTCCTCTTCGCTTTTTACGTTGGCAACTTCTACGCAGGGCTCCTCGTCGCTCATGAATGGTATGAACTCAGGTAAGTCATGCTGAAAAATAATCAACAAAACGTTACTTTAGACCATCATCTGCCTAGCCTTTTCCCAACTATGTTGGGGTCGGCTTCCAGTCTAACCGGATGCAGCTGAATACCAGTATTTTGCATGGAGCGACTGCCTATCTGACCTCCACAACCCAGTTACTGGGCAATACGATACCCCTTGGTAAGGCTGGTTGTCAGATTTTCGGGCTTCTGACTAACCGTAACGACTGTCAAAGATCCACGAATGACAGCCGGGACCAACGGCTTAACGTGCGTTCCGAGGCACGGAGGGCCTCGGTATGTAAAGATGGTCACCCATCCACAGACCAACCGCGACAAGCGTAGCTTAACCTGATCGATCGACCTGTGCGGCTGTTATTATTTAGACCGACTTCAAGAAAAGACTAGACCGACTTCATGAAAAGACATAAGCCTCTCTTTTCATATGCTAATCCTGAAACGCCTGTGGCAGCCTTATCCAGGTTCTCGTTTTCCATCAGGCGTGATCGAAATCAAGAGCAGGCCTTTTCGGCAATATAAAAAACCGGGCAAGAGCGAGTCGGACTCGCGCACCGAGGGTTCCGTACCATCATGTTTTTAAAATTTTAACCATGTGTGTGTGTACTGCGGTGTAGAATATTGAAGTTTTATGTCAGCGCCATCTCTT
The DNA here is from genome assembly GCA_963082905.1 of Oligia fasciuncula. Taxonomy (NCBI): domain Eukaryota; kingdom Metazoa; phylum Arthropoda; class Insecta; order Lepidoptera; family Noctuidae; genus Oligia; species Oligia fasciuncula. Next base: position 5,661,021 of record OY720416.1, on the reverse strand, counting down.
GACCGATTATTTTTAATGTTATGTCTTAAATTGTTTCTTCATTTCTGTCTTTTTTACATTGTTCTCACATATAGAAGCAACAAGAATAATGTACCCAGGATTTTGTAATATCATGATTTAAAAGAGTGTCCATGGAGTTTCTTGCCCGTTCTTCTCCATAGAGATCTACGCTTTGGAATGGGCAACTAGCTTCAACTTTCTGACTAACTGACAGACTATTTAATTTTGACAATTCAAAAGTGCCTGTACAAGGTTTAATTGAAATAAATGATTTGAGTTTGAGTTTGATAGTGGAACTAATGTAACTTTTGTTGATGATTTCTGAAAAAGGGTGCTATTTAGAGATTTCATTTTATTTCTCCTGTAATCTTTACATAAACTTCTGTCATATAGAATAATTTCATATTTTTCTCTTTGCAATATTCGGAGATAAGGGGGGGGGAAACGGTATTTTTTTTACATTTTTCATCAAAAGTCGAAAACTGTGCGGCCTAAAATAAAAAGAAAAAATGTTTGAGAATGTGCAAACTGCGCTCTTTCATATGATGCCCCACATGCCGTAGTAGCCCCACTTCGAATTTTTCAGACCTCCTTTCAGTCCCTGTTGCAAAAAATATACTGTATATATTTTTATTGCTTTCTTATTTGCAAAATAGTTGGCCAAACGTCATCTAAAACTATTCCAAATTTCAAGTTGATAGCATTAGTAGTTCTTGAGATATCCAGCTGTGACAGACAGACAGACAGACAGACTTAGTATCACCATAAAGGTTCCGTTTTTACCATTTTGGTACGGAAACCTAAAAAGGTTATGTATAAGAACTCTTATGTACACAGTTATGCAATAAATATATCTTTATCTTTATTGCACTAGCAACGGTACTACTCGTACTAAATCGGATTCCAACACAGTTTCTAACGAAACAATAAATAATAGTACTTTCGAAGATACTGTTTCCAGTCTACCTGACTTATCCAATGATGACATTAATGATGCAAAACAACAACAAATAATAAAGCTAAAGGAACAAATTGACAAGCTTGTGTTAGATTTAGATAGCGCACATCAGGAAATCGAGTCTCTTTCTTTAGAAAATAGCAACCTTAAGCAAATAAACTTGGACTTGCAAAAGAAAAATGAGCTCTTCGCAACACTTAGCAGCCCAGTTAAAAAACACAAAAAGTCTACTCCCACAAAGAAATCCTTAAATAAGAACAAAGGAACACAAACAGAACCTTTAATTGTATCGAATCAGGAAAAAGATATGTCATCACCCTCTCGCATACAAAATAAATCTAGCAGTGTTGAGACAAACCAACAAACAATCCCACAACATAAAAATGACAGTAGGATCTGTATCCTGAGTACCAATAACAGGAATGACATTGGGAATATTGCCAAGCAAACACTTCACAGACATTCGGGAAATATATGCCATTACATAAAGACACACTGCAATACACAGCAATTAGTGCACGACATAGAAACTAAATTAGAAACGTTTACCATGAAAGATTTCTGCATAATTCTAATAGGAGAAGAAGATTTTAAGACTACATGTGACTACCTCCAACTGACTCTTCACTTACGAGCTACTTTAGAAAAAGTGAACTTTACGAACATCATTATTTGTACACCGACATTTAACTGCAGTTACCATAGAAATATGTATAATTGGAGAGTAGAGCATTTAAATAACTTACTGTATCTGGACACTTTGACATATGAGCATGCATATCTTTTGGACTCGAACAAAAATCTAGCTTTCGATTCAACAATGTTTACCAAACTGGGACTAGTGAATAATCATGGAATGCAGAAGATTTTCAAAGATATTGACGAGTTCATCGACGGTATTAAAAAATATGACTTATTGTTGACAGACGATGACATAATACCCGATAGTCAACAATTGGACACACAGTTTTTTCTATGATACCTACATAAATATACTACATCAGAATATTGCAGGACTATTAAGTAAAGCTGACGCATTCTCTGTATGTATAGAGGAACTTATGGCAAAAAATGTTGACGTTGATGTTATTTGCATAACGGAACATTTCATGATGGCTGGTTATGAGCAGTATCTCTCAATCCCGAACTACAATCTGGCTGCTTGTTTTAGCAGAAAAGATACTAAAAGAGGGGGTTCATGTATCTTGATAAAAAAGGGACACCATTGGAAAGAAATTCTTGAAGTTCGGAACATAGCAATAAGTAGCACTTTCGAATGTTGTGCTATAGAACTGACTCATACTGGTACCATTGTAATCTGCATCTACAGAGTTCCTAATGCAAGCAATTTGACCTGTTTTTTTGAGCAACTGTACAAATTATGTCAATTAATAACAAAGAGGAATAAGCGAAATGTTGTAATATGTGGTGATCTTAACATAAATATTTTGAAGCGTAGTAATGTCACATTAGAACTAGAATGTATTCTACTTAATTTTAATTTCAAATTGGCAATTAATCAGCCGACTAGACTCTCTAGTAACACTTGTATAGACCTTTTTGCGCATAATCTGGGTAAGAAATGTAATTGTGACGTAATAGATTTTGCTCTTTCAGATCACACCTGTCAAATACTCAAGGTTCCAACCAAAAGAATATGTGTTATAAAGCATTGGTATATCAAACGCCGTGACTATAATCTGGAAAATATGAATAAATTTAGGGAATGTTTGCAAAGTGTTTCCTTCTCGGAACTATATGAGGTTGATGATCCGAACACAGCCTATAATATTTTTTTGGAGACATTTACTCTTCTATATGACCTATGTTTTCCGTTTAAGCGTGTTACTATTAGATTACATAAAAGACCACAATGGGTCTCTCGTGGTATCAGAACATGTAGCAAGAATAAAAGAGCTCTCCTGTGGCGGTATAGACTGCACCACAATGAACAAGACAAAAAGCCTTTAAAAAGTACTCAGCAGTTTATAATAAAATAATTAAATTAACGCAACGTGCTCAGAACAACTACAAGATAAAATCATCTTCTAACAAGTCTAAAACTACGTGGGAAATAATTAACCAAACTAAATTGAATATGCCAAATAATAACTTAATTCGTAGCATTAAGATAGGAGATAACATAGTGACGCATCCATCTGATATAGCGACTGCATTCAATGACTTCTTTGTTGATAAAATAAAACCTGTAACGAATTGCGGTATACAAGTGACGTCAAATATTGAAATTAATAGTAACTCGATGTTTATGGCACCAAGCAATGAAAATGACATTAATGCTATAATAAAAACTTTGAAAAATTCTGGCAGTGTAGGTAATGATGGCATCTCTACCAAAATAATTAAATATGTATCAAACTGCATTATTAGACCTTTGAGCCATATTCTCAATCTGTGCATATTACATGGCACTTACCCTACCAACCTAAAAACGGCTGTAATTAAACCATTGTATAAAAAAAAAAATGACAAACAATGCATGGAGTCATACAGACCCATTGCGCTTGTGCCAGTAATATCGAAGATATTTGAAAAATATATTTATATTCAAATATTTAAATATCTAGATAAAAGAAACATATTAACCGACGAACAGAAAGGCTTCCGAAAAAATAAAACCATCAATATGGCAATATATGATTTTTTGAACAATGTCATTACGAATGTTGACAAGAGAATACCAGTTTGTTCAATCTATTGTGACATGACTCAAGCGTTCGACTATGTCGATCACAATATCTTGCTCAATAAACTGGATGCGTACGGTATTAGAGGGAATATCCTCAGTTTAATAAATTCATTTTTGAGGAACAGGAAACAGTATGTTGAAGTAACCGATATAGATCCCAAAACTAAATGCCAACGAACCTATAAGTCTAGTTATCGCACAGTTGCTTATGGTGTACCCCAGGGAAGCGTCTTAGGGCCCCCGCTGTTCATACTGTACATTAATGATCTGCCAAAAGTAACAAGTCAACCTATGTCACTGTTTGCTGATGACAGCACTGTGACCATTAAGTGTACTGATGATCAAAACCACAACGACGTTGCCGCTCGGACAATAACCTCCATAGTGAAATGGTTAGATAATAATAATCTCAAAATAAATATTGATAAGACGAAGTTAATGATGTTTAGCCAACGTGCGAATACCAATATGACAGTATGCTATAACAATAAAATTATAACACAAGTAGATACATTCAAATTCCTAGGTTTAACGATTGACAAAAAATTGGACTGGAAAACACACACAGAGGAGCTAACTAAACGAATAAGTAAATCAGCCCTATTTAAACTGACCCCAGTGATTAACGTCGATGCTTTAGTCACAGCATATCATGGTTTGGTGAGTTCAGTCTTGAGGTATGGTGTCATTTTCTGGGGTAACTCAACCAACAGGGAATTAGTTTTTAAATCACAAAAAAGGTGCATTAGGTTAATGTTCAGACTCCACAGTTTAGATTCTTGTAAGCCATTATTTATCAAATACAAATTATTGACATTTCCTTGCTTGTATATTTTTGAGGTGGCTGTATTTGTTAAGTCCAATCCAGACTTGTTTACCAGAATGTCATTTTATCACAAACGTACTCGACCACAGAACAATAACTTGTGCGTAAAAAGGTCCCATACAGCATTGATGCAAAAAAGTGTTTTTTGTATGGCTCCAATTATATTCAACCACATACCTAGTTCAATTAAAGAATTAAACATAAACTTATTTAAGAAAAGGCTTAAATCATTACTGTTGAATAAAGCATATTACAGCATTTCGGAATTTTTAACAGACAAAATATAATGACTGTTTCTGACTTATGTTGTTACTCATTGACCTAGTATGTTCTTAAGCTCAAGTCCATTATACTATTGCACGTGACATTTTTATTTTTTTTTTTTGTTTTGTAGGACCATTATTTTTATTTTTTAAATTAATATATTACATTAAGTACACATTTTTTGAATATTGACCTTGTTTTTTATATATTTTTTTTTTCTTTTGACATTTATACTTTCTTATTTTTTATTTTTGGAAAAATCAATTAATAATATATCATCATCATCTTCCTGCCCTTATCCCATGTTTACTTGGGGTCGGCGCAACACGTTTTCTTTTTCCATTCGCCCCTGTCAACCGTCACGCTATCATTCACTCCCTTCTCTTTCATATCATTCCTCACACAATCCATCCATCTTTTCTTCGGCCTTCCTCTCCCTCTCCATCCATCAACATGTATATCCATCACTCTTTTAGTCACATGCGTTTCGTCCCTTCTCATCACATGCCCATACCAAGACAAACGATTTCCTTTCAACTTTTCTGTCACTGGCGCCACTTTCAGACTTCCTCTTATATACTCATTTCTTACTTTATCCATTCTCGTCACTCCACACATCCATCTCAACATTCTCATTTCATTTCAATAATATATGCGTTTGATTAATGTAATTATGTTATCAATTTTAGTATCAATGACATCAATTTATTAACATCATCATAATATATTTGTACGCCTTCTGGTATAACATAGCGCGCTTGTAATGTTTTCATATAACAACTATTTTATTGTACCTATGTTAACAAATGATTAAATGACTTTATGACTTTATAACGGCGCTAAACGCCGTACACGTATCGTAATGAACTATTATTAGTATACAATGCGTAACATAATGAACGCAAGACCTCATACACCCCAATTAGAGTATTGAGTTAAAAGCATAATACAATGATCAAAACAATTTTTTTTTAAAGGTAACGATTTATATTAAGTAAATTGTGTTGATCCTATCATTACTTTATGCATTCAAAATTGAGTCTTATTGCCTTGACATAAGATTTAATTTTCTTTGGCTCAATCGGCGATCAGTATGGCAAAATACATAATTTAAAAAAAAATACCTATCTTAAATGTTACCGAAATTGATTCAGTAATCAATTATGAACAAACTACTTTCAGGACTTGCGTTTATTCTGTTACACCTTGTAGAGATATAGACACAGAGAACTGTCAAAAATAATTACTCTTTTCAATCGGGCTCAGAGCCCGTATGTTAGTACCTTTTGATGTCTCGACAGTCGCCAGGCGCGGTATTCACAGGCGGCCCTGCGCATGCGCTGTAGGTAGGCAGGGGCGGCGCGGCCGGTTGCCCACGCCGCCACAGTGCTGGGCATCCCGCCCACGGCCGGCTCGTCGTAGTATGTTAACACGAATTCCATGCCTATCTGCGGACATACGAAGCTTTGTGACTGACTGACAAAATCTTAAATCATAGGGTAGGTCAAGCGTCAAGTGTACACCAAGTGTACATAAGAGGAAATGCTTCAAACGTCAACAGTACACCAAGTGTACACAAGTGTCATTGTTCTAATTGTCAATAACAATGACTTTACTTCTCCCATTAAACTACTCCGACGCGTGGGGTGTTTCGACAGGTCGGCGGGTAAATGTGTGAGAGGTTAATTAATACGACCTCACATTTCTGATTAACCAATCCTCCAGGCCGTATTTCGGCCACGGCGGCCAATCTCAACGGAGACTAGCTGTCGGCGCGGGAGATATTATAGTGCAAGCGTGTGTGCTCAGACACAGGTGCACTCTCTCTTCCCTCACTCTCATAGTCCGATGGGACGGCAATCCGACACGACCGGAGAGAGATCAGCATAGCTATACACAACCACTCAATACGCTTCCGTACCGTATCGAACATCAATCAATATTATCGTAGGAGTCCTCTAAACGCTCTCCACAAGTGCAAAACTCGAAAAATTTGTCAGTTTAACCTTTTGAACGCCATTGTCACATATACGTGACAAGCAAGCGCGTGCCCTGGGCGCCAGCGACACAAATATGTGACAAAAATGCGGTGCACTTTATCACGAAATAAACAATTAAATCATTACTTCTGTGTGTTTTTATTTGTATACCTTAAATATTTAAAATTGTGGTTTGGCGTGGAGGGCACGCGCGTGCGTTTATGCTCTGGCGTTCAAAAGGTTAAATCAAATAGACGACCGCTATTCTTCCGACAGCTGTTTGTCTGTCGGGGGCAAGGGAAATCAGCAGTGTCGGATTAGCCCCTAAGCAAACTAAGCAATTGCTTAGGGCATCACGTCTCGGGGGGCACCATAAGGCAGAAACAGCACCGAAACAGTACTTGCTAGCACATGGCAAGGCTGTTTATCAGCAAGATATTACAACACCCAAAAGTCACTCTAGAGATGTGCGCCAATCTTTACAAATGGCTCGTCGTTGTTTTGGAAAAATACGAGGCGACTACTGGATAGGAGGGCCTACAGGCGTGGATTGCTTCGGGCATCAAGTAGTCTTAATCCGGCACTGCAAATCAGGTTACCCAAATGTGTCATTTTCGATACGATAGTCTGTCGGACAGTTGGTAATAGCTAAGCAGCCGCAGGACCAACGGCTGAACGTGCTTTCCGAGGCACGGGGGTATCACAACGCTACCCTCCAAACTCCGGCCTGTTACTAAGGAATTCCTAATGGTTTTCCTATGATCCTTACCTTATCGGGACCATCAAGGGTCTTCACAACCATATTACTCCAGTATTCCGATACTCGAAGCGCATGTTTCGTCTCTGGAACCTTCGGGTGCTCACACGATCGTGAAATAATTACGTAAACCTTATTATTGGTCGGTTTTCCATCCCTTTCTCTGTCATACGCCTCCATAGCTTTCCGTTTCGCTTTGGAGTGCACGCTCTGGCGTTCGGCATAGATCGGCTCTGTTCGCCTTTCGCAAGGGGGGGATCGGAATATATAATCTTTGTGCTGTAGGCTTTTTGTCGTCATCTCGAATTCTTTATGTCGTCTAATGTACACGTAATCTCTGTTTGCGAAAAGTCTCTGCGAAAAAACAAAAAAAAGTAGTGTCAAGGAGAATAAGTGAGAACGTGCCCAGACCAAGTTAATTGTAGCATAAGGAAAAAGTAGCAAAAAATTTTAAACTTATAATTTTTACTTGCGTTTGTGATCTTAATTAAGAACGATCTAGACCCCTCCCACCCCCAAGTAAGAAAAAGAAGACTAGTTTGGACCCCCTCCCCCTCAAATCGTCTTACGTAACAAATGAACAGCCCCTGAGGAAATTAGATTGATTTCATCATCATCATCATTTCAGCCGAAAGACGTCCACTGCTGGACATAGGCCTCCACAAGCACCTCCACTTCGACCGGTTCTGTGCTTCTCGCATCCAACGGGTTCTTGCGGCCATCACAAGGTCGTCGGGCCGCCTTGTGGGAGGCCTTCCAACGCTACGTCTTCTGGTACGCGGTCGCCACTCCAGAACCTTTCGGCCCCATCGGCCATCTGTTCTGCGAGGAATGTGCCCCGCCCACTGCCACTTAAGTTTAGCAATTCTTCGGGCTATGTCGGTTACCTTGGTTCTCCTGCGGATCTCCTCATTCCTGATTCTATCACGCAGGGAAACTCCAAGCATAGCCCTCTCCATTGCCCTTTGGGTGACTTTTAGACTGATTTTTTATTTTTAATATGGGGAAATATTTAACTTGTCCTCTAAAAACTTATTGTGCTCCTAAGAATATTCATCACCACTTCCGCCCAATAGCTGCAATACCCACAGACAGAGAATGGACTGAGCGTTAGCCTTCGAAACGTGACGTCAGAGACTCACAGGCCACAGCACCTCCCAGTGCAGCACAGCCTGGTCGGCGAGGCCGTTAGCGCCGCGCTCCACGACCGCGAGCGCTGCCACGGCCGCGTCCCACACTGTCCGGTAAGCGCCATCTACCTGGACTGCTGCGAAGTCTGAAGCTCTGACGTCAGCATACCTGCCGTATACTGCGAAAGAACGATGTTTTTAGGGTTCCGTACCCAAAGGGACCAAAAAACGGGACCCTATTACTAAGACTCCACTGTCCGTCTGTCTGTGAAAAAATAATCAATATCATTTTTAGGGTTCTGTACCCAAAGGGTAAAAACGGGACCCTAACGATAGGGTCTCATTATAGACCTTAATAGACTCCACCAGGCTGTAGGTATCTCATGAACCGTGATATAATGAAATGAAATGCTTTTATTTTTTGTAAGTAGGTTTGTACAAACACTTTTACACGTCAATCATGTTTTTTTAAAACTAGATGAAGTCGGCGTTTCCTATCTGACTACTCTGAGAAGAAAGGCCGAAACAAACTCAGAGGTCACAGTCTCTTTTAAAGTCCAGACATAATCTTGGTCAGGTTATATGAAGACCATGTAGATCGATGTCTGAGGTGGTCTTTTGAGGAAAGAACCACACAGATTGAGAGGACCTAGCTAGACAGTTGAAATTATCACAGATGGTGTATTTCTGTTGCCGCTATAACAACAAGTACTAAAAACAGAATAAAATAAATATTTAAGGGGGCTCCCATACAACAAACGTTTTTTTCGGCGTTTTATGCCTTGTGGTACGGAACCCTTCGTGTGCGAGTCCGACTCGCACTTGGCCAGTTTTTTTTTCCTTAGTTTTAACGATAGTCTGGATAGATTAAATTCTTGTAATCAAGCTACTACAGTCTGTCAAATTTATTTAATAGATTTTCAACTTTATCGCTAAATCATAAGGTTCATAGTTGATTGGGGAAATTTGACAGTTTCGGGTAGCTTGATGTGCTGTGTCTGTACATTTTAGTATGTATTTCTTTTCTTTTTTTTATTTTTTTTTTTTAAAAAACGTTGCCCCACGCTTGGATTTTCTCCTGTATCGTGGGTGCGTTTACAAACATTTAAATTCACGTACACAAACAGCCAGACCCGGAACAACTACTTGTAGGTCATACAAATATTTGTTCCGTGCGGGAATCGAAGCCGCGACACGCAGCGCAGCAGTCAATCGCTTAACCGCTGCGCCAACCGTGCCGTCGTGTGTGTATTTGTCGAATACAGATTTCATAGGTACCTTTATATGCATACAATCCCAGCCCAGGTTTGTACTCCTTCCGCCAGATGATGACGTCTTCAGCCTCCATGTAAGGAACCCAGCCATCGGAAGACTCCTCACACCCTGATGTTTTAGATACTTTACACCTGCAGCAGGTTTCAACAATTAGGCGGTAGACCTTGCGAAATGGGATTATTAGTCGATACGTACGAACTCAGTACTCTTTCAGAGTGGAGGCGGGCGCAGGTGCTAGCGCAGGCGCGTGTAATTCAAAATGTATGTAGACTCCATTTGCGTTCACAGTGCTCCCGCGAGCCGCGCGTCTTCATGAGGCGGGCGCGGGCGCGGGTGGCGCGGGTGTTTCTAATGGCTCAGTCCGGCCGTATCGTTCACAGTGACATAGCGTCTGTTAGGTGACTACGCTTGTGGTTCTAAACCATTTTGATTCACCCGCCGAAGCGTAGCTCGTTCGGCACTGAGAATACGCAGACGCCAAGACCCGAGCGCCCGCGCCCGCCCCCGCACCCGCTAGTGCAGTGTGATTGACCACTTACTCGCCCGAAACGTGCGAATCGGCACTTTAAATAATATTTTTTTTAATCGACTTCAAAAAAGGAGGAGGGACTGGGACACAGACTTCCTCGCCGTAATCCACCACGCGGGCCCTGTGCGGGTTGATCTGGGTCCTTCCTGTATACCATACCATAATCAGCCTATAATGTTCCCACTGCTGGGACACAGGCCTCCTCTCAATGAGAGGGAGTGGGCCGTAATCCACCACGCGGGCCCAGTGCGGGTTGGTGGATGTCACATGTCTTCGAATTTTTGGTTCTAGGACATGCCGGTTTCCTCACGATGTTTTCCTTCACCGTTTTGAGAGCAGTGGTGACGAAATAATTTACACAAAGTAAAGCGCCTGTCTGGGTTCGAACCTTCCTGTATACTTACGAGCAATAAGGGACTCCTGGCTGCTTCTTCTCGATGACCAATCTTTTGCCGCATCCATGGCAAAACAATGTGTTTCTGGATAATGTTTCAATTCCATCCAATTCTGTTAGTAGAGCCTATGGACAAATTATATTTATTAACGTAATTACTAGCTTCCGCTTATATCGATAAAAGCTATCCTATGTCCTTCCCCGGGATGCAATCTATACTTCATCTATAAAGCATCATTACTGCTTTAAAATAAAGATCTTTTCTCAATGGCAAATTGTAAAAGTTTTAATTTCTGTGTGTTTGCCAAGTTACTACAATGTAAATAAAATGCATAATATATACTGGGTGGGAAACGACGACGCGCAAACACTAACTTTGAATTCAGCACATGATTCAGGACGGTCAAAATGTATGGAACAGCAAATTTTTCTTTTAACCTTTTGACTGCCACAGTCATGTATAGATGACAAACCAAAATATGCCCTGCACGCCACGGTCACAACTACATGACAGACTTTTATAGGTAATTCGTAGCTTGGCACCGAGGGCACGTTTTTTCTTTTTTGATGTGGCGGTCAAAAGGTTAACCTCTCGCACGTCGAAACGCCCCACGCGTCGGAGTAGTTGAATGGGTGCAATAAAGTCATTGTTTTAACAATGACACTTGTGTACATACGCTGTACCGTTGACATTTCAAGCACTTTTTCTTATGTAAATATGCTGTACCGTTGACACTTAACCAACCAACAATTTCAACGCAGAGGGGTTCACAAGACACGTACCGGCATTTACTGAATCACGTCATCATCATCGAATCATTAACAGCTTGCGCATCATTGTCCCTGTCACCGTGTATTTAATAAACATAGGTAGGTAACAAAACAAAGCCATCAAGACATTTTATAAATAAAACGGATAATAATGAACAAAGAATAACAAAAATAACATTACAAAAGTATCTTGAACTTTCTTTGTCAGTATACAAATGCTTTTATCATTTATTTTTGTAATGACCTTTAAATATCCTGTACATATACCAAAGACTTAAATAACCACTTGACTGCACATACAGTGAAAACTGGAAACTATTAGTATTTTGTCGCCTATGTATAGGCTACGGTACTAGTAACCATTTTAGTTGTGTCCAAGTGTTAGACTTGTGTGTATGCTAAACTAATACCAATTTTTATAACTTTTTATGCAATTAAAATGCCTTCATGGCCGGTGAAGTGGTGTGGGAAACATTCCAAGACATCTAATACAAAAAGTATGGCATAACTTTTCATCGGTCAGTAAATAGTATGAAAAATTATTTTTGATTTAATCAGATTATGAGCCACTGTAGGGTTCTATTTAAAATGGTGGCTGGGTAAATGTGCACACTTTTTGAGTCACGCCTTGACGTCTTTTGGAAAAGTCTTGTTCTTGTATTAAACAATTCTAATGCATCTCTCTTTCTTTCCCTTAGTAATAGCAGAATATCTATTAAAACATGGGAAAAATTCACGAAAAAAAAAGATAATGAAGCGGGTACGATTGAAACGTGAGGTCAATATAAACAATGTTGTTTATTGCGGTTCACAATGTTGTTTAAAAACTAGACTTAAGTAGGTACGACGGTAAATAATATTACACGGTACGTTCCCAGCAAGTTCGTGACGCGAGGTGCGCCGCGAAACAAGTAGGATGCGTCACCGCAGGTCGCGAGGGGAGGGAGCGTCTAGACTAGGCGAGCTCTTCCAATGCGTGGAAACAGCGGCGCGCTAGCACAGACTGACTGCTCGGCACCGCGTCGGCGCCTTAAATACGCGAGGCGGCCTAACGTTGTGTGCGTGAATGATGTCCCGACACGGTAGTGTTGTGTGGCGCGTCGCTGCAGACGTTCGGTGGTGCTACAGGCTCCCCCTCTGGATGCGAAGTCGCCCCGACGAGTAGCCAGTCAAGACTGATGTTCAGCCGACGAAGCTGGGTGAGGCGCATGTCGCCGTGGTCGCCCTCGTCCCCGAGAGGGCGGAATGGCGCCCTCAGGGTTGGACCTAGGTTTAGGCGGACGCCCGCGTTTCTTCAGTGGGCGCACCGGTGGAGGAAGTGGACCTGCTGCATGGCCTTGGAACGGAGTCAAGGCGGATGTGTGATACACTCCAAGGGGTTTATCTGGAGTAGTGGGATCTGAAATCAGATAAGATGAAGCACCATGACGTGCTAGGATTAGATAAGGGCCATCCCTGCGAGGACAGAATTTAGCACTTATTCCTCGAGCAGCGTTACTGATTGGATGGGTAGTTGCTAATACCAAGTCACCGGGAGTGTAACCGGGATCTTCTCTACGTCCTTGGTCTACCGTCTTCTTCCTGCGTTCTTCCAGATTCTCCCTGACATCTCTAGCTTTGTTCAGCGTATTGGCGAGAAGTAGCAACTTCGGCGTAATTTCAGGCACAAAGTTTTCAGACAGTAAAATCTGACGAAAATCGTGAGTATTGTCATCCGGAGTACGCAGTTCTCGTGCAAATGTTAAATACGCTGGCGTATGTCCTGTAGTGAGGCAAGTTGCGGTATTCATCGCAAACCGTATGCTGGGTAACTTGTCACTCCAACTCCCATGTTCATCTCCTACTAAAATGGCCAGTTGTGTCTTTAAGTCCCTGTTTTTCCTTTCCACCGGGTTTGCTGCTGGGTGATACACTGGTGTGAATGTGTGCTTAATTCGCAGACAATAGGTTAATTGTTGCATCACAGCACTCACAAATTGTGGTCCATTGTCGCTTATCAGGCGTCTGGGCACACCGTATCGAAGGAAAATCTCGTTCATTAAGACTGTCGCACAATTTTCAGCGCTGGCAGTTTCCAAAGCAAATAATTCTATCCAACCAGTAGCGATATCTTCAGCTATCAATATCCATGTCTTACCGCTAGTCGTTGACGGCAAAGGTCCAAACAAGTCAAAGGCGAGGGTTTCGAAACGTTGGTTGACGGGCGTGGTTTGGAGTAAACCAGCTGGTTTCAGGTTGGACGGCTTAAACCTCTGGCATGCAACACAGTTCTTAACATATGCTTCGATATATTTTCTCATACCCTTCCAATGATATCGCTTCGAGATGCGTTGATAGGTCTTATCAGCGCCGTAATGTCCCGCCAAAGGGTCATCGTGGTATACTGAAAGAACGTTTGCCCATTCATGTTGAGGAACTACGAGTTGAGCCTCGTCTGAGTCATCCGACGGGTGATATCGGTATAACAACCCGTTGTTCATGACGTACCCTTTGTTGCTCCAGTACACGGCATTATCTTTTCGATCTGCATCCTCTAAGGCAGTTATAATGCTGGCGATATTTTCATCCTTCAGTTGTTCTGCCCTAATTTCAGATGACGGTCTCTGTGGTATATCCACGGCAACGCTACACACTCCACAGGTGTTTTTGGTGCTTTCATCGCAAATAGGCCTGGACAGCGTGTCTGCAACCACATTCGTCCTACCAGGTGTATACTTGATGGTAATATCATACGCCTGTATCTGCAAGGCCCATCTAGCTAATCGACCAGTTGGAGACCGTAACGACATTAACCACTTCAGGGCTTGATGGTCCGTGACCACTGTTACTGGGAGACCTTCAATGTATCCACGGAATTTTTTAATCGCCCAAACTACTGCGAGAGCCTCCCTCTCGGTTGTAGAATAATTGCGTTCTGCAGGGGTCATCAGCCTACTGGCATATTCGACGGGATGCTCGTCCTCTCCCTCCCCCTGCACTAGAACTGCTCCAAGTGCATAGTTGCTTGCATCACTTTTAATAACATAACCTCTCGTCTCGTCGGCTTGACGAAGCACAGGGGTTGATGTTAGACGTGTTTTGAGCTCTTGATAAGCCTGCTCCTGTTCCGCTGACCAAGTCCATACCGAGTTTTTCTTAGTTAAACGGGAGAGTGGTTCACTGATTCCAGCAAAGTTTGGTATGAATCGCCTGTACCACGAGCAGGTCTGCAGGAACGTCATCAGATGCTTCAGATTCTTGGGTGCTGGATAGGCTAGTATTGCCGCTACCTTCTCGGGATCAGCCTTCAGACCCTCTGGAGTAATAAAGTGCCCTAAATACTTAATAGTCGAGCAACAAAATCGGCACTTACTAAAATTTACATGAAGGTTGCTCTCCTTCAGCTTACTTAGTACCTTACCCAGATCTGATAGGTGTGCTTGATAAGTAGCCGAAAAAATTATTAGGTCGTCTAGGTACGCTAGCATCTTTACATTTTCCAGGCTAACTCGAATCCTGTCTATCAGACGCTGGAACGTAGAGGGTGCATTGCGAAGTCCAAATGGCATCCTCTTAAAACGGTACATACCGAATGGAGTTATAAATGCCGTCTTGTCCTGATCCTCAAGTTTTACTTTAACTTGCCAGTAACCAGCGCGTAAATCCAGGGTTGACATGAAAGGCGTTGGCTTAGCAGCATGAAGCAGGTCATCCATGCGTGGGATAGGATACTTGTCGGGGACCGTTATGGCATTAAGTCTACGGTAATCAATGCAAACTCGTACTGAACCGTCTTTCTTTGGTACCATTACCACGGGTGCGGACCAGGGTGACGAGCATGCTTCAATTATTCCACTGTCCAACATCTTCTTTACCTCTTCCTTTAACACAGCCATGCGTGGCGGAGAGAGGCGGTATGGAGGTACAGAGATGGGGTTATGCTCACCCGTGTCGATGCAGTGTTCAGCCAGTGTAGTCGGTTCTCCACCTTCACCGAAAAGTTCTTGGTAATCCCATAGCACTTCCATCAGCTGTGACTTTTGGGTTGCGTCTAGCGTGTCCGATGGGACCTCTTCTACTTCCAAAGATCCAATTTCGACATCATTGCTGCTGTTACTATGGTCGCTAGGGAAAAGTGCCTTGGAGTGTGGAGATAGTTCACACGGAGCATCGTGTAGTTGCATTTGGGCATCACGGACCATAAAGTCTACGAATCTTGGAGAATACCCGTCGAATAATGGTCGGGATCGCTTCCTTGGACTAGGAGACATCTCAATTGGCACTACGCGATATGGCATCGTGTTTGTGGTGCAGGCACTCGTTTCCGGGAGTGCTGGTTCTCCGTTGGATAATGGACTGCCAGTTGCTGAACTGCATGCACTGGATTGTGGCAGCGCCGGTTCCAGTACGCCTTCGTCTCGTGGAGTTATCGACAAAGGAGAAATAAATTCAGGCAGCTCAATATCTTTTAACATAGACCGTAACCGAGGGTTAAAATAAACGGGCGTAGCCTCTACCTGGGCCATTGATATCTCCTCAGCATCTTCGTCTTGGAGGTCAAAGATGTCATCAGGGTAATCCTCGAAATGCCATGTCTTCTGCGGAACGTTAAGTACCATCTTAGCATCCTGGATAAAGCCGACGCCCAACAATGTGCGAGATTCTCGAGCTTCCGGGAACACGATAAAATTCGTTTGCACAACACGGTAACAGACACTGACGGGTGCGTTTACGGTCAAAACCTCTCTCGTCATCTTCGTGCCATCAGCCAGTTTCACCATAAGCTCTTCTGTCCGGAATGAAAATCCGAGTCTTCGTAGGCATTTGTATAGCGTGTATGATGCAACGCTCGTTTTTGCGCAAGTATCCACGTAGGCGCTACCGGTTATTTTGCCTATGGCAATACCAATAACCGGCCTAAGACGTACATCTACTTGAGTATTAACGGAACAAAAACTTACTTCAGCCTTTCCCGCCTTTGGCACAGCCTTATTGGCACAGGTTGTGCATTTTGATCTAATCACTCCTGGTGCACCACATCCGTAACACGCAAACGTTGGTGTAGAAGGTGATGGCACTTGGGTGCCTATAGCAGCATTTGTAGGCGCAGGTTTCGCGGCAGCAGTACCACTACCAGAAGCGAGATCTTTCTTCTCCTTCTTCCGACATGTCTCAATTGAATGTCCAGGCAAACGACAGTACGTGCAACGCTTCTTTTTAAATGACACCTTTTCTGTCTCTTTTCCCTTCTCTGTCCTCTCTTCTGGAATTTCCTTTTCAACCAGGAGCTCTTCCACTCCTCTGGCTGCCTTCACTAGGGCGTCAAAAGTATCGACAGTCTCGCGTGCCATTTTTACCCTTATCTTGTACCTCAATTGCCCGTAGATCATATCGATTTGTTGGGTCTCTGTGTGTGGCTCTGGCATTTGTGCAATAAGAGCCCTCTTCTTAGCTACAAACACTTCTGTTAATTCATCCTCACCTTGTTTAATGTTTACAATGTTCTGGTATAGCTGGTAGGCAGGTCTTTTAGGAGCAAAGGCGTGGCGAACTCTCGACTCAAACTCATTCCATGTTTTCACCTGGTCCTTTATCCCATTCCACCAGGTGGCTGCCTCTTCCCTCAAAATTAAGGGGACGCTCATGATGGCATCTTCGTCGGAGATCTGTTCTACGGACTTGAACACTGAAGCCGTAGCAAGAAAAGATTCCACCGATTCAGTGTCTCTGGCACCATTGAAAGTAATCTTGCAAGTGGCGAAAGAGCCTCGTCGCTGTTGGTTACCAATCACTGACAGTAACTTCTCGAATTGCTCCGTTGACAAATTCATGGTAGTTAGCGGTTCCTCCTTTATTTTCCTTCGTAATCTTGATTTTGGGCTAGCCTGCTTCCGGGCCTTTACGTTGAGCGCCAGATTGAAGCGGGTACGATTGAAACGTGAGGTCAATATAAACAATGTTGTTTATTGCGGTTCACAATGTTGTTTAAAAACTAGACTTAAGTAGGTACGACGGTAAATAATATTACAGGGTACGTTCCCAGCAAGTTCGTGACGCGAGGTGCGCCGCGAAACAAGTAGGATGCGTCACCGCAGGTCGCGAGGGGAGGGAGCGTCTAGACTAGGCGAGCTCTTCCAATGCGTGGAAACAGCGGCGCGCTAGCACAGACTGACTGCTCGTGTGGATATCGCGACGCCCCCGTCAGGGGGCGTGGCGAGCGGTGCCGGGGCTTCGCCCCCCGGCCGCGGAGGCCATGCGGTGGCCTGCCAATACAGGCCCCTCCCTAGGTCGGCTACATTGGCCTGCGGCAATGTTGGGCGCACGTATATTGCGCGCGCCCATGTGAGTGATTGCATGTTGTTTTTCTGTAGGCGCGCCACGACGCTGTCTCACAGCGCCGCTTTCTTCACGACACCTCGGCGGTCTGTCCCCGCCAGGTGAGACCCCCAGTTACCTGGGGGAGGCCCGGCGGGGGACGACCAGCGACGGAGGTGCCGACTCGACGCTCCTACAGAATTGGGTGATTGACTGACTGCTCGGCACCGCGTCGGCGCCTTAAATACGCGAGGCGGCCTAACGTTGTGTGCGTGAATGATGTCCCGACACGGTAGTGTTGTGTGGCGCGTCGCTGCAGACGTTCGGTGGTGCTACAATAATTCATTTTCTCATAAATTTTGTATGGAACGGCTTTTTCGATCATATCTTGAGAACTGATTGTCTGATTTCAATAGATGGCAGTATGTAGTCCACCGGGTTAGCTAGTTCATTATATACATATAATTCCCTTTAGACTAACAGATAAGGAGCGAAAAAAAAAAATATTAAATTGAAAACGAAAAATAGAGTAGTCATCTCAACACTTCTCTCCCTTGAATTCATACTAATATTATAAATCTAAAATCACTTTTATTGTTTTTATGGTAGATTAACATCGACACTCGAAACCTAAGGTCCATCATTTATTTAGTACAGATCGATCTAATCACTGTCTCCTAAGATACAGGTCATCCCTAGTTTAGGAGACAGGATTTAATTTATTATGTTAAAAGTCAAAGTCAAAGTCAAATCATTTATTTCAAATAGGCACATTAAAGGCACTTTTGAACGTCAAAAAAAAAACTAAATAGAAATGATTCTAGTCGCCCATTCGAAAAGGTAGTTTTCGTATGGAGAAGAATGGGCAAGAAACTCCACCGTTACTCTTTTAAAAATGTTTTACAAGGTCTTGTATACATAATAAAAATTATATGTGAACACGATGCACCCATAATAAAATTAGTCTACCACAAAAGGTAAAAATAATTAAAAATTAAGCAATGACAGGTAAATCAAATAAGTGATAGATACATGGTGCTCACATATTTACAAGTTATTTATAAAAAAAAAAAAAAAAAAAATGCAAAAGTAGTTGAACTTTAACAAGTGTGTGAGCCACTGTAGTCGCAGATTGTAAAAATGAGTTAGAATAAGATGTCATAAAAAATATATATATAAATTAAATTAGGAACAAGTTTGATTTTGTCTAGACTTTTAGATTGTCCTATGGAGCAGGACCAGCATGTTTCCAAACATTCTTATCTTGGATATAATCCTCTAATTTGTAATATCCTTGTTTACAAAGTGTACTTTTAATATGAGTTTTAAATTTTCTTTCATTTAATTGCAATATGTCACAAGGTATTTTGTTGTAGCATTTAACACAGTACCCCATAAAAGATGTATGTACTTTAGATAATCTAAAAAAAGGTTGATCTAATTTATCTTTATTTCTAGTATTAAAATTATGCCTATCACTTATTTTATTAAAAAGATGTTGATTTTTTCTTACATACATAATATTTTCATAAATGAATTGGCAAGGTACCGTCATGATATTAACCTTTTTAAATAGTTCCCTAAGAGATTCGCGACGACGTAGATTGTAAATGGCTCTGACAGCTCTCTTTTGTAAAATAAAAATGGATTCAATGTCAGCAGCCCGACCCCATAGTAAAATGCCATATGACATAATACTGTGGAAGTAACTAAAATAGACCAAACGCGCGGTTTCTACATCTGTTAACTGTCTTATCTTTCTAACAGCATAAGCGGCGGAGCTTAGCCGCCCCGCAATAGATGTTATATGAGGTCCCCATTGTAATTTCTCGTCTAGCGTGATTCCTAGGAAAACTGTCTGATCAATAAATTCTAGTTTTTGGCCATTCAATATGATTTCACATTCGCTACTTCTAACATTCGGTAATTTAAATCTAATGCATTTGGTTTTTTTTTCATTAAGTACTAAATTATTTACCGTAAACCAATCTTGGACCTGAAGAATAGAGTTATTCACGTCGTCAAGATTTTGTGACCGTCGGTCTATTTTAAAGATTAACGATGTGTCATCTGCAAATAACACCATCTTCGGTTGATTTTGAAGTAATTGGGGTAAATCATTAATGTAAACTAAAAAGAGGAATGGACCCAATATCGAACCTTGAGGAACACCCATTGTCATTTCAGACCCTAATGAGTTTACGCCGTTTACTTGAACTTTAACCTTTCTATCTTTCAGGTATGATCTTAGCAAGTCAAGTGCTGCTTTTCTAATTCCATAGTGCTCCAGTTTCATCAGAAGTGTCTCGTGGTTTACGCAATCGAACGCCTTAGAGAGGTCGCAAAAGATTCCAATGGCATCTTGTGCTTCTTCCCAGGCGTTAAAAATGTTCTTTATTAGGGTAACACCGGCGTCAGTAGTGCAACGCCCTTTGGTGAAACCGTACTGGTGTTCATGAAAGATGAAATTTTTATTAAAGTGACGTAACATTTGATTGAGCATCAACTTTTCAAACACCTTACTGAGAACTGGTAGAATTGACACAGGTCTATAATTGTTAGGATCTTTACTATCACCGGATTTGAACAATGGTACTACTTTACTATGTTTCATAAGATCCGGAAAGACTCCTTGGTCAACACTGGTGTTAAATATGAAAGCTAAATAGGGCGCAATAGTTTCGATAAAAGATCTACATACTTTTACAGACATTCCCCAGAGATCTTCTGTTGATTTAATGTTAAGATCTCTAAAAGCTTTTATAACAGCCTGGGGGCTAAAGACAACTGTTTTTCTCCCCTTGTGTCCATTGTTAGTTGATTAAGTCTTAGCATGTAACTCTTATACAACCTGTGTGTATATCTTTGGATCAATAAACTTATTATTATTATTATTAAATGCGGAAGTGCGTCTGTCTGTTACCTCTTTACGCTTAAACTGCTGAACCGATTTAGATGAAATTTGATATGTTTGAGTGCCGAGAGAGGTGATAGGATAGTTTTTATCCCGATATTCTCACAGGATCGACACTTATGCGGATGAAACCGCGTGGCGCTGCTACTTTGTATATAAGTAACGAGTATTTATTTATATATACTTTATTGTACACCACAAAAATACATAACATGAAAAAAGATACATCAACATTACAAAATATACAATGGGCGGCCTTATCGCTTTCTGCGATCTCTTCCAGGCAACCTTGGAATGGACAGTGATTTTCCTGGACATAAAATGGGGCTGTCGTCGGTACAAATAGAGTATGAGTATGTAGAGTATGTATGTATTACAGGTATATTTTTGTACCTATTTTATTTATAATTCAACAGTTTTAATATTTTTTTTATCATTGTTCCTCTCAACCAAAGCACCTGCCATCTAATCGGTTCACTATACCCTTGGGTCGACTGCAGTCCGCCTTTATACCTCTTTTGTGTGCGAAAAGTTTAAATAAATAAAAGTACCTGTAACTCTTCGTCAGTAATGTTTTTGTCACAGCTGACTGGCTTGTCGTCTTCGTCATCCCCGCGGGCTTTGTATGCTGCTGTCGCCGAGAGTAGTAGAGTTCGTCTAGGCCGAAAAGTCTGTTTGAAACATTGTATCACTTCCCGTACACTGCGATCCCGTTTACACCTCTTCACCACTGTACTCACTAGGTTACTCCGTGTCCAAACACTCCATACACGAAAATCCCGCAATATAAACCGCAGAGCAGACATATTTCCAATTTCCTTTTTACAAACATTCCCCAAAAACCCGTCGTACCAGATCCATCTTTTGAACAGATATCGAGATGTTATTAAATAGCGAAACTGCACGTTATTGTTTAAACCTTGTTGTGGTAATACAATTTGTTTAAATTTACTACATAACATCTCTATAGTTGCGAAATTTATAACCTCAATTCATTCGACTGATTATTCTGAATATACGTAGTATCTCTAAGTAGTTTGTGTGAATGACAGAATGACATTGAATCAGTGTTGCCAGTATGATTTCCCAAAAATGGACGGTTGGCTTTCTGAAAAGGTACGGTTTTTAACTTCAAGGTACGGTTGGGTCGGGATACTTCTGCAAGAACTAGATCAGTTTTTTTCTTCTTTGAGTTGGCTGTCTGCGACCATAGGTTGGAATAAAGCGATAGGGAATCGAATAATCAAAGGGATATGGTAAAGTAGAACATTATTACCGATTGCCAATATCGAACAAATTCATTTGTAAATCAATTATAGAATGAAGTAAAGTCATTAAATTCGTTAATGATGAAATTTTTTGATAATAATTTATCTTAAGAATAATGTGATGAGGAAGTTCAGATATGAAGCGATATTATTCTCTATATTTAAAGGAACAAAAAGTATTGTTTTAAATAAATCACTAGTATAGAAAAGGTACAAAAAAGGTACGGTCTACACTGAGGTACGGTTGTGTGATGAATAGTACGGAAAACCGTACTTTTTGGTACGGTCTGGCAACGCTGCATAGAACATCTCATGACTATTTTCCGATGACTATACTACAATATTTACAGGAAAAATCTTAGAAATAAATTAAAATAAAAGCATTGTATTTGAATCAATCACTGCACCAACATTGAATAGTGATGGGCAAAAGCCGGATTCTTCATACTACTGTCTACTGTCACAGTCTATATTTATACTGTGCTACTGTGTTGTGTGTGTCGTGCTCGTGCGTAACGCCTTCTGACGCAGTGTTAGCCAATCAAAACTCGTTGTAATTTGACGTAGTCCTAAACAGATTCGTTTGATTGGTGTATCCCGAGTCACGACACAACATGACACAGTAATGTGTCTGTGACTTTTGTCATGGACGTATCATAAAATTAATGTTACTTGTATTTTAATACGTCCATGGGCTTATTTCAATGAACATATTTACTGTAGGCCTGTAGCGAGGCTTATTTTACTTACTAGAAAATTGTAGGCTTCGAAAACAGGTTCTATGATTCTGGGAATCATTTTTAGGGTTCCGTACCCAACCAAAGGGTAAAAACGGGACCCTATTACTACTGTCCGTCTGTCTGTCATTTTCACAAATTATGTATTTCTGTTGCCGCTATACCTAACAACAAATACTAAAAACAAAATAAAATAAATATTTAAGGAGGGCTCCCATACAACAAACGTGTTTTTTTTCGGCGTTTTTGCCTTGTGGTACGGAACCCTTTGTGTGCGAGTCTCTAGTTTTTATACATTATTATTTACATTAAAGCTATCATAAACTAGTTACTAAATACAACTTAAAGCGATTTTCCAACATGAGTTAATTTTTTTCAACTAAAATAGGTATATTAGCCTGCAAAAATCAAATGGGCGGCACACATTTTTATAGGTATATATTACTAGTGGCGGCACATTACTTTGATATTGGTTGCATGTGCAAAAAAGCTCTAAAACCCAACCGAAGAGATTTATTTCCATGACATGTTTAAATTTTGTGGTTTCACTCATTGTTTTCCACTAAATAATAATAAATAATTTTGTATTAAATTTTATTCCTTAGTCGAAAACAATAGTGAGTTCAAGATTTCCTTGCGACAAGAAAAATCTAAATCAATATAGTTTTTAGTGCTGGCAACAGCAAGCCGCATTTTCTTTCATTTCATCGACGGACGACACCGCGTTCGTTCGATCGTTTGTTCAACGTCATCTTTTATCCCTGTAATGTCTTATTTCTACGTCCCACATGCTTAGGGGTAACCGAATAAAGAAAAAATCCAAGAATCCCCGCACTAGAAGAAAAGTACGAGCGACGGCAAACGTAAATGTGAACTCAAAAGTGCGTGAATAAAGTAACGAGGTTCTTGTCCGTCCGGTTTGATCTGGATTATAGCAGTTTGGACCGCAAGTCGGGCTCCCTTCCCCTTGTATCCCTTTATTAAGAAGTTTAGTGGTGTGTTATTTAGACATTATTTTAATTATATTTGTCTACTAGTGCGTTTTTGTGGTGTAATAGTTAAATAAAACCGATCCAAAATGTCTGAAGAATCGTCAGCGGATCGCAATGTCGAAATCTGGAAGATCAAGAAGCTGATCAAGAGCTTGGAAATGGCAAGAGGGTGAGTAATTGAAAGTTTTTCGTGGTGTTTCATTAAGTTTTGTTTGGGTTATGAAGTTTTCCGTGGCATGTTTTTGGCCACATGATTGGACGAAACTGCCAACAAGGCTGCGTCACTTTTCGCACATGCGCTTTTGTTGGATGCGTGAGTCTTTGGTTTGCTGACACGCTAGCAAATGGCTAGGAAAGAAAAAGGCTAAATTCGACTTTATCTATGGGCTTTTTAGGGACGCGGGGGTTGCGTAGCGACTGCTGTCAGTCGTGGTTATTTTATGTTTGCAACGTGCGCGGACATAGGGCGCCGAGGTACTCTTACGTCAAAATCCTATGTATGACTAACGATTTCACCACACATTTTTTCTACCCTGTACAATTAAGTATTATTTACTTATCTCTTTTGCTACAGGGTTGCAATTCGAATTTCCTAATTTGGATATGTCTGTCTTTAAATTGTCTCCACCACTATTATTATGAAATAAGCCCATTTAATTTATGAAGCCATTGATCACAATAGACACATATGGTGAAATCTTGAGTGAACAGTTTTGGATGTTTGACCAAAACATATGATTCAACAACAGACTCATTAGATTTCAGAAACATGAGTATAAATTATTAGTCATACAAAACAATCCAACACACTTCTCTTTTTATCTACCTAGATTCCTGTTGCAGGTACTCTGAAAGAGATTTTTTTTTAAATAAGCATCACCTTTGTACAGACGCCAGCACATCAAGCCCCCCGAAACTGTCAAATTTTCCCAATCAACTTTGAACCATATGCTTCTTAGAGATAAAGTTGAAAATCTATTAAAGAAATTTGACCGATTGTAGATTGGATTGACTTGATATGTCTTTACATTTTTTTTGTTATTTTCTTAAATATGTGTTAAATGGTTACTTTTATACACATGGAGTTACTATCTACCTATATGTATAGCCTGTTATGTCCCACTGCAGAGCAAAGACTTCCCTCTCTCTTTTCCACACTTCTCTGTTCTCTGCGAATGCAGGCCAGTTCCATATGGCCCTGACCCTCTGTCCAATCAAGCTCACCCTGCCTGGCATTCACAGTGTTCTCTGTGAATGCAGGCCAGTTCCATATGGCCCTGACCCTCAGGCCAACTCAAGCTCATCCTGCCTGGCATTCACAGAATGGTAAATCCGCCCCTAAGAGGACCCACTGACCAAGGACACCTCGGCCACTGTCAGTCACCCCTTGTGTGTTTTTATTGTTCTTCAAAATAATTACATTTTGCAATTATTTTAATCAGTCAGGCTGCTTTCTGCATCACTGGGAAGCAGCTGTTTGGGACCAACTTCAAAGCATTTACATAATGTCACTATATCCACATACTTTTCTTGCACACACTGCACCGATCACTGTTGAGGTGTGAGGTGTAGTGTGATAACCGCCTAACTTACAACACATTCAATTCTAAGCTTAAATGCTTTCTCAGAACTCTTTAATAAAAACAAAAGTTGTTTACATACTATATGTAAATAAAAAAACTTATCCATAAGGACACTATAAATGAACAGCCTGTATAAGCTGACTAATGATTTCATGGAAGTATTTTTCTTGCCTTGCTGACCTTCGCGTGTTTGTATACACGTCTGCTGCAGCCAATATTGTCGTTATAAGGCTCCACCATACAGTTGCGACTTGTCGCGCGACATGTCACAGTGCCTTCTCTACCCCAGTACATTTTCTATGCCATCACACGTGATTCTATAGTTGTTGCGTTGTAGCGTGGCAATAGCGGTCATTGACCCATCTACATTTTCTAGCATTTTTTATTTCAAAAACTGTTCAAAAATGAAGTCTGTAAACATCTGAATGCATTGTACTTGCCAACTTGGGTCTGCATGTCCGCATTCAATGAATATGACGCACAAATGTGATCAAACAAGTCGCGTTTGTATTCGCGTGGCTTTCAATCACGACACGGTGTTACGCGATAGTAGACAATGTGCGACCAGCCTTAAAGTTTAATATTCATTGAGCCTTAAGATTACGTCAACAGTAATGGCTGCAGAAGAAACCCTGAAAGTAAAATAAAATATTCATATGGTAAATGAGAAATTATACAATCATTAATTACTATTAAGACCATGAAGCTGACGAAAGCGCAATCTAGCGTAAGTAGGTACCTACGTCAGCGGGATTGTCCGAAAGGGTTACCGCTGGCCCGGAACATAAAGGGCTAAGGAAGGAACACGGGTGGGTTTTAGTCAGTAAGAGTCTGACACTCCCTTCCGCTCCACCCAGAGCGGGAGGGGTCATTTGATGATTTCCTATCGGCAAAAAAAAAAAAAAAAGTAGGTACCTACAGTAGGTAGGCTGCAGGTCATTAGGAAGCAGCGAGTTGAAACGTCACTCAAAATAACGTTACGCGTAGTTCCAGTACCGATAATTTGTACCGTTCCACCAGGATCGTAACAAAATTAATTCCTTGACTATAACGATATTGACAAACTGAACGAAATCTTAAACTGGTCACTAACAATATGATCAACTAGCACTTTGCCCGCGACTTCGTCCGCGTGTATTTCGTACTTTCCTCTCAAAATTTCGAATAGGTATGTATGTTTATGATCTTTATCATTTATTTAGATTAATAAGTATTCGGGCCAATTTTTAAGTTTGTAGATCAACGGAATCAGATTTTTCAAATAAACAGGATCCCCGCTTTTCACTCCCACAAGGGTGGATTTTTGAAAAATCGTTTGGGATGACGTGTCCATAACTTGACTCAAAGACCGATACCTACTCATTTTCGAGTTAATGAAAGCAAGCAGTAAAATCAACCCATTCTTCTTCTTAGCGTGTCGATAGCAATCCTAAATGGACTCGGCTACTTGCAAAATTTTACACCCCCAATCTCCCTTTAGTTTTAAATTCATTAACCAAATGAATAAGGTTTTCATATAAACTGTATCCTTGCTTACCCCCCCACCCCCACACAGGGGTGGAATTTCGAAAAATCGTTAAGGATGTGTTTATTCCTTGACTCGAAGATTTATTGATACCAGTTTTCGACTTAATCAAGCCACGCAGTAAAATCCTCCCCGTAATATTAACTACACCTTTGTAGCCCGTTAGGGGTAGATTTTCGAAAAACCCTGATAAGTACACGTTATTCTTTATTTTTGGTCTTAAGTATAAATACCGAGTTTCGAATTAGTCGGACCGCGCGTTAAAATTCTTCCATACAAATTTTGACACCCCCAACCCCCCCTTTTAGGGGGTAGTTTAAAAAAACAAAAAGTGCCAATCTTCATAATTTACTTAGATAAGTATTCGTGCCAAGTTTCAAGTTTATTAACCAAATGAATAAGATTTTTCATATAAACTGTATCCCCGCTTTTCACCCCCACAGGGGTGGAATTTCGAAAAATAGTTTGTGACGTGTTCATTACTTGACTCAAAGATTATTTTACCAATTTTCGAGTAAATCAAGCCACGCAATAAAATCCTCCCCTGTAAAATTACCTACCCCTTTTCACCCCGTTAGGGGTACATTTTCGAAAAACCCTGATACACGTTATTCTCTATTTTTAGTCTTAAGTATAAATACTGAGTTTCGAGTTAAGAGCCTATACTACCTCAAATGGCTTAGCATGATCCTCCGTTATGTCGAAAATTCTGCAGCATTCATTTTGAAATAAATATAAGCTAAAGTTGAGGATTAATGTAAGGTCTTATGTTAGACGAAAACACGATTCCATAAAATTTTCTCGATAGAAAAAAAAACCAAAGTTACCTCCAAACCGAACAATAAACCGCTGATATTAAAAAAATACTTCAAATTAGATCATGAAACTTTGCATATTAACTGAACTAACTATAAAGCAGGTCTTATGTTAGTTAGTTTTTTTGAATTACCTTTATTTTCACCGTAAAAAGCAAATACCTAAACTATTGGTGCTGCCTCCCGCCCAGCACCGCACTCTGTCTCGCTTTCACACAGTCCGCGAGCAGTATCGTGCGAGCGAGATAAAGAGTGAATTTTAGCTGAGGTAGTATAGGCTCTTAATCGGACAGCCCGTTAAAATTGTTCCATACAAATTTTGACACCCCCCAATCCCTCTTTAGGGGGTAGTTTAGAAAAACAAAAATTGCCAAACTTCATAATTTACTTAGATAAATATTCCTGCCAAGTTTCAAGTTTATTAACCAATTGAATAAGATTTTTCATATAAAGTGTATCCCCGCTTTTCACCCCCACAGGGGTGGAATTTCGAAAAATCCTTTGGTATGTGCTCATGACTTGACTCAAAGATTATTTATACCAATTTTTTAGTTAATCAAGCAACGCAGTAAAATCCTCCCCTGTAAAATTAACTACCCCTTTTTACCCTGTTAAGGGTACATTTTCGAAAAACCCTGATACACGTTATTATCTATTTTTAGTCTTAAGTATAAATACTGAGTTTCAAGTTAATCGGACAGCCCGTTAAAATTCTTCCATACAAACTTTGACACCCCCCAATCCCCCTTTAGGGGTAAGTTAAGAAAAACAAAAAATATTCATGCCAAGTTTCAAGTTTATTAACTCAAGGAATAAAATTTTTCATCCAAACGAAATCCCCCCTTTTCACCCCCTTAAAGGTTGAATTTCCAAAAACCCCTTCTTAGTGCTCCCCTACATTATAAAAGGAAGCCGTGTGCAAAATTCCACATTCCTAGACCCAGTAGTTTCGGCTGTGCGTTGATATGTCAGTCAGTCAGTCAGTCAGTTTCTCCTTTTATATATATAGATATATCGTTATTAGTATAACGATATAATAACGTTATTCATTTCGATACTCAACTTTGCCAGCTTCATGAATCATGGCATAAAAGATGACGAAAAAGTATGAAGAATAACGTTACAAATGAATCTAGTAACGTTTCACCTGTAACGTTATTACAAGCAGATAAGCTTAATGTTACTGATACCTATAATATAACGTTACTTATAATATCTATTGTTCTACGAAAATTATATTCTATAACGTTTTTCTTTTTAACGTTATTGATATTTTTAGGTTTTAGTATTGTTACAAATTTTGGAACGTTATACGATAACATTAGTGGTAACGGAATGAAATGCATTCCGTTCTCAAGTCCCTGTTAGGAGGTGTGCATACACACAAACGACACACGTCGACGACAGAAGCAACTGCAACCGCCGCGACGCGTGGGCAACGTACTCAAATACTCGAGCGACACTTTGTCGACGGCAACCTCCGACGCGTCCACGGTTGCAGTTGCCTGTGTCTTTGACCCGTGTCGCTTGTGTATACGCACACTAACAAAACCAGTATCACGAGCACCATAATGCGTAACACACTATTAATCACAATCTGAATCATTTTAAAGGATTAGCTAATACATTGCTTCTTAAGTTCGAAAAATTTGTCTGCTCGATAACGTAAATAACGCAATGAATGTTGTTGAACTGTCAAAATCAAAGACGCTACTGTTAGTGTGTTACGGAATTACCTCGCATTATAATCGGCCTGTTCTCGTTGCTAGGCTCAAGCCAACTCTAGGTGAAACTGTCCACTGACGTGCAGACCACTGCACGTGGTAGATAATGGACAAGGCAGGAATTTGTCGACATCTCGTCACCCGCGCCCACAGATAATAGATACACCTATGTACGAGTTAGGTATCGTACATGGCACGCGCGCATTGCAGAGATCAGCACTTTTCCGTCGTCTTGCACAAATGATAGTGTAACGCGACAGTAAACGATCAGCGTTCATAATCAGCTGTACTCATTCATATAGCATTAGTTACGTGGTAGTTAAATATATTCAATAAAACATCATCTTTGGCTATCCGTGACTTATCATTCAAACCAACATCCAAGGTGTGTGCGACCCATACAGCAGCGCATACATCTATTTGGTCCTTCGAGCCGGATCGTTGATAACGCAAGAGCAACTACTTCGCGTGCCAAAGATCGCACCAGCTCACGTACAATAATCGTAAGCTGCTACTTTCGCGCTCAGTCCTGAGTACTGCTAGTTGGGTGAGCGTGAGCGCTGGCGCTTGGCCCCGGGGCTGGGGCGAGACGGGTGCCGCACGCGGCGGCGTCTTTGCTTGTGTGTGACGTATAGTAGGTAGTTAAAAAATGGCACGCTTGGTTTTCATACAGATCGTGATACTTGCGTTATCTAGGTCCATCTCTGTGCCCGCGCCCTATCACCGGTAACAAGGAAACGCCTACTGTAGGTACGTGGACGCGTTTAGCGAATAGATAGGTAACTAAACTAGGATAGGATCCGCGCGTGTTCAGTCGACCGCACGTCAGACTCAATGGTAAAACCTTTGACCTTAGTCACAACATCATGCTGAGGTACAGTCAACAGCAAAAGTAGATGATCAAAATCAGAAATTCAATAATAATGAACGGAGTTCGCGTCAGAACTGTGTGGCGTCGAAGTACTACTACTTAGAATACTTACTACGTAGAATACTTTTGAATCACTTCGACGCCACACAGTTCTGACGCGAACTCCGCTAATTAGTATTGAATTTCTGACTTTGATCATTGACTGTACGAGCATGTCGACCTCGTACAGGACTTTCTAGTCTTTGGAACATTTTGACAGTTCAACGACATTCATTACGTTGTACAGCAGACATATTTTTAGGGTTCCGTACCTCAAAAGGGAAAACGGAATCCTTATAAGATCACTTCTTTGTCCGTCTGTCTGTACGTCGGGTCGATCTTGACTCTTTTTCTCAGGAACGCGTGGAGTTATCATGTTGAAATTAATATCAAATACTCAGGGCTGCAATCCCTTGAAGCAGTGAAAAAATCAAACTTCTAAGTCGACGCAATCCAAATATACAAGCGTTTATGTTCCGAAATCAAAACCTATAGGGTACTTCCCGTTGACCTAGCATCATGAAATTTGTTACTGTATCCCTATCCCAGTCTTACCAAGGGTTATCGTATTACACAGTAACTGGGTTGTGGAGGTCAGATAGGCAGTCGCTCCATGTAAAATACTGGTATTCAGCTGCTTCCGGTTAGACTGGAAGCCGACCCCAACATAGTTGGGAAAAGGCAGGCAGATGATGATGACTGTGTCCCTATGTTTTTCTTTTGTCATTAATAGTTGTCAAAGTAAACTAGGCCTTTGTTGACAGTGGTTTAAATCGGCATTTTTTGAGGGTTCTAGTGCTTACAAAAATAATGTTTCATCTAAAAGGAAAACATAAGGACATATTAGTAGTTAATATTTATTATTCTGCTCATCATTGCTTTATGAACTATGCTGCCAGCCATGGGTTGCTGTATAATGTGAAGAAGTCCGAACTCATGGTCTTTGAGGCTGTTGGCAGGAAATGCCCAGTAAATGTGCCACCAATAAAATTAAACGATGTCCCGATTCGTCGGGTACATCAGTTTAAATACATGGGACATTTGATTGCTGACAACCTTAAAGATGATGCTGATGTTGAACGGGAACGCAGGGCATTGGCGGTACGGGCGAACATGTTGGCACGTAGGTTCGCTCGATGTACAGAAGCGGTCAAACATACGCTATTTAAAGCATACTGCACATCTCTGTACTCGAGCGCCCTATGGATCAGCTGTACCAAACGTGCCGTCAATGCGCTGCGCGTCCAATACAATAACGCCTTCAGGGCGCTGATGCGGCTGCCATGTTACTGCAGTGCGTCAGAGATGTTCGCAAAAGCCCGAGTCGACAGCTTCTCAGCTATCGTACGGAAGAAAAGTGCGTCTCTGCTCGCCAGATTGCGTGGCAGTAGCAACAGCCTCCTGAAGGTGATAGCTGACAGGCTTGATGAGAGCTCCATAATGGGACATCTCATTAAAACAACACTGTCTGTCGTAGTGTATAAGTATTAACATAGATCATAAGCCACATTGTTACTAACATACTAGTATATAAGTACTAACATAGGATATATTGTTACTAACATCTTTTATGTATTTTTTGTTTTTGTCAGTGTGTACTGTACCTTTTGTTGTCTGTAAAACAAATAAATTATTATTATTTATGGTCATTAACCAGAAAGAAAACAGGCGAGAGCGTTTCTATGGAGATAAGACCACCCGCATTTCCTCATAATGCTACCACAACAGATATCTCGAGTTTCGAGGTCGCTGTCGAGGCATTGCACTCTAGCTGTTTGCGTAATGCGGGCCACTCACGATCAAGTTCACCGTCAAGTTTGCAGCGGACTTGAAGCCGCTTGCATGTACGCAGGTGGCTACAGGAGCACACCCACACACAAGCAGAAAGCTGGTGGACGTAGTCACCAGGCTGTAGGCAGTCCAAAGAAGCCATGACATCATTGAATGGCAGGCTTACCAGGCGCTTACTACGACTGTACAGGAAAGGCCTGCATCTGGTGACGGGGTCCATCACGGGACACTGGTCACTAAATAAACACTTACACATTAGGCATAACAGACAGTCCCCTGTGCAGGGCTTGCATGGAGGCTGATGAAACCATTGCGCATGTGCTCTTTGAGTGCACAGGCGTCACCCAGATAAGGTCAGAAATCCTCGGGACACCCAGATCGTACACAGATGTTCTCAACAGACCAGGAGATTTGATCAGCTTCTGGAGGGAGGTGGGCTGGTTGGAATAACCACCGACGGCCGCCATCATGCATATATACACGATCAAGTTTACTGGACGCTGCTTCAAGTCCGCTGCAAACTTGACGGTGAACTTGATCGTGAAACATTCGTCTAGCCGTGCCTTCGGATTCCCCCCTTTTCACCACCCTACACTACCTGGGGGTATTCAAGCGTGGTAGATGTCGCTAAGTAGGTATAATACCTATGTTTTTAAACAAACGCGGAGTAAAGGGCATTTTTTTTGTCGTCGATCATATACTTTTATTGTTTCTAAAACAATAAAAGTATATGATCGACTACAGTAAACATAATGAGAAAAATACATATATGTTATTCTTCATGATATTATGCTAGGTAGATAGTGTGTTGAAATCATAATACAACTAATTTGATACGATAGAAAAAAATCATGAAGATACCTCTAAAAACTTTCTTTTTACAATAAAAACCATACTAATATACATACAATCATTCTGATTTTTTATTAAATAGATTTTTTGTAAATAGATAATCACACTAATATTATAAATGCGAAAGTTTGTGAGTGTGTGTGTGTGGGGGTGTGTTTATATGTTTGTTACTTCTTCACGCTCAAACGGCTGGACCAATTTTGATGAAATTTTGTATGGAGGAAGTTGACACCCTGGATTAACATATAGGCTACTTTTTATCCCGATATTCCCACGGGATCGACATTTACGCGGGTAGAACCGCGGGGCGCAGCTAGTTGCTTAATATTTTGCAATAAATTTTACCAGCTTTGTGTCATCGCGCTTCTCTTTCTTTTCTATGCAGTCCGACAGTGACCGCGCTTTAGGTCGTGTAGTCGCCTTAACGATTACTAATTTCGAAGCCACGTCAATTCCTTTGCTATTCCCGCCAATCGCGTTGATTTCGCGCGGTTTCGTTCATTGTGTCAGAGAGGGCTCATAAAACCTTATCTGCTCGTCGCGTGTCGCCAATATAAACGGATTTCAAGTGCGACCTTGACCATTCCAAGCAATGATATTATAAGTAAAAAGGTGTACATAGGTTACCTACACCACATTCGATCTTCAAAAACGGCACACTAACGCACACATAAACAATACATTACGTTTAGACGTCACATTTGGATGGCATGATTCAATTATCGCGGGCGAAAAAGAGACAAATATAATTTGACAGTACGTCGTCTCGTGTACTAGAAACTGAGGTCCAACTTAGTCACTTGACTTCGTTTTACGTGCCACTTGCTGACCATTATAATCTATCTACACCTTTTTACACTTCGCATTGATTCCAAGTGGTATGAAGTTTATAAAGAAATGAAAGAATATAATAGTGTTTCTCAAGTACACATGGCAAATAGGTAGCATGCAACTGTATCTGGGCTCCGCGCAGACAGTTTGTAAGGACTAAGCACAAAAAATACTTGTCTTTTGCGCATCGGCAGGAACTCTCAGATAAAGTCTCAAGGCGGTACAGGATGCCGGGGCAAAGGTGCAGGGTTCTCAGGACGTACCATAAAAAAAAAAAAAACAGTATCCAAATTGTGGAGGCTTTTATCAGGACTAAAGACATAACTTGGGCCAAAATCCAGAAGAATGAAAAGATTTTTTGTTGGAAAGAGAATACCTATAGCAATCTTAGATGCCTTTCTTGTGATACTCCATTTGAAATAAGATTCGACATTTAAATAAACATTTTTTTTTACAGTCCATTCAACCGATTTTGAATTCTATTGCGTTGGTGGCATGACATATGGCAGCTGCAGTAACAGTTGGCATTGTAACCACTTCTTTGCTTTTAATAACTTCCTTATGCGGTATAGAAGTCAAAATCGGTTGAACGGACTGTAAAAAAGGTTTATTAAATGTCTAATCTTATTTCAAATGGAGTATAGTAACAAATTCATGATTTAGCGGGGGTGAGGGGTGAGGTACTGCGCAGCCAGTAGCGCACTTTCGAGCCGCCATGTTTGACACTCAATCAGCCTATAGTGTTCCCACTGCAGCAAGGACACAGGCCTTTCTATGTGTGGGAGTGGGCCGTAATCCACCACGCGGCCCAGTGTGGGTTGATAGGTGTCACATTTCCTAGATTTTTTTGTTCTAGGACATGCCGGTTCCCTCGCGATGTTTTCCTTTACCGTTTTGAGAGCAGTGGTGATGAAATAATTTACTCAAAGTAAATTGCTTGTCTGGGTTCGAACTCACGGCCTACAACTAGTAATCCACTCGTATGTTTGACGCAAATTATAATTAGACAAAAATAAATCGAATAGCCTTTCAGACACCGAGGAGGAAGGTTTAGAATTAGAAAGATTTGTGTCTACCGTGTTCCAGACAATATGCATAAACTTCGACCAGATGTTCAGACCATGGAAATAAGCATTTTTCATTACAAACACATTGATGAATTCTTATTTTTTGTAAATTTTCATACAAATTAAAAACCTTTATGTAAATTACCCGATATGCATGCCTCTTTATCCGAATTGGCAATATTTTCATTCATTAAGATTTGACGGGCTGAAACTTGTCAAAAATAAGTGAAGATCCTTTCTTACTGCATAGCTCAATTAAATTTCATTAAATGAAATTACAAATGTATTTGTAACGAAGCCTTTTTAAGTACCATTTCCTTTGTTAGATTTAATTTGTAAAAGTTACGGAAGCGTTTGACAAAGTTTATACATAACGTGAAGAACAGGGCGTACCTATAGTTGCTTTTAGTCTAAGCTGCAGACTACAAAAGAACCACTTCATCCCATTACTGTCTAGACGAGACCCTCGCTCGGGTAATGTCTTATGTAGGGAAAGTATACGCAACCGAGCTTGCCGGAACAAAGGCTAAGTGGCGCACCACGAAAAATTGTTGCGGAAAATAATCGCTTGAAAAAATACAGGGTTATTGGTAAAACATTAACAACCTCTTAAGACGTCAATGTACTCATCATTATGAACAACTTTTACTTTGGGACCAAATCTGAAATCGCGAAAAAAAAATCAGCTGTTCCCTACATTTTGACGAGTTATACGAACATAAATGTAGGGAACAGCTGTTTTTTTTTCGTGATTTCAGATTTGGTCCCTATATGTATAGATACTACCTATTACGTCATCGTCAGTAGTAATGACTTAATGATCAATCATCCGGTGTCTACAGCGACCCGGAATGTACCGTACAAAGTTATAGATAACAGAGCAATTACTTCCTTGATATTCACCTTGGATGCGCGGGCGCAGGTTTGGTCATGACATTGAACGGTGCTCGGTGATAATGTTATTACCGGCCAATTGGTTTATGTAACATGTACTTGTTAAAATTGGCCAAGTGCTATCTGCACAGAAGCACAGAATCCTCTCTCGAGTCAGCCCGTACGTGATTTTGAAGTAAGTACCACCAAACGGGGTGAATAGGGATTAAGGGGTGAATCGGGACAAAACTTTAAAATGGATTTTAGCGTTGAAATCATACAGTTTGTTGGCGAAAAGGACACTTAAGGTAAGCGTCCACAGTTTCGCATCGGACGCTACGGACGTTTATTATAAAAACTAGCTGCGTCCCGCGGTTTCACACGCGTAAAGTCGATCCCGTGGGAATATCGGGATAAAAAGTAGCCTACATGTTAATCCAGGGTGTCAGCTACCTCCATATACAATTTAATCAAAATTGGTCCAGCCGTTTGAGCGTGAAGAAGTAACAAACATTTATATCTTTGTTACTTCTTCATGCGCAAACGGCAAACTGTGAGTGTGTGTGTGTTTATACACACACACTAACAAACTTTCGCCTTTATAATATTGGTGTGATAAAAGCAGCCCGTACCGCTGACACCTGGGATGGGAAAGGTTATCAATCACAATATCAGGCCGTGAACGCTTGCAGATTAAATGGGCCTCCCCGCAAACAACAGCGCGTAACATAGGGTCAAGATCAGAGTATTATATCACGTCAACATAGCTGAATCGGCCTGTAACGCTCCCACTGCTGGGACACGTGCTATTTTTATACACGAGAGTTTATACACGAGTTATTATTATTTTACATATCTCAGGACCATGGGGTCCCGGTCCTTTGGAAGGCGTATGGAGACCGAAGCCAACTCGCAGAGGCCCCTAGGAAATTTTAATGAAATGCGGCACCAACCGACGATTATCCCTGTATGGCACTATGCAAGTGCAGTGCACTCAAGGATAACGCCCGGTTGGTGTAGGACTATTGCAGGATATGTAAAATAAAAAGTTGGACTATTGGTTTGGGTGGCTAAAGTGGACCGGTTTCCAGGAACTATGGTAAAACTATGACCGCTGCCTGATCAATGTTTTATATATACACAGATAAATAAAATAGTAGTATTATTATTAGCCTGTGATGTCCCACTGCAGGGCAAAGGCCTCCCTACTCTCTTTCCACTTCTCTCTGTTCAAAGCTGCTAAGGACCAGTTCTTGTTGAAGGAGTCCAGCTCATCCCCCCATCTCCGTCTGGGCCTGACACGATGTCGTTTGCCATTAAGAGGGACATTGGGTCGTAAGTTTTGCCCATTGTTCGTCTGACATGCGGCAGATGTGTCCAGCCCAGTTCCATTTTAGCGTGGCAGCTTTCCAAGTGACATCAGTTATCTTTGTGATGGAACGGATGGTCGTATTCCTAACCCGGTCTGTTAGTTTGATACCCAGAACACTCCGTTCACGTGACACGAGTAAAGTTTTATTTCAAAAACAACAAAAAAAAATCTGGCCAAGTGCAAGTCAGACTCGCACACGAAGGGTTCCGTACCACAAGGCAAAAACGCCGAAAAAAACACGTTTGTTGTATGGGAGCCCCCCATATGTATTTTGTTTTTAGTATTTGTTGATACAGCGGCAATAGAAATACATCATCTGTGAAAATTTCAACTATCTAGCTGTCGACGGACGGACGGACAGACAGCGAAGTCTTAGTAATAGGGTCCCGTTTTTATCCTTTGGGTACGGAACCCTAAAAAAAACCCGCAGACCGCACTGCGCCTCGTGTGCGAAACTCCTTAGCAACAACTCCGCGCCACAACGAAAAGCAAACATAACTTTCAGTTGCTATGTAATTACGTGTTCTATGTTATTAATGGGCCCGACGCATGGGAAGGTTTGGTTAATTTACGTTGGTAAAATTACAGGAGTTCTGGTAATAGGTCGTGTGTGTCGTTTAAAATATTAACGCTCTATTGGTAGGCTATTCGAAGGGGGGATTTGTAAGTGGATATAATAATCAGGGACTAGAAACGTTACTCAAAATAACGTTACGCGTAGTTCCAGTACCGATAGTTGGTACCGTTCCCTCAGGATCGTCGATCGTAACAAAATTAAGTTCTTGGCTATAACGATACTGACAAACGGAACGAAATCTTAAACTGTTCACTAACAATATGATCATAATAACGTTATTCATTTCGATACTCAACTTTGCCATCACATCATGCATGACATAAAAGATGTCGAAAAAAAAAAAATGGTTGCCTGTAAAGTCGGTTTTACGGGCGAAGATTTTACGTGACAACGTCTTTTTCTCGGTAGAATATTT
Source organism: Oligia fasciuncula (assembly GCA_963082905.1). NCBI lineage: Eukaryota > Metazoa > Arthropoda > Insecta > Lepidoptera > Noctuidae > Oligia > Oligia fasciuncula. The sequence continues at coordinate 5,622,888 of OY720416.1, read as the reverse complement.
ATTGATATGAATATAATTAAATTGCACAATAGGAACAAGGAATTAAATGAAAATAAGAACGTAACGTTACCGAGCGTTACACTTTTTCATAAGTGACTCCCAGCCGCAACCTAATTTAAAATAAGAACGTAACGTTACCGAGCGTTACACTTTTTCATAAGTGACTCCCAGCCGCAACCTAATTTAAGACGTTGTCACGTCAAAAAACGAAAAAGTATGAAGAATAATGTTACAAATGAATCTGTAACGTAAATACAAGCAGATAAGTTTAATGTTACTGATACCTATAACGTTACTTATAATATTGTTCTACGAAAATGATATGCTATAACGTTTTTCTTTGTAACGTTATTGATATTTATAGGTTTTAGTATCGTTACAAATTTTGGAACGTTATACGATAACTATTAATGGTAACGGAACGAAATTCATTTCGTTTTCAAGTCCCTGACAATAATTATGAGCTATGTCCTCTAGACAGGTTTACATACATAAAGTTACGCCTACCTTCCTTGGGGGTAGACAGAAACTAGAGGACGTCACCACCTGCTACGAATCTACGATCCATACATACTCCTTTTGCCTCGTTTACATTCATACATCTAGTCATACAAGCACGCCGGTTGCGAGTACTACGTACCTGACCTAGGTAGATTTATTGAGCTAGTATTTAAATTTAAATAACAAATACCGCAGCGCTGGTACTCCGATAGGGCCCGCTGTGATGCCACGGAAACACCCACGGTCAAAATCACAGAAGAGCAACTACTTCGCGTGCCCAGCTTACGTACAAAAATCGTAAGCCGCCACTTTTGCGCTCAGTCCTGAGTACTGCTGGCTGGGTGAGCGTGAGCGCCTGTGTGCGCTGGCGCTAGGCCCCGGTGGTGGGGCGAGACGGGTGCCTCACGCGGCGGCGTCTTTTTATTTTTCCATAACTAAATAGTGCTTGTGACGTCATAGTAGCTAGTCAAAAAAAAAATGGCACGCTTGGTTTTCATACAGATCGCGATACTTGCGTTACCTAGGTCTATCTGTAGCAAAATCAACACAAAATCTGTGCATACCGTGTGTTATTATTTGCGACATACCTACCATAAAAACTAAAATAAAATCTTCTTTTTTTCCAGAAACGGGACCTCAATGATATCCCTTATCATTCCGCCCAAGGATCAGATCTCGCGGGTGTCCAAGATGTTGGCGGACGAGTTCGGAACAGCTTCCAACATCAAGTCGCGAGTCAACCGACTGTCTGTTCTGGGTGCCATCACCTCTGTGCAGCATCGACTCAAGTTATATACGAAAGGTAACAAAATAATCATTAATTTATTTGAAACTAAGACTTACCGCATACATTGGTCTCGAATAAATTATTTGATACTAGCGGTGCCCCGCAGTTTCACACGCATAAGTATCGATCCCGTGGGAATATCGGGATAAAAACTATCCTATGTCCTTTCCCGGGACTCAAATTATCTCCATCTAAGTCGGTTCAGCGGTTTAAGCGCGAAGTGGTAATAGACAGACACACTTTCGCATTTATTATTGCTCAAAACGGTGAGGAAACCGGCATATCCTCATATCCTAGAACCTATCTCAGCATAATGCTGAGATATTAAATTAAAAAAATAGGGCACGCTGTGAACTAATACTCCTCCCCCTATTTCTTCTACAGTACCACCAAATGGTCTCGTAATCTACTGCGGTACTATCGTTACCGAGGAAGGCAAGGAAAAAAAAGTGAACATCGACTTCGAGCCGTTCAAGCCAATCAACACGTCCCTGTACCTTTGTGACAACAAATTCCATACCGAAGCCCTGACCGCGCTGCTCGCTGATGACAACAAGTTTGGTTTCATTGTCATGGACGGTAACGGAGCCCTGTTTGGTACGCTGCAGGGTAATACGAGGGAGGTATGTATTGATTTTTTAAATGTTCTTAAAAGACTGTTCTTTACTTTTTGGGGGGGGGGGGGGGGGGGGGGGGGGGCCGCCCACGAGCAACTTAGTAGTTGCCCAGCAACTTTTTGTCTCTGTCGCCTCGCCGAGATTTTGACGATGCGCACACGGAAGCGACAGCAACGCTAAATTTTCGGTTGAGCGGTAATTGGGTAGCCGGCAACTTTTTTGTCGCCGTGCGCAGTGGCGTAACTATACCGTTTGGGGCCCGTGACAAATTCAAGGGATGGGGCCCTCCCTCAAAGTAAAGAAGCTCAACCAACGTTATAGTTTTTTTTTTACTGGCACTTTTCCGCGACTTCTTCCGCGTAGATTTCATATTTTTCCCTACAACATTTAACACCTGACTGCTTAGTTGGTCTAGTGGTCGGAAACGCTACTGCTGAGCATGAGGTCCTGTCCAAAAAATTTACAAAAAATGGGAAAAGGTACAAAATGTTCGAAACCTTAATGATGTCCTATGTTGCACGTTTTCAAAAAAAGTTTGCATTTATAAACTTATTGTTAGGATCCTCCTGTGCTCATGGCCCTCTCGGGCCGGGGGCCCCCTCTGGCTGGGGGCCCGTGGCATTTTGCCCCGTGTGCGCACTTGCATTGCAACCAATAGACGGGCGACAATTGCGTCCAAAGCCACGGACAATGTCTCCCAGCTGTCGCGTCGCTACATGCGCGCTATTACATACAAAACCGTAGACTTGATGTGAGAGACAAATTAGTTGCGGAGACAAGTTGCTCGTGGGTGCCCGTCCTTTTGAGACATTTGACAAGCATTGATATTGAAAAATAAATTAATAGTTTAAAAACACTAGAAAAACGCGCTTTTATAAATGCACGTAAAAACAAAAATTCCATCATGAAGTTCCAGTTCATATCTTCCGGCTCCATCATCAGATCAGTTCGACAGTACCATATTATTGTATTGTCATCAGAACTACATACAGCTGCCAATTTTCATTACGCTACGACCCTTGAAAGATGGTTAAATTAGTTACCTTAGATTCCATTACATAGTCAGTTACATACAGGTCGACCTAATAAAAGCATGTTAAAAAAAATGCACATTTAGCATGATAATAGGCACTTTACACTGACTTTTTTGATGCCAATCAATGCTATTTCTTATACAATGAAACAATTGCATCTTTGTTTCTCAATAAATACTGGCATATAGATAAGGAACTCTTATCGGACCAACTGAGGCTACCAGGCTTGCAGCTGCTTACTGTAAGGCCTATAAAGCATGTATTAAATTTTTTTTAATTAACATTTTAAGAAATACTGTTTTGTTAAAAAAAAATTTTTATGTTAAATTTTTTTCTAGTTTGTCTGGTAGTCAATCATTAATCACGGCGGTAAAAATAGGGCATTTTTTGTAATTTTTAGAGGGTCTTATTTGCTGAAAAAAAAAATGACAGGGACGCAGAAGTGTCAGACAGCAGATCTTGATTTTATGAAAAAAAAAACATTGCTCTAGAGGCATTATTCAGGAAGAAAAAAAGGGAATACATTTGTATGGAGAATCGCACGCCCTGTTCCCTCCTAACTCGCATCGACGGTGGTTTTCTGTCTTAAAAAAAAGCTGCGCTTGCGTTACGTTTGTAGCGCGTATACGCGCGTCAACGCCGTGTAAAAGGAACGCCGTGTACCAAAGGGCCTTTGTCATAAATTGCAAAAACTTTTTAACCGTAGGTTGCTTCAAACAGTTGGTTAACGTAACATACGTACGTCAAATAATAACGAATACGTGTACGTTATTATTTGACACACGTCAAGGCTATAATTTTGGTCAGCAGGATTGTCCGAAAGGGTTACCGCTGGCCCGGAACGTAAAGGGTTAAGGAAGGAACATGGGTGGGTTTTAGTCAGTAGGAGCAGACTCCTACTCCCCCGCTCCGGGAGTCTGACACTCCGCGTGTCAGAACACGCGGAGTGTCAGACTCCCGGAGCGGGGGGTGTCGTTTGATGGTTTCCCATCCGAGAAAAAAAAAGGGGGGGAAATAAAATTGTAATTTGGCACAATAAGTATTTAGTTAGCGCCATTTTTGACGTATACGCGTGCGTCAAGAGGACCTGAAACGACCCCCCCTTACCAACCAACATTCTACTTTTCCAGGTCCTCCACAAATTCACAGTCGACCTACCAAAGAAGCACGGCCGTGGTGGTCAGTCCGCGCTGCGTTTCGCTCGTCTCCGTATGGAGAAGCGTCACAACTACGTCCGCAAGGTCGCCGAGGTGGCCACCCAGCTGTTCATCAGTGCCGACCGTCCCAATGTCGCAGGCTTGATCCTCGCTGGTTCGGCTGATTTCAAGACTGAATTGTCGCAATCTGACATGTTTGATCCGGTGAGTTTAGTTCATTTATTTTTTCCACAATTTACAATCATGTAAATGTTTCCAATAGGGGTGATGATGATTTTTAGGGTTCCGTAGCCAAATGGCAAAAAACGGAACCCTTATGGATTCGTTATGTCTGTCTGTCTGTCCGTCCGTATGTCACAGCCACTTTTTCCGAAACTATAAGAACTATACTGTTGAAACTTGGTAAGTAGATGTATTCTGTGAACCGCATTAAGATTTTCACACTAAAATAGAAAAAAAAACAATTAATTTTGGGGGTTCATACTTAGAACTGAAACTCAAATTTTTTTTTCATCAATCCCATACGTGTGGGGTATCTATGGATAGGTGTTCAAAAATGATATTAAGGTTTCTAATATCATTTTTTTTCCACCGAAAATTGATTTGAACGAGATCTAGTAAGTAGCTCGCCGGTGAAAATTTAAAAACATATGATGGTACGGAACCCTCGGTGCGCGAGTCTGACTCGTTCTTGCCCGATTTTTATTTTAAACTAAAAAAAATATTTGTTTGCAAATAATACAACAAAAAATTATACCACCACCAGACCAAGATTATGTCTGGACTTTAAAAAGAGACTGTGACCTCTGAGTTTGTTTCGGCCTTTCTTCTCAGAATAGTCAGATATGAAACGCCGACCTCATCTAGTTGAAAAAAATACTTGACGTGTGTGTGTGTTTGTACAATACAAAGCTACTTACAGAAAATAAATCATTTATCTTAACTTTTATTTATTTACTTAATTTTTCTTCGACAGCGTCTCCAAGCCAAGATCATCAAACTGGTGGACGTGTCGTACGGCGGTGAGAACGGCTTCAACCAAGCCATCGAGCTGGCGGCCGAGTCGCTCCAGAACGTCAAGTTCATTCAGGAGAAGAAACTCATTGGCAGATACTTTGATGAGATCTCACAGGTAAGGCTTGTTCAGTCTCCCTTCTACTATTGACACCACATATATAGAGAGAGCAGTGGTGGCCAAGTGGTATCGGCCGCGATTTACGAGTTGTAGGTCGTAGGTTCGAACCCAGACAGGCGCTTTACTTTGTGTAAATTATTTCATCACCACTGCTCTCAAAACGGTGAAGGAAAACATCGTGAGGAAACCGGCATGTCCTAGAACCAAAAATTCGAAGACATGTGACATCTACCAACCCACCCTGGACCCGGAGGCCCGTGTCCCAACAGTGGGAACATTATAGGCTGATTATGTATGTATCCTGCTTATCGCTAGCGTCACTAAAATCGGTTCATTCATTTCGAAAAACAAGGGCTAGAAAGTCTGTATGAAATGCCGTACGGCGTAAACGCTCTTAACCTTTTGAACGCTAGAGCATAAGCGCACGCGCGTAGGTGCCCTCCACGCCAAGCCACAATTTTAAATATTTATGGTATTCAAATAAAAACACAAAAGTAATGATTTAATTGTTTATTTCGTGATAAAGTGCACCGCATTTTTTGTCACATATTTGTGTCGCTCGTAATAGGATAGGCGACACACGACTGGCGTACAGGGCACGCGCTTGCTTGTCACGTATATGTGACAATGGCGTTCTAAGGGTTAATAACTGCACCAAACTTTAGTCTGTTTATATTGAACAGTAATTAATAATGATTATTCCCGTTACAGGACACCGGCAAGTACTGCTTCGGTGTAGACGACACCCTGCGCGCACTCGAACTCGGCGCCGTTGAGACCCTCATCTGCTGGGAGAACCTCGACATCCAGCGGTATGTCATAGAGAATAATCCTACTAATATTATAAATTAGCTGCGACCCGCGGTTTCACCCGCATAAGTTTCGATCCCATGGGAATATCGGGATAAAAAGTAGCCTATATATTAATCTAGTGTGTCAGCTACCTTCATAGCAAATTTTATCAAAATTGGTCCAGCCGTTTGAGTGTGAAGAAGTAACAAACCTATAAACACACACAAACTTTCGCCTATAAAATATTAGGTTGATGTGAAAGTATGTGAAGATGTTTGGATGTTTGTTACTCAATCACGCGTAAACCGTTGAACAGATTGGATGAAAATTGGCACTTAGATAGACCATTTCCTGGGTTATTGAATTAAGCACGAAAAAGATCTTATTTTCCGTTTAATCGTGGTGTAGTTTTTATTATTTCATTCATAAACGTCAAACTTGTTGTGCACATTGATGTGCTTAGCCGACACGCAGTAAGGACAGAAATATTCTTACTCTCTCTTTTCTTTGCTAGTGACGTTAATATATTTCTCTTTTGTGCGAATGCAAAAGAAGATATGCAGCAGTCTATAGTTTACTCTGTCTACGCATGTGTGACACCCACTCACCAGCCCGCACTGGGCCCGCGTGACTGTAATACACTTTCGGCTCGTTCACTCTTATAACAGGCCTGTGCTCTCGCTGTAGGAACATGCTACACCTTTCCGCCTTCGAGAAAAAATTCGGCTGATGTTATTTTTAACCGACTTCTAAAAAAAGGAGGAGGTTCTCAATTCGGATGTTTGTATTTTTTTTTTATGTTCGCGCATAACTCCGTCGTTTGCCAACCGATTTGAAAAATTCCTTTTTTGTTGGAAAGGATATACATCCCAAATGGTCCCATGAAAATTTTATCGAAATCGGACAAGCGGTTTTTGAAAAATCAACAAAAATCTTTTCGAAGTCGGTTGTTGTTTTTTGTAAATAAAGTTTTTGTTACCCGACTGCGACGGAGCCCAAAAGGAGGGTAGTGTTTTTAATGTCACTTCCTTTAATATCTTCCGCCAAACTTTCCAGATACGTGCTAAAACTCCACGCTACCAACCAGGAAACCATCCTTCATCTGACGCCCGAACAAGAGAAGGACAAGTCCCATTTCACAGATAAGGAGGTTATTATTTCTAAGTCACATTTCACTGACAAAGAGGTGATTATTATTTGTTGCTATTTCTTCCGCTTTTTTTTCATTACAACATCATAGGGTGAAATCATATTTTTTCGAAAATGTCTTAATTTTTTTGCATCTCTGTAACTTTTTGTCTCTTAATAGGCTATTTGACTGGTTTCTGATAAACATCTCAGATTATTTAATGGTGTCTAACGAGCCCACAAAAACCTATTACTTCAAATTGCATAATGTATTTCTTTTAAAAAATAGAAAATAAAAATGTACTGTTTAAATAAGCCGCCAAAACGCTATCTTTAACAATATGGCGTCGTGACGTCACGATTCACGTAAACAAACGTTGAAACGGTCTAGATACTAGACAAAATTCATCTGTTCTGTCAACGATAGACAGAAATTCACTAAATCATGACGTCATCTTAAGTTCAGCCAATCCAGACCGTTTTCGATTACGTGGCGCCAGATTTAAAAAGATGAAGTTTTTTCGAGATTTTTTTTATAAATAATACATTGTTTTGTAGTAAAATTAATGCAAATCGATTTTAAAAGCGATAATCTATACGAGTGTCAATAATTATGACCTTATTTTTTACATTGTCAAATAGACTATTGGAGCACACAGAGAGGTCACTTCCAAGTTCATCATCTGCGTAGTCTTTCCCAACCATTGGAACGTTGTCACAGTACAGCACAGTGTTTGAGCAGTGGTGGCCCAGTGGTAACGACCGCGACTTACGAGATATAGGTCGTAGGTTCGAACCCTAACAGGCGCTTTACTTTGTGTAAATTATTTCATCACCACTGCTCTCAAAACGGTGAAGGAAAACATCGTGAGGAAACCGGCATGTCCTAGAACCAAAAATTCGAAGACATGTGACATCCACCAACCCGCACTGGGCCCGCGTGGATTACGGCCCGCTCCCTCCCACTGAGAGGATGCCTGTGTCCCAGCAGTGGGAACATTATAGGCAAAAATTCGAGGTGTCATTCGCTAAAGCGAGCGGTTCGCTCGCAAGTATTCGCATTCACTCGCATCGTAAACGAACTACGTGCGATTGGATCTCTCGCTCTAGTGAATGGCACTTCTGAGGGACAGAAAGAGATAGCGATACAGTAAAATGACGATATAAGCGTGCGAATGTGATTTCACCTACACACACGTTGGCTATGCCACATCATATTTTTTGTTTTTGGTGAAAACCATATAGAAATCCATATAGTTGTAGTTTAGAAGTAAGCCCACACAAGACAGATGCACAATGTTTTTTATACTATCTAGAGATTGGATAACAACAAGCAAGCACACAGCTGCAATAATAGAGGCAGCGCAGGCGCATCGCTATTGCAGAGACAAGCTCAAATCTCTCATATACAAGGTGTAACAGAATAAACGCAAGTCCTGAAAGTAGTTTGTTCATAATTGATTACTGAATCACTTTCGGTAACATTTAAGATAGGTTTTTTTTTTAATTATGTATTTTGCCGTACTGATCGCCGATTGAGCCAAAGAAAATTAAATCTTATGTCAAGGCAATAAGACTCAATTTTGAATGCAGAAAGTAATGATAGGGTCAACACAATTTACTTAATAAAAATAGTTGGCTTTAAAAAAAAAATGTTTTGATCATTGTATTATGCTTTTAACTCAATACTCTAATTGGGGTGTATGAGGTCTTGCGTTCATTATGTTACGCATTGTATACGTGTAATTACACTGGCACTCATACCCTTCAAACCGGCAGGGTAATTGCGTAACACACTATCAGTAGCAATGGGTGTCATTTTCACAGTTGAACAACATCCATTGCGTTATTTACGTTGTTGAGCAAACACATTTTTCGAACATATGGAGCAATAGATTAGCAATATGCTTCAAAATGGCAATTAGGGTGCGGAATATTGGCGGCAGAAATACAAGTTCCATTGCTGGCCATTCTGCCAAGTACTGTTTTCTTGTGCCACTTTATGCACTCAATAAAGTGGTGACAAGCGATTTTGAACCTTATGTGGTGCAGCTATTGATGTCAACTTGTCCTGCAAAGTCAGAGCAGTAGTTTCGGCCCCGACTTAGAGTCGAGGGTTCGAATCCAGGCAGGCGCTCTACTTTGTGTAAATTATTTCATCACCACTGCTCTCAAAACGGTGAAGGAAAACATCGTGAGGAAGCCGGCATGTCCTAGAACCAAAAATTCGAAGACATCTACCCGCACTGGGAGTCATCAACACAACTCTCTAAGACCAAGTAATCCCACTGAATGACTATTTCATGAAATCTTGACATTTTGGGATTATACTCACTTAACAAGTTGTATTACTGATTCTAACGATTATAATTCTTTAGACATATATTTGTTACGGTCGCGAATCATATTTTAATCAACGTACAACTTAATACTGGCCAGCAAATTGCAAAAATATATACCATATTATGGTTCAATGCGACATAATACTTCCTCTGGTCTGAACACCGTAGGTTAAAACCAGGGCTCTAAACCGGTTTAAAAAGAGCGGTTTATTTCGATTAAGTACCGGTAAATATATCGTTCCTTCATTAACCGGTTAAACAAGTGAACTGTTATTATGAAACCCAAATGATAAAGGTTACCGGTTACTTAAGCACAAACGGTTTTGACACCCGAATTAACCGGTTCATTTCGTAATTCCGTAATAAAATTTTGTAACTAAATGATATCGCAACGTCCAGACCGTGCTCGCGAGAGTGGCGGGGGCCGGGGGGGTTCAAACTTGGTTTTAACCGGTTAATTTCCATTATCAAAACCAAAATTCATGAAAAACCGGTTTTCTGTAAAAACCGGTGAAGTGCAAACCTTGACCTAAATCGATTTCGGTTTGGGGTCAATGACCGTAACCGGTTAAGAATTTCAACCGGTTTCCGAGCCCTGGTTAAAACAGACAGGACACACAAGACACACACCACGTTGGCCCTACAGTAAAAATCATCCCATATTTTCTCTGACTTCCAGAGTGGCGTTGAACTCGAGCTGGTCGAGTGCCAGCCCCTGCTGGAGTGGCTTGCCAACAACTACAAGTCTTTCGGAGCTACCCTCGAGATCATTACTGACAAGAGTCAGGAAGGCAGCCAGTTTGTCAGAGGCTTCGGTGGCATTGGAGGTAGGTTTTATGATATTTTATTACTTAAGCATTATAAATTTCTATAATTATGATCTAGCTGGGTAGAGCGCTGTGATAAATACTTGCTGGATAGGAAATTGAAGATTTTTATATAGCCTATTGTCGCGCCATTTTGTTTTTTTTTTCAAAATGGCTGCCAGTGGAAGTTTAAAGTAAACTAACATCTATGCAACAAGATGGAAACTAGTTCAAAAGATGGATGTCATGTGATCAACTTTGAACGTTATCTCAGAAACATGACAGTTTACGGGGTTTGGTCTTATAATATGTTTTCTGTTTGCATTGATTTCGGCTATTGATTTATACAGGGTTATTGACAACCGCATAAGAGGTCATTGTACTCATCATTAGGAACAACTTTTACTATGGGAACAAATATGAAATCGTGAAAAAAAAATATCTGCTGTTCCATACATTTATGTTCGCATAACTCGTCAAATACTGATTTTTTTTCGCGATTGCAGCTTTGATCCCTTAGTAACAGTTGTTCATAATGATGAGTACAATCTCCCATTTCGGGTTGTCGCATGTTTTCAATTTCAACCTGTGTAAATAGACAATAGTTTGAATTTTGAAATACCATAACTTGCCTCTGATAGCTTTGCCCAACGCTCTACTCAGCTAGAAAAATACACAATAAACTTAAATGAATATGATCTAAATTACTAACATGCTTTGGGAATCGCAAAAGAAGCTGTTAACTGTATATTATGTATGTATGTTTACTTTATATGAATATCTTGGCCTGCAAAAGACCTTTTCTTGGAAATAAAATTTCATATGTGTACTTTTAACAATACAAACATGTTAAGATGGAGTTTGACGCTTCAATCGTGGTGTTAGTGTATATATCGCTCATAATTTTTTCAATAGTGTGCTAGTTACTCTGAAATCAACTTAATTACCATTAAAATAAAGTTGATATTTGTTCAACTTGAAATTTTATTTATAAACAATGTCGAGACAGGTAAAAATAACAAAATTAAATTCTAACTTAACTAAAACTATACAGAAACTAGAAAATATCGTCGAAAAACTCATCCGCATCGCTGTCGACTGGTAATGTACCCAAGAGACTGGCGGCATTACCACGTTGTATGGCGATGCTTAGCCTCTGGGCAAGATAAAAGCCAGCCCTTGGGCCACGGGAAGTGTCAACCAGCCGTTTCGAAATTTCTTTAAAAAGACCATGAGCACTCGAACCCCACGGAACTTGAAATAACATCAATTTGAGACATACATTTGAATAGATTTTTACCGAGTTGTAACAGCATGGAAAAGGCTCCCAGAAAATGTTGTGAACAGCTCCCACACTGAACTGCTTCAAGAATCGACTGGACAGACTAAATATCTCCAAGCTATACGATACACACGCATAATAATCTTCATGATGTTGACTCAGCATCAGCAATCATTGTGCCGATAGTCGTGACAGCCAATGGGTTAATAGCCAATAGCCTCGGCCAACACCTAAGGAGGCTCTCGTTGGGCAGCTGGATCAAGGGCTTGATTCAGAAAGCAGTACTTTTGGACACGGCCCGCATTGTCAGGTTCCTCTCTCTCTGGAGCCCTGACCCCGATACCGGTGGGCTACTATTTTATTCATATTTTTAAATGTTTTTATATTCTAATATTTAAACATATAATTTTGATGTATTTACTGAAATAAAGGAAACAAAATAATCTTTATGAAAAAAGTTAGAGCTAATTGCTCAAAAGAGTCATAACGAGCTATTTCAGACTTTGTTTTGACTAGGATACCGGGCCTTCTCTGATTCTCTTACAAAAAGTTACTAGCAGCGCCCCGCGGTTTCACCCGCATAAGTGTCGATCCCGTGGGAATATCGGGATAAAAACTATCCTATGTCCTTCCCCGGGATGCAGTCTATCTCTCTGCCAAATTTTACCGAAATCCGTTCAGTGGTTTAGGCGTGAAAAGGTAACACACAGACAGAGTTACTTTTGAATTTATAATATTAGTAAAGTTATACAACCGCTTTTTTATTGCTGAATGGGCCCGCCCTTGACCTCGATCACGCCTGATAGAAAGCGATGGATGAGGTCGTAGGTTCGAACCCAGACCGGCGCTTTACTTTGTCTAAATTATATCATCACCACTGCTCTCAAAACGGTGAAGGAAAACGTCGTGAGGTAACCGGCATGTCCTAGAACCAAAAATTCGAAGACATGTGACGTCTACCAACCCGCACTGGGCCCGCGTGATGAGGCCTGTGTCCCAGCAGTGGGAACGTTATAGGCTGATTATGTATGTATGTATGTGTATGATATGTAGTAGATTAGCTTTTCCACCCTGATTCGGCCCTACCCTTGCAGCGTCAAACTCCATCTAACCCGCTTTTAAAAACTAATGCTTTCTACAGAATACTTACTAACTATCTTTATTTTTTCTCCTTCCCGCCGCTCGGACGCCGTGGGACACACACGTAAATATAACCTCCCTAACAGGCATCCTTCGTTACAAAGTGGATTTTCAATCTCTGCAACTCGACGAACCGCTCGACGATGTCGACTTAGACGACTATTAAAAAATATACGTTTCACTTATTTGAGAAAAAAACATAAAAAACACCATTTCGACTCTTTAATGTTAGGATTTTATGCTTGACTTATGACTGTGTTTCTGGTCGCTTTGGCGTGGACGCTGCGTTTTCTTTACGAGGGTCCTGAATGTTGGCAACCTCGCATATGACTGTCATTTGTTTTCCTGTTGTTAAAGTTGGCAACCCCGCATATGACTGTTATTTGTTTTCCTGTTCTGAAAGTTGACAACTTTGCAAATGGCTGTCAAATGTTTTGCTGTTCTGAAAGTTGGCAACGTCGTAGATAACTGTCAAATTTTCACTGTTTTGATTACTTAATTCATCAATATTAGTAAATGAATTTGTTAAATATCACTATGTGTTGTAATAATATATTGAAAATTACTTGCAATAACTTATATCGTGACACTGAATATTTAGTTTTAAGAGTAAAAAAAGCAATTTAATGTCTTCCAAATGCAACTTTTCACCTAAAACTGTTACAACACCTAATCTCGCATTATTTTTGTATAACAGTGATATTACTTAATTTCATTTCAGTAGTAATATTGATTAATAATTAAGAGAGCAGTAGTGGCCCGGACTTACGAGTCGTGGGTTCGAACCCAGACAAGCGCTTTACTTTGTGTAATTTATTTCATCACCTTTGCTCCCAAAAAACAAGTGAAGGAACGGCATGTCTTAGAACCGAAAATTCGAAGACATGTGACTGGGCCCGCGTGGTGGATTACGGCCCACTCCCACCGAGAGGAGGCCTGTGTCCCAGCAGTGGGAACGTTATAAGCTGATTATTATGTTATTGCAAAACCAGCCTACTCCTCGGCGCCTCTTGCAGCGCGTTTGCCGTTTGATGAAAATTCACGTTTGGTTTGTGTGGAAAGTGTTGAACGCCGCCTACGTCAACACGTTCCATACAAACACAGTAGTTTCACCGCTCATAATGTTCCCACTGCAGGAACACAGGACTCCTCTCATTGAGAGGGAATCAGCCGTAGTCCACCAGTTCGAAGTTTTGGTTCTAAGACATGCCGGTTTCCAGTGCGGCTTCACCGTGGACGGCCCGAGACAATTCTGACGATGTTTATGACAGTCATTTGCGCTCTGTTGCGCCAAATTCAGGCACGAATATTAAAAGTAACCTCTGTGGTTAATGTTATAACTAAAGGGACAGTTCAGTCTAAGATGTCTAATTTTATTATTTTCATACATATTTGTTTTTTGTTATTGCATGTGTTGTTGTGTTGTAGTACAAGTATGAAATAAATAAAGGTTTGGGACAAGTCTTAGATTGGCAATCGTCACGAGCCAGAAACTCTTCTATAACAAAAATGAAACGTTAAAAAAAACTCGTCGAATGGATATCTTCCTTTTTGTAAGTCGGTTAAAAAGATAAATTTCCATCAGGTTGTTCGTCGGGAAAGATGACCACGTGCCTAAAAACGCAGCGTTTATCAACCACGCGCCTAAAAACGCAGCGTTTAAACGCCCAATGCGAACCAAATGTTTTTCTAGCTAATATTCCCCCTCTAGTTCTAGTTAAAACCTATTTTCATTATTTCGTAACGTATTGCTTTAGTACAAACCACGCGTTTTCATACATTTTTCCCTAATAAGTAGTTTGTTTTGTTGTTTGTTTGTTTTTGATGTTGAACATCGGGATTATTACGAAGTTTTACGAATGACACGGAAGAAAAGTAAAAAAAACAAATATAAAAAAAGAAATACAATTTTATATTAAAATAGAGTGAAACGGAACGCATATGTAGTTGAAGGATATTTTAAATACGTTTTTATTAAATGAAGCTTTGTATATCGTTAGTGGAACAGAAATAATCATAGTACTTTTCCTATTATAAATTAGTTATTGATGGAATCTAAATACTGGTCATGATTCGTTTATTAATATACAGGATTTTTTTTTATCACCATCCAAATTTTTACAGGTTGTTCTACCCATGAATATGAACAACTTTCACTATGGGACCAAAACTGAAATCACGAAAAAAAATCAGCTGTTTCATACAGAAGTTCAATACCTACTTGTTCAAAATGTATGAAACAGCAGATTTTTTTTTTCGTGATTTCAGTGTTGGTCCCATAGTGAAAGTTGTTCATATTCATGGGTAGAACACCCTGTAAAAATATGGATGGTGATAAAAAATCTTCCTATAGAACCTTTCCGTCTAGCGAGCCAACTAACGCCTTTTAAAGTATACCCACATTTTAGCCAGCTAAGAATAAGAAGTCAGGACGTTTATTTACGATAAAGATGACGCAAAGAAACAAACACAAAAAAAAAAACAAGTTAGGGAAAATATGCGTCAGATTCACGCAAAATGGGCATTGCTCAGTATAATGCTGTGAGCAGCGCTGGCGCTGGCTGGATTTCTTATAAAAAAAAACAATTAACTAACCGCCGGGGGTTGAACTCAGTACCCCACGCGCAGAATAGAGAAATCCAGATAAAACTGGTAAGAAGGGAAGAAAACTGTCAAATTAGTTCCGCGTAGATGGCGCTAAGTGTTTGATACTGTCATTCAGGCAAACTGTTGAGTTTCTCGCGAGATGGCGCTAGTGTCTTTTCGCCGATTGGTCGATTACATTTAACCCGTCAATCGCTCGCCTACTAGAAGCCGTTTGCACTCACCGGTTTTCACGATTATACAGGAAGATTTTTTTCATCACCATCCAAATTTTACAGGGTGTTCTACCCATGAATATGAACAACTTTCACTATGGGACCAACTCTGAAATCACGAAAAAAAAAAATCTGCTCTTTCACACATTTTGGGCAAGTAGGTATTGAACGTTTGTATGAAACAGCCGATTTTTTTTTCGTGATTTCAGAGTTGGTCCCATAGTGAAAGTTGTTCATATTCATGGGTAGAACATCCTGTAAAAATTTGGATGGTGGTAAAAAAATCTTCCAGTATTTATTGTCGTTTCGAGTATATTTTTCTTATGAACCAAGGTTCTTATGACAATTAAAAGGTTCAGATCACTTTGATAATGTGTCAAATACTCAGTGCTCTCTCGCGGCGCAGCTTCCAGAAAAAAAAAACCCAGTGATGATAAAATATAGAATTAAAATGTGAAAATGCGAAAAAATTAGTGGCCTTATAAAATCAAGTCGTTGAACAATTAGAAGTATAATAACTGTAGAAATAATTAAAACAAGCTAGTAAGCAGACGGCCAGCATAAGCTACCCGAAACTGTCAAATTTTCCCAATCAACTTTGAACCTTATACTTTAGCGATAAAGTTGAAAATCTATTAAAGAAATTTGACAGATTGTAGTAACTTAATGTGCTGGCGTCTGTACATAATCTAATGTAAGAATGTTATTTATCTGAAACCAGTAGACACTTTGATATTATTATAGAATGAAAACACATTTATATACGGTGCAGAATTTTCCTGTATCTCGTTCTATCACTTAGAGCTGTCCTGTGTCTCTGAGAGAGAAGTCCGCCCGCAAGTATTCGTAACACAGCATATTTTGTTGTCTAAGAAAAACGGGCAAGAAACTCCGTGGACACTCGTCTTCAATAAACCATTTAAAGGCACTTTTGAATTGTCAAAAGAGTCTGCTAGTTAAAGACATGAACGTAGTTGCCCATTCCAAAGCCTCTCCTACGCATGGTCCCACAAAAAAAATATATTTATGGTTTTATTATGTTTACACATCAATACCCATCACGTCTGCGGGGTTTCCCTAGCTAATTTAATTTGAAACTGGTTAGCGAAAGCACCAAGGATGAATATTTGAAAAAAATCACCCACTGACTGAGCTATAGAAGAGCTAGTGAGCTAGAAGAGTCATATAGCTTTTTAGAGTAAAAGAGCTAATCGCTCTTTATCTTTTCAGTGAGCTCTTTCGCCCATGTCTAGTATCATATCGAAGTCTCATCATCATCTGCCTAGCCTTTTCCCAACTATGTTGGGGTCGGCTTCCAGTTTAACCGGATGCAGCTGAATACCAGTATTTTACATGGAGCGAAAATATTTAAACTTCTTGCCGTCGATACGATAAGGAGAATAGTGACAGAAAGGGACTGAGATACAGGCAAGCAGATCTGTGTCGATAAATGTCATTTTACCCTCAAAACCTACGTAATAATCCCGATTATAGAAAACTCATGAAATGTAATCTTTGCCTACTCAATATGCCAATATAATAAGGTGACCACTATATATCAGCAATAATTATACATTTAAATAAATAAACGACATATTATATAAATAAATTACAGTCGGTACACGTTTTGTGGTTGTTTTGTGGTGAATTGTTGGAAAATCTAACTCCGGTAATGGACCTTTTGGGGTTATGTAGAAGATTAGCTAAATCATCATCATCGACAGCTATGTTCCAATCACAGCTGAGCTTCCTCCCTTTTGTGCTGTAGCGGTATCTACAACGCCACATGCGGACAACGCGTCATACTGACGTCACGCAAAATGCTGCATCTCGCAAGCAGAGTTTACCGCGCAACTAGCATAGATACAACGGCCCGACATGAATCATCGGGCAGTTGCCCGCCAGACACAACACCCGTCTGGTCGGAGGATCCTCCCTTTTCTATAGAGTATGAGTGAGCTTTACACCTTGTTCCTCATACCTCTATAGTGTCATGCTTCCCTGGTATGTGCGAGTCTCATCCAGGTCTTCCCCGCGATCTTCTGTGGGTCGTCAAACCCACCTGGTTATTGGGCTGCCAACCCTCGCTTCTACGGTGGACGAGACTGGCTAAATACTTCACATTAAGGGGGAAGCGCTAAGATAGCCCGCGAAATTTAAATTTTCTTACGGTTTTTGCAATTTGCTGGTCAGTATTAAATTGTACGTTGATTAAAATATGATTCGCAACAATTCGCAATATGTACTTACAGAATTATAATATAATAATAATTATAAAGTTTGTATGAAATGCCGTACGGCGTAAACGCTCTTAACAATATGACTTATGACGTAAAACCTCTTAAAACATAAACGTCACGCCTGTAATTTCCGGAGTCATAGGCACAGATGCAACTATAGTACACCCAAATTTCGCCAGTTATGTTTAAGTCCCATGATACCTAATTACCTTTGGGCGAGCCTTTTGCCATCAACCGGGCTACAACTAAGAAATTCCTGTTAGAAAAACCCAATAACACTTGGCCCGAACCTAGGACCTCTTAGCGGTAGTGCGACCAGTATACCAACGACGCAGTCCCCCCCTCTAATGTTACCGAAATAATCACAAAATGTGTATACGGCTATACAGAGTTATTGGTAAAACATTTACAACCTTATCATTATGAACAACTTTTAACGCGAAAAAAATACCGCTGTTCCCTACATGTATGTTCGTATAACTCGTCAAAATGTAGGGAACAGCTGATTTTTTTTCGCGATTTCAGGTTTGGTCCCATAGTAAAAGTTATTCATAATGATGAGTACAATGACCTCTTAAGAGGTTCTTAATGTTTTACCAATAACACTGTATACATATATTTAAATTATTTAATACTTGTTGTCCAGAAATATTCGCATAGTTATTTACTGCATAAATGTTTTAATACACAATATAATTATATTTATATCAACATAATATGATATTTGTATGTATTAGTTTTCACGTTTTCTATTTATTTCTGTAGTCGAATAGTTCTACGCCTAGTAAGTGTTGTACAGATTTTTATATATTTTTATTGTAGTATTCTTATTCGCTGTATGCGTGGACTGGGCGGGGCTTTTAAAAGCAAATTTTTTTGTTAGTATGAAATCGCAAGTCGGGTTTTCTTGAACAAACGTGGTGATCAATGGTCATGCCTTCGCTGTAGGTATGAGAAGAGGTACTTGCCTTGCAATTTTAATTAAAAAAGAAACTTGCTAAGGCCGCATTTAGTGTTTAATTCGAAAGCGCCAGGGTAGCCCGCGAAATTCATTTTTTTTTTGCAATTTGCTAATAAGTATTAAGTTGTACGTTGATTAAAATATGATTCGCGGCCGTAACAAATATGTCTTTACAGAATTATAATCATTAGACTCAGTAATACAACTTTTTAAGTTATTGTAATTGTAAAATGTCTAGATTTCATGAAATAATCATTCAGTAGGATTACCTGGTCATATAGAGTTGTGTTGATGACTTTAATGATTATAATTCTGTAAATACATATTTGTTACGGCCGAATCGTATTTTAATCAACGTACAACTAAATAGTGATCAGCAAATTGCAAAAAAAGTAAAAAAAAAATTGAATTTCGCGGGCTACCTTAGCGCTTTCGCTTTAAGAATGAGTCGAGCACTATGTCCAACCTAAAACTGACATTTTTATGGAGTCGTCATGTCAAAAAGATGTTTGCAAATAGCAATTGATAAAGCAGATGGCTTCGTTAAAAGTGTTAAGTTGATAAAGAAACATTACCCTCGTTTTAAGCTCCGCTGGAGTCGGGTAAAGAAGATAATGTTTTCTTCCCCGCCCACAGTTCTAAGCTTGCTTTACAGTAACTGATCACGCTTAACTTGGAACGAAAAATATAAACTAAACTTATTGATTGATATTCATATACACTAGATTTGTAATGTTTTGATGTATTTAGTTCAACTTCCTTGCAACATTATTAGTATTGTTATTTGGCGATTGCGCTCCAAATTTGCGCCAGACTCGATGGGCCTCGATTGGACTGGGTAACCGTAAAATTGTATCATAATATACACGGTTTAGACGATCACAATAAATTAAAACTGCGTATATCTAATGCCGTTCCCAGTCTGCATACGAAAATTCAATCAAATACAACATAATTTTTAGTATATGCGAAACCCGAAACACGTGTCTAGTATTTTTATGTAAAGAATCTATGTACAAAATTTCAAAACTATCATGAAAAATCACAAAGTTATGAGCTTGATATGTTACCTGTTTGCCCGTATAAAAACATGCTCGCTCGCGCCGCGACGTCTTGCGCTCATTGGTAATAGTACCTAGGTACCTAACCGTTCGGCGCGGAGATTGGATAACCTACTTAGTGTCGCTCGGTGTCCAACTTTTAACCTTTTTCAAATATTTTTGGGACAAAATATAACATGGGGTAAAAATTATTGGAATCGATTCAGTTACTTATTCTGAACAAACTATATTCAGGTTTCGCTTACACTAAAAATAACGTTGTATATCGCTACACGACAATCTACCGCCAAAAAGATCAAACAATAGTGTTGTGCAATCGCTAAATGTTTGTTTAGTTAAAACTAGCTAATATTATGTTTCTCCGTTGTGTAAGCTTATGTTGATTACGTGTCTAATCAAGTCTTGTGTTAAAGATAACACGGGTGTCATTGATATTAGTGACGTTGTAGTAAAAAGTTTGTCCCTAGCCATTCTCCACAAGATTCTTCATTAAGTACAAATACGCTCACATGGCGTTATTTCAATACTAAGAGCCCCTGTTCATGAAAGGCATTACGCGCCCGTAAGGGTCAGCTCTGATAAAGATAAGCGTGTTTAGAAGCTGAATTCAAAATCGCGTGCAAGAGATGATCCCCAGAATACTCGCGTATATTTTCACTCAAAAATTGACAGCAAAAATAGTGTTGGAGCTGCTTTATCTGCGCTGACTGACACCAGTTTTTTTACGCAATAAAAAGCCTTGAGTATTTGGACTCTCGCTTGTGTACGGAATTATTGGCACGTGGTATTTCGGCTACCTGCGTAAATCGCCCTGTTTTGAACAGTCTTAATATTACAAATTTGTCAAGGGCGACATGATAACTCTTACTGCAAAATTCGTGCTAAAAGTACAAATCTGACAACTACCTACCATTGTTCTACAATAATTGTCCTTAATCACATTCGTATACAGTTTAGTTTCTATTGCACATTACATTGTTAAACCGCGCTCATAGTGTAAGCCATTCTAAAATAAACCTATTATCTCTAACTTACAGTTAACTTTTATATAAGCAATAATGCGTTTTCTAATTTTTATACATAAAGGCTTAAACATAAAATATATTTTTAATGTAAAAAAGTCATTACTAGTTCAAAACCAATTTATCACATTTTAAATATTCAACGCTTTAAAACATATTTAATAATCGTTCAAAATATTGACATATTGACGGGAGTTGTCACATGAAAAAAATAATTAAAGATTATTATCGCGGCAACTCCTTTCAAGATGTTTTTTTTTTAATTTGTATCACTTTTATACCGATGACTGTAAAATAATGTAATATTTCTTATTATATCATTTATTATTAGATTAAAAATGTATCAATGTCGCTCTTTGTGAATCAATAGTTCAAGCATTAGTTTAGTGTTAAATATTGTCGAGGTGTTGATTTGCAAAATCGCTACGTTATTCGATAAAATATCACTTTTAAACTAGGTCATAATTAGACGAAAACTGAAGTATCACACTTCAAAATGGTGAAGGAAAACTTCGTGAGGAAACCGGCATGTTCTAGAAACAAAAAATCGAAGACATAACATCTACTAACCCGCGTGGTGGATTACGGCTCATTCCCACTCATCGAGAGCAGGCCTTTGTCCCAGCAATGGGAACATTATAGGCGGATTATGTTGTTGTTGAAGTATCAGAAGATTTTGTACCTCGTACGAAAGTTCTCCACATAACGGAACCTCACGAATGTATATCCCAATGGGTTAGACAAGGCAGAGGTATACTAGGGGTACAAAATCTTTAATCCCCCATTGTCCCCACACTGTCCGACATATTGTTTTTTTTTTTTTTTTTTCAAAATGGCGGCTGCATGATATGTGATCAACTTTGAACGTTAATATCTCGGCCACGTGACACTTTACGGGGTTTGGTCCTGTTATGTTTGCATTGATGTCAGTTATCGATTAATATAGGTTTCATGCGGGGCCGCCATTTTGAAAAAAAAAAAACAAAATGGCTGACAGGTAAGTATGCCACGGACCTTCAAAGCCCTTTATAAAATCGTTAAGATTTGTTCATATCTTAAGAAGAATGTAGGTATAATTCCGAGGTTCCGAGATTGCAAATCGACATCTTCTTTAAAAAATACGGAACCCGACATGTATAAATTACATAGAAACATCAAGTGTACTTTTTAATAGGAAATTGTAACGTTTATTAAAAACCTCGCAGTGTGACATGATCTCTAACTATCGTTGTAACTATCACCAATAAAGAAAATTAGCTTAGAAGAATAGAAATGTATAGAAACGAAACTCGTACGGCCGTACTACGCACGCAGTCCTGATGTTGCAATTTGAATCTTATGTTCAACGTCAGAACGGCAAAAAGGCTCGTGAAATAGACCCGTGTTCGCTCAGACCAAAATAAGGTTGTCAAATACGTGGCGTATGACCTAAAACGACTTGTGTCTTGTGACTTGACACAAGATATTTCATGAAATAGTCGTTCAATAGTATTATCTGAACTTAAGAGTTGGAAGGCCTCCCACAAGGTGGGCCGACGGCCTTGTGAAGGCCGCAGGAACCCGTTGGATGCGAGAAGCACAGAACCGGTCGAAGTGGAAGTGCTTGGGGGAGGCCTATGTCCAGCAGTGGACGTCTTTCGGCTGAAATGATGATGATGATGAACTTAAGAGGGTTGTATTGATGATTTTAATGATTATAATGCTGAAAAGTTATATGTGTTACGCTCACGAATCATATTTCAATAATCGAGTCGTTAGTAGAGGTCAGTGTTATGTTGAATACAAGACTGACCTGCAAATTGCAAAAAACTTAGTTGACTTTCGCGAGCTACCTAGCGCAATAAAGCCATTTGATAAATTGCAAAGTAGTTTTAAATTGGCAGCCGAGCACCAGGCCTCCTCCGTTTTGTGTCATGCTTCCCTGGGCTGTGCGAGTCTCATCCAGGGGGCCTAAAAAGGCCACTTTGGAGAATCATAATAGGATAACATTATGAATTATAATATGGCGAAGACAGTCCGTGTTTTTCTATTTTTTGCTGCACTACGTAGGTATAATCAAAGAGATTGGGATTGGATTTGGATTGGATTGATTGGTATTTTAGCACAGACAAAAAAAAATAACTGAAAAATGCTTCACCAATTGAATTTGATACGATTAACTTAACAGTTAACCTGTCCATTATGTTATCATTTTATGATTCTGCCAAAGTGGCCTTTTTAGGCCCCCAGGTCTTCCCCGCGATCTTCTGCAGGTCGTCCACCAGGCTGTTAGTCTGCCAAGGCACCTTTTCCGTCTCTAGGTTCTGTGATAAGGGCCTTGGAATGCTTATGGACCAGGAGTTTCGCTTTTACACGTTTTTAGTCTACGTTATTAGTCTAAACCTGTTCTTGTTAGCAATATAGTTGAAAAGCTAGAAGTTGTAGAATTTCTCTGATATGTCCTTTTATTATTGTAGTACCTATATTAATATAGCCGGTTCACGAAGTAACGGTCCGATGTATTTCGTTTTTTTTTTTTTAATGTATTACCAAAGATTTAAGTCTTAGTTACATATCTGGATTTCTTTGGTTCTTAAATGTGCATACGATACTTTAACATAACTTTAGTATCATTTGAAAAAAATATTACTTACAGTTCGCGTCAAATAACTTTGCCGCTCTGAAGCTAGGCTCTTTCCTAGCCGCGCCATGCGCGCTGCTGTTGTATTCATAGGATTAACTACTGCGCAGTGACTTGTTGCCTACTTCAGAGCGGCAAAGTTATTTGACGCGAACTGTACATTCTTTTTTTAGGTTAATTTTCACCGTGAGAGCTCAATCATCTTATCATCTATGTCCTGTTTAACATTATATGACACTAAGGGCCATAATTCCACCAATGAAAATGAACCGACATCTAGACCGCGTTTAGAGCTGTCAGTGTCATCGTTGCTCTGAAATATTATAAACTGGCAGGTTATTGGTGAAATTCGTCCTAAGAACTGTATAACATCATAATCGAAAAAAAAAACGAATTATTGTCGATATCTTCTCCACATGGTCCATATGCTATGTTACAACAGATTAAAAATTATTATTGTATGTGTCATAATTGTGACATATAAAAATCGTCTACCTGCTTTTTTCAACTTTGTTTGGGGTCTGCTTCCAGCCTATCTGACCTCTAAAACTCAGTTACTCGGAACTAGTTGGCCGCGCCTTAGGTATGTGAGCGGTGGGACGGAGGGGCGGGGGCGCTTTGTCATGACTCGGTACGTGGGTTGCGAACACTAGGCAACCCCGCCGCCCTCACCCCCGTCCCCACCCAAGGCGCGGCCGACTAGTTCCGCGCGGACTATAGGTAACATGCTACCACTTGGTAAGACTGGTGGTCAGACTTGAATTTAACACAGCAATTGATCATAATGATGAAATCGGACCGTTACTGTGAAAATGACGTTAAAAGAGCCTTAAATTGGATTTAAAATAATGCAACGGAAAAGTGAATAATTATTATTAGTAAAAATACATAATATCAAGGATTTCTTAAGAAAATAAAATAAAATAGTTTGTATCAAGGAATAAAACGCTTATTTAGGAGTATAAAGGGACTTACCAAATATTTTTATTAACATTTAAATAAATCGCCGAATGAATATGCTAGGATATGTAAGGTTACGGCTATAGCAGTTACATTTGGAAATGGTGGTATATGGTTTGTTTTATAAATTTGGAACTTATAATCTGCACCGACTAGCTTCTACTCCCGACTTCGACCGCGTGAAATTTCACCCTCTTAGGGGTAGAATTTCGAAAAACCCTTTCTTAGTGGATACCTACTCTTCACAAAGAACACACCCTCCAAATTTCATGTCTCTAGGACCAGCGGTTCAGGCTGTGCGTTGATATATCAGTCAGTCAGGATTTTGATATTTTATAGATATAGATATCATAATGAGCAGTGGTGGCACAGTGGTTATGGCCGCGACTTACGATTTGTAGGTCGTTGGTTCGAACCCAGACAGGTGCTTTACTTTGTGTAAATTAGTTTAACACCACTGCTCTCATAACGGTGAAAGAAAACATCGTGAGGAAACCAGCATGTACCAGAAATTCAAAGACATGAGACATCTGCCAACCAATCCGCACTGGGCCCGCGTGGTGGATTACACGAAGAGATCCTTCCTTATCTTGTGCTTTCTCCGGCCAATCCGAATGCAAATCGTGACGTCAGCGTTTCTTAAATCTCCCTCGGTGACGATGCCCGTCTTCAGGTCCTCACTGTTTGACGATCCTGGTCCATCTGTTTTGATGCATTAAAAGGAGACTCGCTTATTAAAAAAAGTGTGCATCACTTACGAGGACCAAATAAAATTTCTAAAGGATCAGCTTAATATTACCCATAGCATTCATATCACAATTTCTCGACACGAAGTTTCATAAGTTTCTTCCGTTTATAAAACGACCATTACCACTAAAAACTGACTCGTCTCTCCTGAATTCTTCAAAGATAATATTATATAGACAAAATAGCGCTAACTATCGGGATTTTAGCATAGGCTTTTAGAATAATATATTATGGCTAAACTTCAAGTTGCCAGGGTTCTGCCTAAAAACGCGAATTTTGAGCATCAGGTGCTTCTGGAAGTCAGTTGCTATAGCTACACCTGTGCCATAGGGGAAATCAGGCGAGAGGTTTTTTTTTTTACCACTACGGGTTTTTTAATCGGCACCGTAATTGGCGTAAGGTGTAAAATTTATTCACTGTTCATTACTTTTCTGTTATACAATAGTTCTTGTAGTAACAAAACGGCTAAGCCTCATGTTTTCACTAAGGTGTATGTGAAGTTAGGGCTTGTAGAGTTAGAAGCTTGGCTCTACATGAGACTTTTTTTGTACTTTTTGACAGTGCGAGCCATATGGTCTCGTCTTGGCAACATTTTACATGAAAATGTTTTTTGGTGGGATTTTTTTATCATATGTAAAGACGCCAGCACATCAAGCTACTACAATCTGTAAAATATCTTTAATAGATTTTCAACTTTATCGCTAAAGCGTAAGGTTCGAAGTTGGTTGGGAAAATTTGACAGTTTCGGGTAGCTTCATGTGCTGGCGAAAAATTACGAGTTTCAACCTTTTTAGTCTCAGCCCTAAGTTATGCTTTCAGGCATGGTTATCTATCCTTCTGGGTTACGATTGTCGAACACAAATATTATTTGACAGTCTAAAAAACCTACTAAACGTGTTTTGTGCCTTTTCTGGCCAAGTTTTATCTCCCAAAAACAATCAAATCAATTTATTAATAAGATTCACGTTTTTAGCAAGGGAAATTTACTGCCAGCTACCATTATGCAGTAACATGGCTTTAATACCGTGGCAACTATGAAGCTTTACGTCATTGAATTTGTGAAAAAGGGGCTCCAGTACTTTGTAGGTTTAATAAGTAATAAGTTCATAAGGCATTGTCGACATACATACAGCAAACGGTGGCAGGGAAAATGACGCGCAACCGTTATTAAAAAAGAATTGGCTTTTCCATACATTTTAACCGCGTAAATTTTGCACTTTTGTAGGAAACAGCCGGTGTTATTTTGTTGTTTTTTTTTAATAACCGATGAAAAATTCCAACGCTTAAGAATTATGTACTGAATTCATGGTTACAGGTTGCGCGCGCGCCTTGTCCCAGTCACCCTGTGTTTTATATACTCTCTCCCATGAAAGCTAAAAAGAATTTAAAATATATTTATACATTTTACTAGCTGTTCGAATATTTCTGGACAAGTTTTTACGACCGTCGTATTAATTCATCATAACGAAATATATAGAGAAGCATATTGTGCGAAATTTTGAACGGGAAGGTAATTTTTTTTTAAGGGAACTTATTTTTATTTTAAACCAACCGTTTACGTAAAAAAATATTAATTAAAAGCTACATGAGAGAAGGACCAAATTAATTAAAAAACGGGTTAGAAATGTAATTGTTAGAATCGATTGAAAAGAAATTCAACGAAATTATAAAACTGCGTGCAAGCAGGATTCGACAAAATTGTTTTCGAAAATAGGTTTTTTTTTTATTAATATTAAGTGAAACAAATGATTTGACATATTAGTGCAATAAGAAACGATGAGCTAACAAAAAGAGATTAAATCATGTTATTTAAGGGTGTGTTAAAATTTAAGGTAACTGCGTTACAAGTTGGATTGTATGCTTTTCTTATAATTATATAAAAAGAGTTTGCAATGGTATTTGTTCGTTATTATTGTTACTACCCACATTTAAGAGATATAGGCTGTAAAAAGACCCTTCACGAAGCCGCTTTTCCATACGTGACGATTCCTATCCAATAACATTTAAAACTCGTTTTCATTAAAAAAAAAAGTTACAAGAGTTGGAACTTTGACCTTCAATATCTCCGTAACCAGAGAGTTACCAGTCGAATTGACTCAGCTGCGTTACGGGTATTTTTACATCCGATATTCCTTGGTCTCTGCTCTGCGATGGCAACGCACAAGCGATACCTCTGGTGTCTCTAGGGGGGGATTTTCCAAGTCGTGAAAACCTTTAAAAAATATTCTTCACCTTTTTCCCGTAAACTCGAGAATGACCCACACACACACCCCACACACACACACCCCACACACACACCCCACACACACACCCCACACACACACCCCACACACACACACACCCACCCCCCTTCGAGGATGACCAAATTTTATTTATATCTTAGTAATAAGTAATACATCTTGTATTTCACCCGTAAACTCGAGAATGACCCACACACACACACCCCCCCCCCACACACACACACACACACCCTCTTCGAGGATGACCAAATTTTATTTATATCTTAGTAATAAGTAATACATCTTGTATTTCACCCGTAAACTCGAGAATGACCCACACACACACACCCTCACACATACACACACACACCCCCCCCCCCCCTTCGAGGATGACCAAATTTTATTTATATCTTAGTAATAAGTAATACATCTTGTATTTCACCCGTAAACTCGAGAATGACCCACACACACACCCTCACACATACACACACACACACCCCCACACACACCCCCACACACACCCCCCCTTCGAGGATGACCAAATTTTATTTATATCTTAGTAATAAGTAATACATCTTGTATACCAAGTGAAAACACAGTTTATACAGCTATCTATGTTTATGTCAACTAAAGAGCTTAGGAAAGGGGGCAATTGCTCCCCCCCCCTGTATCCACGTCTGCACCAATAGCGTAAAAAATTACCCTTTAATTTTAGTATTTCCTTTAAAAGTGTGAAGACGAAACATGTAAGTTGGTTTGAAAAGGTTGACTTCACGTTCATTCAATTTTTTTTTAATCGAATGATTGTTCTCATAATATGCATTGACATGATCATGGATATTTTTATATTTAGGAACTGATTTTGCAATCATCTGTTAACATTATTCGAGGAAAAATTTAGAAAATTTGACAGTTTTTTCATTAAAAAAAACTGTCAAACGTCAATTTTATTCCTCGCAGAAAAGTTATCTGGCGATGGAAAATCAGCCCTTAGTCTAATTGCCACAAATTCAGGAACGTAAGTCTAGAGGAGCGTAGATCAGAGGATTTTCTGATGTCGTTGAATAATATACTTTGTCATCATTGCCATAAGGCACCTGTCACCGCCGGCGATTAGCGAGAAAATGGAGGATGGAGGAGGGATTATTATTATTATTATTATAGTCTGTTCTGCGCAAGCCTTAAGTGATAATCATAAGCAGGAATTAAGGAGCGTTTACGCCGAACGTCATTTCATACAAACTTTCAAGCCCTTGTTTTCCGAAATGAACGAACCGATTTTAATGAAACTTCATACGCATAAGCAGGATACAAAGGTCTAAAAAGTTAGCAGAGAACATTTTATATAGGTAGGATAGGTATTTCTTTGTGCAGAGTGGCGAAGCTGTATCAAAACTATGCCCTATTATTGCTGGAGTTCCTCAGGGCAGTGTGCTTGGACCTATTTTATATTTGATTCATACTGCTGACCTCCCAATATCAAATTTAGCGACTACAGGAACCTTTGCGGATGATACAGCTGTACTAGTGTCCCATACTGATCATAAAGTCGCATCAGCTATGCTGCAGACCTGTTTGGACGACATAGCCCTCTGGCTCAAAAAGTGGAGGATAAAAGCCAACGAGACCAAATCGGTAAATGTCACATTCACTAAGAGGAAGGATACCTGCCCTCCAGTACAGTTAAATAGGATACAAGTGCCTCAAGCTGAACATGTCAAGTACCTTGGTTTATACCTTGACAGACGTCTTACTTGGAAAAAGCACATTTTCATGAAACGGAAGCAACTTGGACTGACACTAAGAAAGTTCTACTGGATAATTGGTCGAAAGTCACAATTACACCTGGAAAATAAAACCCTTGTTTACAAAGCTATAATCAAGCCAATATGGACCTATGGCATTCAGCTATGGGGAACAGCATCACACTCTAACATAGAGATCATACAGCGATTTCAGAACAAGCTTCTGAGAACAATCACAAATGCCCCATGGTTTGTACCAAATGAAGCACTACACCATGATCTGAAAATACCGACAGTCAAAGAGGAAATAAAACGCTATATCATGTCATATAAAGAAAGAATAACTCGCCACCCAAATAACCTGGCAAACCACCTAATGGATAAGAAAGGCATACGCAGGCTAAAACACAAAATACCACAAGATTTCATTGGCCAAACTTAGCTTGATGCTTTATAAATAGTAGGATGTGTCATAGGACGCATACCGAGCAAGACATCTAACACGTCATCATAATTACTGAATGTCCTAATATAGTGACAGATTGTAAGGAAAAAAAAGAGACCAAAAAAAAAAAAAAGAGAACATTTTCGAAAAATAGTGTTACAGCCAAATTAGACCGATTTTAAACTTTTCATAGAAACAGAGATTTCCAGTTATCTTTTTTTAAATAAGACATTTCGAAAATGTTCTCTGCTAACTTTTTAAACCTTTATATCCTGCTTATGCGTATGAAGTTTCATTAAAATCGGTTCATTCATTTCGGAAAACAATTGCTTGAAAGTTTGTATGAAATGCCGTTCGGCGTAAACGCTCTTAAAAAATACAACATTTATATCTTTGACGCAATTAATAATAACATTTATATTCATATTTTTTTTTAATTAATATGTTTTTCTTTTACTAACATGCTAACTAACACTGGAGACGAGGTAATTTAAACTGATACGTTTTTACGGAATGTGTGTGCTATATATATTTATGTTATTTTATGTTTTGTGCATGGTTACGACGTACTGTCACGAGCAAAAGTATGTATACACTTGGCTTTATTCAAGGGCGATTTCCTCCTTTATTTTTGAATGAAATCTTATATTAATAAGGAACATAGTATTTTCGAACCCATAGGTTTAAGTAAATTGTCGTATATCAACGTTGCATTCGTTATTTCGTGAAAAAATCGCAATTTAAAGTTTCCAAGTGTTGACATAATTGGTGCTCGTGACTGTAAAATTTTTCCAATCAACTTCGAACCTTATAAGCTTTAGCGATAAAGTTGAAAATCTATTAAAGAAATTTGACAGATTGTAGTAGCTTGATTTGCTGACGTCTGTACAAAGGTATGTTGGGGTAAGTTCGGCGCTGGGATAAGACCGTACCGTGTATACCCGCTTCCTTTTCTTCTTTCCGTGTCGATGGTTCACTTCCTTCTTGTTTTTTTATATAAGTAGTTTGAGCCCAGTAGCTGGCCACGATTCCTGCTAATTTGGCTATATTTTTTAATGCTGACAATACAATGTTATGCGCCATTTTATTCTGGATCTCCAGCTAGCTAGCTCAAGTTCTCAAACTCAAAGCATTTATTTCAATTAAACCTTGTACAGGCACTTTTGAATTGTCAAAATTAAATAGTCTGTCAGTTAGTCAGAAAGTTGAAGCTAGTTGCCCATTCCAAAACGTAGATCTCTATGGAGAAGAACGGGCAAGAAAATCCATGGACACTCTTTTAAATCAAGATATTACAAAATCCTGGGTACATTATTCTTGTTGCTTCTTTAAGTGAGAACAATGTAAAAAAAAAGAGACACAAATGAAGAAACAATTCAAAATATAAGATTAAAATAAGCCTTGGCAGTTAAGAGATGACCCAATAGTCAGATAATATATATCTGAAGAATAAATATTACAGTTTGGCATAATTTACTGTCAAACCTAAATATATTCCTCAGTTAAAAATTATCTGACTAAGGGCTGATTTTTCAATCGACAGATAATTTTTATTCGTGGAATAAAATTGGCGTCTGGAAGAATTGTCAAAAATTCAAAAATATTCTTCCGATAAAATCTCGATCGATTCGATCTGGCGTTGGAAAAATCAGCCCTGAATTATCATAAGCGGGCCTGAAACTGAAAATAAAATCGGGTATTGGATTTGTGTGTTAAACATTGTCTAGAGGACTCCTTCGGTATCAATGAATGATGTTCGGTTTGGCACGAAAGTGTGGTTGTGGACAGCAAGGCAGAACCCAAAAAAAATTGGTGACAGAATTTTGACAGGTTTTCGTACAGTCACGAGCACCAATATGTCAACACTTGGCAACTTTAAATTGCGATTTTTTCACGAAATAACGAATGCAACGTTGAAATACGACACTTTACATAAACCTATGGGTTTGAAAATACTATGTTCCTATTAATATAAAATTTCATTCAAAAATAAAGGAGAAAATCGACTTTGAATAAAGCCAAGTGTATACATACTTTTGCTCGTGACTGTACAGACGCCAGCACATTAAGCTACTACAATCTGTCAAATTTCTTTAATAGATTTGCAATTTTATCGCTAAAGCATAAGGTTCAACTTTGATTAGGAAAATTTGAGTTTCGGGTAGCGTGATGTGCTGGCGGTCTGTACATAGCATAATCAGCCTATAATGTTCCCACTGCTGGGACACAGGTGCTGGGACTCTTGTCTCGTATAGGGTCTTAGCACTAAGCTGAGCGATGGCCGTTTTGCGTAGATGTGACGCATACTTTCTCCCAATTTGTTATTTTGTTTTATTTTTCGCTTGTGTTTTTATTTTTATGCGTCATTTTTGCCGCAAATAAACTTATTTTCTTTCTTTCTTTTCTTTGTTTCTCTCGTTTGTAATTTCTAATTTCTGTCATTATTGTTCCCAGGTCTCCTTCGTTACAAGGTGGACTTCCAATCGATGCAGCTCGACGACGAAGAAATCGACAACCTGTACGACATTGACGACTATTAAACGCGCGTCCGTCGCAACTGTGTGCCGTGTCGCACGGCTGCGTTCGATGTGTGCCTTTACTTATACATAGAAGCTCAAATTAAATTAGCTAGTGGAACTTCACAAAGGTGTTGCAGATATCTAGTGATAATAAAAAATAATGATTTTAAAACTCAACGTTTCAATCAGTCAACAATTTTTTTAGAAATCGATACCCGTTTCTCTGAAGTGGTGCTAGTTAATCTAATTTGACCTTGTATTATGGTGGTATACTGTCATATTTCACACGATGTACTGGTAAATAATAAAACTGTAATTATGGCCACACTATTGAATTAGGAAATTCCTGTAATGATAGTGATGCCGAGTTAATAAATAAATGAATTTCAATGCTCAATTATAAAAATACTAGCTTTTGCTCGCGGCTTCGCCTGCGTGGAGGTCGAAAATTATCCCCGTGGGACTATACCGGGATAAAAAGTATTCAGGTTAAAAATTTCAGCCAAATTCATGCAGTTGTATTTGCTTGATTGAGAAACCATACAAACTTTCACATTTATGGTATTACTAGCAGTGTCCCGCATAAGTGTCGATCCCGTTGGAATATCGGGATAAAAACTATCCTATGTCCTTTCCCGGGACTCTAACTATCTCTCTGCCAAATTTAATCTAAATCGGTTCAGCGGTTTAAGCGTGAAGAGGTAACAGACAGACAGACACACTTTCACATGTATAATATTAGTATGAAAAAAAATTTGCATTACAATTTTTTTTTTATTTCCGTAATTTTCTTTCATACAAACCTTGTGTTGTGTTTACTACCAAGACGTTCTTCAAGGTCAGAAGCGGGTCTTTATTTTTAAATTTCTCGACTGTGAGGTCAACTCCTTGTCCTTGATCTTTGTCCTTATTAGCCAAGTTTTAATCTACGTCTCTTTTTCCTTTTTCTGTTCTTCATCTTTTTAGGGTTCCGTACCTCAAAAGTAAAAACGGAACCCATATAAGATCACTTTGTTGTCTGTCTGTCCGTCGGTCAAGAGCATTTTTCTCAGGAACGCGTGGAGTTATCACGTTGGAATTAATATCAAATTCTCAGGGCTGCGATCCCTTGAAGCAGTGAAAAAATCAAACTTCTAAGTGAACGCAATCAAAAGATACCGACGCTTATGTTCCGGAATCAAAACCTATAGGGTACTTCCCGATGACCTAGAAACATGAAATTTGGCAAGAAGCAATGTCATGTAGCACTAGTAAAGGGAAAAATCCGAAAACCGTAAATTAGTAGTTACATTACAATAAAAATATCCCGTGATAAACTATTTACATACCTACAAATTTGTAGGCAAACCCTCGGTACGCGAGTCTGACTCGCATTTGGCCGTTTTTTTTTTTTGTTAATTCTGTAAATATTTGACAGTAAGTATACCACCATATTTACTAGAAGACTGACAGTTTGCAATATAAATATATTATCTGTTGTCTGTTGCTGAATGAGTTTTAAAACAACTGTTAGTCTGGAGGCGTTTTGCCAGTGGTTTAACCATAGTTAGACCCAATGATATTATAAGTAAAACTACGTAGATAGGTTCGCGTTCGCGAAATAGTTACCAAAAATGTAAACAACTATCATTAGTTGTTTACCTTTTCGAACTAACGCTAACACATAAACTTCAGTTTGCGCTAATACTCCAAAAACAATCGGAAATCAACTTAATTTGTACTGACATAAAGTTGATTTTCGTAGCGGAAATAAAATATTGGAAACAACAATTTGAATAGAGTTAACCGAACATGCGATCTTCAAAAACGGTGCAATGACAATTAGATGAAACGTGGAAGTAGGACGGCATGTCGTATTATCGGGAGCGGAAAAGAGAGAAGACTATATGAGATCAACTGTCACTGATGAGACACAATTTTTCTACTTTTACAGAACTTAATACGTTTGCCTAACATACTAGTATAGAGCGTTATTGGTAAAACATTAACAACCTCTTAAGAGTTCATTGTACTCATCATTATGAACAACTTTTACTATGGGACCAAACCTGAAATCGAGAAAAAAAATCAGCTGTTCCCTACATTTATGTTCGTATAACTCGTCAAAATGTAGGGAACAGTTCAGGTTTGGTCCCATAGTAAAAGTTGTTCATGATGACGAGTACAATGACCTCTTAAGAGGTTGTTAATGTTTTACCAATAACCCTGTATACCTAGGGTAATTAGCCAAGTTTTGACTTGCCACTTGCGCCCTATCTTAACTATTTTTACTTATAATATCATTGGTTATACCAAGATGAATAATGTTTATTCATGTACTGAAACACTGCTTCGGTTGAGAATTAAAGCGCTGCTACACAGCCCACGGCTAAGCTACGCACGACAGCTACCCGAAACTGTCAAATTTTCCCAATCAACTTTGAACCTTATGCTTTAGCGATAAAGTTGGAAATCTATTAAAGAAATTTGACAGATTGTAGTAGCTTGATGTGCGCCCGTCTGTACGTAGATTTACTTTGCGACTCACGGACGCGTAACTCGCAAACAAATTAACCGCGAAGCTAAAATGGCTATCTTCTCCGTGCAAATCCTACGTAGCAATGGGCGGTAGAATTTATTCCTGTCACTGTTTCACAAAAAATAAAAGAAGGAAAATGTTTTATTTGGTGTAACCAAAAAAAAAACAGTGGCACACCACGCGTGTATTTTTTTAATCGCCTTATAAACAAAACACGCGCGGTGTCGCTTACGGTAACAGTGGCGCGAGTTCAATGATTTTTTCTCATCTCAAAACATTTTCACTTCAAAAAACAGTGGCACTCCGGGAGCGCCGGCAGAAGTGAAAACAAAACACAAACAGAATACTTTGCCATCACTCACTGACATATCGGATATACATTAAAACCGAGTACACCCCGAGGATAGCCGAACACATCCGAATGTAGCGCGGTGTCGGCTACGGTAACAGTGTCGCGAGTTCAATGGTTTTTTCCCATCTCAAAAAATGCCCGACGCCGTTAAAGAAGTTTTCACTTCAAAAATTAAGTATTGTTTTAATTTATACTAAAATGTCAAGTTACTGAATAACTAGAAAAAGGCGAATGGAGGGTTCTGTACTTAAAAAATACTCATAAAATACGTAACCTCTTCCTTTTTTGAAGTCGGTTAAATAAATAACACAAAGGCTGCTAAATGAGTTTTTATAAGAAAAGTATCCAATCAAAGCTATAGATGTTTGTCTAATCTGCGTTCGAGTTTTGGTTGCCGAACATGTAAACAATATGAGTTTTTGGAAAAATCACTTTAATTCCTACACAATAAAGTTCAATTTACACTACAGCTTCTTATAAATTTTCCAATAGTAATTCACTCTGAAATCAACTTTATTTACACCGGTATAAAGTTGATTTAAGCTTAAACGGAATTAACATCAATTGGAAATATGAATTTGAATAGATCTTAAATTTTTTGCATTCACATATTTATATCACAATATTTCCATAATATATTACCAGCCTATTACTGTCCCACTGTTGGGCAAAGACCTCTTCTCATACGGAATAGGCACGAGCACTGATGACCACGGCTGCTCGAGCGGGTTGGATAGATAGCAAACTAGCTGCGCCCCGCGGTTTCTCCCGCGTGAATGTCGATCCCGTGGGAATATCGGGATAAAAAGTAGCCTATAAGTTAATCCAGGGTGTCAGCTACCTCCATACAAAATTTTATCAAAAATTGGTCCAGCCGTTTGTGCGTGAAGAAGTAACAAACATATAAACACACACACTCACAAACTTTCGCCTTATAATATTAGTGTGATAATTGAGACTGATTTTAAAAACTTTTGTCACAAGAAAACCACTGGTTTACACCTAAAGTATTGCTTTAAGACACGGCACACATTCTCGACAACCTAGATCGCATTCGGAACTTCGTTTACGTATATTATGAACTTAATTACTGGCGCGTAATTAGTCGCAAAAGATCGTTAAACAGTCCATTGCAATCATTAGAACATTACAGTATTTTATTGGCGATCGCGCGACTAATCGCACAAACGCAATCGCGACTAATTCCGAATGCGATCTGTTATTTTAAAAACCAACCAAGACATCTGTATTTTTTTGTTCTCATTAAAGAAAATACGCGTTATATTTAATTATATTATAAAATAAAAGAATATGATTTCCTATGTATTAGCTAATAACACCTGCACAGGTTTTTAAAACGATTTTATTTGTTATATTGTATGATAATATTAATAAACTGGCGGTTGGTGGATCACGTCATTTCTTTTCTTACTTCTTTTACCCTCTTTCAAACCCTACTGCAAGGCTAAAGCAGCGGCTTCCTAGAACCTGCACCCGAATTGCGTAGCACTCAATCGCAATCTGAATAATTTTGAAGGATATTGCTAATCCATTGCTTCATATGTTCGAAAAATTTGTCTGCTCAACAACGTAAATAACGCAATGAATGTTGGTGAACTGTCTAAATGAAACCCATTGCTACTGATAGTGTTGCCATGTTGTACGCAATTACTCGTGTCATGATCGTGTCACTGACCCTGGCAGGGCCACCATCACGGATTTTAATTTTGATAGCACAAAAAAATTGTCGCTAATTAGTCGAAATTTGTCGCCAAATATCAGAATTTGTCGGTCACTGGTTCAAAAGTTATAAGGGTTTATAGGTGGCCGATCTGGAGAGAGTTTCCCCAGCAGGGCCACATTTATATCTCGAAAACTAGGGCACCTAGCGAATATCTGTTTTCTCCCATATTTTGTCGTCAATTAGTCGGAATCAGTCGCCAAATATCAGAATTTGTCGGTCACTGGTTCAAAAGATATAAACGTTTATAGGTGGCCGATCTGGAGAGACTTTCCCCAGCAGGGCCACATTTATATCTCAAAAACTAGGGCACCTAGCGAAGATCTGTTTTCTCCCATATTTTGTCGTCAATTAGTCGGAATCAGTCACCAAGTCACAGATTTAATCGGGTTTTCGTTTAAGAGATATAATGAGTTCAATTATTAAGGTATAGTCCAAGAGCTAGATCGAAGAGTTTACGAAAAATTGCCAAGAAAAAATATTTCTATTAATATGTGTAATATACTTCTAGTTTTATCGGTCTAAAGTCCTTAGCAATGTCCGAGAGAGATAAATTCTCAATTAAATACATGTTTTTATGTTTTAAATTACTAGGTTAGAGTGGCTTAAACTTCTTTGAAAACATTAAACCTTGCTCTTGGTCTATTTGGTGTCAAGATGTACAGTCGCATGCAACTGTTTTACCAGTTTACAATGATAACCTCTAATTAACGTTAGAATAATAAAAAAAATATCGTACATTTAGTAATATAAAAAATCCTTTAGAGCAACTTTGTTTATTTACCTATTTTTTTTAAGTACTTTGTGCGGCGCGAACGCCGACGTTCTATCTTTCTCCCCGTTTTTGTATTTGCGGAATCTAGAGATAACAACACTAGAGTTCGTAAATATTCATAATAAGTTGCATTTTAATTAAACTGGCTGACTTTAACTTACGTGACGGGCAACTTGTTCTAAGTAGCTCGTCTGTACACGCGCATCTATCTCTTTTTTACTTACCGTAAATGAAACGGAGCGATCTATCTGCCAGCGACTAAAGTGGTAAGTGCACATTGTGTTAGATAAATAATTACGTAAATTTATTGTAGATTTGTATAAAGGTAGTGAATAAAGCTTTCCTTTTGTGGGTTGAAATTATAGAATAAGTTTATTTTTATTTAATTCTAAACAAACATTCCTCCTTATGACGTCATAGATATTGTCTAGAAACTACACAAAGTATTTTGTACGTGCTTGTACCAATGTATGGGGAAATTTAATTCTTTAATATCTTTTTAATTACACACCGACTAAATCTGTAACTTGGCAACAAATTGCGACTAATTAGCGACAAAATATGGGAGAAAACAGATCTTCGCTAGGTGCCCTAGTTTTTGAGATATAAATGTGGCCCTGCTGGGGAAAGTCTCTCCAGATCGGCCACCTATAAACGTTTATATCTTTTGAACCAGTGACCGACAAATTCTGATATTTGGCGACAGATTCCGACTAATTGACGACAAAATATGGGAGAAAACAGATCTTCGCTAGGTGCCCTAGTTTTCGAGATATAAATGTGGCCCTGCTGGGGAAACTCTCTCCAGATCGGCCACCTATAAACCCTTATAACTTTTGAACCAGTGACCGACAAATTCTGATATTTGGCGACAAATTTCGACTAATTAGCGACAATTTTTTTGTGCTATCAAAATTAAAATCCGTGATGGTGGCCCTGCCAGGGTCAGTGACACGTCATGATCTGCAGATCCACCATTTTTGAAACCGATCAATATCTTAAAATGATGTACGTCAAGTACATAATGTACGTATACCTATATCATTTTTATGACAGCCTCTTCTAGGAAATCTTAGCTTTAGTACTGCCGGTCGATTCTGTAAAAATCTCACCGTGAAAACTTAGGTGAAGTGAGTTTGTTTTGCTAGGAATTGACACTATTGACAGCTCACTCCACGCTCACTTCACCTAAGTTTTCACGGTGAGATAGTTACAGAATCGCACAGCTGGTCCAAAAAAATGTGGCCGCAATTGCGTGGCGTGTGGTGCCATCTAGCCGATCTTCTAGTAAAGCTTGCAGGCAAAGACTACAAAGGCCATGTTCTTCACCTGCAAGCTTTACTAGAAAATCGGCTAGATGGCACCACACGCCACGCAATTATAGTGGGTGAAGAACT
This sequence comes from Oligia fasciuncula, assembly GCA_963082905.1. Taxonomy (NCBI): domain Eukaryota; kingdom Metazoa; phylum Arthropoda; class Insecta; order Lepidoptera; family Noctuidae; genus Oligia; species Oligia fasciuncula. Next base: position 5,584,026 of record OY720416.1, on the reverse strand, counting down.
GTCCCAATTAGTGTTTCGGTGAGAGTTTTATTTCGATAAAATACAGATGGCGCTATTACGTAGTTCCTAGAAATTATGATGTATGTCGTTAGATACCACAGAGTACTTTTTGATATGGTAGATACTAAACTGTGTCGTTACCAAAACGATGTGTGTGCTGCCAGTAAAAGGGGCAAACCCATTTCTATTAACCGGGCTTTTGTCCAAACTCCGGCCTGTTATTAAGTCATTTCCGATGAAAAACCACAAAAACACTGCCCCGTCATGTGAATCAAAATCAAACCTTTCGTAGATCAATGAGATGAGATGACAACGCAGTTTCATCATTCTCTTGTTCCAATTTATTTGGGGTCGGCGCAACGTCTTTTTCTCCCATACTACTCTACAGGGTCAAATAAATTAGGTAGCGAAACTCTGCGATATGATAAAACAAAAAATTAATTAATTTGATGTTTTTTTTTTGAGGGGTCATCGACCGCACTTAATGCAGTCACTTGGAAATATCAGTTTAAAAATCTGTTTTTTTTTTTTATAAACTTCACAGACAACTTCACAGGTTTCAAACTAAATAAAACAACAACTCAAACTTCAGGTAACAAAACTACCATAGCGGTCATTGACCCTAAAGACATCAAATCATTTTCATTACTTACATTTATTACTTTACTAGCTGCGCCCCGTGGTTTCACCCGCGTAAATGTCGATCCCGTGGGAATATCGGAATAAAAAGTAGGCTAGGATGTTAATCTAGGAGGTCAGCTACCTCCACACAAAATTTTATCAAAATTGGTTCAGCCGTTTGAGCGTGAAGAAGTAACAAACATATAAACACACACTCACAAACTTTCGCCTTTAGAATATTAGTGTGATTCTATCGTGTTTAGATATCGACACCCTCACCCACCACATTTGCAGAGTTTTGCTAACTAATTTAATTTGACCCTGCATTAGAAGTTATCTCGATAGTCACCTCTCTTTCTAGCCATATATTCACACAGTCCATCCAGTGGCGTAACAACTATAGGGTGGCATTGGGGCAAAATGCCACGGGCCCCCAGCCAGAGGGGGCCCCCGGCCCGAGAGGGCCATGAGCACAGGAGGATCCTCATTATAAATGCAAACTTTTTTTGCAAAGGTGCAACAAAGGACATCATTCAGGTTTCGAACATTTTGTACCTTTCTCCCATTGTCAAATTTTTTGGACAGGACCTCATGCTCAGCAGTAGCGCTAGCGACCACTAGACCAACGAAGCAGTCAGGTTTTAAATGTTGTAGGGGAAAATATGAAATCTATACGGAAGACGTCGCGGAAAAGTGCTCTTTACGGAGGGTCCCATCCCTTGAATTTGCCACGGGCCCCAAACGGTATGTTACGCCATTGAGTCCATCCATCGTTTCTTTCTTCCTCTATTCTTTATAGCCATCCATTCAAACTCAAAACATTCCTCACGACAACTTAGCAATGACAATGCAGATTGCAAGTTACAAAGACAGATTAAAAAAAAAACTTGCGCGTCCCGTAGACAGATCACAGAGTAAACTATAGACTGCTGCATATCTTCTTTTTCATTCGCACAAGAAAAAGAGAAATATACGCGTCACTAGCAAAGAAAAGAGAGCAAGAATATTTCTGTCCCTTACTACGTGTCGGCTAAGCACATTAATGTGCACAACAAGTTTGACGTTTATGAAGGAACTAGCTTCTGCCCGCGACTTCGTCCGCGTGAAATTTCTTGTACCCCCACCCCGTCGCGTCGCGTCGCAACACTTCGTATTCGCTTACCGTTCACTCTGAGTTTTTTTCTTTTTGCTCGGCTCCTAAGGGTCATAGCGTGATGTTAAATAGCCTATAGCCTTCCTCGATAAATGGACTACCCAACACTAAAATAATCATTCAAATCGGACCAGTAGTTCCAGAGATTAGCGCGTTCAAACAAACAAACAAACTCTGCAGCTTTATAATATTATAGTATTAATAGATAATAAAATAATACATCGCGATTAAACGGAAAATAAGATCTTTTTCGTGCATAATTCAATAATTTGCGTACCTGTAAGGTGCAGTGTACCTAATACCTGTAAAAATGATAGTATGATGAAGATTGCCGGATTTTTTTGGTCTCTTTCGGTGACACGGATACCATGAGTCTATACATTACCTACTCTGTTTAAGGCGGGTCCAGTGACTTGCGGGCCGCACCGTGCAAGTAACTACATAGATTGCTAAAGTAAAATGGACCGTGTCTAGACCTCATTAAGCTCAATATGGGTATTGTAGCCGTAAGCAACTAGTACATTTTTTGTCATATCATCATAGGCAGTCTATGGAAGGATCAAATTGCTTCATCATCTAGCTTTAATTCTTGGTTCTTCAAAGTTTTTAACTCATCTAATATAGCTCGCGTCCTAGCGAAAGCAGAGCAGTGATAGCCCAGTGGTAACAGACTTACGATTTGTAGGTCGTGGGTTCGAACCCAGCCAGGCGGCCTTCGTTTGACCGTTAGTGTAATTAATTTCAACACTACTGCTCTCAAACTCAAAATGGTGAAGGAAAACATCGTGAGTCTCGCGATGTTCAATTTTTTTTAAATTTGGTTCTAGAACCAATATTTCCAAGACATGTGACTGATGTGACATTCACTAACTGCAGTACTGGGCCCGCGAGGTGGATTACAGCCCCTTGTCACAGAGAGGAGGCCTGTGTCCCAGCAGTGGGAACAATAGACTGATTATGCTAACGAAAGCGATTGGTCGCGCGAGCACGCGATTATCGCCCTTATAAATACTTAAATTAAAAACTCAGTTAATCAGTTTCATTATCATATACAAAAGAATACGTCTTGCAAATTTGATCTTTATTAGCTAGGTACTAGAATTGTCGCACTGACAGGTTTCAGAAACCCATTATCTCGGCGGCCGGACTGTCTGAATTTGTGCCCGGTTGCCATGGGACTCAAACAAACATAACTGGCGAAATAAGGGTGTACCTTAGCAGGCCCATACGGAGATGGCGGGATGAGCTGGACTCCTTCAACAAGAACTGGTCCATAACAGCTTTAAACAGAAAAGGCACATGAGCGTAGGGAGGCATTTGCCATGCAGTAAAAAGTTACATGCTCTGTGCCCTGCAATAGGTCATCACAGGTTTTTAATCTATCTATACATATAATAAAACAGTAACGAAAGAAAAACTGTACATTGAGAATTTTCGAGAAAAAATAAGTGGCTTTTGTTAGAAAAACGTAACTGATGACAAAAAGTGACTTTTTAGAATTTTTGTCTGTTTGTCTGTGTGTATGGTACGGCTTCACGCCAAAACTACTGGATAGATTGAATTGAAATTCAGCAAAAATGTTCTTTGTAAACCAAGGAAGGCTTTAGGCTACATATTATCACGCCGTATGTTATGGGAGGTAAGCAATATTGATTTTAAAAGGTTTTGGTTCGTAATTGAATGCACAACATAATTGAATGCCCAAAATGACATGTTATTTATTTAGTTGATTAAAATTTAACCCTGGAAACATAACAATCACGCTATTTTTATAAAGGAGCGGGGCAGTAATGTTATAAATTGCAAGGGAACAGCTATTTCAACAATATGTCAACAGGGAATTTAGCGGTATGGTCAGGCGACCGTTTACCGCACTAAATGGTGCGAGTTCAAATCCCGTATTATTATTTTTTTTTAATCGCAAAATTCATTTTTTTTAGTTTTTGCGTTTTTTATGTGCATTAGGAACGATACTGTTATGAAATCTGAGAACTATACATGTCCTATCTAATTGTATAGGGAGTTTCACACCAATGTTACTAAACAGATTGATTGGTGGTACAACAAGCTACACTATCATACAGTCAAGTCAAACTTTTGGTTCTAAGTTATATCTTACCAAGCACATTTGTTGTTTGTGAAGTTGACACTCCAAACGCAACAGCAACAGCGACAAAGGGCGCGTGCTTAAAGATTGCTCTTTAATTGTGTGGGATGAATGCACTATGGCGAACAGAAAAGCAGTAGAGGCGGTAAACAGCCGGTCGATTCTGTAAAAATCTCACCGTGAAAACTTAGGTGAAGTGAGTTTGTTTTTGCTAGGTATTGACACTATTGACAGCTCACTCCACGCTCACTTCACTTAAGTTTTCACGGTGAGATTTTTACAGAATAGCACCGCTGGACTTTGCAGGACATCCGCAGGAACCAGCAAATGATGGGTGGCGTTACAGTTCTGTCAAGCGGCGATTTCCGACAAACGCTGCCTGTGGTGACGCGAGGAACTAGGGCTGATGAGGTGAATGCTTTGTTGAAATGCTCTTTCTTATGGCCACATATTCATAGGTTGCGCTTAACGATGAATATGAGAGCACAGCTTGGCGGGAATGTACACACCCAAGAATTTTCTGATGTTCTCTTAAAATTGGGTGAGGGAACGCTACCAGTAGACGGTGGCCAGGTGGTTCTACCTGAGATACTTGGGAGAGTGGTGTCCACCTTAGAAGATTTGATACGCCTGGTGTACGGGGACATCAATAGGATACCGCACCAAGATAATTCTTGGGTGTGTGAACGAGCCATTTTAACACCCAGAAACGACCAACCTTCAGCGATCAATGAATGCATTCTCGCGGAAATTGAGGGAAATGAAGTGATCTACACTTCAATAAACACTGTTGTCGACCAAGATGACGCTACACATTACCCCGTAAAATTTCTCAATTTCCTCAGTACAAGTGAACTACTAGCGCACACCATTAAGCTAAAGGTCGGTGTCCCAATTATGCTTCTTCGGAAACTCACTCCGCCGAAACTGTGCAATGGGACCCGGCTCAAAGTGGTCTCGCTGCAGAGAAATATCATTGAGGCGGAAATTCTAACGGGTTGTGGTGTCGGCGAGACAGTGTTCATACCACGTATACCACCGATTCCCCACAATTACCCCTTTTTTTTCGGATGGGAAGTCATCAAATGACCCCTCCCGCTCTGGGTGGAGCGGAAGGGAGTGTCAGACTCTTACTGACTAAAACCCACCCGTTTTCCTTCCTTAGCCCTTTATGTTCCGGGCCAGCGGTAACCCTTTCGGACAATCCCGCTGACCCAGCAGGCTTCGGCCCTATGGGGCGGGGTCCTCGATGCTGACATCTCTTTGAGGCGCGCGTGGAACACGTACGCGCCGTCCGACGGTGAGCTACCCATTACTCTCCGCCCGCAGGCCCGCGCCTACGGTGGCCGGGAGTCGTCCCGTGGCTCCCGACGCCCGGAGCGTCTCCCGCGGCGGCTGGGACGGGAGGCTCTCTCCCTCATCCGTCCCGCCACCTCCTTCGCTAGCATGACTGCTTCGCAGAAGGAGGTGACTGCCTCCCACTCCCTCTCGCCCCGGACCATGGCTTGCACCAGGGCCGGACGCGAGAGGTCGCCGCCGCTGCCGATCGCCTCTACGAGGACACGGCGGTGCTCCGCCCAAGCGGGGCAGACCTCCACCGTGTGCTCCATCGTGTCTTCTGGGCGATCCTGGTAATGGTGACATACGGCCACAATTACCCCTTTCAATTCAAGCGCGTGCAGTTTCCTGTGAGCGTGTGCTTCGCAATGACAATAAATAAGTCACAGGGGCAAACACTGAAGGCTACGGGTGTCGACCTCAGGACGAGCTGCATCTCACACGGACAACTGTACGTCGCTTGCTCCCGCCCGCGTCACCAGTCCTGACTTACTGTATTTACATATTGAATGAGACCGAGGGAAAAACAACGAACGTTGCTTACACAGAAGTGTTACAGTAAATTGTAACACTTCTGTTATTCGACATCTCCTAAATTTCCTTATTAACCTGACGTCTCTTACCAGTAAATTAACTACATAACTTTCAAATTTTGAGTTTACTAAGCCAAATAGTTTTTGAGGGATCTAAGCCATAGTACAGTATGAGACGCATCTTTTGAGTGTTTCTGTAATCAACAAACTATCACTAATTTATTTTGGAAAATAGAACACCTGATGCAGAACCGCAACAGATCAGCTAAAGTATAAGAGATATAAAAATGGTGCCATAGCAAAAAATATTCCACATGAAGAGCATTTTCTGCTGTGAGAATAAATTTGAAGATCTGGAACACCTGTTGTGGAACTCCAAAACCCAGCGACACTATAACATATAGGAATGACGTCTTAGCAAAAGTTGTTTAGTCTGATGGGCATTTCCTGTTGACTTACAAAAATGAAAGATCTGAAACGTCTCGAATCGTCTCGCGCATCACGCTGTTTTCCCGTCCCCGGGCTCTTAGAATTCGACATCAGACGTTTCAGATCTTCGATTTTGACGACCCCGTTGTCGCTGGTATAAGCAACAGGATCCGCGTACGAAGTCGCGGGCAGAAGCTAGTAATGATTATTATTTTAGTTACCCTCGTCCTTAAATTAATTAAATTACCAATAGTTACAAGCTACAAGGAGAATCAAAAAAACTGGACGTCAAACCAAAAAGTTCCACTGGCCTCTAACTAACGGAAAAAATGGTTGCCTGTAAAGTCGGTTTTACGGGCGAAGATTTTACGTGACAACGACCGATCATCCGATCATAGTTGAGTGGGAGAGAGACGCAAGGCATTCGGCGGGCCTCTCTCTCGTTCGGTGACTCATCGTAACGTTACCGAGCGTTACACTTTTTCATAAGTGACTCCCAGTCGCAACCTAATTTAAGACGTTGTCACGTCAAAATACTCAAAAGATGGCGCAAAAACTACAGTGACGCAATATCGAGAATCTGGTTCGTTTCGAAAGTTAACTTTACGTTTATTTTTAACTAACTGGTAAATAGAACTCGATGCATTTTTATGTCTACAGTCGTAACTCAAAAGAAAGTGTTACCTACTTTGGTGTTTTTGCCATTGACTTGCGAACAACAACATTATTGGGATTGTCATGTATTTCAGAAAGAGAGCTCCTTCAGTCCTAAGTTGATTAGTTGAGCTGCACGATTACTGTCAAATGCGGGCACTGACTGGACAGGTCCACTCAATCTGTGTGGTTCTTTCCTCAAAAGACCAATTCGGACACTTATCTACATGGTCTTCGCCTGATCTGGTAATATACAATACGACCGACGACGTCACTTGGCGGGCCTGAACTTCGCGCAAAAGGCTGTGCACGAACGTTTTTTTAGGAACCAAATGGTGACATGAGGCGAGTGTGAGTGAGAGAACATGCGCGAAAGTTCGCAAATCCAGACTTCGAACTCCTTACTTCTGAGAATCATACTGAAAAAAATCGAACCCAGGATCTAACTCAGGACCGTACCTTAGCATCGAAGTACCTCTATGCACTGTGTTTCTAAAAGGCAGGTGCAATGGTACATACTGATTCCATGTGCATCTTGACGTAAACAATATTCTTTTTTCAAACTTTTCAAGATTGAAAAACGGCGTCCATTTTGAATTCGATTTATAGTTCATTTTCAAATCGAACAAAAACTGATGACCATGGATAGCAAAATAAATACTAAATACTTACTTTCAAAAAACGTAATATTGCGACAACCGAGTTTGCTTTTTTTAATGGCCTTTTTAAGTTTTTGGCTGAATGATTTCCATGAATTGGTTTGAAAAAAAAGTCAAACTAATTTTACGTTTCGTTTCGCGGCAGTTTTGCAATGATTTGAGTTCAAAACAAGTTAATGGTGTATGTACAATCTTAGAGCATTTATAGGTTAAATGCTCTAAGTGTACAATACAAGTAGAACCTATATTAGAAAAAGGGACTTCTTTAGTGTAAAAGTTGTGAAACTTACTTAAGTCGACATAATCTTTACCCGACTACGGAAAAGATGAAGATAAGAATCTTTTTTCTGAACATGCTTTTACCTACCCTTTGTACCTACCTAAGTAATCTTATAATCTCATCAGAAATTTATATAGACTACGCACAGTGATATTTTATTTTTTCTATCACCCTTCCTTTGGATTTAATAACGTAAAACCCACGCTATCACGTATCTATATTTAGAACAAAACTGAGTCAAAATCTTAAAAATAATATCAAAGTAGGCACGATATTCTTAGCAAAGTTTGCACACATAAAAAAATATTGTAAAGAAGGTTCACTCCAATTCAAATTTATTTTTTCGCTATGGCAACGACCAATAGCCTAATGCCTAGCACCCTAATTGCCTTACACACTATCAAAAACAATCTGAATCATTTTGAAGGATATAGCTAATCCATTGCTTCATTATGTTTGAAAACTTTGTCTGCTCAACAACGAAAATAACGTAATGAATGTCGTTGAACTGTCAAAATTAAAGCCATTTCTACTGTTAGTGTGTTTCGCAGTTACCCCGCAGAGCTTTAAGATGGCTTTAACCAACATTTCACGAGGCTAAGGCTGGCAGGAACGAGCTATGCATGGCATCTTTTTGAGGGTTAGAATCCGGAGGTGATTCGACAGAGAACCAAAGTTGTCGACATAGCTCACAAACTAAGAAAGCATCCGAGAGAAATAGCTCATTTTTCAGAATCGACGAAAAACCGTTATCTGATATTGATTGTGACAGTTATTGCGAATGTCCTGCATTTGATTCTTTACATGCAATGTGCAGGACATGACAGGATTCTGAAAAATGAGCTATTTAGACTTAGTGCAGTGTTGTTCTGGGTGTGTGATAATAGATAATACAACGTCGAAGCAACAAATAGAACGTCGTCGTCGCCGATCAAAGTGGAGGTGCTTTAGGGGGGCCTATGTCCAGCAGTGGACGTCTTTCGGCTGAAATGATGATGATAATGAATACAACGTGGCAATGCTGCCAGTCTTTTGGGCACGTTTCCGGTTGACAGCGATGCGATGAATTTTTTGATGCCCTTTGATTATTTCCCCTCATTTTTATATACTTGTAGGTACATTATTATTATTATGATACTGTTAGTTTAAAAAAAAAAGTCTGTTTCTGAAGCTCTCGATTAAACCTCACTTTCTGCACATAATTTGCAGCGTAACAAACGAAATAACAAAAAAGAAACAGGTTTTTTTTTATCAATAAGTGTTTTTTATTCACGTTTTTCGGTGGCCGGTAGGTATTTTGTACAGTTCTGTGAGGTAAGCAAGCCAAAATTAGAAAGCAAGCATTTCGTCGTACTATTTTTAGCCCAGACACCATTAATAAGCAATATTTAAATAAACTTAGCGTACGGACCGGTTTTTTTAAATATTTTTGGATTTTGTAATACGGCTTCTGGCTTGCGTGAGTGGCTCGTGGCTAATTACATCCGCATTAGTCGATGGGTGGTTAAGTTACGCTTGCCGAGGTCGGTTTGAGGATGGGTGACCATGCCTTACATTTCGAGACCCCTCCGTGATTCGGAAAGCACGTTACGGCGTTGGTTCCGGCTACCATTCGTAGATGTGTGACAATCATTACGGGTAGTCAGAAGCCCGAAAATCTGACAACCAGTCTTACCAATAGGTATAGTGTTACCTGTAACTGGGTTGTGGAGGTCAGATAGGCAGTCGCTCCATGTAAAATACTGGTATTCAGTTGCATCCAGTTAGACTGGAAGCCTTTCCTATCATACTTAGCTAGGAAAGGCAGGCAGACTGATTGACAGGTGCTCAGGTAATATGTATATGTCACGGCTAATAGCCGAAGTGCGGTTACACCTAGTTTTAGCCGGCCGAAGTGCGGCTACACCTAGTTTTAGCCGGCTACATGCGGTTCGTGTGTATTTCGGGAGGCGACATAGGATGCAAGAGCGAGCGAAGGGCACCCCGAGGTTCGGTTTGGTTAGGTTCCTTTAAACCCCTTACACAGAAATAGGAGCCCCGCGAAGCGAGGCTCCGTCGACGTAGGATGCAAGAGCGAGCGAAGGGCACCCCGAGGTTAGGTTTGGTTAAAACTAGGTGTAGCCGAACTTCGGTCATTAGCCGTAACATATATACTATAAATACATGTACAACATTATAATTACACTAAAAAACTAACAAACTAACGCACACGAAGTGTCTGCGTCGTGTTTCGCTGTCTGGTACACAACACCCTTCGGCCAGAACTCTTCCTTGAGGAACTTCTCGAGATGATGTCTCGGCACACGCACCACGAACGACTTGAAGTTCGTGTTGTGACACGACTCCAATTTCTCGACCCTCAAAGTCCAGTTGGTCTTCACACGCATGGACTCCACGATCTCCTCAACCTTCGTGGAGTGGTGCAGTCTGGACACGTACAGGCTGCGTCGTCGGAATTGCTGGACGCAGCAGGATGTTGGGTCCTGCCTGCGCGGTACCGCAGTGGTTCCGACAAGGAGGCTTCTGCTTCTTCTTCTTCTCCTATAGCCACCCAAACCCATAGACCAATATATTTTGTTTCCATTTACTGCAATAGTTCCGCGGTTGTCGTTGGGTGCACTTGCATAGTGCATACAGGGTGGTTCCTTCTCTTCATTTAAAATTGTCGAAGGGGTCTCTGCGACTCCCCCGGTGGGTTCCCACATTGTCGAGGCGGGGGGGCTCAGTAGCCGTGGCTTGGTAACCCACGGTGAAGCGAAGAGGAACCCGAGGAGGGGCCGCTCGTCACGGCTTTTCGCGACGTAGCGGCCAACAAGTAGGTTGCGGTGCCGCTTGGGCGAAATCGCAACTGAGGCGGGCCGCGATGTCGTATCTCATATGGGAGGCATCGCAGCTGAGGGTTGGAAGCCGCGGCGGAAAAGGAGTGGCGATATTGCGGTGCGCCGCTCTCCCTACCTTCCGCGGCCTTGACAGGGTCGCCACCGTCGATGGCGGACGCGGTGAGGCCGCAGGGGAGGAGGAGTGTTGGTATGACGAAATTGGCAGGCGGCTGATCCGTCGCAGGGGGACCAAGCTGGCGCCCATGTGCTGGTTTGGTCCCTAGGGTGGTCACGGCGTGCTATGTGTTCTGGTGCGCCGGTGATGGGGAGTACTCCCCAGAGGAGGGTCCGGTGACGGACAGCCGCGGCGGGTTCACGGATGAGTGCTAACGCGTGCCCGTGTTCCCGCCGTAAGCGGCAGAGGAGGACACCGTGGAGTTTTAGTGGGTTAGAGTCCCACATAACTGCACTATCTCCCCGTGGTAGTGCAACATGCATGAGCATATCTCCACGTAAAAAAAAAAAAGTGGTCTCTGCGAGTTGGCTTCGGCCCCTGGTACACCTTCCAAAGGTCCGGGACCCCGGGGTCCCTTCTGTTTCGAGTTTTCACTTTAAGAAGGCTTTATTATAAAACGTGTTCGAATGACGTAGGTACAGACTTTTTTTATTACTGGCATACTTAGTTAAAACTAGTTTATCTACGTCAATGCTCTGAACTTTGCGATCCACTGCCAAATAGGCTGAATGTAGGCTTCTCAACTCTCGGAATTAGATTAAAAATGGATTAGGTTGTTGTTGATGTTAACAATAATAGTCTTTATGGAATATATCTTTGTTTCCATATCCTGCAATAGTCCTTCACCAACCGGGGGTTCTCCTTGGGTGCACTTGCATAGTGCGAACTGGGAGAAACGTCGCGCGTCGGTTGCTGTGCTGCCTCATTTTATCAAAAACGTCTAACGGGCCTCTGCGAGTTGGCTTCTCCTCCTCGTACGCCTTTCAAAGGTCCGGGACCTCAGGGTCCTGAGCAATAAAATGGGTGGATAAACTATTCACGGTGGACAAACCAGCAGGGCTAGCATGGCCGGAGACATTTTATCCACGGGGAGAGGACAAAATACTATTCCCCTCTGTCAATTTTGCTCGAATCGCGAATTGAACACTGGTGTATTTTTCGCTCGATTTTCTCACTTTCCGACGACAACACTAAGCTCCAGAAAGCACGAGACATTTTTATATTACAATTAATTATATTTTCTCCAAGAGATATACTTAAACCCACCATCTAAAGACGAGGAAAAATTTCTCCCTTTGTTATGTCAAAATATCTGTAATTTTTCTCTTCCACTAGTCGCCATGCTCTATGCGGGGGGTGAGTATCCACGTCTAATGTCAAAAAGTGATATAATTCTCTTTCCCCCTGTTGCCGTGCTTTGGCAGGTGGATAAAATAATTTTATCCCTTGTCAGTGGAAATAACCGGTGGACAAAAGTTTTATTCCCAGCCCATGCTAGCCCTGCAGCGGTGCTATTCTGTACAAATCTCAGCGTGAAAACTTAAGGTGCAATTCCAAGATGGACCGCAGGCCGCAAACTGCAGCTGCAGGTTCAAGCGACACTATTGGTTTCTATGTATTTCTATGAAAACTGCGGTGAACCGCAGCCGCTAGCCGCTTTTTCGCCTGCGGTTGCAGTCTGCAGCCCATCTCGGAATTGTACCTTTAGGTGAAGCGAGTTTGTTTTTTCTAGGAATTGACACTATTGACAGCTCACTTCATCTAAGTTTTCACGGTGAGAGTTTCACAGAATCGACCGGTTGATTAGCATCATTGTATGTATGAGCATTTTACGAAGGCTTTGGTCTACTTTTGCGTTTGGCGCTTTTTGTCACCAAACATGTTATGAAAGTTAACTAAAATATATTAATTAAGTTACTAGCGAGCGTCCCACCCATTCTTCACGCGGTTTTTTCTCATCATCTGTAGCCTTTTCCCAATTATGTTGGGGTCGGCTTCCAGTCTAACCGGATGCAGCTGAGTACCAGTATTTCACATGGAGCGACTGCCTATCTGACCTCCACAATCCAGTTACTGGGTAATACGATACTCCTTGGTAAGACTGGTTGTCAGACATTCGGGCTTCTAACTACCCGTAACGACTGTCAAAGATCCACGAATGACAGCCGGGACCAACGGCTTAACGTGCTTTCCGAGGCACGGGGAGGAGTCACGATATATGCAAAGATAGTCACCCATCCACAGACCAACCGCGGCAAGCGTAGCTTAACCTGATCGATCGACCTGTGCGGCTGTTATTATTTAGCCACGGGCCCCTCGGTAACACGGTTTTTTCTACTTGTCAAAAATGCTGCCCCGGAGGCAGAGCCGTTTTATTGATCTGTTGACTAGCTGTGTCCGTGACTTCGTTTGCGAGCATGGCGGAAAACAAATTGGATTTCATGGGTTTTATTTTTTTACGCGAAACCGTAATTCCTTTTCTAAAATACTAATACTGTCAAGAGGTAAAATTTGTTTGTTTGTATCTCCGGAACTGCCAGTCGGATTTGAAAAAATATTTTTGCATTAGATAGCCCAAATCTTGAGGAAGGCTCCATAATAATAATATAAATTCGAAAGTAACTCTGTCTGTCTGCCTGTCTGTATGTTACCTTTTCACGCCTAAACCACTGAACGGATTTCGATAAAATTTGGCAGAGAAATAGAGATTGCATCCCGGGGATACAACATAGGATAGTTTTTATCGACATACCTCGCGGGCGAAGCCGCGGGCGGAAGCTGGTAGTCTATATAACATAACCCTAAGGAACCGAGTAAAAGGAAAAAAAAGTCTGGAAGAACGCCAAGTGGAAATGAAAACGAAGTACCTACTAGCTCGGGCAGGCGATGCGATGCGACGGGGTGGGTCGGGGAACAACATCAAGCAAACGAAGTCGAAGACAGAAGCTAGTCTAAAATAAAAGTCCTAAGTTACGCCTTATAACATCAGCTATCTGCCAGTGAAAGCCCCGTTAAAATCGGTCCAGCCGTTTCGGAGATAAGCCGGAACAAACAGACAAAAAAAATAAAAATAGTTTTTTGTTATAAGTAGGTACTAGGTACCGTATATACTTTCATAATATGCATTTAGTAAAAAGCTGTTATTTTAACATTACAAACTGACCGACACTTCAATTTTATTTATTTGTTTAAAGGTATCACGGATATTATGGTATGTATAGATTAATTCTAAATTGACGTCATAATCTCATTATATAAAAATCTCGTGTCGTGTCGTGTGTGAAGGTCTAAAAAGATAAGACATTTTCGAAATGTCTTATTTAAAAATACTGGCCAAATATTTATTTTATTTTTAGTATTTGTTGTTATAGCGGCAACAGAAATACATAATTTGTGAAAATTTCAACTGTCTAGCTATCGCGGTTCTTGAGATACCTGGTGACAGACAGACGGACAGTGGAGTCTTAGTAATAGGGTCCCGTTTTTACCCTTTGGGTACGGAACCCTAAAAAAAGATGGTAACTACAACTTTGAGCCGTTTGGGGTCGAAACGCTCAGGTCACGGGGCCCGAGTGTGCGTCTCCTTTTTATGGAAATTTCTCCCCGGCTCATTGGCACTTCATGTGACCAGAGGCTGGGTCGTTCTTTGACCAATAAATTAGCATTTCCATTCAACGTGGCAATGCTGCCAGTCTTCTGGGCACGTTTCCGGAGGGCAGACGAGTACTTCGACGCAGGCCTAAATTTCCTTATGTTATATATCAAGATAGTTAGTTTTTTAATTTAGTATCTACTGAGATTATGAAAGTAAAGATCGCATTTTCATAAAAAAAACGTCACTTTTACACGTGGTAGTGACCCCGATTCGGCCGGTCCCCTCATTAGAACGGCTCCTGATAACATTTCTGGGTCTGGAGCATCCGAAGTGCTCTCCAGACCTCTGACCTGGTCGCCACGCGTAGTAAAAGCGTCAGTAATCTCCGACGATACGCCCCAAATTCTTTGAACCACGATAAGACCATTTTGGCACTTATTATAATGTAACATATGCCTTTTTGTCGCAGCCTTGCGGTGAACTGACGCAGAAACAGAACACACACACAAAACATGCGTCACATCCACGCAAAACGGACATCGCTCAGCATAATGCAAAGACCCTTTTTTTTTTGATGCGCGGTGGAAATCCTCATGAGGGACCCGTGGCTAAATAATAACAGCCGCACAGGTCGATCGATCAGGTTAAGCTACGCTTGCCGCGGTCGGTCTATGGATGGGTGACCATCTTTACATACCGTAACCTCTCCGTGCCTCGGAAAGCACGTTAAGCCTTTGGTCTCGGCTGTCATTCGTGGATCTTTGACAGTCGTTACGGGTAGTCACAAGCCCGAAAGTCTGACAACCAGTCTTACCAAGGGATATCGTATTACCCAGTAACTGGGCTGTGGTGGTCAGATAGGCAGTCGCTCCATGTAAAATACTGGTATTCAGCTGCATCCGGTTAGACTGGAACCCGACCCCAACATGTTGGGAAAAGGCTAGGCAGATAATGGTGGAAATCCTCATGGACTTCCTCATCGTGGGGGTGACAGAGGGGCATGCCGGAGTCTTACCGGCTAAAACCACCGCGGTGTTCCACCTCTACCTATGGCTGGGGGTGCGGGATTCACATACATTCAGCGCTCCCCCGACAGGCCTCGACCCGCTGTTCTTCAGCGGGTCTCCCACCTCCCCCGTGCGGCCATTCCTATAATGGCCACTCTCGAGTGGTGCGCGTGGAACACTGCGGCGCCAACTCGGACATGTCTGGTAGGACGACGGACGCCCCTAGTCAGCCGCCCGCAGGCCACCTCTCATGGAGGTCGCAGATCATTTTGCGCTCTTCTCCGGCGCCCAGTGAGTCTCCTACGGGAGGGGAGAGAGGATGCGGCTTCTCTCTCCCACTCGGCCGCCTCCTTTGCAGACATGACATCCTCGCAATAGGAGGCAACTCCGTCCCAAACGCTCCCGTTCTAGACCATCGATTGAACGACGGCCGGGAGCGGGAGATCGCTCCCGCCTATTGCCGCGATGAGGTCACGGCGCAGCCCTGCCCAAGCTGGGCATTCCTCCAACGTGTGCTGCGCCGTATCCTCCGGGGAAGCCGCACAGTGGTGACACACCGTCTGCTCCCGACCTACACGACACAGGAACCTCCCAAAGCAGCCATGGCCAGAGAGTAACTGCGTCAACCAGAAGCTGAGGGCGCCATGCCGCCTCTCGATCCACGCCTCCATGACGGGTCTTACCGCCGCTATAACGACCCCTTCGTTCTCGGTATCTAAAGATGGTCACCCATCCACATCGATCGATCGACCTGTGCGGCTGTTATTATTTAGCGACGGGCGCGGAATGAATTACACTTTGCCCGACTCGGGAATCGAACCCAGGTTCCCCACGGTCAGCAGTCGCGCTTGCAACCACGAGACCAACGGGGCAGTTAATAAAACAATACGGTGATACAAACATCTTTATGTTCATAATCAATGATATTATATTAAGTGTAAAAAGGTGTTCATAATGCTATAAAATTTCCATTTTGATATCTGTTTTCCAGATTCCGTTCATATGTTCAAACAAAGATTAAACTTAAATATAAATCGTAGGCTATTAGTTATATATTTACTAAAAAAAACTTATCACATTTTAAGAATTTGGGACAAGCTTTTAATGTAATTTTTGAATAATTTTCGCGAAAAGGTCAGAGTTCTCGTCACGCGGTGACGTAGCGAATTTAAAGAGGCCTACTATATTTTATTTATCTTTACGCTTCGAAATGCGGTCGTTGACACGACTAAGAAATATTCTGAGAAATATAAATGATTTCCATCTCCATTATAAAGATTGACTATAATTTAACAGACATTGATAAATAAGACTAATCTTACTTCTATACTAAAATTATAAAAAGGTATTTGTTTATGAATATTAAACGAAAAGACCGATTGAAACACCTCTAATAAGGAAAGAAACAAAGGCATACGACGTTATTAAACAGATACTTAGACAAAAATGGCAATGGGCCGGTCACCTTCAGAGACTGGAGACACAAAGGTGGGCACAGCTACAAACTGGATCCCGATCAATGAGATACGCAAAAGAGGAAGACCATTCAAAAGGTGGAACGACGAAATAATAAAAACAGCTGGAAATACTTGGTGCAGATTGGCAAAAGACAGAAGGTCATGGAAGCATTTGGAGGAGGGTTTTACTTAGAAAGCTAGAACTAACACTACAATTTAAGATTCTATGATATTGATAAGTATCTACTAACAATTTTTATTTTTATTAAAAAAAATTTTTTTCTTTTTCATTTGATAAGTAAGGAATTGAAATTCAAGGTCGCTCAGCGCGCTATGGAGCGAGCTATGCTCGGAGTCTCTTTGAAGGATAAAATCAGGAATGAAATTATCCGGAAAAGAACCGGAGTTACCGACATAGCTTGCAGAGTAAGCAAACTGAAGTGGCAGTGGGCTGGCCATGTCTGTCGAAGGACCGATGGCCGGTGGAGCAGACGAGTCCTGGAGTGGAGACCGCGTATCGGCAAGCGTAGTGTGGGACGCCCCCCAGCTAGATGGACGGACGACCTAAAGAAGGTGGCTGGGGTAGACTGGATGCGGAAGGCGGAGGACAGGGTGCTGTGGCGCAGTCTGGGAGAGGCCTATGTCCAGCAGTGGACCTCGGTGGGCTGAGTTGATTGATTGAAGTAAGGAATCGAATAAAAGCTATTTTATTTTATTTATTTGTTTGTTTGTTTGTAGGCGGTAGTCTCTGGAATTACCGGTCAGATTTGAAAAAATCTTTTTGCATTTGATAGCCCAATCCTTGAGGAAGGCTATAGGATACTCAACATCACGCTAGGACACTAAGGAGCCGAGCAAAAAGAAACCAGAAATAACTCTAAGCGAAACGACGTAATAGTGCGGGCCGCCGATGCAATGCGACGCGACGGAGTGGGTCGAGGGAACTGAAATTTTACGCGGACGAAGTCGCGGGCAGAAGCTAGTTTCATATAAACGTTTAGAACTAGGTATTGTAAGTACACAATTGTATTTTTGTACTAGCTGTGACAAACAACCAGTGGTCGACTTTAACCCATGTTTTGTAATTTATTATTAAAGCCTTTGTTACTCCTTACAACATCAGCTAATGCCAGTGGAAGTCCCGTCAAAATCAGTCCAGCCGTTTCGGAGATTAGCCGGAACAAACAGAGAGACAGACAACATTTAGCACTAAGGGTCAGTTCACACCGAGACGCGACGCGACGCGCAGTTTTCAAGATAGAAATACAATTACAGACCTTATCTACTACACTAAAAGGTACACAATTCGCTCGACGTAGTAGGTAGACACTGAATTGTGTACCTTTTAGTGTAGTAGATAAGGTCTGTAATTGTATTTCTATCTTGAAAACTGCGCGTCGCGTCGCGTCTCGGTATGAACTGACCCTAACTTAAATAAAATCCTGTATAAACCTACTTACTGTGGGCAGGGCACATTGCTCGCAGAACAGATGGCCGATGGGGCCGAAAGGTTCTGGAGTGGCGACCGCGTACCGGAAGACGTAGCGTTGGATGGCCTCCCACAAGGTTGTCCGACGACCTTGTGAAGGCCGCAGGAACCCGTTGGATGCGAGAAGCACAAAACCGGTCGAGGTGGAGGTGCTTGGGGGAGGCCTTATGTCCAGCAGTGGACGTCTTTCGGCTGAAATAATGATGTTGATGATGAAACCCACTTAGACTAACAGAAATAATATCATTTAATTTATCATTAAAATAAAATTGAAAAACAAATGCTAACTGCTTTTTTCACCTCAAAGTTTCTTAACGGAGGGGCGATTCTCATATAAATAAATAATAAATAATAATAACTTTATAATTACAATTTGGGGCAATAAGTTAATTCTATTACAATATTCTTGCATAAATCACTGATTACTCCACTGGCACCCAAGCTAAGATTAAACTTGTGTTATGGGTGCCAGGACTCTCTCTGTTAATACATTTCTCAATTATACAAAACTAGTACGGAGTTACATAGGATAGGAAGCTATCGATTGAGTATAAAAAGAAAACAAAGTTATAGAACAAAGAAACAAACTACAGAAAAGATTAATATAATAGTATTTTAAGAAAGTTCTCATTCTAACCTGTCAAAAACTCCTAAACTACCTACATTTTCGAAAAGTTTTGACATTCATTGTCGCTAAGATATGATTTTGACTTGATTTTATTTAACCCAGCAAGTTCTACACTGTATCAACTGGTTCAATCAATTTTTATTTGTTTAAAACATTTTTAATTTTTTTTTTCTTTTTTTTCCTTAAGCACACTTGTTTTTTCAGCTCACTTTTGACATTGGCAGAATAGTCGACTTCGGCTTTGCTTACCATTTATTAAAAATAGAATAGAATAGACTTGATTTTAACGTTTTCAAACACAGGAATCGGCCTTCTGGATAGTCCAACCCACCTCCAGCTTGCTGAAATCAACTGAGCCTATCGCAATCCACTGCTGGACACAGACCTCTCCCAGGTAAAGTCAAAGTGAAATCATTTATAATTTCGAAAACAAAAAAGGCACTTTTGAACGTCAAAAATTACAGTAAAATATAATTTTATAGTCGCCCCTTCCAAAAGTAGTGTCGTATGGAGAATAATTGTCAAGAAACTCCACCGTCACTCTTTTAACATGTTTTACGGTATTTTGTATACGTACTTAGGTACTAGCAGCGCCCCACGGTTTCACCCGCATTAGTATCGATTCCGTGGGAATATCGGGATTAAAAATTATCCTATGTGTTATTCTGATGTATTTAAGCTATATTACTGTAAACTTTTATCAAAATCCGTTCAGTAGTTTTTGCGTGAAGAAGTAACAAACATACGAACACTCACAAACTTTCGCCTTTATAATGTTAGTGTGATATTGTGATACTAATAGTGTGATAATAATATGTGAAGACGATACACCCAGAATAAAATTAATATAAGTACCGCAATAAGTAAGTCTGCGCCCATTGATTTATAAAAATGTCGGATACGCGAAATCATCACATCATCTGCCTAGCCTTTTCCCAACTATGTTGGGGTCAGCTCCCAGTCTAACCAGACTCTGCTGAATACCAGTATTTTTCATGGAGCGACTGCCTATCTGACCTCCACAACCCAGTTAGGTACTAGGTAAGACGATATTATACCCTTGTCTAACCGATACCTACGAGAAAATAAGTAAAAAATAATCGCAAAATCTTTCGTTTTTTTTTAAATCTAAACTTACACTATAAAGAACATAATAAAATGGCTGCTCGCCGTAACATGTCAAGTCAAGGCAAAAGAAAAAATATATCTTGTGGTACCGAGGGCATGCCAACTGGGAAAAATGGCCCTTACGGCAAAGGTTTAGAGATGAGACTTGCTAAGCAAAGGGCGCTGTCTGTAAATAGTTTTGCTATTACGCGCGTTGGGCTTGTGGCTTTGAAGTCCGCGGGGTATGAAAAGGGCGGACTGTCTTCAAGGCGATCAACATCTGCCTAGCCTTTTCCCAACTATGTTGGGGTCGGCTTCCAGTCTAACCGGATGCAGCTGAATACCAGTATTTTACATGGAGCGACTGCCTGTCTAACCTCCACAACTCAGTTACTGGGCAATACGATGCTCCTTGGTAAGACTGGTTGTCAGACTTTCGGGCTTGTGACTTGAACCGTAACGACTGTGAAAGATGTCTTCTTGGCGATGTGGAAGCGAATTCTAACAAATATTGAAAGCGACACTTTCTAATTGCGTAAGTAACACACTATCAATCAGAATCGGCGGGGTAATTGCGTACACACTATTGATAGTGTGTACGCAATCTCGGTGTGAACTGACCCTAATGCTACTGATCAGTAGCATTAGGGTCAGTTCACACCGAGACGCGACGCGACGCGCAGTTTTCAAGATAGGAATACAATTACAGACCTTATCTACTACACTAAAAGGTACACGATTCAGTGAGCAACGCCGCGCGGCGGCGGCGGCGCCGCGCCGCGCTGCGTAACTCGACGTAGTAGGTAGACACTGAATTGTGTACCTTATTAATGGTTTTCAGTTTGACAGTTCAAAAACATTCATTTACGTTGTTGAACAGATTCATTTTTCGAACATAATTACGAAACAATGGATTAGCAATATCCTTCAAAATGTGTTGAAGTGATTCAAATTGTGATTGAAAGTATGTGACGCAATTAGAGTGCTCAATCATTTTGAAGGATATCGCTAATCCATTGCTTGATATGTTTGAAAAATTTGTCTGTTCAACAACGTAAATAACGCAATGAATGTTGCTCAACTGTCAAAATTAATACTATTGTTGTTAGTGTGTTACGCAATTACTTACCTCGCAGATAGAAAAGGTTATTGTTTCCTAGAAACGCATGAACAAGTTGATTTATCGTTTGATAGAGAATGATAGATATACGTTTTTTTATGTTGTTAACGTATGTATCTTGTTTTAAAGTAAATAAATAAACGTCTATGTAATCTAAAAAAAAAATAACCCGCCATCTTTGTGGCCCGAAAATTACGGAAATTGACGAGCGCTGCCGAACACACCCGATCGATGTTTACAGTGCTAATCTTTACAAAGCATACAAGACATGGAAAATATCTATTTTTAATATTGTAAGCCATGCTTGTTTAAATAATTCCAACATTTGTCATTTAGTTAGTATATTTTAATTTATTAGGACATGGTTTTGAGAATAAAAAAATGTTAGTCTCCCACGGTCACTGGGTCCGCGTGGAAGATAGAATAGAATAGAATAGAATAGTTGAATACTCTTTATTATAAGTCTATATCTATACTTAATATTATAAAGCTGCAGAGTTTGTTTGTTTGTTTGTTTGTTTGAACGCGCTAATCTCTGGAACTAGGTCCGATTTGAATGATTCTTTTAGTGTTGGGTAGTCCATTTATCGAGGAAGGCTATAGGCTATATAATATCACGCTATGACCCTTAGGAGACGAGCAAAAAGAAAAAAAAAAAAGAACGCTAAGCGAATACGAAGTGTTGCGACGGGGTGGGGGGTACAAGAAATTTCACGCGAACGAAGTCGCGGGCAGAAGCTAGTACTACTAATAATAAAGCTGAAGAGTTTGGTTGTTTGAACGCTATAATCTCGGGAACTACCGGTCAGATTTGAAAAAATCTTTTTGCATTTGATAGCCCAATTCTTGAGGAAGGATATAGGCTATTTAATATCACGCTATGACCCTTAGGAGCCGAGCAAAAAGAAAAAAAGTCAGAATGAAATTTTAAAAAGAAAAAGAACGCTAAGCGAATACGAAGTGTTGCGACGGGGTGGGGGTACAAGAAATTTCACGCGGACGAAGTCGCGGGCAGAAGCTAGTTACAGATATAATAAAAAGTAATTTAAAAAAATTAAACCGACTTCAAAAAGAAATTAACTCAAAATTATGAAATAACTTTAATTTCGGAAGTCGGTGTCTTGGGATCTGTATTTTAGTTTTAATTTTTTGCCACCGACTTCCGAAATTAAAGTTATTTCATAATTTTGAGTTAATTTCTTTTTGAAGTCGGTTTAATTTTTTTAAATTACTTTTTATTTGGTAATTTTTAGTTGTTGTACTAAAATTTGACCAAGGTTTTGAGATGTTTTCGCTTTGACACTACACCCGTAGCTCGTATCAATAAGCCAGGCCGTCACACTTTCACGTCTTAGTCCATATCTTGAAAATTACTGAATCGATTTTGATGAAACTTGCACTGTTCCCTAAGTTGAAGTAAACGTAAGCCAATAAAAAAAGAATGGTCACGATCCGATTAATAGTTACGGAGATATGCGTGGACAAACATACATACATACATACATACATACATACATACATGCATACATACATACATACATACATACGTCTATAAAATTTTGTATATTTGTTTGGAAGCCCTAATAGATTGTCATATGTGAATATAATGCAATTCCAATAATATTACATACATACGTATCGAATTGATAACCTCCTTTTTTTGAAGTCGGTAATAAATATAGAAACTGCGCAAATGGTGACACAATGGGCGGTCTTATCGCTAAGAGCGATCTTTTAGACAACCTTTGGATGGATTAAAAAGGGAAAGATTACAGCCCACTCTCTCTCAGGAGGCCTGTGTCCCAGCAGTGGGAACATTATAGGCTGATTATGTATGTAAGTCGGTCACGGTTGGAGTACCTTATTTTTGGAGGCAAAAGTATTTTGACATATTAAGAGTGCATTTAAGACAAGAGAGGGGCCCGTGGCTAAATAATAACAGCCGCGCAGGTCGATCGATCAGGTTAAGCTACGCTTGCCGCGGTTGGTCTGTGGATGGGTGACCATCTTTACATACCCAGACCCTTCTGTGCCTCGGAAAGCACGTTAAGCCGTTGGTCCCGCCTGTCATTCGTAGATCTTTGACATTCGTTACGGGTCGTCAGAACCCCGAAAGTCTGACAACCAGTCTTACCAAGGGGTATCGTATTACCCAGTAACTGGGTTGTGGAGGTCAGATAGGCAGTGGCTCCATGTAAAATACTGGGATTCAGCTGCATCCGGTTAGACTGGAAGCCGACTCCAAAATAGTTGGGGGAAAAGCTAGGCAGATGATGATGAGAGTGCATTTAATTAAGCTATGCTTGCCGCGGTGGGTTCGTGGATGGGTGACCCTTACATAGCGAGACCCCTCCGTGCCTCGGAAAGCACGTTAAGCCGTTGGTCCCGGCTGTCATTCCTAGATCTTTGACAGTCGCGTAGTCGTTACGGGTAGTCAAAAGCCCAAAATTCTGACAATCAGTCTTACCAACGGGTATCGAATAGTGTTACCCAGTAACTGGGTAGTGGAGGTCAGATAGGCAGTCCCTCGATGTACAGACGCCAGCATATCAAGCTACCCGAAACTATCAAATTTTCCCAATCAACTTTGAACCTTATGCTTTAGCGATAATGTTGAAAATCTAATAAAGAAATTTGATACGTTGTAGTAGCTTGATGTGCTGGCGTCTGTACAATATACTTACTGATATTCAGCTGCTTCCGGTTAGACTGGAAGCTGACCACATAATGGTTGGGAAAAGGCTAGGCAGATTAATTGTATTGTCAGTCAGTACATTTATTTCCCGATTTTTTACTTGAGAAGTTTCGTGCATCAGAGCTTTTTTTTGTGGATGCAAAATCATCAAAATTAAATGACCCCTCCCGCTCTGGGTGGAGCGGAAGGGGGTGTAGACTCTTACTGACTAAAACCCACCCGTGTTCCTTCCTTAGACCTTTATGTTCCGGGCCAGCGGTAACCCTTTCGGACAATCCCGCTGACCCGGCAGGCTTCGGCCCTAACAGACCCCTTCAAATGATGCTGACATCTCTTTGAGGTGCGCGTGGCACACGTACGCGCCGTCGGGCACGGGCCTATGGCGGCCGGGAGTCGTCACGCGGCTCCCGACGCCCGGAGCGTCTCCCGCGGCGCGGCGGCTGGGTCGGGAGGCTCTCTCCCTCAGTCATTCCGCCACCACCTTCGCTAGCATGACTGCTTCGCAGAAAGAGGTGACTGCCTCCCTCTCCCTCTCGCTCCGGACCATGGCTTGCACCAGGGTCGGACGCGACAGGTCGCCGCCGCTGCCGATCGCCTCTACGAGGATACGGCGGTGCTCCGCCCAAGCGGGGCACACCTCCACCGTATGCTCCACCGTGTCCTCTGGAAGTGCATCAGAGCTTTACGATATAAATTAAATATTCTTGAAAGTTTTTACGGGTAACACGATGTTTAAAAGAACATAAAAAAGCGATAACATTTAAAAATAGTTACATCATTTTGAAACACATGGTTTTTTGAAAGAACGAACGCTTTGTATGTTGTAAAGACGCCAGCACAACAAGCTACTACAATCAGTCAAATTTTCAACTTTATCGCTAAAGCATAAGGCTCAAAGTTGATTGGGAAAACTTGACAGTTTCGGGTAGCTTTGTGTGCTGGCGTCTGTACCTATTTACTGGGTTTTTTTTTGTAATTCGAAGTTTATTTTCAAACAAGATAACATTTACATAATATATGGTAACAGCTACGCAATATCTTCTCGTCCCACATACCGCAGTGTCTCAAGACGAAAGTCTTTGACCAGTGCGTGTTGCCAGTGATGACATATGGCACTGAAACGTGGCCGCTCACAATGGGCCTTATAAGAAGGCTAAAAGTCACCCAAAGGGCAATGGATAGTACTGGAGAGGGCTATGCTGCATTCTTGATAGGTACTGTAATATAATTATTTACGCGCTTATTTACCAAACTTATTAACACGCGCTTATTTAACATTTTCGAAAAATAGTGTTACAGCCAAATCAGACAGATTTTAAATTTTCCATAGAAACAGAGATTTCCAGTTTTAAGTAACTTTTTAGACCTTCGTATCCTGCTTAAGCGTTCATTTCGAAAAACAAGGGCTTGAAAGTTTGCATGAAATGCCGTACGGCGTAAACGTCCTTAATACTGTTACGCAATTACCCCGGTGATCCCTTCCTTCCACGCCAGACCAAGTTTTTGACATTGACTGTCGCAGAGATGAGATAGCGACTAGATTTTGAACGTTTTTAGGGTTCCGTACCCAAAGGGCAGTGCCGGATTAAGACTACTTGATGCCCTAAGCAATCCACGCCTGTAGGCCCTCCTATCCACTAGTCGCCTCGTATTTTTCCAAAACATCGACGAGCGATTTGTAAAGATTGGCGCATATCTCTAGAGTGACTTGTGGGTCTTGTAATATCTTGCTGATTTAATACCTAAACAGTCTTGCCATTCATGTGCTAGCAAATACTGTTTCGGTGCTGTTTCTGCCTTATGGTGCCCCCGAGACGAGATGACCTAAGCAATTACTTAATTTGCTTACGGGCTAATCCGGCACTGCCAAAGGGTATTAACAGGAATCTATTACTAAGGCTCCACTGTGCGTCTGTCTGTCTGTCGTCACCAGGCTGTATCTCATGAACCGTGATAGCTAGACAGTTGACATTTTCACAGATGATGTATTTCTGTTGCCGCTAAAACTAAAAATAGAATAAAATAATATTTAAGGGTAAAAACGCCGAAAAAACACATTTGTTGTAAGGGGGGCTCCCTCCAGGCCCGTGCCGGACGGCGCGTACGTGTTCCACGCGCACCTCAAAGAGATGTCAGCATCGAGGAGGGGCCCCATAGGGCCGAAGCCTGCCGGGTCAGCGGGATTGTCCGAAAGGGTTACCGCTGGCCCGGAACATAAAGGGCTAAGGAAGGAACACGGGTGGGTTTTAGTCAGTAAGAGTCTGACACTCCCTTCCGCTCCACCCAAAGCGGGAGGGGTCATTTGATGATTTCCCATCCGCAAAAAAAAAGGGGGTTCTCCCTTACAACAAATGTGTTTTTTCGGCGTTTTTGCCTTGTGTTACGGAACCCTTCGTGTGCGAGTCCGACTCGCACCTGGCCAGTTTTTAATTACTTTTATGAACGTTCGAATTCTAATCTCAGTAACAATCTATTAAATGTGCCTCAAATTTTCCTAAATTTTTGACAAGTTTTTGACATTTATTCCCTCCGAGATGAGATTGCGACTGGATTTTGAACGTTTCTAATTACGGGAATTGAGCTGCTGTCCGTTGGCGAATCTGATAAAAGATCAGGAGGCCTAAAAAGGCCACTTTGGCAGAATCATAAACGTATTTTGCTTTTTTTCGTTGCAAGAGATTGGGATTGGATTTGGATTGGTATTTAAGCACAGACAAAAAAAAAATAACTGAAAAATCCTTCACCAATGGGATTTGATACGATTAACTTAACAGTTAACTGTCTATAATGATTTGATGAATTCCTTTTATGATTCTGCAAAAGTGGCCTTTTTAGGGCCACAGGAGGCCTAAAAAGGCCACTTTGGCAGAATCATAAAAGGATAACATTATGAATTATAATATGGTGAAGACAGTCCGTGTTTTTCTTTTTTTCGCTGCTCTACGTAGTTATAATCAAAGAGATTTGGATTGGATTGATTGGTATTTTAGCACAGACAAAAAAAAATAACTGAAAAATCCTTCATAAATGGGATTTGATACGATTAATTATGATTCCTTTTATGATTCTGCCAAAGTGGCCCTTTTAGGCCCCCAGATTTTTGCACGTAGGTAATTTATTTGCTGACTGTGTCCAGGAAGTGAGAGCTCAATGGTGGATGCCCTGATTTGAGACGTGTCCTAACAGGCGTTGCACTGAGGGGGAGTTTTAGTGGGTTAGAGTCCCACATACCTGCACTATCTCCCCGTGGTAGTGCAGAATGCATGAGCATTTCTCCACTTAAAAAAAAAAAAAAAAGAGTTGTAACAGGGCCCCCCTCCTTGTGCTGATGGTGATCACCGGGGTGGTTTTAGTGAGGTAAGAATCCCACACTACCTGGTCTTTTTCCCCAAAGTCCAGGTGCCTTTTGAAGGTTTCCCCCCGAAAACAAAAAAAAAGTGGTCCCAGTTTAGAGCCCTAATTGCGTAAGTAACACAATCTGGATGATTTTGAAGGATATTGCTAATCAATTGCTTCATAATTATGTTCGAAATAATTTGTCTGCGTAACAACGTAAATAACACATTTCTCTACTCAACAACGTAAATGACGCAATGAATGTTGTTGAACTGTCAAAATGAAAAGTGTGTTACGTAAATGACGCAATGAATGTTGTTGAACTGTCAAAATGAAAGTCATCGCTAAAAGTGTGTTACGTAAATGACGCAATGAATGTTGTTGAACTGTCAAAATGAAAGCCATCGCTAAAAGTGTGTTACGTAAATGACGCAATGAATGTTGTTGAACTGTCAAAATGAAAGCCATTGCTAAAAGTGTGTTACGCAATTACCCCGTTCGACTCCCATTTGGGGCAACCTTGAGACGCACACCGCACTTTGTACGTATTATTCATTATTTTGATTTAAAGTAGGTATGTCATAGTGTCAATTAATTTCTTTAGGTATGTTTTCAGTTTTTTGTTTTTTTTATTCATGTATTGGATTTCAACGATTTCGATTTAGAGGGGTCCGTGGCTAAATAATAACAGCCGCACAGGTCGATCGATCAGGTTAAGCTACGCTTGCCGCGGTTGGTCTGTGGATGGGTGACCATGTTTACATACCGAGACCCCTCCGTGCCTCGGAAAGCACGTTAAGCCGTTGGTCCCGGCTGTCATTCGTGGATCTTTGACAGTCGTTACGGGTAGTCAGAAGCCCGAAAATCTGACAACCAGTCTTTCCAAGGGGTATCGTATTACCCAGTTACTGGGTTGTCGAGGTCAGATAGGCAGTCGCTCCATGTAAAGTACTGGTATTCAGCTAGACTGGAAGCCGAACCCAATCTCAACATAGTTGGGAAAAGGCTAGGCAGATGATGATAGTATTATATTCATGTAATTTGTTAATATCATTGCATTGTGCTTTTGTGTATTGTGTTTATTTTGTGTGCACTAACTAAATGGTTTATATAAATATCTATCTTCCACTGACTGTGCGGCTTACTCGAACCACAGTATAAAAATGATGTAGGTACTCGTATAGACTGTGCCCGTACTGAAGCCTTAACGAGTTTGCGGCGTACAATTTTTAAAAAGCAAAATCATCTAATTTAGCAAAAAAAAAATGTCTATAAAAACCGTACGTCATGCCGCCGGCTATCGATTCGATTTTTTTTTTCTTGATCCACGCAGACGCAAAGATATAAAAAATTTTACAGCCAACTCTCCCCATTTCGCCTCCCTATCTCAAAAACCGGTGCCAAGGAATAGGATATTAAAATGTCTAGGGCGAGTTTCGTATGTCTATGCTTATGTGACATTTTGGAAGTAAACGGGAGAGGAATTTCGTTTTTTTTTTGTGTTGATTTTGCCCGGTTGATGGCAATATGCTTGTCCCCTATTGCTTTGGCGAAATATTATGAGTGTACTATGTAACAAGACGACAGATCAAGCTTTACATTTTCAGTTTTTGCTAATAAAATAAAGTTTATTTGAAACAACTTAAGAGGCCGGCGAACTACGCATGCGAATGCTTATTTCATACAAACGTAATACCAAAATAATTTGTAATTCAAACATTTATTCTTATGGTAGTGTGTATTTATTCCGACTGGATTACAGAATATCTAGGTTCCCAAATATATATTTTGAAAGGACTCTGATTTAGAGACGAGATATGAGGAATTTCAAATTTCTATAGAAAACTTATTTTTCTCATAACTCGTCTTTAAATCAGTGTTTGTATGAAGTACGCATGCTCCGCCCGCCCGGCCCCTTAAGTTTACAATTTACAAATGAAAACTAAGATCGCTGTGGATAGATTAATAGCCACAAAATTAAAACATTGTGGCGCGGCTATCAACGCCCAATATATACAAAGACATTGTTCTAGAGTTCCCAAAGAAAGATAATTAATTAATTAAGGGGCTTACAGAACCTAAACACAAAAAACGCAAGTTTTAGAAACAATCAAAGTATATGATTGACTGCAGTACAGGATATATATTATGCTAGGTAGATAGTGGCGCCGATTCTGTTGTTCACAAACTAAACTAAATTTAAGTTCATGCATCTTTTTCTTTCTATTTCATTAAGAAAAGGACAGAAGATAAATATTAGTTTAGTCCTGTCAAATTAAGATATTCCATAGACAATTTAGACGAGATTAAAAAGTTGGCTACTAAAAATACGTCAATTTACGTCAGGCGCTGACTAATTTGACAGGACTAAACTAATATTTATCTTCCGTCCTTTTTTTAATGAAATAGAAGGAAAAAGATGCCTGAACTTAAATTTAGTTTAGTTTGTGAACAATAGAATCGGCACCAGTGTGTTGAAAACAAAATAATTATAACTAATTTGATACGACAGAAAAATATCATGAAGATACCTCTAAAAACTTTCTTTTTACAATAAAAACCATATTAATATACAGTCGCTCCATGTAAAATACTGGTATTCAGCTGCATCCGGTTAGACTGGAAGCCGACCCCAACATAGTTGGGAAAAGGCTAGGCAGATGATGATGATATACATACAATCATCCTGGTTTTTTGTCAGATTATTCTACAAGCAACATTCTAAAACTAGTGTTTTATTTTTTCTGTCCAAATAATAGATTTTTTGTAGGTAATTAAATAATTGCTTTATATTTTGCAATAAATTACCAGTGTTGTGTCATCGCGCTTCTCTTTCTTTTCTATGCAGTCCGGACAGTGACCGCGCTTTAGGTCATGTAAGCCCCTTAAAGGATTACAAAAAAAAAACAAAAAGGAATAAAACCGAGAATGTACTCTTTGTGGAGGTTACTATGAGAGGGGAGGCGGGGTGAAGTGTGTAGGGGGGGGTGTGTGTGTGTGTTTACCGTGTTCATGATACCATAAGTTGCTCAATTTCTTCATAAGACAAGGATTTAAGGGGGGGATTTAAGGGGGAAGCGCTAAGGCAGCCCGCGAAATTCAAAATTTCTTACGATTTTTGCAATTTGCAGCTCAGTGTCTGGGTGAACGATGATTATAATATGATTCGCGACTGTAACAAATATGTAAGTATTTACAGAATTTTATGTCGTCACATGGCCGTAAGGTGAAAAATTTATTCACTGTTCATTAATTTTCTGTTAAACAATAGTTCTTGTAGTTGCGAAACGGCCAAGCCTCATGTTTTCACTAAGGTGTAGAGTTTGTGAAGTTAGGGCTTGTAGAGTTAGGCGTGTAGAGTTAGAAGCTTGGCTCTACATGAGATCTGATAACTTTTTGACAGTGCGAGCCATATGGCCTCGTCTTGGAAACATTTTACATGAAAATGTCTTTGGTGGGTCAGCTTATACTAGAAATGTATAATTATGTCGTCGTGCGTCCTAGCGTGATGTTAAGTAGCCTATAGCCTTCCTCAATAATTGGGCTATGAAATACAACAAGAATTTTTCAAATCCGACCGGCAGTTCCATAGATTAGCGCGTTCAAACAAACAAACTCTTCAGCTTTATTATTAGTAATAATAATAATAAATAGACTGTATGGTGTTCATTTTGGTAAGAGACCGAGTTGACCAAAGACATTATTTATCTTAAATCTCTTTGGTGTTGACGTTTGGCGTTTATCCTTTTTTTTTTGGCAAAGGTATTTTGCTTTTGTCCCCATGTATAGGTATTGAAGGATTTTGTTATAAACACTTTTGTTAAGCGATTTTGTTATAAGTAATTCGTTTTTTATTAAGCTTTGCACAGTAGAAATATGAAATAGGCGATCACAATCAGCTGAGTAATTGCGTAACACACTATCAGTAGGAATGGCTTTAATTTTTCCAGTTCAACAACATTCATTGCGTTATTTACGTTGTTGAACAGACAAATTATTCAAACATAATTATGAAGCAATAGATTAGCAATATCCTTCAAAATGAATCAGATTGATAGTGTTTTACGAAATTAAGGCACTGCAGGGGTCTTACTTAGGCTCAATTTACACCGCCGCGGAACGGAATGGAAGCGATTTTTTTTTGCGCAAAGCATTATGAACCATAGATATAAGATTAAATCTATGTTATGAACTTTATGTCAATATTGTAATGCACAAATTAGATGCACCCATACGCACAGGTCGTGGATCTTCTGGAGAATTATCGCGCATTCTCGGGAATTTCCGCAGAAACAAGCTCGTAACTAGTTTGTACAGACGCCAGCACATCAAGCTACTACAATCTGTCAGATTTCTTTAATAGATTTTCAACTTTATTGCTACATCTTAAGGTTCAAGGTTGATTGCGAAAATGTGACAGTTTCGGGTAGCTTGACCTGCTGGCGTCCGTACGTTAGACAATGGACATAAAGTTCATTTTACTATTACGAAAACTCGATTCCACTCCGTTCCGCGGCGGTGTAAATTGAGCCTTATCCCTATGACACAACGGGATTGGCGGGAATAGCTGAGGAATTGACGTGGATTTGCAGTCTTTAGTGGTCATAGTTATGGGGCTTACATGACCTAAAGCGCGGTCACTGTCGGACTGCATAGAAAAGAAAGAGAAGCGCGATGACACAATGCTGGTAATTTATTGCAAACTATGAAACAATTATTTAATTACTTACAAAAAATCAATTATTTGGACTAAAAAATTAAAACAGTAGTGTTTTAGTATATTGCTTGTAGATTAATCTGACAAATAAAAAGTAATTTAAAAAAATTAAACCGACTTCAAAAAGAAATTAACTCAAAATTATGAAATAACTTTAATTTCGGAAGTCGGTGTCTTGGGATCTGTATTTTAGTTTTTTGCCACCGACTTCCGAAATTAAAGTTATTTCATAATTTTGAGTTAATTTCTTTTTGAAGTCGGTTTAATTTTTTTAAATTACTTTTTATTTGGTAATTTTTAGTTGTTGCACTAGAATTTTCCCTTTGACACTACACCCGTAGCTCGTATCAATAAGCCAGGCCGTCACACTTTCACGTATTAGTCCATATCTTGAAAATTACTGGATCGATTTTGATGAAACTTGCACTGTTCCCTAAGTTGAAGTAAATGTAAGCCAATAAAAAAAGAATGGTCACGATCCGATAAATAGTTACGGAGATATGCGTGGACAAATATACATACATACATACATACATACATACGTCTATAAAATTTTGTATATTTGTTTGGAAGCCCTAATAGATTGTCATATGTGAATATAATGCAATTCCAATAATATTACATACATACGTATCGAATTGATAACCTCCTTTTTTTTGAAGTCGGTAAAAATCAGAATAATTGTATGGTATATTAGTATGGTTTTTATTGTAAAAAGAAAGTTTTTACAGGTATCTTCATGATTTCTATCGTATCAAATTAGTTGTAATATGTTTTCAACACACTATCTACCTAGCATATTATATCCTGAAGAATATCATATATTTTTCTGATTTTGTTTCCTGTAGTCGATCACTTAATTTCATTGTTTCTAAAACTTGCGTTTTTTTGCGTTTAGGTCCTGTAAGCCCCTTAATTGGGATCCTGGGGGTCTACTCCGAAGCGGTTAACCACCGTATCGGCCGAATGTTCGGTCATTTTCTACTACCTTTCATTTCCTATATTGACTATAGGTCCCGATCAAACTGTGCCAATCCGAACCTTTTTAGAACCCTTACCCTTCTTTTACCTTTCTTTTTTAAAATATTCGTAGTAGGACAACAATATTCGAATCAGAAAATGACCGAACATTCGGCCGACACGACAATCAACCACTTCGGAGTAGACCCCCTGGATAGTTAGCCAGTATATATCACTTCTGGCTTAAAAGACTAGTTTCGTGTAAGAGAAAGCAAATTATTGACAAACGAACTTTCAAATCGTCGTGTTTTCAACCAAGCAAGCTTTTGCTACAGCCAAGAGGTTAGGTTTTAATGGGCAATCGAAAGGTCGCGGATACAAATCGTGGAACGAGTAATGGCGGACCAGCATATTCACAACCATCCGACAGGCTATCGTATCGAAAATGACACATTTCGATAACCAGCGTGCAGCGGTGCTATTCTGTAAAAATCTCACCGTGAAAACTTAGATGAAGTGAGCGTGGTGTGACCTGTCAATAGTGTCAATTCTTAGCAAAAACAAACTCACTTCACCTAAGTTTTCACGGTGAGATTTTTACAGAATCGACTGGCAGCACCCTAATCGGAAACTTAATCATTTTGCAGCAAATTGCTAATCCATTGCTTTTTACCGACTTCAAAAAAAGGAGGTTATCAATTCGATACGTATGTATGTAATATTATTGGATTTGCATTATATTCACATATGATGATCTATTAGGGCTTCCAACCAAATATACAAAATTTCATAGACGTATGTATGTATGTATGTATGTATGTTTGTCCACGCATATCTCCGGAACTATTAATCGGATCGTGACCATTTTTTTTTATTGGCTTACATTTTCTTCAACTTAGGGAACAGTGCAAGTTTCATCAAGATCGATTCAGTAATTTTCAAGGTATGGACTAATACGTGTAAGTGTGACGGCCTGGCTTATTGATAAGAGCTACGGGTGTAGTGTCAAAGGGAAAACATCTCAAAACCTTGGTCAAATACTAGTGCAAAAACTAAAAATTACGAAATAAAAAGTAATTTAAAAAAATTAAACCGACTTCAAAAAGAAATTAACTCAAAATTATGAAATTACTTTAATTTCGGAAGTCGGTGGCATAAAACTAAAATACAGATCCCAAGACACCGACTTCCGAAATTAAAGTTATTTCATAATTTTGAGTTAATTTCTTTTTGAAGTCGGTTTAATTTTTTTAAATTACTTTTTTTAAGTTCAAAAAATTTGTCTGCTCATCACGTAAATAACTCAATGAATGTAGTTCAACTGTCAAAATGAAGCCGCGTCCGATTGATAATGTGTTACGCAACTGCCCCGCTGATTTGCCTTGTAGGCTTAGTTAGTTATGGTTTACACAGGTTTACACTGCCAAATCACCGTTGAGTTTTTAGAAAACGTATAGTAGAAGTCTTAGAGCACAGATGTACAGGGCCTCAAGTCTGCTATTACAATAGTGTCACAATGGTCTATCATTGATTTCATAATTGTTGATTTTGACAAGTTTGGTAATCTACTAATATATTGGCGTCATTATGACTTTCCAATGGTCAACCACTGACCATTGAAAGAAATGGCATAGAATGGTAATCTCGTAAATAATGACAAATGAATTACTGACTTAGGCGGTAATCTGCTAAAATTTTGACAGTTC
The DNA here is from genome assembly GCA_963082905.1 of Oligia fasciuncula. NCBI lineage: Eukaryota > Metazoa > Arthropoda > Insecta > Lepidoptera > Noctuidae > Oligia > Oligia fasciuncula. The sequence goes on along the minus strand of OY720416.1, from coordinate 5,549,600 downwards.
CTTTGATCAGTGACCTACCATTAACGTCACGTCGTTATGAATTTACCAGATTACGAACTTTTAGCAAAATGACAATGGGATCGTGTTGGAATGACGAATTTATAAAATTAGCAGACTTGGGCCCCAGTTACAAACAACACGAAGGTATATAGAAAGACACGAAAAAAACAGAGAAAGATATGAAAGCACTTTAACAACACGATAAAGTCTAGATTTAGGCAAAACATATAAGCATGAGCGATTAGGCGCGAGTAGAAAATGTGCGTGCATTCGCCGCAAACAGCTGTCGGAAGAATAGCGGTCGTCTATTTGATTTCAACTGTCAAAATTTTAACTGTCAAAATTTTAACTGTCAAAATTTTCGGGTTTTGGATTTGAGAACAGGCGTTTAGAGGACTCCTACGATAACATTGATTGATGCTCGATACGGTACGGAAGCGTATCGAGTGGTTGTGAACTTGTGAATATAGCTATGCGTGGCTATGCTGAAGGGATTCTAACGGCAAAATCACACTAATAATATAAAGGCGACAGTTTGTGAGTGTGTGTGTGTGTGTGTTTATATTTGTTGTGTGTCAAGTGTGTGGGTATGGAGGTAGCTGACACCCTGGATTAACATATAGGCTACTTTTTATCCCGATATTCCTAACGTATCGACATTTACGCGGGTGAAACCGCGGGGCGCAGATAATAAACTAATCTATATAATAATATATATACTAATAATAAAGCTGAAGAGTTTGTTTGTTGGAACGCGATAATCTCTGGAACTACCGGTCAGATTTGAAAAAATCTTTTTGCATTTGATAGCCCAATTCTTGAGGAAGGCTATAGGCTATTTAATATCACGCTATGACCCTTAGGAGCCGAGCAAAAAGAAAAAAAGTCAGAATGAACGCTAAGAGAATACGAAATGTTGCGACAGGGAAATTTAAACAAAAGAAATTTCACGCGGACGAAGTCGCGGGCAGAAGCTAGCTAGTAAACTAATAAATGTAAGAAATGTAACGTATTTTAATTTATAAACTCTTGACTGTAGACTTTGAATTAACTTTTATGCAAAAAGATTTTAATCAGAACTTTTTGTGGGACACCCGCGTGGTTGTTGCGTAACACTAACAGTAGCAATGACTTTCATTTTAACAGTTCAACAACATTCATTGCGTTATTTGCGTTGTTGAGCAGACACATTTTTCGAACATATGCAGCAATCTATTAGAAATATGCTTCAGTTAGGGTGCTGGATAGTAAAATCGATGTCACTACTTGCTTAAAAATAGAATCAATAAGTAGCCCATAGTGGTAGACCGCGAAATGCAAGTTTTCTTACGTTTTTTGCAATTTGCAGGTCAGTGTCAGGTTGTATCTTGATCAAAATAATATGACAATAACTAAGTATGTTTTTACAGAATTATAGTCATTTAGTTAGATTTGTTCTTGCATGAGCTTATGGATAATGTTATCCTTTTTAGGGTTCCGTACCCAAAGGGTAAAAACGGAAACCTATTACTAAGACTTCGCTGTCTGTCCGTCCGTCCGTCCGTCTGTCTGTCACCAGGCTGTATCTCAAGAACCGCGGCAGCTAGACAGTTGAAATTTTCACAAATTATGTATTTCTGTTGCCGCTATAACAACAAATACTAAAAACAAAATAAAAAATGGTTGCCTGTAAAGTCGGTTTTACGGGCGAAGATTTTACGTGACAACGACCGATCATCCGATCATAGTTGAGTGGGAGAGAGACGCAAGGCATTCGGCGGGCCTCTCTCTCGTTCGGTGACTCATCGTAACGTTACCGAGCGTTACACTTTTTCATAAGTGACTCCCAGTCGCAACCTAATTTAAGACGTTGTCACGTCAAAAAATATTTTGTTTTGGGGGGCTCCCATACAACAAACGTGTTTTTTTCGGCGTTTCTGCCTTGTGGTACGGAACCCTTCGTGTGCGAGTCCGACTCGCACTTGGCCAGTTTTTTTTTATGATTCTGTCAAAGTAGCCTTTTTAGGCCCCCAGAACTTGACCAAAATATGGAACCACCATATAAATATAACTACTAGAATTTTTAAACGGAAATGACGGAGTTCTGAGGTAACAAACTTATAAAAGATACAACCGAATTGAGAACCTCCTCCTTTTTTGAAGTTTGTTAAAACTAGCCTCGTGGAACCCGCAGGGTAATTGCGTAACACATTATCAGTAGCAATGGGTTTCATTTTGACAGTTCAACAACATTCATTGCACTATTTGCGTTGTTGAGCCGACACATTTTTCGAACTTATGGAGCAATGAATTAGAAAAATATGCTTCAAATTGAGAGTACCTAATAGTGTATTACGCAGGGTGCAGGCTATTAGTGTTAATTTAAAGGTCGGGCTGTTCGAGTTTCAGGTTAACATTTTACATAACTAAGTACTTACTTTGCTTTTAAAGCAATTAATTAATCCGCTGGCAACTTGTCACGTCTTTTAAGATAGCTATCAACATTTCAGTTTTGGCTTTGAGTTTAATTACTTAACCCAAAAAAATGTTAATTGGACAATTTCAATTCGTTTTCGAGTACTTACCTAGTGTTTCGGGCAAAATCGGCCATAATACAGAACGCTCGGCATCATAATATTACCATAATATAAAATGTCATCGTCGAAGCGAAATAGCTATAGGCTATAAAATAAAAAAAATATATAAAAAAAGTTGGGTCAGGCTGTAAAACGGAGCCTGATATCCAAGGAGGGAATAAAAAAAGAAAAAAATAAAAATGCCGTAAAAAGGCATCCGCGGGTAATAGAAGTGCGCGGGGGTGAGGGGCGCGGGGGGAGGCTGTTCCGCGAAGTTCAGCCGCCATTTCGAAAAATCGATCAGACGGCGCGTGTGTGGACCGTTTTGAACACGGAATAGAAAAAACAAGTGGAAGTGCCACGCACAGCTATCGCGCGTGTCACAATTATGCGGAGCTCCGCAACACCGGCTTTGAGGCGGCTCAATCGCGATTAGCTACTTGCTGTGATAGGACGTCTCGAACGTAACGAAAAATATTACAAACATGCCTTATTGTGCAATTTTTACATGCAAAAACGATAGCAGGACAAAAAATGTATCTTGCGGAGGTGTATCGTATCACCGGTAAGTATAAAACTATGATAAATTTCAATATAATTGTTTTTATTGACAAAACCATATTTATTACTTTGTTGCGAACTAAAAACTACCTTATGTCCATTGTTCAAAGTCTAAATCAACTTGCTCGCTGTCTTGAATATCATCGTATACATTCTAGAAAATTCGACGCTACTCGATTAGGGATGGGACACATTCAAATAGTTCAAGTAGTATCGATAAAATACATAGTAGTGAAACGTTCCATGACATATTATGTACTCGTTGTCGTTCTTCTCGATTAATTGAATTATATGGTTTGAGTATGAGTATTTATATTCTGACAAATAAACCAATGTCATTCATTCATAGCTGGACGTAGGCCTCAAAAAGAACTAATACTAATAAACAGTGATAGGAATAGGTAGTGCCTATTTGCCTAAACTTCGAAGAACATAGACGAAAGTCTGAGACTTCCTTACGACTGAAATATTTTTTCGGGACTAATGTCGGGGTTTCGGGACATCACCTAAGTACATTTAATATTAATGTTATTAATAGAGTACACTAATTAAATTCATTTTCCTTTTTAACCGACTTCAAAAACAAGGAGAACATTCTCAATAAACAGTAGATACGTATTCTATTGTTATTAATTCAGGTAAAGAACTGGGTCCGGTTGAAGTGTAGCCAGGGGCACTGGCGCGATGACTTTTCGATTTTTTTTTTTCAAAACTGTCCCAATTTTATTGCAGTTTCGAATTAACCTTGACCATAGAAACTATTTAGATTGTAAGAAGCATGGTCCTACGACGCACCGTTTCCGAATTATGGGCCTCCGAATTTTATTTTATATAAAACGCTCCATATTTTCAAAATGGTGGCTCGGATGTTTTCTGGAAAGAATTTGTTGCTCTAGTCGAAAACCATGACTACTGATGTAAAAAACCCGCGAAATATTGAAAAAAAAAAGTTTGAGAATTTTTTCAAATTTTTTGTCGGTCGAAAAATTTTTTTTTCCTTGATTCATGTTGGGATACTGCTTGCACGCGGGTAACACAGGGGGGGTTAAATTTTGGTTATTTTTTGCCTAGGACGCACCGTTTTCGAGATATCGACGATGAAGTGACAAGAACTCCTAAGTGACATTTTTGCGATTTTAATTTTTTATCTTAAGTTTATTTTATTGTATAACTTTTAAGTTTATTGTATACACTAGTCTCATTATCCTACTATACCCGCTCCTTGTATAATATATAACCAATAATAATATTTTTCATACCTTGCGTTTAAAATAAATAAAACGTTTTTTTCGTTTCCTGTAAAATTATGTTCTGGTAGATAAAGGTTCTTGTCACTTCATCGTCGATATTTGAATTTAATTATAGATAACTTGTCCTCATCCCTAGCTGAGTAGAAAAATAGATAACAGGTGCATACGAATATGACATCTATTTCAATGATGTTAGCGTGCTAAATAGAGTAATTTAGTTCAGCGCCCTCTAGCGTTGAGTAGCTGAACTCGTTGTGGATTGTTCGAATTTGATTGATACATGGAAAAATGTACTTTATTGATTTTGACATGTAAAATAAAAACAACATTCAGTAGTTGTAATAAGACTTAATTTTGAACAACAATAAATAAACTTTTCGCCAAAGTTGCATTTATAATTAGTAGCCAATTATATCATCGTTTTCTGTGTATTGAAATGTTTATTTTAATTTGCAATTGTGTGAGTTTGGCGACACTGGTTCCCGTACTAAGCAAGCCTAAGGGCACTTCCACTTGTTTTTTCTATTCCGTGGTTTTGAATTTCGAATACTTACAAAATTCTATAACTTTCGCGTCATTGCTAATTTTAACCCTATGTTTACGGCTATAAAGTTTATTTTCGATTGTTGTTATTGACGTTGGGTATGTGTGTGTGCCACACGGACGAGCAAGATACCAAAATATTAATGGCGGACGTCCCGCCAAAATAGATTTTTTTGAGTGTGTTGGATATCGTACTTTAGTACGCGAGAGCCAGAACAGCTGCATATTTTTCACAGTCTGCCCGTTTGTTTTTAAAGGTCGAAGTTTGCTTGTGTTTCTACTTTTTTTTTTTTGATTTGTTATCTGTAGCGGAAGTTTACTTATCTTGGAGCCTTATCGTTGCTATGATAAATCTATGTTGCTATGGTTAACATAAAAGCATGGTTTTTTCTTTAAATTATTTACTTGGTATAGCAATCTCTTTCCTATTTTTCCGATAATTCGAACAGTCTTATCTTTATGACTTTAACAGCACTTTCCTCGGTTCTTACCTACCTCCCCGGACTTCGGACACATAACCAGCCTATAATGTTCCCACTGCTGGGACACAGGCCTATATCTATGTAAGAGGGAGTGCCACGCGGGCCCTGTGCGGGTTGGTAGATGTCACATGTCTTCGAATTTTTTGTTCTAGGACATGGCGGTTTCCTCACGATGTTTTTCCTTCACCGTTTTTGAGAGCTGTGGTGGTTTTATTAATTGACACAAAGTAAAGCGCCTGTCTGGGTTCGAACCTACGACCTACGAGCTCATAAGTCGCGGCCGTTGCCACTGGGCCATCACTGCTTTCTTAACTGCTTCTCTCTCTTCTTCTGCTTCTTCTGCTTCTGCTTTTCTGTTCTCTTTTATACATATGTAATGTCACTGTATGAGTGTATTATTTCTATTATGTGTCAATGATACTCGAATTAAAATCATCATCATCATTTCAGCCGAAAGACGTCCACTGCTGGACATAGGCCTCCCCCAAGCACCTCCACTTCGACCGGTTCTGTGCTTCTCGCATCCAACGGGTTCCTGCGGCCTTCACAAGGTCGTCGGTCAACCTTGTGGGAGGCCTTCCGGTACGCGGTCGCCATTCCAGAACCATTCGGCCCCATCGGCCATCTGTTCTGCGAGCAATGTGCCCTGCCCTGCCCACTGCCACTTAAGTTTGGCAATTCTTCGGGCTATGTCGGTTACCTTGGTTCTCCTGCGGATCTCCTCATTCCTGATTCGATCACACAGGGAAACTCCAAGCATAGCCCTCTCCATTGTCCTTTGGGTGACTTTTAGCCTTCTTATTAGGCCCATTGTGAGCGACCACGTTTCAGTGCCATAAGTCATCAATTAAAATGATTTATTTATTTAACTTCTCTTCCGGACCTCGGACTATGATGGCTAATTTGACTTCTCAGGACAAATTATGCTCCTCTTCCTGTTTCTTCCTGTGTCGCCAAGAGCTGAGCCATCATCATCTGCCTAGCCTTTTCCCAACTATGTTGGGGTCGGCTTCCAGTCTAACCGGATGCAGCTGAATACCAGTATTTTACATGGAGCGACTGCCTATCTGACCTCCACAACCCAGTTACTGGGTAATACGATACCCCTTGTTATGACTGGTTGTCAGACTTTCGGGCTTCTGACTACCCGTAACGACTGTCAAAGATCCACGAATGACAGCCGGGACCAACGGCTTTACGTGCTTTCCGAGGCACGGAGGGGTCACGGTATGTAAAGATGGTCACCCATCCACAGACCAACCGCGGCAAGCGTAGCTTAACCTGATCGATCGACCTGTGCGGCTGTTATTAGACACTATCAATCTCAAGCTGAATCATTTTAAAGAATATTGCTAAACCATTGCTTTACATGTTCAAATAATATGTCTGCTCATGTCCTCAATCTAAGATGTGACATCAACACGTACTTGGGCCGCGTGGTAAATTACGGCCCACTCCCTCTCACAGAGAGGCGGCCTGTGTCCCAGCAGTGGGAACGTTATATGCTGTAAATAAACAAATCTCCCGAATTCTCACAAACATGAATAAATAAATAAGGCAACTAGGGCCCGCAATGCGAAAAATTAATACAACAAATCAAATAATTTGGAAGCTTTCACCAAAGGTTATCTGATTACAACGCATTAATGCATTCTCCACGGTGTGTTATGGTTAATAATAATAAAAAAACCGGGCAAGAGCGAGTCGGACTCGCGCACCGAACCATCATAAATGTTTTTAAATTTTCATCGGCGAAGCCTATATTCATCAGAGAATTTTAGCACTGCACTGCGGTGTAGAATATTGCAGTTTTATGTCAGCGCCATCTCTTGACCGATAGTGGAACTAATGTAACTTTTGTTGATGATTTCTGAAAAAGTGTGTAATTTAGAAACTTCGTTTTATTTTTCCTGTTATCTTTACACAAATTTCTATCACATAGAATTATTTCAGATTTTTCTCTTTGCAAACTTCGGAGAATAGGGGGGGGGAACCCAATTTTTTTGAAATTTTTCATCAATAGTCGAAGTTTATGCGGCCTAAAAAAAAAGAAAAAATGTTTGAGAATCTGCAAACTGCGCTCTTTCATATGATATCCCACATGCCCTAGTAGCCCCACTTCGAATTTTTCAGACCCCCTTTCAGTCCCTGTTGCAAAAAATATACATATATTTTTATTTCTTTCTTATTTGCAATATAGTTGGGCAAACGTCATCTAAAACTATTCCAAATTTCAAGTTGATAGCATTAGTAGTTCTTGAGATATCCAGCTGTGACAGACAGACAGACTTAGTCTCATCATAAGGGTTCCATTTTTACCATTTTGGTACGGAACCCTAACAACCAAAAAGTTACAATTAAAAGCAGGGCATAGCGGTTATTGAACCGCGGTAGGGTTGCTGCCGCGGTAACTCTCTCTACAACGATGAATGGATACAAAAAACAATAGACTGCTATGGGTACATACAGAAGACGTCATCATCTGCCTAGCCTTTTCCCAACTATGTTGGGGTCGACTTCCAGTCTTACCGGGTGCAGCTGAATACCAGTATTTCACATAGAGCGACTGCCTATCTGACCTCCACAACCCAGTTATTGGGTAATACCGCTACCCCTTGGTAAGACTGGTTGTCAGACTTTCGGGCTTCTGACTACCCGTAACGACTGTCAAAGATCCACGAATGACAGCCGGGACCAACGGCTTAACGTGCTTTCCGAGACACGGAGGGGTCTCGGTATGTAAAGATGGTTACCCATCCACAGACCAACCTCGGCAAGCGTAACTTAACCTGATCGATCGACCTGTACAGCTGTTATTATATTTAGCCAAGGGCCTCTGAAGTGAAAACTTAAAAATATGAAATAACGGTGGTTTTTTTTATTTTCTATAACGGTGGTGTACTTATCAAAAATTAAAATGTCATCTTAATTTGTAAATTAAAATTATTAATTACTAGCTGCGCCTGCGGGATTAAAAGTAGCCTATAATTATGTTAATCCAGGGTGTCAGCTACCTTCACACAAAATTTTATCAAAATTGGTCCAACCGTTTGAGCGTGAAGAAGTAACAAACATATAAACACACCCCCACACACACACTCACAAACTTTCGCCTTTATAATATTAGTGTGACAATCACAGACTTGACAATATACAGGGCAGGGGAGCAGTGGTGGCCAAGTGGTAACGGCCGCGACTTACGAGGTGTAGTGTAGGTCCTAGGTTCGAATCCAGACAGGCGCTTTACTTTGTGTAAATTATTTCATCACCACTGCTCTCAAAACGGTGAAGAAAAACATCGTGAGGAAACCGGCATGTCCTAGAACCAAAAATTCGAAGACATGTGACATCTGCCAACCCGCACTGGGCCCGCGTAGTGGATTACGGCCCACTCCCTCTCACCAAGAGGAGGCCTGTGTCCCAGCAGTGGGAACATTATAGGCTGATTATGTAATATACAGGATGGCAGGAATATCGATGCGCAACCAGTGGGGTAATTGCGTAACAGTAGTAATGGGTATTATTTTGACAGTTCAACTACACTCATTGCGTTGTTGAGCAGGCAAATTTTTCGAACATATGAAGCAATGGATTAGCAATATCCTTCAAAATGATTGAGATTGATATTGCTATTGTGTTACGCAATTAGGGTGGTGAATGTGGTGTTCGCTATTTGAGGTTCACAAAAAAAGGCGCAATCATTATTTTAGACTGTTCAATAATATTTTTAGGAGCGCAAATGGGAATTCTTAGAGGTTCAATTATACATGACTTTTAATTGGTCTCTCGGCGGCGTCGTTCGTTGATAGATAGATAAAACGTTTATTCAGTGCAACAAAAGACACAATACAGGTAAAAAAAGGTGAAAAAAAAAAATAACAAAGATTAAAAAGATAAATTGATCCATAGACACCTAGCTCATATACATCTATAACGGTCGATCACCGCCGCCGCCGCCGCCGCGCCGCAAGTTTGACAGCCCTGTCCCTAAAAAAACATCTGTGAGTCAAATCGTTAACCCTTTTCTCTGGGCTATTGACCTAAACTAAACATTGTTTGGTTTACTTTAAGGGGCTTACAGAAACTAAACGCAAAAAACGCAAGTTTTAGAAACAATAAAAGTATATGATCAACTACAGTAAACAAAACCAGAAAAATATATGATATTCTTCAGGATATAAGCTAGGTAGATAGTGTGTTGAAAACATAATACAACTAATTTGATACGATAGAAAAAAATCATGAAGATAGTTGGTATTGTTGATCGAAGTGAAGATACCTTTAAAAACTTTCTTTTCACAATAAAAACCGTACATATACAATCATTCTGATTTTTTGTCAGATTATTCTATAAGCAACATACTAAAACACACGCACACACACACTCATAAACTTTCGCCTTTATAATATTAGTGTGACAATATACAGGGTGGCAGGAATACCGATACGCAACCAGTGGGGTAAAGTTGTTTTAATTTTTTAGTCAAAACAATAGATTTTTTGTAATCAAATAATTGCTTCATGTTTTGCAATAAATTACCAGTGTTGTGTCATCGCGCTTCTCTTTCTTTTCTATGCAGTCCGACAGTGACCGCGCTTTAGGTCATGCTTTAGGTCATCTCGCCTGTATCCCGAAGGCGTTGGCACTGTTGGCAGCAGAGGTATAAAACGTGGAGACAACAATACGACAATAAAATAATTAAAACACTGGCAATACTAAAGCACGTTAAGCCGTTGGTCCCGGCTGTCATTCGTGGATCTTTGACAGTCGTTACGGGTAGTCAGAAGCCTGAAAGTCTGACAACCAGTCTTACTAAAGGGTATCGTATTACCCAGTAACCGGGTTGTGGAGGTCATATAGGCAGTCGCTCCATGTAAAATACTGGTATTCAGCTGCATCCGGTTAGACTGGAAGCCGACCCCAACATAGTTGGGAAAAGGCTAGGCAGATGAAGATGATGAGTGCTTGTTATTTTTGAAGGGGAAACTTCTATAAGCGCGTTGGGCATTTTGTTGGGCAGATGGGAACATGACACTGTTACCGTAACCGACACCGCGCTATATTCAGATGTGTTCGGCTGTCCTCGGGATGTACTCGGTTTTAATGTAGGTATATCCAATATGTCAGTGAGTGATGGCAAAGTATTCTGTTTGTGTTTTGTTTATAAGATGATTTAAAAAAATACACACGTAATTGTTCAAAAAAAGTGATTTTTTCAAACATACTTAAAAGTAGTGATGGCCCGACTATGGGTTTTGCCAATCTTTGACTATTTTATAGCTATAGTGGCTAAACTATTGGATATATTTGATTGAATTTTCGTATACAGACTGGGAGCGTCACTAAATATACTCAGTTTAATTTATTGTCGTACTGTCGACTCCACCTTGTATAGCTGTATACTAAAAGTGACACATGTCATTTTAACCATATTTAATGACTCAAACTCAAAGCATTTATTACAATTAAAACAATTACAGGCACTTTTGAATTGTCAAGTAGTCGATCAGTCAGAAAGATGAAGCCATTCCAAAGCATAATAGGTATGGAACTGGAACAACTTATCTATGGAAAAAAACGGGCAAGAAGCTCTATGGTGACAATATTGATTACATAAGTCAAGTTGAAATTATACATGTAAGAAAGAGGTGCGAAAAGATGAAAAAACTGGCCAAGTGCGAGTTCCGCACACAAAGGGTTCCGTACCACAAGGTAAAAACGCCGAAAAAAAACACGTTTGTTGTATGGGAGCCCCCTTCAATATTTACTTTATTCTGTTTTTTAGTATTTGTTGATAGAGCGGCAACGGAAATAGGTACATCATCTGTGAAAATTTCAACTGTCTAGCTATCACAGTTCATGAGATACAGCCTGGTGATAGACAGACAGACGGAACAGTGGAGTCTTAGTAATAGGGTCTCGTTTTTACCCTCTGTACGGAACCCTAAAAAACACCAAAATAAGCCATGGTAGCTACTTTAACTCAAATTCCGCCTGAATAAAGTAGTACATCATACTCGTAGTATTGAAATATTTTTATTTCTAAAAATTCTTTAAATTCTTGTCAGATTGCACATCAGAATCTGCCTGTGTACATACTTAATGTCTATTTAAACTTGTTTCAAATTAATATCATTTCAAGTTAAACAAATATCACCTTTATTTCAATACCAATTAAGTTGATTTCAGAGTGACTAGCACTATTGAAAAAGTTATTAAAATGTTTAAAGTTGTAGCGTAAACAGAACTTTGTTGTAAAGGATTAAAAGTTATGTTTCTATAAACTCGTATTTGTTTATATTTTTTGCAAATAAATCGAGAACCATGTAGATTAGGTACTATTGGCGACAGATGTGTCTTAACATTCCAACAAAATTGATACTATCCGTTTGAGGGCTACAGCCGGTCGATTCTGTAAAAATCTCACCGTGAAAACTGAGGTGAAGGTGAGTTTGTTTTTGCTAGGAATTGACACTATTGACAGCTCACTTCACCTAAGTTTTCACGGTGAGATTTTCACAGAATAGCACCGCAGCTGCGCAGGTGGGTACGTATTTGAATATCGAAGATTAAAATAGCGACTGTTAAAATATCGATGTTCGAAACATCGAAAATGGAAATATCGAACGATCATATAACCGAAAATTAAAATATCGAAAGTTTATATTATCGAATGGTTAAATATCCTACGTCCAATATATCTAAAATCTAAATATCTACAAAAGTTACATCGAAAGATCTAAATATCGAAATACAGATTATCGAACGTCCTAAATATCGATGGGTAATTATTTGAACATCGAAAATTAATATACCTACGTGTAAAAATGAGTTAATTTTCAACATTTAATACATTCATTCATTCACCCTAAAAATACGTACAAGTTAAAATATCGAACAAATTTTGATAAAGTAGTATGAGTGGAAAAAGGTTGCTTCTGCAACGTCTCCGGCGCTACGGGAAGTGCAACCCCTTCGCCCTTGCGTAACAAAGGATAGGCACCCATGTTCACCTCCGCAGCTTCGGCTTGCTGGTCGCCTCCGGCGACCAGCCTCAGCCGCTACGGTTCCCACGGGTGCCTATGCTTTGTTACAGCGGGCGGGGGTTGCCCTCCCTTCGCGCCTCCGGATTTTTATATACACTCTAGGGGTAACAGCCAAAAGACTACGTAAATTCGGGGTGCCCCAATTCGGTTTTGGAACAATTTCGACCTATTTTATCCATGAAAATCAGTGTCCAGTGTACAAGCCTAGGTCAATCGTGAAGGTATTATTTAAATTAAAATATTTTCTTGAAAGTCAATATGTTGTGCAGGTTGTGCTACTAAAGTTAGTGACAGAAACGTATCGCTGCAAAACCGACTCCACGTAGTCTTGTCTGCCCTACCCCTAGAGTGTAATTTAGAATCGCGTAGTCGCGGAGGGGCGAGGCAGCCCGCGAGCTGAGGAGCAGGTGGTTTTAACACCCACCGCCGCAGCTGAGGCTGGCCGGCGAAGCCGGCCAACAAGCCGAAGCTGCGGTGGTGGGCGTTTAAACCATCTGCGACGTTAAGCTCGCGTGGGACTGCCGGAGCCCTGCAGCGCCGGAGCCGTGACAGAAGCCATGCTTGCTTGCATGTTGCATGATTGCTGCATGCTTGTTTGCTAGATGGAAATCAGGTGGGTTACAAAAAAAAAACAAGGAAAACCTCATGTAATGTAGGTACTTTAATTATTTTTACATAATAAAAACCCAAACGTAACGTAACGTAGATATTAAGAACTTCGATGTATTAAATGTTGATATTTTGAACTTAGGCATAATGTCATTCGATATTTTGAATCATTCGAAATTTTAATCACTCGACATTTCAATCTTCGACGTTTTAAGCGTAGGTATAACAATTTTCGACATTTTGATACAATCGATATTTAAATTTTCGATGTTTTGAACATCGATATTTTAACAGTCGATATTTTAATTTTCGATATTCAAATACGTACCCGCGCAGGTAGAATAACAGCTCACTTCACCTAACTTCTCACGGTGAAATTCTAACAGAATCGACCGGCTGGAGAGGCTATCTACGTAGCCTTGACATATACAGGGTTATTGGAAAAACATTAACAACCTCTTAAGAGGTACTCATCATTATGAACAACTTTTAATGGGACCAAAACTGAAATCGCGAAAAAAAAATTCAGCTGTCCCCTACATTTTGACGAGTTATACGAACATAAATGTAGGGAACAGCTGATGTTACGGGTCGACGGAAGTCCAAAAATCTGGCAACCTGTCGTACCAAGGGGCTTTGTGTTGCCCAGAGTACACGGTGGAGCATACGGTGGAGGTCTGCCCCACTTGTGTCCTCGTAGAGGCGATCGGCAGCGGCGGCGACCTCTCGCGTCCGGCCCTGGTGCAAGCCATGGTCCGGAGCGAGAGGGAGTGGGAGGCAGTTACCTCCTTCTGTGAAGCAGTCATGCTAGCGAATGAATAGAATAGAATAGAAATCATTTATTTGCCAAAAAATTAGGTATACATACATATAATATGGTTATTTTGTGGAGAGTCCCAGTACATTTTACCTTACGGCATGCAAATATTGTTTAAGATACACGATTCGAATAAAAAGAGAAAAAAAAACAATACAATAAACATCTTAAAATTTACATAAAGCAATGAGGTGGCGGGATGGTTGAGGGACAGAGCCTCACGTCCCAGCCGCCGCGGGAGACGCTCCGGGCGTCGAGAGCCGCGTGACTGAGAGTAATGGGTAGCTCACCGTCCGATCAGGACCAGGCCCGTGCCGGACGGCGCGTACGTTTTCCACGCGCGCCTCAAAGAGATGTCAGCAACAAAGAAGGGGCCCATTAGAGCCGAAGCCTGCCGGGTCAGCGGGATTGTCCGAAAGGGTTACCGCTGGCCCGGAACATAAAGGGCTAAGGAAGGAACATGGATGGGTTTTAGTCAATAAGAGTCTGACACTCCCTTCCGCTCCACCCAGAGCGGGAGGGGTCATTTGATGATTACCCACCCTCATGGGATTTGTGTTAGCCAGTAACTGGATTTTAGTGGTTAGATAGGCAGTCGCTCCATGTAAAATACTGGTATTCATCTGCATCCTAGAACTGGAAGCCGACCCCAACATAGTTGGGGAAAGGCTAGGTAGGTGATGATTGGAGAGAATTAATTTGAATTACATAAATTACTAACATGTATTGAAATTATGGTACATAAACTGCTACGACAATATTCTCGAATCGATTGACTTTGACAGGGCAAAAGTTTTGTGAAATGTAGACTATTGAAAATGGCCGCGACTTAAGAGTTGTGGGTCGTAGGTTCGAACCCAGACAGGCGCTTGGCTTTGTGTAAATTATTTCATCACCACTGCTCTCAAAACGGTGAAGGAAAACATCGTGAAGTCCTAGAACCTCCTCCTTTTACTTAGAGTAAGTGTTTTTGTTTACATTTTTAATTAAAATTTTATTTTTTGCTTGAGTATGTATGATTGTATTGTATTTGTTGATTATATTGGCGTGGCTAGCTAACTTATGTTGTTCTGTGTCCTGCGGTGCTATTCTGTAAAAATCTCACCGTGAAAACTTAGGTGAAGTGAGCGTGGAGTGACCTGTCTTTAGTGTCAATTCCTAGCAAAAACCAACTCACTTCACCTAAGTTTTCACGGTGAGATTTTTACAGAATCGACCGGCTGTAATGTTAATTAGGTACTTCGCAATAACTTTGCATATCTAGTATCTATTGTATACAATCAAGTATTTTCTAACTGAACAGACAGCTGTGCTGCTGGGGAGTTTCTTGTGCTTACGCCACTTCTTTTCCCAAGCGAAAGCACTAGGAAGTGGTGAAGGGCGGGCTTTTTGGGGGGACTGTTTTGACGTTCGAAAAGTGCTGATTCTCAGCCTAGTTTGAATAAATGACTTTTGATTTTGATTGAACCAAAAATTCGAAGACATAATGACATCTACTAACCCGCACTGGGCCCGCGTGGTAGATAATAGTCCACTCCCTATCGAAGAGAGGAGGCCTGTGTCCCAGCAGTGGGAACATTTAGGCTGATTATCATGACCTATTGAAAAAGAACCTGGCGGTTTTAAGACCGATTTTCACCACACGCCAAATAATCCTTTCACAGCTTTATGCACTAGGAAGTTGTTTTAGAAATAGATAGTAGAAGTAATAACCCTGGAGACCAAGAAAAATAAAATAACCTAAAATTTAACAATACCTATTCGAAAAAATGCATTCTTTTTAATAATTATTGTTGTTCAAAAACTCAATTTATCCAAACTCGACATAAATAGAACGCATTCAAAACTTGACAGCGTGTTTTTTTTCTAAATTACATCACTTGCAGCACCGTCACGTCTGCATTCTGCATAGCTAACGGAAATGACGTAAGATCTCCGTGATTCCTTATTGTCTTTTTATCTTTCGTCATCTTAAACTTATTTTCATACTTCTATCTTTCTATTATTTTAAATACTTAAATATTATTTTTATAAATAATGCAATCATGTGATTTGAATGAACTTCTGTCTTGCAAATTTTTTATAATTCTGCCAAAGTGGCCTTTTTAGGCCTCCTGTTAGTGTGTTACGCAATTACCTCGCTGGAAAAAAACTGGGGCTGCCTAAAGAAATCAGTAAAAATCTAAAACAACTAAATACAAATAAAATATTCTTAATTGGAATGTTGGATAACAAACGATTCAATAAACAGTGTTCATTTTTAATTTACCTAAGGGCTGATTTTACAGCAATAAAATTGACGTTTGACAGTTTTTGTGTGAAATGACTGTCAAGATTTCAAAATAATTATTCCTCGATTAAAGTTATGAGGTGATTGAAAAATCAGCCATAAGTATTGTAACTCAATAATAACAAAATCAAAACGGTTTACCAAGCGGCTAAAACTTGCTTCGGTACCTAAGTTGTCAGCGAAAGGTGGGAAAATTCCATCCAGCGCCATTCCGCTGGATTGTATTACACACACACACACACCCCAACACATTCTTCAACTGTGTGTGTGAGTTAGCGACTTGTAGTGTAAGTAAAAACTGTATACTTTTCTTACGTACATACATTTTTATGTTAGAAACTCCTAAGCTATGCAGTATAACGGAAAATAGTTTTTTTTTATAAATTAGCGAGTACCTTCTGCCTTTTCCCAACTATGTTGGGGTCGGCGTCCAGTCTAGCCGGATGCAGCTGAGTACCACGATTTTACATGGAGCAAATGCCTGTCTGACCTTCACAACCCAGTGACTGGGTAATACGATACCCCTTGGTAAGACTGGTTGTCAGACTTTCGGGCTTCTGACAACCCGTAACGACTGCCAAAGATCCACGATTGACAGCCGGGACCAATGGCATAACGTGCTTTCCGGTAGGCGTTTGATATGTAAAGATGGTCACCATGGTCACCCATCCACGGACCAACCGTGGCACCCGCGCGGCTGTTATTATTACTTAGCCACAAGCCCATTATGCTTACTGTAGGTAACTAGAATATAAAACATAGTTGTTTGAACAGTGGTCCCCAAACTAGGCAGCGCCTATATCTTGGGGGCCTGCAGGGTAATTGCGTAACGTAACACACGATCAGTAGCAATGGGAGGGGCCCGTGACTAAATAATAACAGCCGCACAGGTCGATCGATCAGGTTAAGCTACGCTTGCCGCGGTTGGTCTGTGGATGGGTGACCATCTTATCATACCGAGACCCCTCCGTGCCTCGGGAAGCACGTTAAGCCGTTGGTCCCGGCTGTCATTCGTGGATCTTTGACAGTCGTTACGGGTAGTCACAAGCCCGAAAGTCGGACAACCAGTCTTATCAAGGGGTATCGTATTACCTAGTAATTGGGTTGTGGAGGTCAGATAGGCAGTCGCTCCATGTAAAAGCTGCATCCGGTTAGATTGGAAGCCGACCCCAACATAGTTGGGAAAAGGCTAGGCAGATGATGACTATCAGTAGCAATGGGTTTCATTTTGACAGTTCAACAACATACATTGCGCTATTTGCGTTCTTGAGCAGACACATTTTTCGAACAAACAATATGAAACAATGGATTAGCAATATCCTTCAAAATGATTCCGATTGTAATTGATCGTCTAATAAAGTGTTCAATTAACCCTGCTGACCTTTTTGAAGATCATCACCAATAAGGTCATTAATGTCCAAGATAATTTAATTCCGGAAAATTTCATTTAACGAGAAATTCGAGAAGATAGGTACCTATTCAATTTCAATGAATATGGATACGACATTGCACGAATGCCTAATATTTATTATAGGACACCCATTCAAATGTGTTTGTTTAATGTAAAACAAAGTGTTTATATTGTTTCTGATACTGGAGTAGATAGACTACAGAGAGCCAGGCTCAAACATCGCAGTTATGCGTTGCCGTCCTAGAGACAAGACTGTTTATTTATTTTCTACGGCTTCGTCCGCGAGGTATATCGATAAAAACTATCCTATGTCCTTCCCCGGGATGCAATCTATCTCTCTGCTAAATTTTATCGAAATCCCTTCAGTGGTTTAGGCGTGAAAAGATAACATACAGATAGACTGACAGACAGACGAGAGTTACTTTCGAACTTATAATATACAAAAAAATAAAAATTGAAGTGTAATTGCAACGAAAATAACGCAATAAATGTTGTTGAACTGTCAAAATGAAACCCATTGCTACTGATAGTGTGTTACGTAATTACCCTGCTGCTCTTTTAGAAAGTCTATCTAACTACTACACACACACACACGCGAATCTCTAAATATTTACTTGTTTCTGTTATCTTAAGTTGAATACATAATTAATTAATTAATGTATAATTGAATACGGTATTTATGTGAGTTTGACTTTGGTTGGACGTCCTTCCATTGGCTCAATTCGCTGGCACAGTTACGGCATGACTAAGAAAGGAGAAAAGTTGCATGCATTCTAAATACACGTCTTTCCGCATAAAAACGAGCGGGTGACGACTTCAATTCATACATGGACTGTTAATCATTAGACTTGTTAATCACTCACGTTCATCGACAGGTATTTTGAATCCTGTCTGTTAAAAATGTAATAGATTAGCTGCGCCCTGCGGTTTCACCCGCAAAAGTGTCGATCCCGTAGGATTATCGGGATAAAAATATCCTATGTGTTAATCCTGGTTATAAACTATCTGTGTGTCAAATTTCATCCAAATCAGTTCAGCCGTTTGTGCGTGAAGAAGTAAAAATATACAAACACACTCACAAACTTTCGCCTCTATAATATTATAATGTGATTAAAACCGTTTCGATTTTGTTGGTAACGGTGTGGTGTTTAATTGGTTTTTGGGTGACATTGAGTGTGGAAATAAGTGATTAGTGACTACATTGGTTTATTGAATTTCCGCCTGTAAGTAAGTGATAATAACAGTAAATAAATAAATAAATTTTGCCTCCATTCAGATTCCCTCCTTGTAGGTGAGGCGGTTTATCGCAAAAATCAAGTAAGAAGCAGGGCGAAAGGAAGCCTCATGGTCGAGCAGCCACGTCTTCTGATCAAGATAATAAATGTAATTATAATTATACTTTCACTTCACTTTTTTGTGTTCACACTCTACGCACACAAGGCAACGCGACTAAAGTGTAGTCTCTGGTTGAGTATTTACTCTGTGGTTGTGTTCACTACTCAGTCAGTTAGTAGGTACCTACATAAATGACTATTTTCTGCGCATTTAGTCACAATCTGTAATTAGGTCATCATGTTAAATTTTCTAGCTAAAGGAATTCTATGTGACGTAAGAAATAACTAGGTAGGTACTAGGGGAATTTAATCGGTATTAATTGATTCTAGCACCCGCCCTAATCCATTGCTTCTTATGTTCGAAAAATTTATCAGCTCAACAACGTAAATAACGCAATGAATGTTGTTGAACTGTCAAAATGACAGGCATTGCTACTGATAGTGTGTTACGTTACGCAATTACCCCGAAGTTGATTAGTGAATAAAGGCTCTTACACACAGGCGCGACGCGACAGTGCGACGCGATTCTGCGATATATATCCATAGAACAATTTCTATGGAAACGCGCGCGACACTTCACACAGGGGCGACTTGTCGCGCCGCGACGGTGTCGCGGCGCGACGAGTAGCGCGACACCGTGTAGCCGCGATATCGCCGCGACACCATACTAAATGTTCATTTTGTATGGTGTCGCGGCGATATCGCTTGTGTGAAAGGGGTTGCGGCGCGATAATATCGCAGAATCGCCAGGCGACACGTCGCGCGACAAGTCGCGCCGGTGTGTAAGAGCCTTAATAAGGTACTTTATAAATAATAGGCGGGTTCATGGCTAAATAATAACAGCCTGGTCGATCTTCAAGTTTAAGCAGTGCTTGCCGGGGTCGTTCTGTGGATAGGTGACCATCCGTTACATAAGTACCTACCTAGGTAGTTACTGAGACCCCATCCGTGCCTCGGAATTTTGGGAACAATTTTTGGGATGCCTCACTACTATGTCCAGCAGTGTGCAAGGACGATCATGATAATGACGACAATGTTTAAAGCCTTAAAAATTCCAAAAAAATATTTTACCCCCACTTTGTCATCCGGAAATCAAACTCCGGAAACAAATCCAGTTACTTACCTACAATACAACCGAAAAGTTAATAAAAATAACGTAAGTACAAGCCATTTGTAAGAAGGTACTTACTTAAACATAGGTAAGTATGTAGGTATACTATAATAGCTATTGAATATTCAACATTAATGTTCAATGCATACACCTACGAAACGAAATATACCTACTTACCTAACGAGGGAATAAAAACGCATCTACATAACAGTTTTGAAACCATAAATTACATAAATATAAGTCTGCACACAGCGCGTTAGCACTGAAACCAACCTACAAAGTCCCTACAGCTACAATCTGTCTCTACGTAGTAGGTACCTCTGCTCGTCATGACTGTTCAAAAATATAATATATTTTTTTAGATTATTGATTCCGTGAGCCGTCACTGGCTATACATTTTTTATATAAGTGTACTGTGTAATACAAAAACGCACACAGACACATTTTCATCCATACGCCAACTACACATACGGGAAGTCACAAACACTAACACAATTTTACATAGAAAAACAGCCGTTCTCCGCTCTAGCCTATCTATACGTATTATAGAAAAAAAAACTTCAAAATAGTACGGCTTCACTCACTTTCACATTATATTACACCAATTTCAAACTTTAATGTATGAACATCCCATGCCATAAAGATTAGTTTTGTTTGTATCAATATTATATTCCGTCTCTTTTACTCAACCGAACGCTTTCGAGTTTTCCGTTCATGATCCAACTCAAAATACGCCAAAAATGACGTCGAGCCAATGTTGTTTCGAAAACACAGTGTCTCGCGTTTCTTTCTACGGATACCGCGCGCCCGCTCGCCGTTTATTATTTGGAATTTTCCAATCCACTGATTACTACTCGTCGTAAGTTTTACAAACAAATTCGAGTCCGTTTCGTATTTTTCGCGATTAGCGGCAATGTAGGAAAGTCGTAAGTGGCGATGACGATAAGGTTGATTTTCATGCGCACTCAACGCCTACCCAGCCGAATTGAAACGACTTGCTGGGAGCCCTTGGGCCGTGAAGACGAACGCGCCGCTGAAATAGACCGTATTGTACATAGAAAATTCTGACAGCTCAGAACCGTCACAAGAAAATAATGTCGTTTTTATTACATTTTTTGATAAATTATTATTCTAGTTTCGGTTCGGCGGCGTTCCAACGGCCTTATCGATTTTCCTATTTAGCGCGCTATCGTATTTTATACATTTTCGAAAGGTCCGCGGCGCGTCTATGCGCTTTCGAAAAATATTTTACAAGTATTTTCTCGGCGGCGAACGGACGTCGAGTGCGGTGCCGTAAATTGGTAATAATTCCGTTGATTACACAGTAATATAGTGTCCGAATATGGGTTAGTGGTGAGGAACACGGACATGGCGAGCGTTGACTTCTGTGATACGATCCTATGAAAAATGTTTGTGTTAGTGCATAGTTGGTTGATAGTTGTGTCTGGTGCATTCCGATTGTGAAAGTGCACGGCTAGTGTTATTGTGCGTTGGATGCTGCAGCTGTGGCCACGGACCTAGGCGCACCTTGCTCACTTAAACGGCCACTAGTGTAAGTACAAGGAACCTTTCTAGAATGACCTCGTAGGGCTACAGACACCATTTAAAAGTTCACCAACGATAACTATCTACATACAGTAAGTTGACATTGTTGCACCAAGAAGTTCTTGTGAATCTTATGTCTAACATAACCTTAGCAGTGCCATCATACAGCTGTAAACAATACCATGAAACAAGTGAACATCCTGCTCTAGTAAAGCAAATATATTATTTGAAAATAGAATCAAAATTAAAAGAACCAGCCAGGCTTATAACCCAACCAAAAAGTTCATTTAAAAACTCTGTACTTACACTTGACTGTATTCAATTTATTTTTCTTCTGTGTGTAGTTAATTTGAAAATTATGCTAGCTAAACATAACAGAAGAAGTTAAAAATGACAGCCTAATAAAAACTTTGAATGACAAGATACAGTTTTGAGTTAAATATAACTTCAACCTAAACAGAATTTTAGAAAATATATCAACCACATTTTATATGTTAATTCAGGCTAATTTTAGTTTTTACTATAATTCTAGAAGCTTGCTACAGAATTCTAAGTAGGTAGTATACCAAAATAAATGATAATTTAGCAAAAAAAAAAATTACTAGTTGATCATTATGGCTATAATGTTGAGTACTTACCTACTTTAAATTTAGAGTATGTGGAAGACATTTGCCCAGGAGTGGGCCCAAAAAAACCCCTTTGTATGTTAACATAAATTATTCCCTAAGACGACCCACTGACCTTATTTTTCATAACATCTAAGATATAAAATTCTAATTTAAATGAATTAATCAATATCTAATTACCAATCCTAGAGTATTTTTAATCTCAATAAATGTGGACATAAACAGCCATTCACAAATTATAAATTTTAATTCAAAGTAAAACAACATTAGAACATTAATGGCTAATATATTAAAGACTAGCTTCCGCCTGCGGCTTTGCCGTGAGGTATGCCGATAAAATCTATCCTATGTCCTTCCCCGGGATGCAATCTATCTCTCTGCCAAAGTTTATCGAAATCCGTTCAGTGGTTTAGGTATGAAAAGGTAACATACAGACAGACACGAGTTACTTTCGAATTTATAATATTAGTATGGATAATGCCAAAGGTTAATAAGACATTTCACTTAAAATAACAAATGATAAACTTACATAACTTCTTACCCTATTTGAAGACATTAATAAATAACGCTTACTATCTACTTTTTGAAGATTACACAAAGATGTAAACAATGATTTGACAAAAGACATTTTTTATAAGCTTACTAACAATTTAATTCCTTGTGACATGTACCAAACATGTAAGTTTTAAAAATTCTTGCATAAGTAAATACTGTAGAAATAAGTATTACTTATGTAAAATAGTTTTTAATACATACTTAAATTTTTATGTAATATTTGAATAGATAGATAGTAAGTACTTACCTCCTATGTAAATATGTTACAAATACCTAGTTACAAGTGCCTTGCATTAATAAATAAAAATAAAAAAATAATACTTGTATTCCGCTGCATCCGGTTAGACTGAAGCCAACCCCAACATAGTTGGGAGAAAGCTAGGCAGATAAAAAAAACCGTTTCTGAATAAAAGTAATTACTTAGGTAGGCACTTAAAAGGTATTTTATTCAAGAAGATAATGCATTTAAAAAAGTCAAATAGGACGTCAGATAGGCTATACATACATACATACTTGGGAAAAGGCTAGGCAGATGATGATGATGACCGACTTAACCTTTTGTTATCTCTTTGGATCCAAATCTAGACATTGTCTAAGAAAACCACTTCAACTATAATGACATCTTTGTACCTTTGAACCAGTGGAATGTTAGACAAATGCAAGCCCGGAATAAAGGAATGAGGATAAATTAAGTTTTATGAAACAACTAGCTCTGCCCTGGTGAACTTGGTACCGCTATCGAAATCAGTCAATCCATTCTTGAGATATATCATAAAAAAGCCGTTCCATACAAAATGTATGAGAAAATGTATTTTTTTTTTGTGAATTTTTTTCATGTTTTAATAGTTGTTCTGCTATTCGGGATGGAGACAAATCAAGGATCATATAAATCGGTCCAGCAGCCGTTCTTGAGTTATAAATGGTGTAGTGTAACTAACCCGACTTTGTTTTATTTGAAGAGTATCACTTCTGCGTGCTAGTGTCCTTTTGTCTATAATTTGTATACTACAATAATTTCGTGCGAGTCGCATATAAAAAAAAAAAAAGTGACGATTCGCCCGTTTCGGGCGAGTAAATTCGTGCCAATCGAGAATCGACTAATAAGCCAGAAAAGACTACCGAAACAAACCTACCTACCTCAATTGTTGATAACGAATGTAACAACCCTTTTTTCCTCATTCGAATTCTACGAAATTCGTATAAAAAACACGACTTTAAAAATTTCAATCGAGTAATTATTAAAGTAATACACAGATTGGTCAGAAAAAAAACATAAAAAACCTGTAGATCATTCTAGATTTTGGACGTTATACTCGTAACTTGTCCTGAAACGTGGTCTCTCACAATGGGCCTTATAAGAAGACTAAAAGTCACCCAAAGGGCAATGGTGAGGGCTATGCTTGGAGTTTCCCTGCGTGATCGAATCAGGAATGAGGAGATCCGCAGGAGAACCAAGGTAACCGACATAGCCCGAAGAATTGCCAAACTTAAGTGGCAGTGGGCAGGGCACATTGCTCGCAGAACAGATAGTCGATGGGGCCGAAAGTTTCTGGAACCCACAAGGTGGTCCGACGACCTTGTGAAGGCCGCAGGAACCCGTTGGATGCGAAAAGCACAGAACCGGTCGAAGTGGAGGTGCTGGCCTGTGTCCAGCAGTGGACGTCTTTCGGCTGAAATGATGATGATGATGATGAACTTGTCCTGGGATCACATAATTTGACATCGAGACAAGAAGAAAATTCGGCATAAAATATCTATCCACCTAGGATATTAGTATCAAAATTCGTCCAGATTTGAATGAAATCACCATCCATCATCTTCATTCATCTTATAGGCCGTAAGTTCGAACCCAGACAGGCGCTTTACTTTGTGTAAATAATTTCATCACCACTGCTCTCAAAACGGTGAAGGAAAACATCGTGAGGAAACCGGCATGTCCTAGAACCAAAAATTCGAAGACTTTTGACATCTACCGACCCGCACTGGGCCCGCCTGGTAGATTATGCCGCCTGGCCCACTCCTCGAAGAGAGGAGGCCTGTGTCCCAGCAGTGGGAATAATATAGGCTGATTATGCAGGCTGATTAGGCAGTTCTCTTAGAGAAGCTCATCCTCAACTAAGTGTTTAGAAACGGTATGTACAGACGCCATCAAGCCACCCGAAACAGTCAAATTTTCCCAATCAACTTTGAACCTTATGCTTTAGTGATAAAGTTGAAAATCTATTAGAGAAATTTGACAGATTGTAGAAGCTTGATATGCTGGAGTCTACTCTGTACCAAGTTCATCATTATCCTGCCCTTACCCCTAATTTATTTGGAGTCTGCGCAGTACGATACCCCTTGGTAAGACTGGTTGTCAGACTTTCGGGCTTCTGACGACCCGAAACGACTGTCAAAGATCCACGAATGACAGCCGGGACCAACGGCTTAACGTGCTTTCCGAAGCTCCGGGTGTCATGGTATGTAAAGATGGTCACCCATCTACGGACCAACCTCGGCAATCGTGGCTTAACCTGATCGACCCGTGCGGCTGTTATTACTTAGCCACAAGTGTATGTGTATTCTATTCTATCAAGTATAAAATTGAGGCCTCAAATTTGAAACGTCTCAATCTTGAATTGAATATGGGCACTGTCGACTCAAAACGGTGAAGGAAAACATCGTGAGGAAACCGGCATGTCCTAGAACCAAAAATTCGAAGACATGTGACATCTACCAACCCGCACTGGGCCCGGTGTTGTATTACGGTGGGGGGTGGTGGATTACGGCCCACTCCCTCTCACAGAGAGGAGGCCTGTGTCCCAGCAGTGGGAACATTCTAGGCTGATTATGATGACTGTCGACTGGTCGCCGGCGACTCGGTCCCTCGGCGACCAAAACATAGGCGTCATTCGGCGACCAAGTGCGTATTCACCTATTTAAACTATAGTAAGTCACAGTCCGATGGCCGGTGGAGCAGACGAGTCCTGGGGGTCTACTCCGAAGCGGTTAACCACTGTATCGGCCGAATGTTCGGTCATTTACTGATTCGAATATTGTTGTCCTACTACGAATTTAAAAAAAAAAAGGTAAAAAGGTTCGGATTGACACAGTTTGGTCGGGACCAATAGTCAATATAGGAAATTAATGGTAGTAGAAAATGACCGAACATTCGGCCGATACAGTGGTTAACCGCTTCAGAGTAGACCCCCTGGAGTGGAGACCGCGTATCGGCAAGTGTAGTGTGGGACGCCCCCTAGCTAAATGGACGGACGACCTAAAGAAGGTGGCTGGGGTAGACTGGATGCGGAAGGCGGAGGACAGGGTGCTGTGGCGCAGTCTGGGAGAGGCCTATGTCCAGCAGTGGACTGCGATAGGCTGAGTTGATTGAAACAGTGCGCAATAATAACTCTTAAAGCGGGTTATTATTTATAACTAGTCTCAAAACCGCCGTCGAATTTCACGAGAATTTGAAACTAAACCACCAGTGTCGCAATCAAATACTTAATTAAAAACATCCTACCATTTATGGAACTCAAAAAACAACTGGCCAAGTGCGAGTCGGACTCGCACACGAAGGGTTCCGTACCACAAGGCAAAAACGCCGAAAAAAAACACGTTTGTTGTATGGGAGCCCCCCTTAAATATTTATTTTATTCTAATTTTATTATTTATTATTAAAGTAAAAATACAACTGAGTATTTTGTGAATATTTCAAGTGCCTACCTGTTGCCATTATTGATATCGAGCAAAAAAGTGCAAAAAAAAAATCGCGTTTGTTGTATGGGACCCCTTAAATATTTATTTTATTTTGTTTTTAGTATTTGTTGTTATAGCGGCAACAGAAATACATCATCTGTGAAAATTTCAACTGTCTAGCTATCACGGTTCATGAGATACAGCCTGGTGATAGACAGACGGACGGACGGACAGACAGCGAAGTCTTAGTAATAGGGTCCCGTGTTTACCCTTTGGGTACAGAACTCTAAAAACAGGGCTCTGCATGTAACCTGACCTTTAAACTGTCTTGTGTAAACAAAACTGCATTCTGAGAACAATGTCGATAAGACAGAGATGGAGAGATGCGATTTTCGGGTAGTTAGACAAAGATGGCCGCATTAGAAGTATGCACGGCGTTGTACTTGTCGTTCATGGGTCTTATTGAGGAGTTAGGTTATCTGGTTTTCATTTAGTACGATGTTGCTGTTGCTAAGCGTAGCTTTTGAGTTAAAACTAGCTCTTAGCTCTATAGATTACAGATAGAATACTCTTTATTAAGGTGAAAGCGCCAGGGTAGCCCGCGAAATTCAATTTTTGTTACGTTTTTTGCAATTTGCTGGTCAGTATTAAGTTGTACGATGATTAAGATATGATTCGCGGTCGTTACGAAAATGTATTTACAGAATTATTATCATTAAAGTCATCAACACAACTCTCTAAGACCATGTAATCCCCAAGAATGACTATTTCAGGAAATCTTAACATTTAGGGATTATACTAACTTAACAAGTTGTATTACTGATTGTAATGATTATAATTCTGTAAATACATATTTGTTACGGCCGCGAATCATATTTTAATCAACGTACAACTTAATACTGACCAGCAAATTGCAAAAAACTTTCGCGGGCCACCTTAGCGCTTCCCCCTTAAGGACGCGTTTACGAATTGACGCGCTTCAATTTTAGGTATTGAGTCTCACTACTACACGTGCACGGCTCACACACACAGCGACATGCGCGAAGCGGTGAAATTATGAGTAAACTGACACGACTTGATACTTGAGCCTAATTTTATTTAATTTTTGCCATGTATTTTTTTTTAATATTTACTTAATTTCACTGGACAGTGATTAATCAAGTACTTGCCAAAGTACGTACCTATGTATTAATTGGAAGTTTGGAACTAATAGCCGAGCTGAGCTAGATGTGCCGAGTTTGGGCTCATTTCGTTAGTTATGTTGAGACCTTACCTCCGGACTTGATGGAGTGACCTGCAGGTGTAATTCAAAGACTACTACTGGAACTAATAGCCGAGCTGAGCTAGGTGTGCCGAGTTTCGGCCCTTTTTGGTAGTTATGTTGAGACCTTACCTCCGGACTAGATCGCGTGACCTGCAGGTGTACTTCGAAGACTGCTACTGGAACTAATAGCCGAGCTGAGCTAGGTGTGCCGAGTTTGGGCTCATTTCGTTGGTTATGT
Source organism: Oligia fasciuncula (assembly GCA_963082905.1). Taxonomy (NCBI): domain Eukaryota; kingdom Metazoa; phylum Arthropoda; class Insecta; order Lepidoptera; family Noctuidae; genus Oligia; species Oligia fasciuncula. Next base: position 5,521,684 of record OY720416.1, on the reverse strand, counting down.
TGAGACCTTACCTCCGGACTTGACGGAGTGACCTGCAGGTGTACTTCGAAGACTGCTACTGGAACTAATAGCCGAGCTGAGCTAGGTGTGCCGAGTTTGGGCTCATTACGTTAGTTATGTTGAGACCTTACCTCCGGACTTGATGGAGTGACCTGCAGGTGTAATTCGAAGACTGCTACTGGAACTAATAGCCGAGCTGAGCTAGGTGTGCCGAGTTTGGGCTCATTTCGTTGGTTATGTTGAGACCTTACCTCCGGACTTGATGGAGTGACCTGCAGGTGTACTTCGAAGACTGCTACTGGAACTAATAGCCGAGCTGAGCTAGGTGTGCCGAGTTTGGGCTCATTACGTTAGTTATGTTGAGACCTTACCTCCGGACTTGATGGAGTGACCTGCAGGTGTAATTCGAAGACTGCTACTGGAACTATTAGCCGAGCTGAGCTAGGTGTGCCGAGTTTCGGCCCTTTTTGGTAGTTATGTTGAGACCTTACCTCCGGACTAGATCGCGTGACCTGCAGGTGTACTTCGAAGACTGCTACTGGAACTAATAGCCGAGCTGAGCTAGGTGTGCCGAGTTTGGGCTCATTTCGTTGGTTATGTTGAGACCTTACCTCCGGACTTGATGGAGTGACCTGCAGGTGTACTTCGAAGACTGCTACTGGAACTAATAGCCGAGCTGAGCTAGGTGTGCCGAGTTTGGGCTCATTACGTTAGTTATGTTGAGACCTTACCTCCGGACTTGATGGAGTGACCTGCAGGTGTAATTCGAAGACTGCTACTGGAACTAATAGCCGAGCTGAGCTAGGTGTGCCGAGTTTGGGCTCATTTCGTTGGTTACGTTGAGACCTTACCTCCGGACCTGATCGAGTGACCTGCAGGTGTACTTCGAAGACTGCTACTGGAACTAATAGCCGAGCTGAGCTAGGTGTGCCGAGTTTCGGCCCTTTTTGGTAGTTATGTTGAGACCTTATCTCCGGACTAGATCGCGTGACCTGCAGGTGTACTTCGAAGACTGCTACTGGAACTAATAGCCGAGCTGAGCTAGGTGTGCCGAGTTTGGGCTCATTACGTTAGTTATGTTGAGACCTTACCTCCGGACTTGATGAAGTACACCTTCAGGTCACTCCATCCAGTCCGGAGGTAAGGTCTCAACATAACTACCAAAAAGGGTCGAAACTCGGCACACCTAGCTCAGCTCGGCTATTAGTTCCAGTAGCAGTCTTTCAAGTACCTACACCTGCAGATCACTCCATCAAGTCCGGAGGTAAGGTCTCAACATAACTAACGAAATGAGCCCAAACTCGGCACACCTAGCTCAGCTCGGCTATTAGTTCCAGTAGCAGTCTTCGAAGTACACCTGCAGGTCACGCGATCTAGTCCGGAGGTAAGGTCTCAACATAACTAACGAAATGAGCCCAAACTCGGCACACCTAGCTCAGCTCGGCTATTAGTTCCAGTAGCAGTCTTCGAAGTACACCTGCAGATCACTCCATCAAGTCCGGAGGTAAGGTCTCAACATAACCAACGAAATGAGCCCAAACTCGGCACACCTAGCTCAGCTCGGCTATTAGTTCCAGTAGCAGTCTTCGAATTACACCTGCAGGTCACTCCATCAAGTCCGGAGGTAAGGTCTCAACATAACTAACGAAATGAGCCCAAACTCGGCACACCTAGCTCAGCTCGGCTATTAGTTCCAGTAGCAGTCTTCGAAGTACACCTGCAGGTCACTCCATCAGGTCCGGAGGTAAGGTCTCAACATAACCAACGAAATGAGCCCAAACTCGGCACACCTAGCTCAGCTCGGCTATTAGTTCCAGTAGCAGTCTTCGAATTACACCTGCAGGTCACTCCATCAAGTCCGGAGGTAAGGTCTCAACATAACTAACGAAATGAGCCCAAACTCGGCACACCTAGCTCAGCTCGGCTATTAGTTCCAGTAGCAGTCTTCGAAGTACACCTGCAGGTCACTCCATCAGGTCCGGAGGTAAGGTCTCAACATAACCAACGAAATGAGCCCAAACTCGGCACACCTAGCTCAGCTCGGCTATTAGTTCCAGTAGCAGTCTTCGAATTACACCTGCAGGTCACTCCATCAAGTCCGGAGGTAAGGTCTCTACATAACTAACGAAATGAGCCCAAACTCGGCACACCTAGCTCAGCTCGGCTATTAGTTCCAGTAGCAGTCTTCGAAGTACACCTGCAGATCACTCCATCAAGTCCGGAGGTAAGGTCTCAACATAACCAACGAAATGAGCAGAAACTCGGCACACCAGGCTCAGCTCGGCTATTAGTTCCAGTAGCAGTCTTCGAAGTACACCTGCAGGTCACTCCATCAAGTCCGGAGGTAAGGTCTCAACATAACTAACGAAATGAGCCCAAACTCGGCACATCTAGCTCAGCTCGGCTATTAGTTCCAGTAGTAGTCTTTGAATTACACCTGCAGGTCACTCCATCAAGTCCGGAGGTAAGGTCTCAACATAACCAACGAAATGAGCCCAAACTCGGCACACCTAGCTCAGCTCGGCTATTAGTTCCAGTAGTAGTCTTTGAATTACACCTGCAGGTCACTCCATCAAGTCCGGAGGTAAGGTCTCAACATAACTAACGAAATGAGCCCAAACTCGGCACATCTAGCTCAGCTCGGCTATTAGTTCCAGTAGCAGTCTTCGAAGTACACCTGCAGGTCACTCCATCAAGTCCGAAACGAAATAATAATATTATGAATTTATAATCCCTACTTACTTCTAGAAAAATATTATAAGACTGTGAATAAAATCTCTCCTTGGGTAGTAGGTACATTATAGAATGCGTGAAGTATCATGTTTGGTATGTCAAATATTTTGTATCCGTACAGCGATCTTTTTCAGCACAAGCTGCTGCTTACAAGCGACACAGAGTCCACTCACGACGGCGGCCGAGCGCAGACTAATATTTCATTACAAATTTTTGTGTAATAAACCAAGACAGTGACCAGTAAAATAACCCTTATTTCAATCCAATAAGATTCACGCGTTACAGCTAAATATGTGAAAAAATAGACTCCGATTTTTATTTTTTTCTGAGCCTATTTGTAACATTTTGATAGTTCTTTTTAGTACCTTTTTGAGTCGAACATGTCTGCTTACATAAAAAAATTTTAAATAAATAAATTTATGTTATTAAATAGAAGAAAAATATCCCCAAAGTCAGCACGATATCGTCGATTTTGTGTGAAGAGGCAACGGAAATTATTTTTTACTATATTAAAAACCAACATTTTTTAATAAAAAATAGCTACCATTTGAAGATGAAGGAGTAAACTATCTGTGGTAATTATTAGTTACATTTGGTTTAGTCTCATTTTGCTGCAAAGTGTACCGTAAAACTACTTATTTTTGTCAGATTCGTAAACGCGTCCTTAAAGTAGAAATTTTACATAAGGCGACACAATGGGCGGTCATATCGCTAAAAACGATCTTTTAAACACAGCCTTTGGATGGATTAACCTTTTGACCGCCACACGTCAAAAAATCAAAAACGTGCCCTCGGCGTCAAAATCTGCCATGTAGTCGAACACATTTTGGTTTGTCATCTATACATGACTGTGGCGGTCAAAAGGTTCACGGAAAAAGGAGAGAATACTGCAGTCAGTGGTGTACAATTTATAATATGTAACTGCTTACAATAAATCCTACCTTTTGGTCCTATCTTACTAATAATAAAAACGCAAGAGTTTGTGAGGAGGGAGGGATGAATGGATGAATGTTTGTTACTATTTTACGCAAAAAGTACTGAACGGATTTGGATGAAATTTGGCACACGGATAGTTTATAACCAGGATTAATACATAGGATTTAGGACTTTTTATCCCGATATTCCTACGGGATCGAAACATATGCGGGTGAAACCGCGGGGCGCTGGTAGTACATACATACACAAGATTAATAAAACAAGAGGGGTGTTCAACTGACGAGCGGGAAGACAAGATGAAAGAATCGATACTAATATTATAAATATGAAAGCGTGTCTGTCTGTTACCTCTTCACGGTTAAACCGCTGAACCGATTTAGATGAAATTTGGTATAAATATAGTTTGAGTCCCGGGAAAGGACATGCTTCTTTTTATACCGATATTCCCACGGGATCAACACTTGTACGGGTGAAACCGCGGGGCGTAGCGAGTAGGTAAACAAATGTAAAGACCTAAATCCATTTCTAGGAATTATTATCGAAGTTATATGATAAACCGTTGCTTGATTTACTCGTTCAGTACTAATTGCGTAACACACTATCAAATTTTGAAGGATATTGCTAATCCATTGCTTCATAAGTTCGAAAAATTTGTCTGCTCAACAACGTAAATAACGCAATGAATGTTGTTGAACTGTCAAAATGAAAGCCATAGCTACTGTTAGTCTGTTACGCAGTTACCCCGCCGGTATGAAGAGCTCACACAGTACAGTCACGAGCAAAAGTATGTATACACTTGGCTTTATTCAAAGTCGATTTTCTCCTTTATTTTTGAATGAAATTTAAATTAGTAGGAACATAGTATTTTCGAACCCATAGGTATATGTAAAGTGTCGTATTTCAACGTTGCATTCGTTATTTCGTGAAAAAATCGCAATTTAAAGTTTCCAAGTGTTGAGATATTGGTGCTCGTGACTGTACTCAGTAGTTCCTGAGCTTCGTGGGCCGTCAACCTCGCTACCAACCTTCTTGATTGGATATTCTTATCACCACGGCTTGAGCTTTTCTTGTCGGTACTCTTACTGAGAAGACTAAAGAGCCACCCGGCACCCACCCCGCACCGCCTCGTCGCACGACGTACACTCGTTGTCGACAGGTGGTGCACGGGTGGACGCCGCGTTATCACCAATAAACGTCGCGCGCTCAACCAGTGGACCTCGCGTCGCGTATAACATTATCGCGTGCAGTCAACGCAAGGCAAGCACGCGAGCAGCGAGTTGTCACCGAGTGGTCCACCCGCCATCCGCGCGTGGAGGGCTTACGATGGAGGCGATCCGGTGACGCTACGGAGTTGATGTAGTGAGCGCATACCCATACAAGTCCATATAAAGAATACTAGCCGCAGGAGGCGAGGCGGTGCGGAGTGGGTGCCAGGTGGCTCTAATGAGCTGTGGTCTTAAGGGCTCCTGCAAACAGGCGCGACCCGCAACGCGAATCGCACGCGACTCAAAGCTACCGCTCGCGATTCGCGTCGCGTGTCGCGCCTGTTCGTAGGAGCTAGGAGCCTTAACCCACTACGCATCATGTCTGTGTCAGGTGGCAATGGCCGCGACTGTGGAGGCGGCTTACGAGTTAATAGGTTCGATCGAAGATAGGCAGACCGAAAGACGGACACTGCTGGACATAGGCCTCCCCCAAGCACCTCCACTTCGACCGGTTCTGTGCTTCTCGCATCCAACGGGTTCCTGCGGCCTTCACAAGGTCGTCGGCCCACCTTGTGGGAGGCCTTCCAACGCTACGTCTTCCGGTACATCTTCGCCACTACAGAGCCACAGGACACTATGTATTGTCTAAATTATTTCATCACCAGTGCTCTCAAAACGGCGAAGGAAAACATTGTGAGGAAACCGGCATGTCTTAGAACCAAAAATATCAAAGACGTGTGTGACATCCACCAACCACTTCAGGGCCCGCGTGAAATGAAATGAAATTGATTATTCTTTAAATAGTACCTATAATAATATCGGAATAACTTTTTCACGACATATTAAAAAAATTAAAATAAATAAGCTAAATGGAGTCGACATTTCCTATTTTCTTTTTTGGTTCGCCTATACAAAAACTGACAAAAAGTTCATAGTTGCAGTCACAGGACTTAAAAGATCATCACAGGGTGTCACTTTTTGAGATTTATTTTTGAATCCATAAAATTTGATCCTATCTGTTAAGAAATAGCGAGACAAACTCAATGATCAAAATCTCATGTAAAGTCCAGACATAATCTTGGTCAGACCGTGGTGGATATTATTTCCCACATCCTCGCAGGACGAGGCCTGTGACCCAGGATTGGGAACATAGGCTGATCATGCAGCTTGTCCTCTGCCATACACATCTTTTAACTTTAAGGCTCCTTCAAACCGGCGCGACACGCGATAAAATCGCGCGCGACACAAAGGCACCGCAAGTCGCGCAACGAGCGGTGCCTTTGTGTCGCGCGCCATTGTATCGCGCATCTCATATTAACAAACCGTTACAAACCTGACTATGCAAATTTAAATGCAGTAATTTATTTTCACTCGACTCTAGCATGTAATGAATATGACGAAGATTACTTAGCTAATATCTGCTATCTATGTATTTCTAATTAATCGTTGTAAGCAGCTGAAACGGTGCTAAAACGTGGACACTGACGGTCGGGCTGGTCCACAAATTCAAGGTCGCTCAGCGCGCTATGGGAGCAAGCTATGCTCGGAGTCTCTTTGTAGGATAAAATCAGGAATGAAATTATCCGGAAAAGAACCGGTGTTACCGACGTAGCTTGCAGAGTAAGCAAACTGAAGTGGGGTGGCCATGTCTGTCGAAGGACCGATGGCCGGTGGAGCAGACAAGTCCTAGAGTGGAGACCGCGTATCGGCAAGCGTAGTGTGGGACGCCCCCCAGCTAGATGGACGGACGATCTAAACAAGGTGGCTGGGGTAGACTGGATGCGGAAGGCGGAGGACAGGGTGCTGTGGGCCTCTGGCGCAGTCTGGGAGAGGCCTATGTTTAGCAGTAGACTGCGATAAGCCGAGTTGATTGACTGATTGTTGTAAGCAGTCTTGTTACTTACAATATAAACTAATGAAATGTTAATTACCTGATTAAAGATCCCATTGAGAATAACTGTCGACATATTTTGATAAAGGAATGGTTTCTGGACAAGCCATTAATATTATAAGTACTTTGGGGTGCAAAAAAAAACAGTGGCACTCCGGGAGTGCCGACAGAAGTAAAAACTTGATTTGTATGTTGTGTGAACAGTTACGTCTGTATTTTTTTAATCGTCAAAACAAAACAAACAGAATACTTTGCCATCACTCACTGACATATCGGATATACCTACATTAAAACCACAGAGTACTTTTTGATAGTGATTAAAACCGAGTAGAGAGAAGGAGTGTAGGGAGACCTTTGCCCAGGAGTGGGATAGGGCTGGCTAAAAAAAACCGGGCTAGAGCGAGTCGGACTCGCGCACCGAGGGTTCCGTACCATCATAATTATTATGTTTTTAAATTTTCACCGGCGAGCTACTTACTAGATCTCGTTCAAACCAATTTTCGGTGGAATTTTACATGATAATGTACATCATATTTTTTTTTTAGTTTTATCATTCTCTTATTATTTTAGAAGTTACAGGGGGGGGGGGACACACATTTTACCACTTTGGAAGTGTCTCTCGCGCAAACTATTCAGTTAAGAATTTTTTTTTATTAGAAACCTCAATATCATTTTTGAAGACCTATCCATAGATACCTCACACGTATGGGTTTGATGAAAAAAAAATATTTGAGTTTCAGTGCTAAGTATGGGGAACCCCCATAATTTATAGTTTTTTTCTATTTTTTTGTGAAAATCTTAATGCGGTTCACAGAATACATCTGCTTACCAAGTTTCAACAGTGTAGTTCTTAGGGTCTACCTACTACGTCGAGCTACGCAGCGCGGCGCCGCGCGCCGCCGCCGCGCGGCGTAGCTCACTGAATCGTGTACCTTTTTGTGTAGTAGATAAGGTCTGTAATTGTATTTCTATCTTGAAAACTGCGCGTCGCGTCGCGTCTCGGTGTGAACTGACCCTTATAGTTTCGGAAAAAAGTGGCTGTGACATACGGACGGACAGACAGACATGACGAATCCATAAGGGTTCCGTTTTTGCCATTTGGCTACGGAACCCTAAAAATGCTTAAGAAACGCAGCTCAAATTAGTTTGACAATGTCACATGGTTTTTATCTGTGTTCTACACGCATATCCCTGTATGCGTCCCTTCTACGTATATATTATGTGCAGACGGTACAGCAAATCAAGCTACCCAATACTGTAAAATTTTCCCAATCAACTTTGAACCTTATGCTTTAGCGATAAAGTTGAAAATCTATTACTTAGAGAAATTTGACAGATTGTAGTAGCTTGATGTGCTGGCGTCTGTACTAGCTTCTGCCCGCGACTTCGTCCGCGTGAAATTTCTTGTTCCCCCGCCCCACCCCGTCGCATCTCATCGCCTGCCCGCGCTATTACTTCGTTTTTGCTTAGCGTTCTTTGTGACTTTTTTTTCTTTTTGCTCGGCTCCTAATGGTCATAGCGTGATGTTAAATAGCCTATAGCCTTCCTCAAGAATTGGGCTATCAAATACAAAAATATTTTTTCAAATCCGTCTGGTAGTTCCAGAGATTACCCCCTACATACAAACTTACAAACTTTACTTCTTTATAATATTAGTATACATAGATGTACATAGTGTTTAGTTACACTAGTACATTGCACACATAGACGAGTGAGTGACAGATAATAATATTATGTAGTTCTATGTTGCATTGATAAACGTGTGTGGATTTTGTAGCTAGAAATTAATAGCGGGGCAAATTGCGTAACACACTTTCAGTATGGCTTTCATTTTGACAGTTCAACAACATTCATTGCGTTATTTACGTTGTTGAGCTGACCCATTTTTCGGACATGTGAAGAAATTAGCAAAATTAAATTAATAATCAATATATTTATTATTTTTAGGGTTCCGTAGCCAAATGGCAAAAACGGAACCCTTATGGATTCGTCATGTCTGTCTGTCGGTCCGTTCGTATGTCACAGCCACTTTTTTCCGAAACTATAAGAACTACACTGTTGAAATTTGGTAAGTAGATGTATTCTGTGAACCGCATTAAGATTTTCACAAAAAAATAGAAAAAAACTATAAATTATGGGGGTTCCCCATACTTAGAACTGAAACTCAACATTTTTTTTTCATCAAACCCATACGTGTGAGGTATCTATGGATAGGTCTTCAAATGATATTGAGGTTTCTAATATAATTTTTTTCTAAACTGAATAGTTTGCGCGAGAGACACTTCCAAAGTGGTAAAATGTGTGTCCCCCGCCCTGTAACTTCTAAAATAAGAGAATGATAAAACTAAAAAAAATATGATGTACACACAGCTCCTTTAAGTAGTTACCCCACCAAAAGACATGTGCGTTCAAATCCGTGATAGGCCCAAGTTGGTTTTTGTATTTTGCAAAAACATTTTATTTTAAATAATGTATTGTTTTAGTGAATAAAGAAGTTTAAGTAAGTATTTTTTTTTTTATTCTGTTTTTATTATTGTTTTTTTCAATAAAACAATACTTTTGCGACGACAAGCAACAATAATAGGGTTAACATTTACGACAACTTATTCATCGTCTAAATAGAGAGGAGGTTTCAAGACCGCTTACCGTGCATAAGATTGGAAGTTCAAATCCTATATAGGCACGAAATGTGCTTTTTGTTCATTATATTATTTTGATATATATTTCTATTTTGTTTTAAGTAGTAATTATTTATAAAGAATTAAAAAATCAAGAAAAATAAAATACTTTATTAATCATTTAATAATATTTATTATTGCTATTATTTAACAAAACTATGATCTTATTTTACAACAAACAGAACAACTATTTTAGTTCTCATAAAATCAGAAATCATTTAAAAAAATAATTGATAAAATTAGTAGTCGTTTACTCTTCGCCGTTTTAAGTGAACGTATACAAAGTTCTAACTTGAAGGTATGGATTAATTTTATAAAGACAACGTAAGTAAGTAAAATTAATGGATACCCTCAAATTATAACATCTTTCGATTAGACAGGGACCTAAAGATATAATGACTCAGCCGATAGTAGATAACAATTTCATCGCAATTCATATGGGCTCGCTGGCTAGTTCGTCAAACTGCCGGTATGAGTATGACGACGTTCGGTGATGCGATGGTTCGAATCCGAGTCAACACAATGGACTCTTTTTGAAGTATTCTTTAGATTATTCGTAAGGAATTCAATGTTGTAGCAGTGTAACATTTTAAAACTTGAGGGGTTAGGACATAGTGATGCTTTCTGTACATTATCATGTAAACTTCCACCGAAAATTGGTTTGAACGAGATCTAGTAAGTAGCTCGCCGGTGAAAATTTAAAAACATGATGGTATGGAACTCTTGTCTCGGTGGCGAGTCCGACTCGCTCTTGCCCGGTTTTTTCTTAATTTGCTATTAGCAATAAATAACATTTTCTTCAAAATTATGCAGATTGTGATAGTGTTACGCAATTAGGACGTAGGAGTATCTACACCTGCATCGTTCTCACAGTTAGATATCATTTCTACATGAATCATCTGCCTAACCTCTTCCCAACCATGTTGGGGTCGGCTTCCAGTCAAACCGGATGCAGCTGAATACCGGTATTTTGCTATCTGACCTCCACAACCCAATTACTAGGTAATACGATACCCCTTGATAAGACTGGTTGTCAGACTTTCGGGCTTCTGACTACCCGTAACGACCGACTGTCAAAGATCCACGAATGACAGCCGGGACCAACTGCTTAACGTGCTTTCCGAGGCACGGAGGGGTCTCGGTATGTAAAGATGGTCACCCATCCACAGACCAAACATTTCTACATGAATGATGTATAGTATTTTTATCTCACAACGCGACACGCGATTTGCAGTGTTGACGTACCCATCTGCAGTCACTGCCCTTTGATCTTCAAGCGATACTGTAGTGTGATGTCCTGATTTGCCGAAAAAAGAAGCAACCATTTTTTTTACCAACGCTTCGACTTTACTTAACTCTCGTCGGCAAATCTTCAAAAGGAAAGACCCACACTGCCGACTGGCTTTTTCTTTCGGGTTCAAAGCAGTACAGTCACGAGCACCAATATGTCAACACTTGGCAACTTTAAATTACGATTTTTTCACGAATTAACGAATGCAACGTTGAAATACGACACTTTACATATACCTATGGGTTCGAAAATACTATGTTCCTACTAATAAAAAAATTCATTCAAAAATAAAGGAGAAAATCGCCTTTGAATAAAGCCAAGTGTATACATACTTTTGCTCGTGACTGTACACCCAGGTTTTGTCACCTGTCACGATATTATAGACAGCCAATGACTGTCCTCCGTTAAACTTTTGATGATTGTGGTGATGATGTTGAAAAATTGTGTGATTTGGAACAAAATTACTTACTTATGCAAACAATTTGACTGGATCACCCATTCAAATTGTTTGCATATTATGTAAGTAATTTTGTTCCAAATCACACAATTTTTTGTAACTTTGTCTAAACTTTCTCTCGCGTTACCCGCTCTCGCATTGCTGAGAATCGTAAACTAGTCGTTTCAATTTGTCAGCGATTTTTCTCCATCTATAACGATGAGTGGCCTGATGGATTGCGGCGCTGATAAAAATCTCTAAACCATCGTTTAGTTAGAGTTTCGGCATCTAGGTCTTTTGCCCTCTAGGTTCCTGTGACTATCATCATCATCTGCCTAGCCTTCTCCCAACTATGTTGGGGACGGCGTCCAGTCTAACCGGATGCAGCTGAATACCAGTTTTTTAAATGGCGCGACTGCCTATCTGACCTCCACAACCCAGTTACTGGGTAATACGATACTCCTTGGTAAGAGTGGTTGTCAGACTTTCTGGCTCCTGACGACCCGTAACGACTGTCAAAGATCCACAAATGTCAGCCGGGATTCCGAGGCACGGAGGGGTCTCGGTTTGTAAAGATCGCTTTATTCTGACTGTCACCATAAGAACTTAAATGAAACTAGTCTAAACTTTAAACGCTGATTATAATACTGTGAGCGGCGTTCCAAGATTTGTTTCAAGGCGACATCTAAGCTAGACTTTCTCGGCTTAAAACACATATCCTTATAGCGGGTGGGCCATCTAGTGTTTTAAATTTGAATCGGCTATAAAAAAAAAACTACTGATTATTTTTTCAAATTTCTGGTTTTATTGGAAAGGTTGAACGAATGGAACACAATATCATTCATATGACTACCACGACTGGCACGGCAGTACCCCATCCGATCTCTGCCAAATTTGATCGAAATCCGTTCAGTGGTGAACGGATTTCGATCAAATTTGGCAGAGAGATAGATTGAATCCCGGGGAAGGACATAGGATAGTTTTTATCGACATACCTCGCGGGCAAAGCCGCGGGCGGAAGCTAGTAATTAATATGTCTACCCAAATCTTCACAACGATAGACAAAAAAAACTGGCCAGGTGCGTGTCGGGCCACGCACAGTGTAGGGTTCCGTAGTAGCCCGCTATCACAATGTAGTACGATTCTGTTGTTCTTTATTCTGATATAAAAAAAAAAAAACGATATTTTGTTTTTCAATGCAAGTCTTTACCCGTTATAAACAAGCAACTACTTCATCTTAGTCACTTCACTTACAGGATTAATGCTAAGGATTTTGTATTTGGTACAAAATTATCCAACACCCAAGTTCAACCACTATTACTGCTAAACTAATAAAGTTATCTTAACCGCTATAATTTTCCTTTAAAGTTCATGAAATGCACTGTCATCGTGAATTTTTCCAGATTTTTCAAGCCAGCAGTTTAGGTTTTAGAGGGGGGGGGGACGCCTTACTGGAACAAAAATTTGCACTTTAAAGTTTAATATTGCGTAAATGGAGCATTAAATCGAAAAATAATTTTAGCAACCCCTAAGTCATTTTAGAAGACCTTTTCAACGATACCCCACACGATGGGGTAGACGACGAAAAAAATATTCATCCCCACTTCACATGTAGGGGAGCTACCCTAAAAAAAAATATTTTCCAAAATTTTATTTTACCACTTTGTCGGCGTAATTAATATACAAACTCCTACAAAATTACAGCTTTCTAGTACTAACGGTCTCTTAGCAAAACCTCCGACAGAGACGGACGGACATGACGAAACTGTAAGGGTTCCTTGTAGGAACTACGGAACCCTAAAAAGAGTCCACGGGAAACCGTCAAATTTTTAACGTTTCCATTTTCAGTTTGCGAATCTAAAAACAAAATGGTTCGAGACACCGACGGCATACAATGTGCACGGATGTTTTTCAAATAATATGAAACGAATGAAAACTGCAATGAAAAGTTGCAAAATATAGGTAGGGCGAATCGAAGTAGTGGCATATTTTTTATTGGATTCGGATGGTGGAGTGCGATTTCAATTTCTGATTCCGTTATCAATGTAGTTCCTTGATTCAGTAAGCTGCGCTTACCGAGGTCGGTCCGTGGATGGATGACCGTTCAAAACATCGAGACCCGTCCATGCCTCGGAAAAGACGCTCTCGGCCATAGATACTCATATAAGAAAGAAGTTGTGTTGTTTTTAACACGCTTTTATTAGGTCGACCTGTATGTAACTATGTAATGGAATCTAAGGTAACTAATTTAACCATCTTCCAAGGGTCGTAGCGTAATGAAAATTGGCAGCTGTATGTAGTTCTGATGACAATACAATAATATGGTACTGTCGAACTGATCTGATGATGGAGCCGGAAGATATGAACTGGAACTTCATGATGGAATTTTTGTTTTTACGTGCATTTATAAAAGCGTGTTTTTCTAGTGTTTTTTAAACTATTAATTTTTTTACATTAATTCTAAGGTCCCGGCTGTCATTCGTAGATCTTTGACAGTCGTTACCAAGTCGGAAGCCCAAAAGTCTGACAACCAGTCTTAACCAAGGGGTATCGAGTTACCCAGGAACTGGGTTGTGGAAGTCAGATAGGCAGTCGCTCCATGTAAAATACTGGTATTCAGCTGCATCCGGTTAGACTGGAAGCCGACCCCAACATGGTTGGGAAAAGGCTAGGCAGATGCAGATGATGATAAGTCGCTACAGGTAGTCAGAAGCCCAAAAATCTGACAACCAGTCTTACCAAGGGTATCGTGTTACCCAGGAACTGGGTTGTGGAGGTCAGGTAGGCGGTCGCTCCATGTAAAATACTGGTATTCAGCGGTATCCGGTTAGACTAGAATCAATCAATCATAGTTGGGAAAAGGCTTAGCAGATAAATAATGTCGGGAACTCGGGAAGTACCTGGAGCTCAACTGAGTCATAAATTCATAATACTTTAAACGTTTTTATGTTCATTTCGTTTGAATACATTATTGTTTTCGTTCATGAATATTTATAATTAAGAGAAAATGGAAACGCCCTAATTGTATGCATCTGCGCCGGTGCAGTGGAAAATTGTGGATTTAATTAAATATTTGATGAGCTGTGGGCCCGTGGCAAATAATAACAGCCGCACAGGTCGATTGATCAGGTTAAGCTACGCTTGCCGCGGTTGGTCTGTGGATGGGTGACCTTTACATACCGTGGTCCGTGACCCCTCCGTGCCTCGGAAAGCACGTTAAGCCGTTGGACCCGGCTGTCATTCGTGGATCTTTGACAGTCGTTACGGGTAGTCAGAAGCCCGAAAGTCTGACACCAGTCTTACCAAGGGGTATCGTATTACCAAGTAACTGGGTTGTGGAGGTTCAGCTGCATCCGGTTAGACTGGAAGCTGACCCCAACATAGTTGGGAAAAGGCTAGGCAGATGATGATGAGCTGTGGGCCAAAATAACCACTACGTGGAGCCATGACACAGCTAGAGGCGTCGCGGCAGACCCCGTAGAAGATGGCGGTACGAGCTGGGGAAGACAAACGACCAGTGCACTTTAGCCTTGGATCGAAAGAGCTAGAAATCGTGGGGAGAGGCCTTTGCCCAACAGTGGGACGATGCAGGCTAGCAGTGACAGTAATTACATATTTAATTATGGTATTACGGTTTTTATTATATTGTACAGACTGCAGCACATGAAGCTACTACAATCTGTCAATTTTCTTTAATAGATTTTCAACTTTATCGCTAGAGCATAAGGCTCAAAGTTGATTGGGAAAATTTGACAGTTTCGGGTAGCTTGATGTGGTGGCGTCTGTACTAAGAAAATCGATTACAGTTTTAGCCAAATCGAATGAACTTACAATAAGAAAAGTGATCAGTTTTTACTTGATTCGAAATAATAAGTAAGATGCACTCATTTCGAATTCCGCCATTTTGAAGTCCCCCGCAGAGAGATATCGAACCGATTTTCTAGTTTA
The DNA here is from genome assembly GCA_963082905.1 of Oligia fasciuncula. NCBI lineage: Eukaryota > Metazoa > Arthropoda > Insecta > Lepidoptera > Noctuidae > Oligia > Oligia fasciuncula. The sequence goes on along the minus strand of OY720416.1, from coordinate 5,506,566 downwards.
TAACGGTGCATGCGCACTTTCCAAAACTGCGGGATTTAAATTTAATTCGGTCAACAAAGGAGTTAAGTATACAGGAGCGTCGGATATTGTTGAAGTTTACTAAGAAACCGATGGATATTCTCGAATAAAATTTTAGTTTATTAATAGAATACAAACAGCTCATTTATTAAATTAAATTTCAGTCCAGAACATCCATCGGTTTCTTAGTAAACTTCAACTATATCCGACGCTCCTGTATACTTAACTCCTTTGTTGACTGTACATAATTTCGGACTACAGACTTCAGATACTATAGGTGCACTTCTGCTTTGTGGCTTGTGGCTAAGTAATACCAGCCGCACGGGTCGATCGAGCAGGTTAAGCTACCCTTGTCGCGGTTGGTCCGTGGATGGGTGACCGTCTTTACATACCCCTCCGTGCCTCGGAAAGCACGTTAAGCCGTTGATCTTGGCTGTCATTCTTAGATCTTTGACAGTAGTTACGGGTCGTCAGAAGCCCGAAAGTCTGACAACCAGTCTTACCAGGGGGTTACGTATTACCCAGTAACTGGTCTTGGAGGTCCGATAGGCAGTCGCTCCATGTAAAATACTGGTACTCAGCTGCATCTGGTTAGACTGAAATCCGACCCCAACATAGTTGGGAAAAGGCTAGGCAGATGATGATGACAAGAATATGCCTTTTTGCAACAGTTAAGACAGCAACCATAATCATCTGCATACCGTTTATGTTGGGGTCGGCTTCCAATCTAACTGGATGCCAGAATTTTACATGGATCGACTGCCTATCTGACCTCCACAACCCAGTTACTGGGTAACACGATATCCCTTGCTAAGACTGGTTGTCAGACTTTCGGGCTTCTGACGACCCGTAACGACTCAAAGATCTACGAATAACAGCCGGCACCAACGGCGACGTGTTTTTACGCACGTTGAGACAACAACCAAAGATTAACCTTTTGACCACCACACGTCAAAAAATCAAAAACGTGTCCTCGGCCAAAGTCTGTCATGTAGTGGACCCGTGGCGTGCTGGGCGCGTTTTGGTTTGTCATCTATACATGACAGTGGCGGTCAAAAGGTTAAAAATAATTAGTGACCGACCGAAACACGATTTTCAGCCGAAACCGAAACCGAATGTTCGTTCTTCTAGTTTAGAAAGATAGAACGAAAATACGTTTAATTGTAGTAAACATGATGGATAAAAAGAATAGTAAATAAAAACAAGAAAAAACGAAAACCGAAGATTCGGCCACTTTTTCGCCGAAACCGGATTTTTTGGCCGAAACCGAGACTTCGGTCATTCACTAAAAATAATACACAACCTAAATTAATTTCGACGCAAAAATAACGTATCCGACCGTTACCATATTAAGTTGAATTACACATACGAAGTTATTTTTAAGTTTCGTTTCGAATTAGTTTAACGGAACATGTTTTACCGGCTATTTTTAGCCGCACGTGTCTTAAAACGTGACGGTTTTGAGTTCGTAGGTATTTTATACCTACAGTTATTAGTTGGTCGACCAAGGTTGTGCCTGAGCGTCGACTTCAATTCTTTTGTTCGCAATGACAGAATTATTATGCAATTTTTGTGTGTAATGTATGCAAATTTTTGAATTACTGTAGTTCTTCGTGTAAATCCGGTTCCTGTTTTAAACGGTTCGGTGTTTTTTACTAATGGAGTTACTCCCGAAGACGTCGTCGCGACGTTGTGGTGTCGTCGCTCCATGTAAAATACTGGTATTCAGCTGCATTCGGTTAGACTGGAAGCGACTCCATACTTTGGCTGTCAGGAAATCAAGAAAAAAATGCATTAAAAGCGGCCAAGTGCAAATCGGACTCGCACATGAAGGGTGTCACTGACTCTGGCAGAGCCACCATCAGGGATTTTACATTGTCGCTAATTAGTCGTTTGTCGCCAAAATATCAGAATTTGTCGGTCACTGGTTCAAAAGATATAAGGGTTTATAGGTGGCCGATCTGGAGAGTCTCCCCACCTAGCGAAGTTCTGTTTTCTCCCATATTTTGTCACCAATTAGTCGGAATCAGTCGCCAAGTCACAGATTTAATCGGGTCTTAGTTTAGGAGATATAATGAGTTCAATTAGTAAGGTTAGTTTTTTCGTGAATTCTTCGATCTAGCTCTTGGAATATACCTTACTAAAACTGATTTCCAAGATACAGGTTTTTACCTAGTTTGGAATTCAGGAGTTGATATAGTTTTAGTCTACTTACTTACACTAATTGTATCCTAGTTCTTAGGAATACCTATGACTGTATTTAGACTATATTTTATTGAGTCCAAATAAACGTATTATTATATAAATGTGGCCCTGCTGGGGAGACTCTCTCCAGATCGACCACCTATAAACCCTTATATCTTTTGAACCAGTGACCGACAAATTCTGATATTTGGCGACAAATTTCGACTAATTAGCGACAATTTTTTGTGTTATCAAAATTAAAATCCCTGATGGTGGCTCTGCCAGTCAGTGACACGTGTCTACCTATTACGGTTCGAAAGTTATAGCCCTGTGACAGACGGGGGGACAGCGGAGCCTTAGTAATAGGTAATAGGGTCCCGTAGACAACCTTTGGGTAAGAAACCTTTAAAATGACATCACACGGTCTTGCTTTTTAACCGACTTCAAAAAACAGGAGGTTCATAATTCGACTGTATTTATTTATACACAATTCAAAATCAAAATATTTTATTTCACATAAGCCTACATGGGCACTTATGAAACGTCAGAAGCTAGGTGCACGGTTCCAATTGTTCGTTTCCTATGGAGAAGAACCGGCAAGAAACTCCACGGTTACTCTTTTTAAAAATAATTGGCTTTTACAATATTTTCAAATTACAGTAGGTATGGGAGGATAGCGTAGGCCTGTCAACAAGTATCAGGTACTTGATAAGATAAAAAATGGTCTACAGATCTAAAGTCTACAAGGCCTACAAAGTCCTCACATTTACAAAATAAATCAAAAGGATAAAATAAAAAATAAAAACCTAATAAAACCTAGTGATATGATTCCCATTACAACCACTAATAAAGAGATGAAAAATTTGAATTGTCTGTATATAATGTCAAGTAATAAAGAGATTATGTCAATAAAGTAAAGTAAATAAAAAATGAACATCGTAATTTGAGAGCAGTTAATAGACATTTAAATAGTTAAGCCGTTAATAAGGAGCCAGGGAAGCCACATGTGCAGAAGGAATTATTGCCAAACTACCTTGTCTTCAACATAGTCTTTAAGATCGGCCAAAACTAAATTCCTCGAGTTGGAGCGCGCGCAAAGGGCAGTACTTAAGGTTATGTTGCAAAAGCCCTTTCGCTACCCGACAAATCAGCTATACACCGAGCTCAAACTTTTAACTGTGAGACAGTTATTTGTCCTTAGAACCACTCTCTGGAAACATAACCAAGTACCACCTCCAGACTCAAGTAAACGTGGCCAAAGAATAGTTTGCCCAACTCCTAGTCATAGAACTACCTTCGCCAAAAGACAGCTGTATGTGCTGAGCTCTCTTGTTTACAAAAACATTAATAAGTCCACACTAATTGCAAGGTTAAGCAAACACGAAGCAAAGACTAAGCTGAAGAACATGCTGTACACCCTAGACTACGCTCAAACTGAGGAACTACTGACCACTCTGACATAACTCCCAACATTCCATAGAAAACATGTAATACAATCACCGACATCTTTAATACAACAAAAGACACCGAGCTCGTACTAACTCAAACATAGACTCGACACCACCACATTCACATGTGTGCTTGGGCTCTCATGTGATATGAGAAGCCAAAGTACACGTTTCTCAATCTCACACACACTCACACAACGCAAACAACACACACGATTCCCAGTCACACACACAGAATCAACCACACAGTCATTTTACTTTTTTAATATTACTTTTTAATTTTACTGTTATTTTGCTTTCCAAATGTTCCTTTAAATCACAACATAATACTCGTAGTATATTCTTTTTGTGTAATATCAGCTTAAGGGCCCCTTTTCCGAAATTTACGTTTCTAGATCGAGTTGTTTTCATAGAAATCACCATATTTAAATTCGCAAAAAAATATATAGTACAGATACATGTTTAATCTAGTGACTTTTTTGGTTAAAAACACAATATTTAACATTTTGCTCGACAAAAAAAAAATCAGAAGTAAAGTCGATTTTGAAAGGATTTTAAGTTGTATGAGACTTGGGGGAACGCAATTTTTATGAAAATTTTACATTTCATTTACTAATCAGGTTTAACAGGGATATTATTGGATAGATTTTTAATATGGCACTTATTTTTTTTTAAATAAAATAAATTCGTGAAAAACGACTCGCGCGGAGTCGCGCGCACCGCGCCAGTGTCCTGCCGGACGTCATCGAGGGAGGACCTACGCAATTTTTGCTCGCAACCACATTATCGTCTTCGCGCGCGTAATAGTGCCTACTTACCTGAGTAAAAACGTGTTGTATTAGAAGTAATTAAAATGGCAAATAAAAAAACAAAATTAAGAAAAAAAGGGCATCTGAAGTGAAGAAAACTTGTGGTTCTCTACACAGACTAGCGAAGTCAGTATGACTAGAGTTTTAAATCTTTAATATTTTTAATGGAAACATTCACCTTTACATATTTTTACATAAACTGACGATCCGAATGGCGCAGCGGTAGTGAGGCCGCCTTACGATCTTAGGGTCCGGGTTCGAATCTCGGTAGGGGCAAATGTTTGTGTGATGAGCATGGACATTATTTTGTTTCTGAGTCATGGATGTTTGTTCATAAGAAGTAGGTACCTATGTATTTACAAAAAAAGTATATATTTATTATATCAACTACCTGGTGTCCACGACACAAGCCAACGATATTTATTTATTTACTAGCTGTTGCCCGCGACTTCGTTCGCGTGGAAATTTGAAAGTGTATGAAAAAAAACATGTGTGCAATTCACACGTGGTAGAAGTGAAACCTACAAAAAGAGCACAAAGAGAACCACGAACTTAAGAAACACTATACAATGCTTCCTATCTAATTTTTAACCCCCGACGCAAAAACGACGGGGTGTTCTAAGTTTAACGTGTGTGTGTGTGTGATTTTTTTATTTCGTGCTTTTTGTAGGGATTCCTTAATTTTATTTATGTCGGGGGTTTTTTAAATTTTTAATTTAATTTTTTATCTCCCACGTTAAATCTTATGAATTTTAGTGTCTGTCGCCAACGCCAATAACACTAGTTTACAGCGTTTTTGTTCATGAGATGAAAACCATGTGTTTGCATAGAGGATAAAATGCTTAATGAGATTCTGAAGTGGAAAAAATGTAGATCGTCTAGTTTTCAAAATGTTTCCTTTTTTTTTGTTAATTTTAAGATTACCATTTAGTGAAAGTATTACATATTGCAAATTTTACTCTGTTTTAATTCAGATTTGTATCAGTATCTCTTAAATTAGACCAACAGTAATCTGCAAACTTTTTTTTATACCAGAAATCTTGACTTTGACTTTGACTTTGCCATCCTTCAATTCAGATCCTTCGAAATCAAAATCATACCTACATCTGGCTCGAAATGGGGTCTTAGGTTCTGTCTCCAATTCTGTGGGTTTTGCTTCGTTTTATTGACTGAAACTACTAGGCAACATCGGGTAAGGCATTCTTTTCGAATGTAGCATAGGATTTGACCCACGGTGTGGAACCTAAGATAGAAACACGCTTGTACGATACGACTACATACAGATAGCACAGCTAATAGAAATCTCTATTCCTAGACAGCACGTTTCGCCGAAAACTTTGTTGATAGACAACATTGTCCGTAGATATAACGGTTCATAGGAAGGACTGTTGACAGAGATCTCTGTTCATAGATAGCACTTCTTGCCGTAAACTTTGTTCATAGAAACCACTGTTTCCCTTGGTTAAAAAAGCGCAACATAGGATGCAAGAGCGAGCGAAGGGCACCCCGAGGTTCGGTTTGGTTACTTTAAACCCTTTACACAGAAATAGGAGCCCCGCCAAGCGGGGCTCCGTCGACATAGGATGCAAGAGCGAGTGAATAGGAATACACAGCTTACTTAAAAAATAATGATCTAATTTGTTTCCGTGAACCAAAGGTGCTTTCTGTGAACCAAGGTGAAACCGTGGTTTCTATGAACAAAGTTTCCGACAAGAAATGCTATCTATGAACAGAGATCTCTGTCAAAAGTGCTTCTTATGAACCGAGATATCTACGAACAATGTTTTCTATCAACAAAGTTTTCGGCGAAACGAGCTGTCTAGGAATAGAGATTTCTATTAGCCATGCTTTCTGTATGTAGTTGTATCAAACAAACGTGTTTCTATCTTAAGTACCACACTCTTTGACCCATGGGTCATCATTATATTGTATGTAACACCACTTGTTCTGGTTTTTAAAGGCTACATATTTAGTTAGGCAAAAATAACAGCTAGTTTCGTGATTTGTTAGGTCTTGCCACAAAATTGACAATCTAAATACTACTCCCCCCCCCCTCCTCCTCCTCTACTTGCTACTTGCTCCCTTTTTATTAAAATTTGCTACCGAAAGTTGAAGTTAAATAAAGTAGTGCATCCATTTTTATAGCTTCTGTAACCGATCTGTTTTTTTTACTACATATTTTTCTTGTAAATAAAACAAAAAATGTTATGATCTAATTTGCACTGTCTGAAAAACATTTTCAACAAAAAACACTACAAACTGAAAAATAACTTTAATTTCGGAAGTCGGTGTCTTAGGGATCAGTATTTTAGTTTTTGCCACCGACTTCCGAAATTAAAGTTATTTTTCAGTTTGTAGTGTTTTTTTTGGAAGTCGGTTTTTTTTTTGTTAAAAAGTTTTTATTTCTCGCTTTTTAGTACCTATTTATAATTTATCTAAGTTACAATAGAATAATGTCAACTTGCCCATCGCCTTTTTATAAAATATTCCTTTTCTCGATGCAGGGACGTTAATTGTTGAGGAGTTCTCCTTTTATTAGTTTTTAGACTAGATGCTGATAATCCTGGCTGCAGCATCAGGCCAGATTTATGTCAACATTGCATTGAACTTAAAATTAGTCCTGTTTAAAATGAGCCCAAATACGAGTACGGTGCTGTAATTTCAAGGTTTGTACTTTTTCTGATGCTCCTGGCTTCAGCATCAGGTCTTCGCTGTTTCTCAGTAACAGTACGTTTATCCACACATCGAGCCCTTTTCAATGAGCCTAAACACGATATATCTGCTGTTACTTGTCGAGAAGTTAGGTACCAAATGTGGCAAATGCCATATCAAACATCAAAACAATTTACTAAAACAGTCCTTGCCTGGTCGAGTAACTTCTTACTGTTAAGGAGTTGTAGCTTCCATCATCAGCCCAGCTACCTGAGATGGTGACAACCATACACAAATACACAAGATACTTCATAAAATATGCGAAAAACAATAAGTGAGCCTATAAAATTTGAGGGTTGCCCTCGATTTCTATAAGATCCCATCATCAGATCCTAACTTGGTGACAATGGGACCACCTCAGAACTATCTACTTTCGAACAAAAAAAGAATTTTGAAAATCCGTCGACAATTGGCGGAGTATTCGATGAACAAACATACAAAAAAAAAAAAAAAAACATACAATCACCCGAACATAGTACCTCCTCCTTTTTGTGAAGTCGGTAAAAATAGAATTTCATTAAATGTTTCCTTTTTGAGTTTAAGACAATTAATTGATCACTACGTAACCAGATTAAGCCAAAACTTCTTGTGAGTGTTATAAAAAAACCAGACTTGATAAAAACATTTTACATTTATTTTTACTGATTAGAAGGTAGTCACAAAACAAATCCAACGGTTTTGTCCTGTGAACGAAAAAAAATAAAAATTTGTAAACTAGTGTAATATTTGTACTGTGGCGTGCTCGTCCGCCGCCATAGGTCACCGGAGTTCATACCGCGACGGCTCCTGTGCAACGCGGGCGCAAGCCGACTCAGCGCGTAAAATGCCTAAAGTTTCGGGAAAAGGGGCCCTTAACAGCTCATAATTACCATAGGGATCTAGTGTCCAAGTGGCAGTAGAACACTGACTCCTAAGTCACAGGTATTCCTAGTTTAGGAGTCAGGGTTTCAGTTTTTGTGCGCCTTTAATTATTGTGAACTTTAGCTAGATATTATGCATAATTGTAAGGACTTGTATCAATAAAGTATTATTATTATTATCTTATAATATGCTTTTTTACTTTTAATATGCTTTTTACAATTAGGTACACATGTTACGCGATATCGATATCTCCGGCAATTGTGGATAGATTTCGAAAATACTTTTTTTAATGGATTGGGTATGCCTCATGGCTGGTCCCATATACATTTTATAAACTTTGCTTCAGTAGTTTTTGAGTTAACTTCGATAAGGGTCAGTTTTCAAGATAGAAATACATTTACAGACCTTATCTACTACACAAAAAGGTACACGATTCAGTGAGCTACGCCGCGCGGCGGCGGCGTAGCTCGACGTAGCAGTAGACACTGAATTGTGTACCTTTTAATGTAGTAGATAAGGTCTGTAATTGTATTTCTATCTTGAAAACTGCGCGTCGCGTCGCGTCTCGGTGTGAACTGACCCTAATACGTATTTAATCCACTTTGTGTATCTTGAAGATTTTATATAATACTTCTTGTCACTGTTGTTTACTTAGCAATTAGTGGTATACGAATTTGTGTAGGCTAAAAGATAACAGCCGCACAGGTCGATCGATCAGGTTAAGCTACGCTTGCCGCGGTTGGTCTGTCGATGGGTGGCCATCTTTACATACCGAGACCCCTACGTCTCCCTTCAGCTGCATCTGGTTAGACTGGAAGCCGACCCCAACATAGTTGGGAAAAGGCTAGGCGCAGATGACGAGATACCATAAGTAGCTAAAAATAAAAAAAACATTTTTTTTTAAGGTTTTGTTTCTCCTAGACTAGACGCACGGTCCACGGCTCCACTTTCATAGCTTAAAAAATCTAGTTTTTTTTTGCCAAAGACCGGTAAAACCACCGATTACATTCTAAACGTGCGCAGACTTCAAAAGCGTTGACTACAAATGAAATAGATTGGAGAAAGTGCTTCTAAACTAAATAAATAAAAAACAAACTGGACGGTTTGCAACACTGACTTCGCTTATACGTAGTGGAGGAATGACTGTTGGTTTCGGCTTTCGGCCATTTTTGTATGTCATCCAATTTTGAGGGATATTTCATACCCAGAACACTCCGAACCTCAAAAATCACTTTAAGCCGTCGTTGGTCTAAACTCAATCGGCCTTATTATAAAACAAGGTTTATCTTTAGACCCAGGTTTAAACAATCGAGCCATTTTTATTAAATTTCGAATTGTAATCCGACAAATTTAAAGTTCGTATTACAAAAATTGCCGTTAAACCCGAGTCTAAGTTATCAGTTGGTATTAAGGGGGAAGCGCTACCACCTAAACCCTCTAAATTCAAATCTTAGGTTTTTTAGGGTTCCGTACCCAAAGGGTAAAATCGGAACCCTTATAAGATCACTTCGTTGTCCATCTGTCAAGACCCTTTTTCCCAGGAACGCGTGAAGTTATCAAGTTGAAATTATTATCAAATACTCGGGGCTGCAATCCCTTGAAGCAGTAAAAAAATCAAACTTCTAAGTGAACGCAATCAAAAGATACGGGCGCTTATGTTCCGGAATCAAAACCTATAGGGTACTTTTCGTTGACCTAGAGTCATAAAATTTGGCAAGAAGCAATGTCATGTAGCACAAGTAAATGAAAACAATCCGAAAACCGTTAAATTACAAAAAAATAACTCGTGACCCCCCCCCCCCACCCCTATTTACATACCTACAAATTTGTACGGAACCCTCGGTGCGCGAGTCCGACTTGCACTTGATCGGTTTTTTTATTTATTGTTATTGCGGCCATATATACACTCTGTGAAAAATGTCAAGGCTGTACCTGTTACTGTTCAAAAGATACAGCCCTGTGACAGACGGACGGACGGACGTAACGTTAGTAATATGGCCCTTATGGCACCCACTGGGTATCGAACCTTTAAAAACACAGTTATTATGTAACTTTCAAACACATAGCATTGGGTTGAAGAAGCAGTCTAATAATTCTACCTTAACAGCGCGAAAACAATAGAAATATATACAGAAGTACATACCTTTCTCTAAGTTACCTGTGGTGTGATCTTTCAGTTTGGCAGAAATGGTGACAGCTGTGCTGTCACTTCCAAGTGTCATTCATAGCGTCTAAAAATTTTGCCGCCAACGTACGGGAAAATTTTTCTCTCGTTAATTTTCATAGAAAATTTGTAAAGTTTCAAGTAAAACTTTATAGAAAGTAAATAATAGTGATTGTGGTAAGTGATATATAGTGGTGCGCTGATCGTTAGTCACCGAAATGACAAAAGGGAGATCGGAAGTTCAAATTAGATTCGTGGTCACCGGTTACTTTGAGGAACCGTGTTTAGCGACCCTGAGCGCCACGATTCTCCTAAGCGCGATAGCGGGGAATAACCCTCTTCATCCTCGGAGGATTGAGGCACCCCTTTTTTCCTACCGCCGAACGACAGGGCAAAGAGATCGAGACGATTTCCTGTAAGTCGGACCTACGCATTTATAATTGAATGAGTAGCCAATAAGCCAAGTAAGTGCTGAATATCTGTTATTATGACATTATATCACTAACCTTACTCAAAAATACTATCAACAAATTTCTGTTTCTTGCTAGTATCACTTCAGACAGAAGTGCAGTGTTGTTTTACAAACAACCCTTTCGTGCTTAAAGAATATTACAACTTATGGAAAGGGATTTCAGTGTAAAAATATGATGATTAGGTAGTAATTCCTAAAGCAAATACTGAATGTCTTGAGCTAAAATTACTCAAGCAGGTTCTTTTCTATGACACCCCGTCATGAAAAGCAATCCATTATAAGTACATGTATGCTCACCTATCCCATGTGTTTCACACACTGAATTGCAAGTAGAGTGAGTACTTATGCCACTAAACAAAACTAAAGACTTTAGCCCCCGCGGAGGGAGGTGTGGCTTGGATCTCTAATGGGAGTCGAGAGCAAAAAGTGCTAACTGCTAAAGTAGGTCTACAGACACTTGTTATTTGAGCAGCAACATACCCACTAAGATTTTACCCTACGGTCCCTTTTGGAAGTAGTCTGAACACTCCTATCCAGGAATGTAATTACAATAGTTCATTGCTCTCATGTGTTGTTACTTACATTAAAGAAGTTCAACACCTCTAAGTCTAATTTGCAATTAGAACATTAAGATGAATAATAAAAAATTACATAAGTTTTTTATCTAATAAGAAATGTTAAATATTTAAACAACATTATAACTTATTATGCTATAAGTACTGTACAGTTTTTGCTGTTTTGTAATAATTAAGTAAATTTTATAGTTATGGTCAGGCAGGACCATCAGGATCTTCTTGGCATTCATCAGAGGGTCATATAGATATTTATTATATTTGCAGTGGAGCAAATAAAAGCTGTTTAATATAAGAAAATAGTTATTTTATTTTAAAAACACGATAAATGAGGATCATACCAAAAATAACTAGGCCAAGATTCATACTAGAGACAAGATTCAGGCTGTCTAAATAACCATGTAAAAGCTTGGGAATGAAAGACGGCAAACATGTTTCTGTTTCATACTGAAAATCATAACAGGAAGTTAAATCTGGCAAAGATTTATATTCAAAACAATTATATTTTGAGATAAGTATCTTTAGTTAAGATAATTTCTAAGATTATGATATTATAATCAAATAGCCTATTGTTTACACTCCGGTATTACTAAAAATTCAAACGGAAGTAATTATGTATTAATGGACGGTAGCCGTCCATGCTGATTACACGAACAACTCCGGAGAGTCTTTTAGAACCAAGAAAATATGGGAATTGACAGCACACTCATTTAGCTTTTCTTCAGTTCCCTGGACAATTGCAGCATTAGCCAAGTGGCAGAGAATTTGCAAACCTGTGGTATTTGCATGTAATAATGTAAACTGCAATATTTTGTTTATTTGGTTTAGATAATTTTATCAGATCATATTACCCAGTAATTGGGTTGTGGAGGTCAGATAGGCAGTCGCTCCATGTAAAATACTGGTATTCAGCTGCATCCGGTTAAACTGGAAGCCGACACCAACATGGTTGGGAAAAGGCTAGACAGATGATGATGAGTTTAGATAATTTTTTGCTGGCCCACTAGCAAAAGCTGTCTCGGAGACGGTGGGTCTTAACAAAGCTTGGGTGACAAATGAATTTCCAAAGTCAATTCTAAATCTCAATCAGGTGTTACAATATGTAGGCCTAATCACAAGGCCCTGCCTGCAGGCCAGGTAGAAAGGAAGATAATAATATCAATGCTTCTGATAAAGAGATTTTGTTCTCTGAGACAAGTTCAAAGCTTATTAACACCCAAATTTTGCTATCCCTGTAAGGGAATGCTTGTCGTCAAAAAAAAAAAAAAAAAAAGAGCAGACCAAGGCAAATGAAAAAATGGTTGCTCCACTGGTTTGTCAAGAGTTAATGTGGTGGCCAGAGGCTATTGATAGACCACAACTCAGTTCCTTTATATACGGGTAACCCACTTCCTGTCCACACATGCCGTCTGCCGGTCTTTAAAATATCGCTTTTAGTGATAAGACCGTCCATTGGGTTACCCTATGTATAATATTCTACACTTATGTCTGTAGTTCGTATGGTGTACATAACAAAGAATATTCTGTTCTACCCTACTCTTGCCAGGAACTTGACCAAACCAGGAAAAAAATGGCACTCTAAGTTGAGAGATGTTTGCCATATACGCAGTAATAAGCAAGCCAAAGAGCCAGTCTTCAGAGTGCACATATTCTAGCTCAATCCGACAAATTTGTCGCAAACTTAGGATGTACAAGAGTACATACATCCCTAGTGATCCTGAACCTAACCTACAAAATGACGCAAGTTAGCAGATTAGCTGAACACTAGAATCACTCTGTCAGCGGTTTATCTCCCGGGGAGTTTAAAGGTGTTATAACGGCTTAGCCGACCGCTTATCCAAGAACAGACCAGCCGGATTGGCTCCTGTTGCTCCAGGCCCCAGGCCTCGGAGGCCATGTTTCAAAGTGGGGCGTCCCCGATGTAGACCTTTTCGCGTCAAATAAGTCAGCCGCTGTGCGACAGTACATCACAGGGGACTCAAATTATGGCTTGGCAAGCTTCTGCGATGCCTTCAGTTAAGAAGTGACAACATTGAGAACCTGTATGTTTCTCTTCACCCAATTTAAAACCGAGTGCTCAGTCATCTGAACTCGAAAATGGGGCAGGGACGTACTATTTAGAAATCGCCCCATACTGGACCCAGTGTGCCTGGCTCTCGTATTTGGAGACGAGAGGTCTCAGAAAGCCAGTACCCTTACAAGATCTAAGTAAAAACCTCTTAGACCTGACAAGTTGCAACTCCTAGCTTGGAAAGTTTAGGGGGGGAGAGCAGTCAGGTTGGGAGGGGCAGTGGTTGGTAGAGGAGCGAGGAACTTGCTAATATGTAGTGGAGATCCACAATAATCATTTATAAAGCTTGTATTCAGAGGTGAATGTCATAGTGTAGATTGCATGACATCTAGACAGTTTTTTGTCCATTTAGAAAGTCTAAAAAATCATTGTTCTTAGCTAAACCACTGCTTACCCCTTGATTAGCAGAGATTTACATACCCTAATATTGTAAGATAATCATTGATTTGCTCAGACACGAGTACAATACGTACAACACAAATTGTCAGCATGCAAGAGATGTTAAAAGTAGGGTAAGTAATAACAGTGCGCCCAAGGTTTGGCTCAAAGACACAAAGAGTTTACCTAAAAGCTACCATAATCTTTGTTGATTTTGGTTTACAATAACAGGTGTGTCTATAAAGCTTGCTCAAAAGATTTATAAACAAACTAAGATAAAGGAGCCTCATGAAGTTAGAAGAAGAGGTCTGTAGTAGCCTTCGGGAGGCTGACTGGTGATTAGTTCATCAGATAAAATTGAACTGAAAGAACCACTAGGCTTACAGAATGATTACTTCTGTAAAGTAGTAAAAGAGAGGGCTATCTCTCAAGAGTATTTAGAATGATCAGCCTATAATGTTCCCACTGATGGAACAAAGGTCTCCTCCCTGTGAAGGGGGATGAGGGTTTATCATAATTATGAGAATTTTTAATTCCCATTGAAAATATTTAAATATGTTTGTGTAAATGAATCATATGTTAAGTCAATTTAATTGATAAATAAAGAGACTTATACTTCATTTACATGCGAGGGTTAATCTATTAACCATAGTAATATAAAAGGTCCTAAATAAATTTCAGTTTCAATGGAATTTTAACTTTATTATGTAAGACATTGAGTTGGTTTTCCCACATCTTTATAAAAGTTGAGGTTCAAAAATATTGGTACTTTTGATTAATTAAGGAAATGAGTGATTCAATTATCCTTTAGTAATGATATTATTATTTTAATTCAGTTTAAATCTCATTGATTTAAATTATCATTATGGCCTTATATTTCATGTTCACCCTTGGCAAGCAAGGCAAATACATTTGTTAATAATCTATAACATTTTATAGATTTGTTAATTTTAGAATTTTTTGGAATAATAGATTGAAAGATCTTAATTTTTGGTTTAAACATTTAATGAATACATCCAGAAATATTCATTAATGTTATTTTAATATATAATTCACATAGCGTCTACATCCTTTGGGTATTCTTTCACCAGCAGATATCAAACAGGTCTTCAACCCAATGCTATGTGTTTGAAAGTTACATAATAGAGCTGTTTTGCATTAAAACAAAACAGTTATTATGTTATGGAAAACACATAGCATTGGAGCAATTTGCTTGCTGTTGAGTTTTGAAGACTTCTATGAATGACACTTGGAAGTGACAGCACAGCTGTCACCATTTCTGCCAAACTGAAAGATCACACCACAGGTAACTTAGAGAAAGGTATGTACTTCTGTATATATTTCTATTGTTTTCGCGCTGTTAAGGTAGAATTATTAGACTGCTTCTTCAACCCAATGCTATGTGTTTTCCATAACATAATAACTGTTTTGTTTTAATGCAAAACAGCTCTATTGTGTACGATTTTCTTACTTATTTAATTGTTTTTGTATCTATTTGGTGAGAAAATGTTGTAAAAACCTTGCCTTGAACCAATGCCTATAGAAATCGAAAAGATTTTATTTACAAAGTCGAATCTCTCAGGAACGTGAAATTCGATTTGTTATGTTCGTCAATTTTGTTACGAATGGCTTTTAAAGCCTACGAAGTAATTGCGTAACACACTTAAAATGGCAACCGATCGCAATGCCTTTCATTTTGACAGTTCAGCCACGTTCATTGCGTTATTTACGTTCTTGAGCAGACGAACTTTTCATACCAATGAAGCAATGGATTAGGAATTTCCTTCAAAACCCTTGGATTCCAGCCAGTCAATCCGGTAGACTAGCTTCTGCCCGCGACTTCGTCCGCGTGAAATTTCTTGTACCCCCACCCCGTCGCAACACTTCGTACCTATTCGCTTAGCGATCTTTTTCCTTTTTTTTTTTCTTTTTAAAATTTCATTCTGACTTTTTTCTTTTTGCTCCGCTCCTAAGGGTCATAGCGCGATATTAAATAGCCTATAGCCTTCCTCAAGAATTGGGCTATCAAATGCAAAAAGATTTTTTCAAATCTGACCGGTAGTTCCAGAGATTATCGCGCGTTCAACAAACAAACGCTTTATTATTAGTATAGATTAAACTCAATGACCAAATTCGTAACACCACAATACGCTCCAAGACATGTATCGCCGATGTTGGCGGCAAGTCTGCGAGGCGTAAGTGGGACTGGGCGGGTCACACTTATAGGATGCATGGTGGCTGAAGACGGGCGTCGTCACCGAAACTTTTATCCAGCTTAGGGTGGATAAACGAAATAACCGACTCCATCAGCCATCTTCGAGTCTAGCCAGACACTCGCTTGCCTTAAATCAACCTAGATGTTCATACCAGGGGAACAGCAACATTGATTCATCATCATCTAAGGCTTTACAGCCTCAGCGGGATTGTCCGAAAGGGTTACCGCTGGCCCGGAACATAAAGGAGGGCTAAGGAACACGGGTGGGTTTTAGTCAGTAAGAGTCTGGCACTCCCTTCCGAGCGGGAGGGGGGGGGTCATTTGATGGTTTCCCATCAGCAAAAAAAAAAGGCTTTACAGCCGCGGGTGGGTCTTAGTCTGGTCTAGTATATTTAGGTTTTTTTAGGCTTTTTCCCTCCTATTTCTCACTTGAACATGAGGCACAAAAAGGCCACTTTGGAAAATCATAAAAGGACTAGGTATGAATCAGAATATGGCGAAGACAGTCCGTGTTTTTTTTCGCTGCACTACGTAGGTATAATCAAAGAGATTGGGATTGGATTTGGATTGGATTGATTGGTATTTTAGCACAGACAAAATAAAAACTGAAAAATGCTTCACTAATGGGATTTGATACGATTAACTTAACAGTTAACTGTCCTTATTTATGATTCTGCCAAAGTGGCCTTTTTGGGCTCCCAGATCTTAAATCTTGGTGAACGCCATCCTGCCATCTGAGCTTGGGCCGCCCTCGTCTTCTCCGACCATCGGTTGACTATCAAGTAAACGGCAAACACAGATTGCGCCAACCTAAAGAGGAACAAAAAACAGTACAATTTGTAAAGATTTTCAAGTATTTACCAACAATCAAAGACCTTGATTAGCCATGGATTTGTTTTCTAACCGCCACAGAGGCTGCCACTCCCTCGTGATGCCTCACTGGACTTCAGTCAAGGTCAGTGATGTCATTTCGTGACCTCAATACTATTGTGTTTTGGCAGAATTCGAAAATGTTTTCACGCTTTTCTGTCATTTTAAATAGTATACCTGCCCGCGACTTCGTCCGCGTGAAATTTCTTGTTCCCCGACCTAACAGCCGCATCAAGTGTACAAGTACAGACGCCAGCACATCAAGCTACTACAAACTGTCAAATTTCTTTAATAGATTTTCAACTTTATTGCTAAAACATAAGGTTCAAAGTTGATTGGGAAAATTTGACAGTTTCGGGTAGCTTGATGTGCTGGCGTCTGTACATTTATGAGTAAACATTGCTCCCTAATTGCGTGACACATTATCAATCAGAATCTGAATCATTTTGAAGGATATTGCTAATCCATTGCTTCATATGTTCGAAAATCTGTCTGCTCAACAACGTAAATAACGCAATGAATGTTGTTAAACTGTCAAAATGAAAGCCATTCCTACTGTTACGCAATTTCCCCGCTGGTAAAGTAAAAACGAGCGATGGCTGTAGTCAATTCTGATAGTTCCCTGTAAGTTCCAAGTTGTGTCCGTGATTGATTTCCGATTAACCGAAATTCTTAGAAACAGCGGTCGAATTCGATGCAAGTAAAGATTCTTGGAACTTTTACTAGACCTGGAAATGTTACGTGATTTAACAGAAAAAAAAACCCGACCAACTGCGAGTCGGTACACGAAGTATTTCGTACTATAAGGCAAAACACGTCGAATAAAATACGCTTCTTGTAAGAATGAGATAATAGAAATACACACTGAACATTTCAACTGTCTACCTAGTGTAGTGTCACTGACTCTGGCAGAGCCACCAGCAGGGATTTTAATTTTGATGACACAAAAAAAATTGTCGAAATTTGTCGCCAAATATCAGAATTTGTCGGTCACTGGTTCAAAAGATATAAGGGTTTATAGGTAGCCGATCTGGAGAGTCTCCCCAACAGGGCCACATTTATATCTCAAAAACTAGGGCACCTAGCGAAGATCTGTTTTCTCCCATATTTTGTCTCCAATTAGTCGGAATCAGTCGCCAAGTCAGATTTAATCGGGTCTTAGTTTATGAGATATAATGAGTTCAATTAGTAAGGTATAGTCCAAGAGCTAGATAGATGAGTTCACGAAAAATTGCCAAGAAAAAATATTTCCATCTATAAACCCATATCTTTTGAACCAGTTGCCGACAAATGGCTCCTTCAAACAGGCGCGACACGAAAAAAAAGCTGATATTTCAAGTGACTATACACGCGGTCGGTGACCCCACCGCACAAAAAAAACTTTTTTTTTTGTTATCGTGTTTAGATATTCAATATATTATGTAGATAGAGTTTCGCTAGCTAATTTAATTTGACCCTTTATAAAGACATTAACACTTTCCGAGTACCTACGGAATTCTAAAAAGACCATGACTTGGCAGTATGCTCCGTACCGTTGTCCAGTGTTTGCGTAGACGAAAAACAAGAAAGTGAAGATGACACAGCGTTTTGGATATCCGCGTCCATCACTTAGGCAGGTATCACACCTCGGTTTAAAGATATTTATTCTCACAAAGAACACAAATAGTTCACTTAAAATATGAGATTATAAATAGATCATGCACTTATACTATTACATCATGACTCCGTGAGTCGAAAATATATAAACTGGCAGCGATAACAACATATATTTCAAGGGTTCTAGAGAAATTACACATGGTTAATTACAAAATTTTAAATAAGTACATAAGTTTTTAACATTTTTTTAAAGATATTTGTACTTTTTACATTAATCATATCATCTGGCAGTTTATTCAATTCACACCACCGCCGCGAAACCATCGCAGCGAAACCGCAGTAGTTCCACGGCCACCAAGACTTGATTGACTACCACATGAGACCATGACCGTTGCACGACAAGCGAAACTGCCAGTTCTAAAATCAAAATCAAAATATTTTATTTCACATAAGCCTACATGGGCACTTATGAAACGTCAGAAGCTAGGTGCACGGTTCCAATTGGTCGTTTCCTATGGAGAAGAACCGGCAAGAAACTCCACGGTTACTCTTTTTAAAAATAATTGGCTTTTACAATATTTTCAAATTACCGTAGGTATGGGAGGATAGCGTAGGCCTGTCAACAAGTATCAGGTACTTGATAAGATAAAAAATGGTCTACAGATCTAAAGTCTACAAGGCCTACAAAGTCCTCACATTTACAAAATAAGAATCTATCAAAAGGATAAAATAAAAACCTAGTGATATGATTCCCATTACAACCACTAATAAAGAGATGAAAAATTTGAATTGTCTGTATATAATGTCAAGTAATAAAGAGATTATGTCAAAAAAGTATGTAAAAAAGTAAATAAAAAATGAACATCGTAATTTGAGAGCAGTTAATAGACATTTAAATAGTTAAGCCGTTAATGAACAGATTTGATTCTAACGTACAGATTTGATTATGATTCTGAGTCTTTCCCGCGTGATTTCACCTATTTGCTCGGAAGCCGGCTACACCTCCGCGCTGATCCCGCCATTTTGTTGCCGCGATTGTTTCGCACGTATCTGTGGCAGTCAACAAGTTTATAAAGCGAAACTCGATTTTTTTGGACAATGGAGGTTGATTAATTTGATTATACGGAAAACTAATCCAAGAGGTGCGGACGAGATTTCGCTCCTTTACTACACAATTCAATTGTTGTTGGATGATATTCCTCTACTCGAAACGCGACATATTTTCATACTGCAGTAATTAGAATATACAGTCGCCGGCACGTAATTTGGCAAGGTTTTGGTGTAGTGGAAGTAAGTTAGCGCATGTACACTTAGTGCAACAAGAAAATTGCCACTTTTATTGTTTGTCATTATACTATGGTTATTGCCATAGATTACTTTTAAAGATGTCTATTTACAAGAAAGTTAAAGAAAGGAAAAACGAATCTAACGATTCTTCCCAAGTTACGTGCCGGGGACTGTAGTACATTTTCTATTTAAGTACTTGTTGACAGGCTTACACTCTCATTCCACAACACTGTAATTTGAAAACACTGTAAAAGACAATTATTTTTAAAAGAGTAACCGCGGCGTTCTTAACGAGACCTAGCTTCTGACGTTTCATAAGTGCCCGTGTACATAATCAGCCTATAATGTTCCCACTGTTGGGACACAGGCCTCCTCTCTGTGAGAGGGACTGGGCCGTAATCCACCACGCTGGCCCAGTGCGGGTTGGTAGATGTCACATGTCTTCGAATTTTCGGTTCTAGGACATGCCGGTTTCCTCACGATGTTTTCCCTTACCGTTTTGAGAGCAGTGGTGATGATATCATTTACACAAAGTCAAGCGCCTGTCTGGGCTCGAACCTACGACCTACAACTCGTAAGTCGAGGCCGTCACCGCTTGGCCACCACTGCTCTCTAGTGCCCATGTAGCTTTATGTGAAATAAAATATTTTGATTGGCTGTTTCGCAGCGGAATTTGTTTAGCAGCTTCGCATAGTTATTTTCGCAACGGAGGTGTGCTAAAGCCCTTAAGATTTCCGTTTGAGTTTCGACACGCTTTTAAGTTCTGTTCTGTTTCTTAATTTAGAATGGCAACTGTGAAAAAAACTATCAGCCTGTCATTTTCCCACTGGAGGACAAAGGCCTATCAATAGGCTATTTGACAATGTAAAAAATAAGGTCATAATTATTGACACTCGTATAGATTATCGCTTTTAAAATCGATTTGCATTAATTTTACTACAAAACAATGTATTATTTATAAAAACAAAATCCCGAAAAAACTTCATGTTTTTAAATCTGGCGCCACGTAATCGAAAACGGTCTGGATTGGCTGAACTTAAGATGACGTCATGATTTAGTAAATTTCTGTCTATCGTTGACAGAACAGATGACTTTTTTCTAGTATCTCGACCGTTTTAACTTTTGTTTACGTGAATCGTGACATCACGAGCACGACGCCATATTGTTAAAGATAGCGTTTTGGCGGCTTATTTAAACAGTATATTTTTATTTACTATTTTTTAAAAGAAATACATTATGCAATTTGAAGTAATAGGTTTTTGTGGGCTCGTTAGACACCATTAAATAATCTGAGATGTTTATCAGAAACCAGTCAAATAGCCTATTCTCTTACAAAGACGAAAGGAGCATTTTATTTCCGCTTCTCTCCGTCACAGAACACGCGTCAGCTGATCAGCTCCCATAGTATGTTGAGGGCATTGAGTGACCGGTGGGACTGCCCGATGCTTGGCCGGTGGGTGAGACTGCAGACTGCACACACAGGTCGGCCTTAAGGCGAAAGCGCCAGGCTAGCCCGCGAAATTCAATTTTTTTTAGGTTTTTTGCAATTTGCTGGTCAGTATTAAGTTGTACGTTGATTAAAATATTATTCGCGGTCGTAACAAATACGTATTTACAGAATTATAATCATTAAAGTCATCAACACAACTCTCTAAGACCATGTAATCCCCAAATGTCAAGATTTCATGAAATAGTCATTCTTATAGGGGCCACCTTAGAGCTTTCCCCATAAGTAGTTTATTTATATTTTTTTTTTTATATATTTATATTACTTTTTCTCTGTGATTGTATGTACGAGTATGTTACTAACAATAGTTAATTAAGTAATTTTATGTAAATACTAACATTATGGACTGCAAGGTCTGCAAATAAAAGTTTTATTATTATTATTATTGTTCCTGATCACCGCGCTTGCTCAATGAGGTTGTTGACATGTGGAATGTGAGCTCGACTATCATTGTGCCTGATGGCCGAAAGCCTCGATCAACATGTCTTGACTCTCGTTAAATGATAATGATTTTATTTTTGTAACTAGGTTTGTACAAACACTTTTACACGTCAATCATGTTTTTAGGGTTCCGTACCCAAAGGGTAAAAACGGAACCCTATTACTAAGACTTCGCTGTCTGTCCGTCCGTCCGTCCGTCTGTCAGTCACCAGGCTGTATCTCAAGCACCGCGATAGCTAGACCGTTGAAATTTTCACAAATTATGTATTTCTGTTGCCGCTATAACAACAAATACTAAAAACAAAATAAAGTAAATATTTAAGGCTCCCATACAACAAACGCGATTTTTTTTGCTCGATATCAATAATGGCAACAGGTAGGCAGTTAGGCACTTGAAATATTCACAAAATACTCAGTTATATTTCTACTTTAATAATAAATAATAAAATAAAAATAAAATAAATATTTGAGGGGGGCTCCCATACAACAAACGTGTTTTTATCGGCGTTTTTGCCGTACGGAACCCTTCGTGTGCGAGTCCGACTCGCACTTGGCCAGTTTTTTAAAACTAGATGAGGTCGGCGTTTCCTATCTGACTACTCTGAGAAGAAAGGCCGAAACAAACTCAGAGGTCACAGTCTCTTTTAAAGTCCAGACATAATCTTGGTCAGGTTATATGAAGACCATGTAGATCGATGTCTGAGGTGGTCTTTTGAGGAAAGAACCACAAAGATTGAGCGGACCTGTCCACTCAGTGCACGCATTTGTCAAAAATCGTGCAGCTCAACTCAGAACTTGAGGAGCTCAACGATTCGACGAACAATACCAAAGACAGGACATTTGGGTAGGCCGCATAAACTACTCAAACTGCCAGAACATGATTAAAGCTAAGAAGGAAAAAAGAAATGACCCACATAGTCCTCACATTCACAATAATTAAAAAAAAAAATTAAAAACATACTTTACAAAGTAAATATTCATGTCATTGTCTAAATAAAATTCATCAATGTCAATGTGTATATAAAAATGTATCTTACCTTTTCACGCCTAAACCTCTGAACGGACGAACTGAAGATTTCGATAAAACTTGTCAAGGAGATAGGGCATCCTGGGGCCTTCCCCAGGATGCCTATGTCCTTACATAGGCTACTTCTTCTCCCGCTAGCACGCTGCCGTGGGATAATTTCCTCCATCAATGCGGACGAAACCGCGGGCAGAAGATAGTATTGAATAGTTTTGTCAGCTCAAAAGAGGGCACTTGACACTTTCGCCCAGTCATCGTGTTTGTTAGACAATAACATTTTAACTTGGTATTTAGCGCGCCTCGCTTGGATGCAGTTAACACTTTAGGAACCCCATAAATTAGAGATGCGCCGAGTACAAGTTTTATCGAGTAACCGAGTACCTAGCCGTTCATTATTCTTTGTATGAAACTCCCTCCCTACTGCAACGCACACTAATCGGAATCGTAACGTAATCGCCTCGCCTCGGGACAAGCTCATGAACTGCGGTGCGGTGTGTTACGGCTCGTCGTCCCCGCGCTTACGTCTCTCCGTACCCGAGCTTACGTCTCTTCGTCCACCCTTGCCCCTCTCAGTCCTCCGGCCTGCCTGCTGCACCATCAACCAGCGGTCGGCGAACCGCGCGGGCGGCGTCGCCTAGCCGTAGCCGAGTCGACTTATCGGAGCTTCTGATCCGCTTTGGTTACGTGCTTACGTTAGGTTGACGCATGTTTGATGGCGAGGCGAAAGGCGATACGGTGCCGATCCCTTTCCGATTTGATACGTGTGCTCTTACCTTTA
This sequence comes from Oligia fasciuncula, assembly GCA_963082905.1. Classification (NCBI taxonomy): domain Eukaryota; kingdom Metazoa; phylum Arthropoda; class Insecta; order Lepidoptera; family Noctuidae; genus Oligia; species Oligia fasciuncula. The sequence continues at coordinate 5,483,159 of OY720416.1, read as the reverse complement.
CTCGTTTTTTTTTATTTATATAAAACAAAATATAAACATAAACATCACTAAACCTCAATAGGTGCAGTGCAGGTATTTATCATTTTAACTGAAAGCCGTCCACATAGGCCTTGGGACCAAGCACCTCCACTTCGACCGGTTCTGTGCTGCCCGCATTCAGCGGATTCCTGCAGCCTTCTCATGTCATCGGTCGACCTTGTGGCCTTCTAGCGCTACGTCTTCCAGTACGCGGTCGCCATTTCAGAACCTTTCGGCCCCATCTACCGTTAATTCTGCGAGCAATGTGCCCTGCCCACTGTCACTTAAGTTTGGCAATTCTTCGGACTATCTCGGTTATCTTGGGTCTCCTGCGGATCTCTTCATTTCTGATTCGATTGCGGGAAACTCAAGCATAGCCCCCATTGCCTTTTGGATGACTTTTAGCCTTCTAACAAGTCCCATTGTGAGCAAACAGGTTTCAGTGCCCTAGGTCATCACTGGCAACATGCACTGGTCAAAGTCTTTCGTCTTGAAACACTGCGGTATGTGGGACGAGAAAGTATTTCTTAGCTTCCCGAACGCTGCCCAGCGAGTCGGATTTGACTATTGACTTCGATGGTATTGGTAACGTACGAAACGCTTCAAATATTATAGAAGAATGCCATGCAAGTTTTTGGCATTGCTACGAGGAATTGGCATCTGCAGCGCTGCAACAGCATGAAGATCTGAACAGTGCCAATGCCATCGCTATAGAGTTAGTCCATTATCTAAGACTAGCTTCTGCCCGCGACTTCGTCCGCGTGAAATTTCTTGTACCCCCACCCCGTCGCAACACTTCGTATTCGCTTAGCGTTCATTCTGACTTTTTTTCTTTTTGCTCGGCTCCTAAGGGTCATAACGTGATATGAAATAGCCTATAGCCTTCCTCAAGAACTGGGCTATCAAATGCAAAAAGATTTTTTCAAATCTGACCGGTAGTTCCAGGGATTATCGCGTTTAAACAAACTCTTCAGCTTTATTATTAGTATTCGTTTATAGATTATTATTAGTATATAGATTACCGCGAGAGACTGATTTTATTGAATGACCCCGGGCTTACATGACCTAAAGCGCGGTCACTGTCGGACTGCATATGAAAAAAAAGGAAGAGAAGCGCGATGACACAACGCTGGTAACTTATTGCAAATTATGAAGCAATTTTTAATTACAAAAAATCTATTGTTTGCACTAAAAATTTAAAACACTAGTTTTTTAGTATGTTGCTTGTAGAATAATCTGACAAAAATCATAATGATTGTATGTATTTAGTATAGTTTTTGTTGTAAGAAGAAAGTTTTTAGAGGTATCTTCATGATTTTTTTCTATCGTATCAAATTAGTTGTTTACCACCAACCACGAATCTCATATGGAAAAGTGTTAATGTTAGAAATCTAACTCAGAAAGATGTATTAATGATTCTAATGATTATAATTGTCTAAATATGTAGGTACCTGTTATTGTCGCGAATCATATTTTGATCAAGATACAACCTGACACTGACCTGCAAATTGCATAAAACGTAAAAAAAAATGAATTTCGCGGTCTCTTCTACCTTAAGAAATTTCTAAGAAAAAAAAAAAGTAATTTAAAAAAATTAAACCGACTTCAAAAAGAAATGAACTCAAAATTATGAAATAACTTTAATTTCGGAAGTCGGTGTCTTGGGATCTGTATTTTAGTTTTAGTTTTTTGCCACCGACTTCCGAAATTAAAGTTATTTCATAATTTTGAGTTCATTTCTTTTTGAAGTCGGTTTAATTTTTTTAAATTACTTTTTATTTGGAAATTTTTAGTTGTTGCACTAGAATTTGACCAAGGTTTTGAGATGTTTTCGCTTTGACACTACACCCGTAGCTCGTATCAATAAGCCAGGCCGTCACACTTTCACGTCTTAGTCCATATCTTGAAAATTACTGAATCGATTTTGATGAAACTTGCACTGTTCCCTAAGTTGAAGTAAATGTAAGCCAATAAAAAAAATGGTTGCCTGTAAAGTCGGTTTTACGGGCGAAGATTTTACGTGACAACGACCGATCATCCGATCCTAGTTGAGTGGGAGAGAGACGCAAGGCATTCGGCGGGCCTCTCTCTCGTTCGGTGACTCATCGTAACGTTACCGAGCGTTACACTTTTTCATAAGTGACTCCCAGTCGCAACCTAATTTAAGACGTTGTCACGTCAAAAGAATGGTCACGATCCGATTAATAGTTACGGAGATATGCGTGGACAAACATACATACATACATACATACGTCTATAAAATGTTGTATATTTGTTTGGAAGCCCTAATAGATGGTCATATGTGAATATAATGCAATTCCAATAATATTACATACATACGTATCGAATTGATAACCTCCTTTTTTTTGAAGCCGGTAAAAAGAAGTATTATTATAACACCTCTTTGACATTCACACAACCAATCAGAGATCTTCAAATGAAACTTAGGTACATTACATCGCTTAATTAAAACTCCAAAAAGAAAAAAAAACGCGGTGACGTCAGACAGATCCTAAGTGAAGTTTTTTTTTGTCTATGACACAACTCACGCAACCAATTTGTTTGTTGAATGGTTCAACGTTATGAATTTGAAAATATGTGCTGTGAATCATTTTATGGGTAGCACGGTTCTAATGGATGCGTGTGTACAGTCAACAAAAGAGATAAGTATGCAGGATCGTCGGATACAGTTGAAGTTTAGTAAGAAACCGATAGATGTTGTCGACTGAAATTTAATTCGATAAATGAGCTGTTTGTTTTCCATTAATAAAATTAATTTTCATTCGAGAACATCCATCGGTTTATTACTAAACTTCAACTATATCCGACGATCCTGCATACCTATCTCTTTTGCTGACTGTACATTACATAGAATATTTGTATGAATGTATGAGTGTATGATGATTGAATATTATGTAGGTAACTAGGTTCTGCCCGCGACTTCGTCCGCGTGAAATTTCTTGTTACACCGACCTACTCCATTGCATCGCATTGCATCGCATCGCATTGCCTGCTCGCGCTATTACTTCTTTTACGCTTAGCATTCTTTCCTTTTTAAAGGGTAAAAACGGGATCCTATTAAGACTCCACTGTCCGTCTGTCCTTCTGTCACCAGGTTGTATCTCATGAACCGTGATAGCTAAACAGTTGAAATTCTCACAGATGATGTATTTCTGTTGCCGCTATAACAACAAATACTAAAAACAGAATAAAATAAATATTTAAGGGGGCTAACATACAACAAACGCGATTTTTTTGCCCTTTTTTGCTCGATATCTGTCACCAGGCTGTATCTCAAGAACCGCGGTAGCTAGACAGTTGAAATTTTCACAAATTATGTATTTCTGCTGCCGCTATAACAAGAAATATTAAAAACAAAATAAAATAAATATTTAAGGGGGGCTCCCATACAAAAAACGCGATTTTTTTTGCCCTTTTTTGCTCGATATCAATAATGGCAACAGGTAGGCACTTGAAATATTCACAAAATACTCAGTTGTATTTTTACTTTAATAATGTTGCGCGCCACAATTAAAGCCTGGTACATGGTGACATTAGTTACCACTAGCGCCATCTAGTATCGAGTAGCAGAACTAGTCGAGTCACGATCGTTCTAGAAAATTCGATACTAGAACTTTGTAGAACTTTCTCGAACTATCGACACCTACCTACCTACCTACCTACCTAGTCGGTCGGGGCCGGTATGTACTCGAACATTCTAGATGTTTCTACAATGGAAGGTTCTAGAACTATCTGCGGCACTATATAAGGCCGGTGTGGGCCGCGTGCCGACACAGTTTGGATAAAGCGACAAGAGCGAAAACATCTAAGCGATCTTCAAGTGCGAATTAAGAGTGATCAATAGTGTAATTGTGTTTTAATAATTAGTCTGTTTGAGCTGTAATTAGTGTTGTAAAATAAATTGTTATTTTTGGTTATTAAATCGGCAGTTTTTATTGTCACGAACCCGAAGCTCGTAACAATAATAAATAATAAAATTAAAATAAAATAAATATTTAAGGGGGGCTCCCATACAACAAACGTGTTTTTTTCGGCGTTTTTGCCTTGTGGTACGGAACCCTTCATGTGCGAGTCCGACTCGCACTTGGCCAGTTTTTTTCTATCGTATCAAATTATTATGTTTTCAACACACTATCTACCTAGCATATATCCTGAAGAATATCATATATTTTTTCTGATTTAGTTTACTGTAGTCGATCATATACTTTTATTGCCCACTCCCTCTCATTGAGAGGAGGCCTGTGTCCCAGCAGTGGGAACATTGTAGGCTGATTACGGTTTCTAAAACTTGCGTTTTTTTGCGTTTGGGTCCTGTAAGCCCCTTAAAGAACATCATTAACAGTATAATATTATAATTGTTAATTTTAAAACGCTACAACGTACCGCAAGTCATGATAACGGGTCTTGGACTTTGAAAGTTACGCTGCTGCAATGGAAAAGTTTTGTAAGGAAGCTGTTATGCTTATAAGAGATAGCGGAGCGGTTGAGTGCAGTCAAGAAAAGGGGTACCGTCAAACGGGGTTTTTGACATTGAAATAATATAGTTTGTTGCCAAAAAGGTATTTACTGTATTATAATTAAGTTAACGACAAACTATATTATTTCAACGTTAAAGCCATTTTATTATAAAGTTTCGTCTCGATTCACCGCTGCATCCCTATTCACAAAAAAATTGTCTGATCAACAACGTAAATAACGCCATTAATGTTACCGAACTGTTTAAGGGGGAAGCGCTAAGGTAGCCCGCGAAATTCAATTTTTTTTACGTTTTTTGCAATTTGCTGGTCAGTATTGAGAGGCTTACAGGACCAAAACGCAAAAAACGCAAGTTTTAGAAACAATAAAAGTAACTGTAACTGGGTTGTGGAGGTCAGATAGGCAGTCGCTCCATGTAAAATACTGGTATTCGGCTGCATCCGGTTAGACTGGAAGCCGACCCCAACATAGTTGGGAAAAGGCTAGGCAGATGATGATGATGTGATCGACTACAGTAAACAAAATCAGAAAAATATATGATATTCTTCAGGATATGGTAGGTACAGGTAGATAACAAAACATAATACAACTAATTTGATACGATAGAAAAAAATCATGAGGATACCTCTAAAAACTTTCTTTTTACAATAAAAACCATACTAATATACATACAATCATTCTGATTTTTTGTCTGATTGTTCTACAAGCAACATACTAAAGCACTAGTGTTTCAATTTTTTAGTCCAAACAATAGATTTTTTGTAAATAAATAATTGCTTTATATTTTGCAATAAATTACCAGTGTTGTGTCATCGCGCTTCTCTTTCTTTTCTATGCAGTCCGACAGTGACCGCGCTTTAGGTCATGTAAAGCCCTTTAACATGAATAAGAAACGTCGTCCGCTCCGCTTATGATACTTTCCGCTAGACAGCGGGCGAGACCATCTAAATGAAAGTTGTTGACAAGATCTTAGAAGTTTTAAAGTGATATTGTGAAATAATAACAGTAGCTAGGTTTATTCTGAGTATACATGGTGGTAGGGTCACCGACGCGCAACAACCTGGGCCTCAAATCTGCTATTTCAATAGTGTCAGAATGGTCTATCACTGATTTCATAATTGTTGATTTTGGCAAATTTTGTTAATCTATTAATATAATGGCGTCATTATGACATTCCAATGGTCAACCACTGACACTCCATTGAAAGAAATGGCATAGAATGGTAATCTTGTACCTAATGACAAATGAATGACTGACTTGGGCGTTAATCTGCTAAAATTTTGACAGGTCCTTTGATCAGTGCCCTACCATTAGAACGGCATAGTGCAGTCATTGCTTTTAATTCGTTACGAGTATCGTATATGTGATGTGCCATTGACCGAGCAATGATCGACCATTATGAATTTAGCAGATTACGAACTTTTAGCAAAATGACAATGGGATCGTGTTGGAATGACGAATTTATAAAAATAGCAGACTTGGGCCCCTGTTAACATGGATTCAATACATGACTGAACCCCCCAGTGTTGAAATTTTTCGTCGAGTGTTAAAAAAAAACTGGTCAATCCGACTCGCACACGAAGGGTTCCGTACCACAAGGCAAAAACGCAAAAAAAAAAAAACACGTTTTTTGTATGGGAGCCCCCCATAAATATTTATTTTATTCTGTTTTTAGTGTTTGTTGATAAAGCGGCAACAGAAATACATCATCTGTGACAATTTCAACTGTCTAGCTATCACGGTTCATGTGATACAGCCTGGTGACAGACAGACAGAAGGACAGTGGAGGTAATAGGGTCCCGTTTTTACCCTTTGGGTACGGAAACCTAAAAAAATCGTTTTCTATGAAACAGCAGATATTTTATGATAACCGAAAAAAATTATCTGCGCTAGGATAGGTTACAGTTTGCACGTTAATGTCCCCTCCCCCCCCTGCTACTCTGTAATAATTTAAGGAAATGAGGGGCGTACATGACTAAAAGCACGGTCACTGTCGGACTGCATAGAAAAGAAAGAGAAGTGGATGACACAACGCTGGTAATTTATTGCAAAAGTATGAAGCAATTATTTAATTACAAAAAATTAAAACACTATTATTTTAGTATCTTGCTTGTAGAATAATGTGACAAAAAAACAGAATGATTGTGTCTAAGTATGGTTTTTATTGTAAAAATATAGTTTGTAGAGGTATCTTCATGATTTTTTTCTATCGTATATAATTAGTTGTATCATTTTTTCAACACATTATCTACCTAGCATAATTATATCCTGAAGAACATCATATATTTTTACCGACTTCAAAAAAAGGAGGTTATCAATTCGATACGTATGTATGTAATATTATTGGAATTGCATTATATTCACATATGATGATCTATTAGGGCTTCCAAACAAATATACAAAATTTCATAGACGTATGTATGTATGTATGTATGCATGTATGTATGTATGTTTGTCCACGCATATCTCCGGAACTATTAATCGGATCGTGACCATTTTTTTTTTATTGGCTTACATTTTCTTCAACTTAGGGAACAGTGCAAGTTTCATCAAGATCGATTCAGTAATTTTCAAGATATGGACTAATACGTGTAAGTGTGACGGCCTGGCTTATTGATAAGAGCTACGGGTGTAGTGTCAAAGGGAAAACATTTCAAAACCTTGGTCAAATACTAGTGCAAAAACTAAAAATTACGAAATAAAAAGTAATTAAAAAAAATTAAACCGACTTCAAAAAGAAATTAACTCAAAATTATGAAATAACTTTAATTTCGGAAGTCGGTGGCATAAAACTAAAATACAGATCCCAAGACACCGACTTCCGAAATTAAAGTTATTTCATAATTTTGATTTAATTTCTTTTTGAAGTCGGTTTAATTTTTTTAAATTACTTTTTATTCTGATTTTGTTTACTGTAGTCGATCATATACTTTTATTGTTTCTAAAACTTGCGTTTTTTTGTGTTTAGATGGGCGGATCTCCTCAAAACAATATTCTTGACAAAAATAATTAAGATTTTATAAACCTCGCGGCAGAGCTTCTATTTAAGGCCAGATGTATAGATATATCAAATATAAAGTATGTGGTAATGAAGGCACCCCAAACAGTCCATTAATTTTGGATATTTTTCAAAATCATTAAAAAACGTTGTTGCTGATAATGTCACATTGTGAGAATAATGACGTTATTGTAAAAAATAATGACGCAATGTTGCCGACAATGAGTTGAATAAGTATTATAAATATGGAGATGAATTTACATGTGACTTAAATACTATTTTGGGTATTATTTTGTTATGATATTATGATATGGACAAGGAAAATAAAATGCAATATTATAATAAAATAATATTTTTTGACAAAACATTTAAATTAACATTTGGCAAAAACAGCTTCTTTTAGCCTTCTTATAAGGCCCATTGTGAGCGACCACGTTTCAGTGCCATAAGTCATCACTGGCAACACGCACTGGTCAAAGACTTTCGTCTTGAGACACTGCGGTGAGACGAGAAGATATTGCGTAGCTTCCCGAACGCTGCCCAGCCGAGTCGGACTCGACGATTGACCTCTTTCTCGAAGTTAGACCTACCTAACTGGACAGTTTGTCCCAGGTAAACATACACGACTTCAAGTGTAGCGTCTCCGATCTTTATGAGAGTGGGTGTTACATGGGCATTTGACATGACCTTCGTTTTGTCCATGTTCATTTTAAGACCCACTCTTTCGGAGACTCTACTGAGGTCATCGAGCATTGTACTGACTCTGAGGTCCTCCATAGTCTCAGCCATGACTACGATATCGTCGGCAAACCGAAGGTGCGTTATGTACTCGCCATTGATTTTAATGCCAGCCCCTTTCCAGTCCAGAACCTTAAAGACGTCCTCCAGTGCAGCGGTGAACAGTTTCGGAGAAATAACGTCTCCCTGTCTCACACCTCGCTGCAGAGGGATAGGTTTCGAGGTCTGATCCTGGAGTCGGACTGACATAGTGGCGTTTTCGTACAGACACTTCAGCACCTCGATGTACCGATAGTCGATCTGGCACCGTTGAAGAGACTGCAGTACAGCCCATGTCTCGATCGAATCAAAGGCTTTCTCGTAGTTCACAAACGCTAAGCAGAGAGGCAGGTTATATATAACCTGTATATAATATGTATAACCTGTCGTAGCGTATGTTTGTGGTCTACGGTGCTAAAGCCTTTACGGAATCCGGCTTGTTCGGGACGCTGGAAGCTGTCAAACCTGCGCGCGAGACGGTTCGTGATGACTCTCGAAAACAGCTTGTAGACATGGCTCAGAAGTAAGATGGGCCTATTATTCTTAAGAAGGGCATTGTTGCCCTTCTTAAAGAAAAGTATCACCACACCTCTGTTCCATGCCTGTGCAGGTGTTCTACCCTCGAGTATGACCGAACCAAACAGCTTCTGAAGGGCCTTCAGAACGGGTTTTCCGCCGGCCTTCAGCAGCTCGGCCGTAATTCCGTCATCACCCGGCGCCTTGTTGTTTTTGAGCTGCTTCAGAGCCATCCTAATCTCGTACAGGCTGACGTCCGGGATGTCTTCGCTATAGTGTCGGGTCAATCTAGCTCTTGGGTCGTTTGCCAGATTCGTAACTGGGTTACTTGTTGACGTCTATAACTGTCCATAGAATCTCTCGATCTCTCTCAACAGCTCAGGTTTGGAGGATACGATCCTGCCATCATCGGTCTTCAGTTTAGTAAGCTGGCTCTGTCCAATAGACAGATCTATAGCAAAGACCTTGGAGCCTTTATTTCGCTCTATCGCGTCCTTAATACGGTCTGTATTATAGCGGCGAAGATCGCTTTTCAAGGACTTAGAGATCCGTCTATTGAGTTGCCGGTAATTTAGCGTATCATCTGAAGACTGCAGGATCATCTCGCGCCTCTCCTTCATGAGCCGTAAAGTCGGATCAGAGAGCTTCTTTTCTAAATTCGTACGACGGGTCTTGAAGATCTTAGACCCGACCGTATGGACAGTTTCCACGAACCCATCGTTATAATCGTCCACGGAGCTCCCTAGGCATTCGAAACGATTCTGAAGTTCGAGCTGAAAGCTCTCGGGGTTTTGGACCTGAATAGGTGCTGGGCGGAGCGTAGACTTCATCAGTCGAGATCTTTCCAGCTTGATATTTAAGTTCAATGTGCCTCTTACCATGCGGTGATCGCTTCCGGTTTTCACCGCGTTGATCACAGAGACATCATTGAAAATTTTCTTCTTCGTCGACATAATGAAGTCAATCTCATTTTTAGTTGCACCATCCGCGCTCTGCCGAGTCCACTTTCTGTGCTCACGTTTTCTGAAGAAGGAAAACTCCAAATTGCTCCACTCGCAGCTCATCATCGTTTCGTTTACCCAGTTTCGCGTTAAAGTCCCCCATGACAACGGTAAAGTGAGTTTTAGAGCCATGCATGGCTCTGAAAATATCCTCATACATGGTCTCTACCTCATCGTCGGGGAGTGACGACGTCGGGGCGTAAACCTGTACGACCTTCAACGGATACCTTTCGGATATTCTGAGTATGAGGTACGCCACCCTGGTCGACACACTCTCGATCTTCACCACGTTGCTCACAAGGGACTTATGGACGATAAACCCGACACCACCTTGGGACTGCTGGTTACCCTCCCGGAAATAGAGCAAGTTTCCGGATTTGAGACTTATCAAGTCTTCCCCTCTCTTCGGACTTCAGATAACCCCACTATACTTCACTGTAACCTGCTCAATTCTTCCTTAAGTTCGGTGATCTTCTCGTCGGTCCGGAGTGTACGCGTGTTATAAGTTGCCAGGTCCAGTTTTCGGTGATTGTGGTAGCCGGATCTCTTCCGGGGATTCTTAGCACCCCTTGCCTCACCGTGGCCTTGGCCGCTACCGTAGCCAAAGGTAGGCGGGCCGCCGGGTACTAGGGGCCAAGAGTTTTTTGTGCTTGTCATTCTTGCGGGGGGGGGGGGGGGGGGGGGTGTTGCCATAATCGCCACGCTTGGCAGGTGGGTTGGCGACCGCAATATGGTATGGTGGTGGAATGTATAGAGAACGTTGCTGCCCATTCTCCGGTACGACCCTTAGTCGCCTTTTACGACACCCACGGGAAGCATGGGGTGGTGCTATTCTTTAAGTCCGGCACCACACAGACCAATCCTTTACGTACTGGTACATATTTTGTATCTGCTCCGGACTGTTACCGTCTAGCTCAATTTGAACACTTTCATATCTAAACTCATTGCTTATATTGTAGCTACGATATAATTTCAAATTTTGCTGGTCTTCACAGAGTGCCTTACGCAGACCACCTTGATATGTTGCAATTATAAATGCGAAATCTTCTAAAATATTGGTGAACTGATTAACGTTCACATTCTATTCATGTGTATTACAAAGACATAATATGTCAGCTTCATATTTCGGCTAAAATGACAATACATTTCAAATAAACGTTATGCAAACAAAAAAATATAACAAAAACCTCGAAACGAACAATAGCACCATGCAGACAGATAAAATAAATAAAATAACGCAATTAACCATACATTCATTATAAATTTGTTAAAAAATAAAAGAAAAAGTGTATTTTTCCGAATTTGCCAAAAAAATATGTTATTGTACCAAGCTTTATGCCGAAATTAACGGAAACCAACAAAAACACGATATATCTAACTACACACATCAAAAGTGTCTAGGGATCAAGCATTTTTATGCGGATTTCTTGAGATTGAGATGTGGCTTTGTAATAAATTTATGATTTTATAAATTTATATGGATCCTTTTTGGTGCATTTCATAATTTGAATCAGGAACTGTGAATCAAATTCGAGTAAAAGATGAAAATCAGCTGTCAATATTTTCCCTATAAAAACATACAACGCATTGAAGACATTATTAGTGCTACTGTTTCCCTACTACTGATTAAAACCAACGTTATTATGGAGCGGCGACGTCATTTAAGCAGGGAAGAAATGCTCAGAGCCGTGGGAATGATAGAAGCTGGTTCCCGGCAACGTACTGTGGCTTTAGCTCTGAATACAAGTCAGAGTGTTATCAGTCGACTTTGGACACGTTACCGAAGCACTGGTACCGTGGCTGAGCGCCATGGAGGACGGTATCGCTGCACCACACGGAGACAAGACCGATACATTCAAATCTTAACTCGAAGAGCTCCAACAATAACCGCCATGATGTTAGCCGTGAGGCTTCATCACTCTTCAGGGAACTTAATTAGCGACCAAACAGTCAGAAACCGCTTGCATGAAGTGAACCTTCATTCCCGAAGACCGCTACGGGTACCACCTATAGCAATGCACAATCGTAGGATTCGATATCAATGGGCTCTTGAACACAGAAATTGGGCAGAAGAACAATGGCGTTTCGTGTGCTTTTCTGATGAGTCTCGTTTTGGTATGAGACCGGATACAAGACGTATACGACACTGGAGAACCCCTGGACGCCAACAGCGATTAAAATCCTGCCAGGAAGTCCATCCTTATAGTGGTGGAACCATCATGGTATGGGCGGGTATTTGGATCGGCGGAAGAACTGAGTTGATTTGGATCAGAGGCAACCTCAACGCTCAAATTTATGCTGAGACGATTGTATCAGACGTCAGTTCCTCTACAAGTGCAAATCGGTCCCTTATTTCAGTTAATGCATGATAATGCACGACCGCACACCGCAAGAGTTGTAAGACAGACTCTCGCCGCAGCTAACATCAATGTCCTGCCCTGGCCTGCTCAGTCGCCAGACTTGAACCCGATTGAGCATGCATGGGATATGCTACAGAGAAGAGCTCTGCCGAATATGGAGGGTATCCAGTCGCAAGAAGACCTTTTTTTGTTGTTGCAACGAACATGGGCGGCCATTCCACAGCGTGATTTGGATGAACTCATTTTGAGTATGCCAAACCGATGTTCTTGTGTTGTTAGTGTTCGCGGTAGAAACACGGATTATTAATTGTTTAAGTTACCCAATAAAATTTTAAAGAAAACTGTTATTTCAGTCTTTTTTTCGAACTTTTGTGTTAGTGGTTCAAATGTCAAAAATCCCTTTATTAGGAAAATGGCAAATTTCTTTATTAATGCAAAGGTGACTTGGTTTATCGTTACTGTGACAAACGAAAACACTTCATTTGATGAATCCTTAAAGAAAATTTTAATTAATATCAATCAGGAGAAAAGTTATTGCAAAAATATATGTTGATCCTTAGACACTTTTGATGTGTGTATTAGGTCAAATACTAAAATCATTATCGGTAACAATCGTCATTGCTCAATCAAGACAATATCATTTTTAGCAACACGTGTCATTGTCGTCTCATGCGACGTTGCTGAAAATGATGTTGCCAATAATGACGAATTCTAGAAAGTTCACCATTTTACAAAATAATTAGGTATATTCGTCGGAGAGAGTGCCACATGCAGTATTAGTTTCACGCATACTTCAACTTTGTTACATAAAAACACTTCATTATGAAGAAATAATTGAGATACAGTCAAAAATAAGAATGACGATTGTGATGACAAACTTTGGAGAATCAAAATGAAATACTTCCTGCTCAAATCACGCGACGTCCTTATAGTCCAAAGCCTGTCAGCCGACTGAGGCGCGGGGTGAAGTGTCGCTTAAACATCATTTGACTATTCGGTCGCGTTTCGTTATAAGTAAAAAAATTACACACAACATTGTTGCCGATAATGACGCTTATTTTTTGAACATTGTTTGATTACATTTTAAAGTAACTTTTAATACAGTTTTCTAACATTACTGTAATGAAAAACGTTCTTTATTTATCTAAGTTTAATATTTATTCACACAATGTATCACATTCAATACACTGAATTTTTTATGTCACGAAATGTTGGAAATTATACCCAGGCGACACGCCAAATATTGCCGATTTTTAAAGTAATATTTGAATATCTTTATTTTGTGTGATTTAAAGCTCAAAATGGCTCCGATAGCATCTTTATAATTTATTTAAGTAATGGATTAAAAATGTTTGACTTTGAAATTCTTTAGTATTGATGAGTATTGTAGCGAGACATAAATTTTGGCCCTCTGAAATATTCACCCAGATCCTGTAAGCCCCTTAAGTAAATCCGCCACTTTTATTAATATTTGGACTTAATATTATTAACTAGGGAGAAAACGAGGAATACGTTAGTATGGATGGAGTGAACGCCAACGACCATTTGTGTGTGTCCTTCTTACGAAGACGGTTGACATGACACTTCGCCGGATAAACAACATGGCCGACAAATTCTTTCCATTTTGAAATACGAGCTGATAAAATAATTTGAATAAATGACGTGCTGACGTCATATCCGTCTGTGGGTCGTAAGCGTATGCGCAACTTCAGTTTGATAACTTGTGTATGAGTTGATGGAATAATTTAGTGGCTAAATTGATAACGTAAAGGGCACAGTAAAATTTTGAGTTTAATTTTTAGGGTTCCGTACCCAAAGGGTAAAAACGGAACCCTATTACTAAGACTTCGCTGTCCGTCCGTCCGTCTGTCTGTCACCAGGCTGTATCTCAAGAACCGCGGTAGCTAGACTGTTGAAATTTTCACAGATGATGTATTTCTGTTGCCGCTATAACAACAAATACTAAAAACAAAATAAAATAAATATTTAAGGGGGGCTCCCATACAACAAACGTGTTTTTTTTCATTTTGCCGTCTGTCTGTCACCAGGCTGTATCTCAAGAACCGCGGTAGCTAGACAGTTGAAATTTTCACAGATGATGTATTTCTGTTGCCGCTATAACAACAAATACTAAAAACAAAATAAAATAAATATTTACGAGGGCTCCCATACAACAAACGTGTTTTTTTCGGCGTTTTTGCCTTGTGGTACGGAACCCTTCGTGTGCGAGTCCGACTCGCACTTGGCCAGTTTTTTGTTTTCAGTTGTCTTGGTTTGAGTGCCTTTTAAAGTGTGGATCTTGATGTCTTTGCTAGTAGGTATACATACAAACATAAACTCCCGTCTACTTCCCATAAGGGGGTAGGCAGAAACTGCAGAATGTCCTTACATACTCCTTTTACTAGCAACCTGCGGGCCAATTGCGTAACACATTATCAATCGGAATCGGTTTCATTTTGACAGTTCAACAACATTCATTGCGTTATTTACGTGTTGATCAGACAAATTTTATGAAGCATTGGATTAGCAATTTGCTTCAAAATGATTCAGATTCCGATTGATTGAGGTGCAGGTTTGCCTTGCCCCCGACAGCAAATAGCTGTCGGAAGAAGAGCGGTAGTGTATTTCATTAAGGGCTGATTTTTCTGATGAGATGATGATCTGATGCTGACATCTCTTTGAGGCGCGCGTGGAACACGTACGCGCCGTCCGGCACGGGCCTGGTCCTGATCGGACGGTGAGCTACCCATTACTCTCCGCCCGCAGGCCCGCGCCTACGGTGGCCGGTACACTAACAAAATTTTCGGGTTTTAGACTTTGTGAACAGCGTTTAGAGGACTCGTACGATAACATTGATTAATGCTCGATACGATACGGAAACGTATCGAGTGGTTGTGAATACTATGCAGATTTAACGACACATTCATACATCTGCATAGCTATTCAGAAAGCAAATCAGCTTATCGAAATGTGTCATTTTCGATGCGATAGCCTGTCGGATGGTTGTGAATAGTTTTTTTTTTTTGGATGGGAAATCATGAAATTTAATGATCCCTCCCGCTCTGGGTGGAGCGGAAGGGAGTGTCAGACTCTTACTGACAAAAACCCACCCGTGTTCCTTCGTTAGCCCTTTATGTTCCGGGCCAGCGGTAACCCTTTCGGACAATCCCGCTGACCCGGCAGGCTTCGGCCCTAAGGGGGGACCCCTTTTCTTTATGCTGACTTCTCTTTAAGGCGCCCGTGGCACACGTACGCGCCGTCGGGCACGGGCCTACGGTGGCCGGGAGTCGTCACGCGGCTCCCGACGCCCGGAGCGTCTCCCGCGGCGGCTGGGACGGGAGGCTTTCTCCCTCATCCAGCCCGCCACCTCCTTCGCTAGCATGACTGCTTCGCAGAAGGAGGTGACTGCCTCCCACTCCCTCTCGCTCCGGACCATGGCTTGCACCAGGGCCGGACGCGAGAGGTCGCCGCCGCTGCCGATCGCCTCTACGAGGACACGGCGGTGCTCCGCCCAAGCGGGGCAGACCCCCACCGTGTGCTCCACCGTGTCCTCTGGAGTTGTGAATAGCTATGCTGGTCATACACGCACACTGGTTGCGAGTATTATGCACGTGTGCGTGAATTCTCTCTGAAGAACATTACCAATATGGTCACTAAGTTATATTCTCTAAACATAACTTTGAACCTAAATGAACCAATTAAAATCATTAATTATTTGATTTGGACGTATCCGAAACCCTGACATCTATAACTCTGAAGTTTCGATGTCGTGTCGACTTGTCACTTGTCATGTGCCTTTTTATTTTTTTTTTTATTTTTTTTACGTGGAGAAATGCTCATGCATTCTGCACTACCACGGGGAGATAGTGCACTTATGTGGGACTCTAACCCACTAAAACTCCACGGTGTCCTCCTCTGCCGCTTATGGCGGGAACACGGGCACGCGTTAATAACTTTGTGACTGTTAGGAGTCTTAAAAGTATTACATTGAATCCATGCTGGAAGGAAACATAAAGCACTCATCCGTGAACCCGCCGCGGCTGTCCGTCACCGGACCCTCCTCCGGGGAGTACTCCCCATCACCGGCGCACCAGAACACATAGCACGCCGTGACCACCCCAGGGACCAAACCAGCACATGGGCGCCAGACGACCCCGTCTCTGCCACCCTTGGTCCCCCTGCGACGAGTCAGGTCATTGGCCCCGCCGCCTGCCAATTTTCGGCCGCAGAGGATAGGGAGAGTGGCCAACGTCATACCAACACTCCTCTTCCCCTGCGGCCCCACCGCGTCCGCCATCGAACGGTGGCGACCCCGTCAAGGCCGCGGAAGGTAGGGAGAGCGGCGCACCGTAATACCGGCTCTCCTCTCCCGCCGCGGCCTCCAACCCTCAGCCGCGATGCCTCCGGTACGACATCGCGGCCCGCCTCAGTTGCGATGTCGCCCAAGCGGCACCGCAACCTACATGTTGACCGCTACGTCGTCGGCTTGTTGGCAAAAGCCCTGACGAGCGGCCCCTCCTCGGGTTCCTCTTCGCTTCACCGTGGGTGTCCAAGCCACGGCTACTGAGCCCCCCCGCCTCGACAATGCGGGAACCCACTGGGGGGGACTTGTCATCTGCCTGCCTTTAGGTAACCAACTATGTTGGGGTCGGCTTCCAGTCTAACCGGATGCTTCTGAATGCCAGTATTTAACATGGAACGACTGCTTGTCTGACCTCCACAACCCAGTAACTGGGTAACACGATACCCCTTGCTAAGACTGGTTGTCAGACTTTCGGGCGTCGGACGACCCGTAACGCCTATCAAATATCCAAGAGTGGCATCCGGGACCAACGGCTTTCCGAGGCACGGAGTGGTCTTGGTATGTCAAGACGGGCACCCATCCACATCCGAACCGCGGCAAGCGTAGCTTAACCTGAGCGATCGACCCGTGCGGCTGGTATAACTTAGCCACGAGCCCCTTCAACACAACGAAACAAAAGTACTCTCCTGTGTCGATGTCAGTAGAGCATTCAGCAGAATTAGTATTCTAAAGTATACAAGGTCGAATTAAATTAGCTAACGAAACTTAACTGACTGATGGGAATCGAAATTAAACAAGATGAAACAAAATAAAATGTTTTGATGATAATTTATATTGAGGTCAACGACCGAATGTAGTGTAGTATTTGCTTGAAATATCAGTTCAAAAATCTGGTTTTGTTTTTGTACACTTCACAGACATGATAAAATAAACACAAAAAAAAACTGATTTCCACAACTCAGACTTCATGTAACAACATTACCAGCGGTCGTTGACCCCAAATTAAATTATCATTATCAATTTTTTGTTTTATCGAGGGGCCCGTGGCTAAATAATAACAGCCGCACAGGTCGATCGACTAGGTTAAGCTACGCTTGCCGCGGATGGTCTGTGGATGGGTGAACATCTTTACATATCGTTGGTCCCGGCTGTCATTCGTGGATCTTTGACAGTCGTTACGGGTAGTCAGAAGCCCGAAAGTCGGACAACCAGTCCTACCAAGGGGTACTTATCGTATTACCCAGTCATTGGGTTGTGGAGGAAAGATATGCAGTCGCTCCGTGTAAAATACTGGTATTCAGCTGCATCCGGTTAGACTGGAAGCCGACCCCAACATAGTTGGAAAAAGGCTAGGCAGATGATGAGTTTTTTGTTTTATCATGATATCGGTTCCCATCACGTTTGCTGAGTTTCGCTACCTAATTTAATTTGACCTTTATAAATACAAATATCGCTTAAAAAAACTCAAAAGTCAAAGCATTTATTTCAATTAAACCAATTACAGGCACTTTTGAATTGTCAAGGGGTCGTTCAGTCAGAAAGATGAAGCTAGATGCCCCATACTACTTTTTCACATTCCTATCCACAATGATATTATAAAGGAAAGATACGCTACGTTCGTGCTGAGCGACGACGTTCTGTATTGTTGCGTTGTTATTACAAAGCACTTACTGCGATAGATAATACGGAACGTATGACACAGAAAGAGATAGCTATCTGTAGGGTGTTGCTCGCTGCTATTAGCGGACTAAATGAAACTGAATTTGTCAGCAACAATTTGCGTGCGCTAGTGCGATACTAAAGCGCGGTAACTGTCGGACTGCATAGAAAAGAAAGAGAAGTGCGATGACAACGCTGGTAATGTATTGCAAAATATGAAGCAATTATTTATTTACAAAAAATCTATTGTTTGGACTAAAAAATTGAAACACTAGTGCTTTAGTATGTTGCTTGTAGAATAATCTGACAAAAAATCAAAATGATTGTATGTATATTAGTATGGTATTTATTGTAAAAAGAAAGCTTTTAGAGGTATCTTTATGATTTTTTTCTATCGTATCAAATTAGTTGTATTATGTGTTCAATACACTATCTACCTAGCATATATCCTGAAGAATATCATATATTTTTCTGATTTTGTTTACTGTAGTCGATCGTATACTTTTATTGTTTGTAAAACTTGCATTTAGCTCTTGTAAGCCCCTTAAGGGGTTTACAGTAAGTAAACCCCTTAATATAATATCATTGTTTTCCATGGTGTTGAATTCTACTTTACCCATCGATATTTCTAAACAGCCTTTAGACTTTGCACACAGCCAGCCGACTGCAACCACTTTTTGTCTCGCTATTGTAAATGCAACGTAGAGTGGATCGGACAAAAAAGAGTGAGCGAGCGAGCGAGGTAGCTAACAGTACGCAAGTGGGGCAGTAAGTCAAGTCGACGCAGTCTTGGGAATGAGTTCTGTGGGGTAATTGCGTAACACACTATCAGTAGCAATGGGTTTCATTTTGACAGTTCAACAACATTCATTGCGTTATTTACGTTGTTGAGCAGACACATTTTTCAAACATATGGAGCAATGGTTTAGAAATATGCTTCGAAATGATTCAAATTGAGAGTAATAGTGTGTTACGCAATTAGGGTGCGGTGGGGTAATTGCGTAACAGACTAAGGGGTGATTTTACCAAAGTAATATACTTTTATCCTTGGAATAAAATTGACGTCTGACAGTTCTAGTACAGAAAAACTGACAAAAAGTCAAAATTTATTCTCAGGAAATGACTTATTCTAGGTATAAGAGTTTAGGGAAATTCGCTTTAACAATGGCAATGTCTGTCGTTTCCTGTTGACAGCGATGCGGACGAATTTTTTGATGCCCTTTGATTATTTCCCGTCCTTTTCATATACTTGTTCATATTATTATTATTTTAAGACTGTTAGCTTTTTAAATTATGTAAACACTGAAGCATCACCTTTGTACCTATTTTTCTGTTCTGTTTTTTTCTTGTCTGTTTATATTATGTGTGTACATAAATGGTTAAATAAATAAATAAAATAAGATTTAATACTGCAGTTCGCAAAATGTCTGTTATTTTGACAATTCAACAACATTAATCACGTGATCTACGTTGTCAAGCTTTTCGAACATAATTATGCAGCAATGGATTAGCAATTTCCTTCAAAAATCAAATTTGTTGGATTGTAATTGAAAAGGGGTTACGCAAGAATCGATGACTCAGTTCCAAATCACTGTGCACCAACTGTTAGTGCAAAAGATCCTGCTAAAGCATTCAGAAATACACTGGAATCCCATGTAAAGTACAAACTTCGTCCTTGTAGAGCTTTTTTTTTAAAAACATTGCCCCACACTAGGAATTTCTCTTGTATTTGGGTGCGTTTACAAACATTTGTTTCAATGTTTTAAACGCACCCGCAATACAAGAGAGTACCCACAATACAACACAATAGATATGAGTTTTCATATACACAAACAGCCAGACCCGGAACAACAAAGTCAAAAGTCAAAGTCAAATCATTTATTTCAAATAGGCACATTAAAGGCACTTTTGAACGTCAAAAAAAAACTAAATAGAAATGATTCTAGTCGCCCATTCGAAAAGGTAGTTTTCGTATGGAGAAGAATGGGCAAGAAACTCCACCGTTACTCTTTTAAAAATGTTTTACAAGGTCTTGTATACATAATAAAAATTATATGTGAACACGATGCACCCATAATAAAATTAGTCTACCACAAAAGGTAAAAAGAATTAAAAATTAAGCAATGACAGGTAAATCAAATAAGTGATAGATACATGGTGCTCACATATTTACAAGTTATAAAAAAAATACTACTACAACTACTTGTAGGTCATATGTGTTATAATAATGTTTTTGATGATATTCTTGCCTGTAGAGGGGAGTCCCTGGTGTCCTGAAATACAAGTCATGGCTTAGTTTAGGCACCAGTCTCCCACAAATGAACATTGTCCTTCATTATACTAATTATGTTTTCCTCTTTTAAGTTTTAGTTAATAAGTGTTATTTGTGAAAGAAAATATTTTTTTTTATTATTATTATTTTATTATACAAATAGGTAGATAGATAGATAGATAAACCATTTATTTGGCGCACACAAAAAGACAGCACAACACACAAAAGTACAATATTAGATAATAACCAAACTACCCACATGATTATAATACAAAAACAAGGTGCCGATAAAAAAAAAAAAAAAATGTTCCGTGCGGGAATCAATTGGGAAGGTGGAACCGGAGCTGACTACCCATACAAAGCATTGTCACACTCCTTCTTGAGGCTGTCTTGATGCAAGAGTTGTCAACTTCTACTGCTTTATCGAGACCCTCTGCGTCGCATTAAACTTGTGATCAACTTAAAAACTCGTATTACTGTTGTGTCTTTACTGTGGCTCACGTCTAGCGGTTTCTAAACCAGCTTAGGGGACGCACTAGGAAAGCCACGGGATACAACTTAGTCTCTAAAACTTGTTATACATGTTAACGAAAAAGTGTGCAATCCGTCATTCTATACAATTCCTAGGAAATATGTACAATAATACAATTCCTAAAATAGATAGGAAATCTATGATATATTTTGTAATATGCACTTTTCCTAGGAAATCTATACATTTCCTAAATAGCAATCGGGAATCTTAAAAATTCAATATGTTGTGCTACTAGACGACGTGGATGCAAGAGCGAGCGAAGGGCACTCCGAGGTTCGGTTTGGTTTGGTTCCTTTAAACCCTGCAGACAGAAATAGGCTCCATCGACCTGACGTCGACGTCGACGATGACGTCGTTAGAAATAAAACATGCAGCATGCTAAATTTATGCTTTAGAATGTTTAAATGCTTAATCTGATTTCAGTTTACAAACGTGTTTTATTTCTTTTAGTCACAGAAAGCATTACTTTTTATATATTTCCTAGTATCATCTTGGAATTGCATACAATTCCTAGGAAATACATACATTTCATAGGAAATGTGTGTATTAAAGAATCTTTGAAAGATTATTTTACACGTTTCCTAAGTAGGCTCGGAATTGCATATATTTTCTAGGAATTGTGTAAAATTCCTAGGTTTCATATATTTCCGGTAACATACACATAAATATTACTTACATTTACATTCATTTTTGGAATCTTCTAGTACGAGCTCTATAAGCTATGTTGAAGCGAATAGTTAACTTTTATTAAGTATTTACTTATTAAACAGTGAATATCCATACTAATATTATAAATTCGAAAGTAACTTTGTCAGTCTGTCTGTCTGTCTGTATGTTACCTTTTCACACCTAAACCACTGAACGGATTTCGATAAAATTTGGCAGAGAGATAGATTGCATCCCGGGGAAGGACATGGGGTAGTTTTTATCGACATACCTCGTGGGCGAAACCGCGGGCGGAAGCTAGTATACTTCCACCTAGTAGGCTTCCAGTCTACCGGAAGCAGCTGAATACCAGTATTTTACATGGACCTCCACAACCCAATTACTGGGTAATACGATACCCCTTGACAAGACTGGTTGTCAGACTTTCGGGCTTCTGACTATCCGTAACGACTGTCAAAGATCCACGAATGACAGCCGGGACCGACAGCATGCTTTCCGAGGCACGGAGGGGTCGCGGTATGTAAAGATGGTCACCCATCCACAGACCAACCGCGGCAAGCGTAGTTTAGCCTGATCGATCGACCTGTGCGGCTGTTATTATTTAACCACGGGCTCACTCTGTCGTGTAATTTAAAAATGGAACGATCTTCTACTCCGAAACATGGCAACCAAGGAGGTAACTTATCAAAAATTAAACCGGTTTAAAGTAATCAAGAAACTAATAAACAATTTGGCGCGTAAACAATTAATTATTCCATAACCATAACCATAATCAGCCTATAATGTTCCCACTGCTGGGACACAGGCCTCCTCTCGGTGAGAGGGGGTGGGCCGTAATCCACCACGCGGGCCCAGTGCGGATTGGCAGATGTCACATGTCTTCGAATTTTTGGTTCTAGGACATGCCGGTTTCCTCACGATGTTTTCCTTCACCGTTTTGAGAGCAGTGGTGATGAAATAATTTACACAAAGTAAAGCGCCTGTGTGGGTTCGAACCTACGACCTACAACTCGTAAGTCGCGGCCGTTACCACTTGGCCACCATTGCTCTCGTTCCATTAATTATTCGTTCGTCATTGATTCTGGAATTCATAATTAATTTACTCAGTTTGAATTTCCGCGCATTATTTGAGAAAAGTACTATAACAGCCTTTGCAACTAGGTATTGATGGACTTACTTACTATGCGTCCGTCCCTTTTTTTTATTTTTTTATGGATTGGAAATCATCAAATGACCCCCTCCCGCTCTGGATGGAGCGGAAGGGAGTGTCAGACTCTTCCTGACTAAAACCCACCCGTGTTCCTTTCTTAGCCCTTTATGTTCCGGGCCAGCGGTAACCCTTTCGGACAATCCCGCTGACCTGGCTGCGTTCGTCCCTCAATGCCTCTTTTGCAGGCCGCTGCAGTAATATACTATTTCTGGTCATAATTATCTTTCACACATTCCATCCATCGTTTCTTTGGTCTTCCTCTACTCTTATAGCCATCGACATTCATACTCAAAACTCTCCTCACGACTTTTTCCTCATTTCTCTATACCATGACAACCGATTTCCACACAACTTTTCAGTTACCGGTGCCACTCAAGAAATTATAATACAAACCTGTAGACAATCGCAAATCAAGTGGAATGCGTAAAAGTAAAAATTTCAAAACGCAACAAAACAGCAATCAGTTAAATGCTTGTGTATTCATGCAAAACCGACGCTCGGCCATTGTATGCCATTGCCAACTGATGATACAGCGTTAGATCACAAAATACAGAGAGTACAGAAGGCAATCTACATACAAAGTGCGCTCGAGCAACGCACACATAGACACCGCTCACGGACACGTTATCTCGGACGGGTTGGGAGTAGTGCGAGCGCGAGTGCCATCCGCTTGAGACACGCGTCTGTGAAGTGCAAAAATGGAGCAACAAAAAAATGGCTATCGCTCGATTTATATATTTTCCTATTTTGAATCAGTATAAACGAAGTAACTTTTTTGTAAGGTAAATTCACGCCACCAACTAACTAACTACGTAAGTTGAAAACATGATTTTTTGTTTGTAAAGATATTGTGTTGTTTTAGTGTCGTTTGATCTAGATACGAGTGCCACTACCACGATAGTTTTTTGTCCATAAGCCAAAGTTAACAACCCTAGCGGGACCGCCGAGCGTAGGTATAAAAAGTGAAGTACATACATGTGATTGCCTTCTGTACTCTCTGTATTTTGTGGTTAGATTAAGACATCCATACTGATGATATTATAAAGAGAGGTAAAGTTTGTAAGTTTGTATGTAGGGGGTAATCTCTGGAACTACCAGTCGGATTTGAAAAAAATCTTTTTGTATTTGATAGCCCAATTCTTGAGGAAGGCTATAGGCTATTTAACATAACGCTATGACTCTTAGGAGCTAGTTGAATACATCGACGGCGCGCGGTTACTGCGATGCAGTCCGTCTGATTGGGTGTACCTACAAACTAAACAAAAATTATTTAAAAAATACCTCGATATCTTAATGTACTATAAATAAGTTATTTAACAGATAACAGCATCTGTCCTTTGAAATTAAACAAAATTAAGATAAATAACCACTTCACGGTCAAAATGATAGGACATCCAAATGAAATAGTCTGTTGTTAACAAAACGTGCTTGATAATACACGTTTTGTTTTTATTTTTTTATATCTATTTAAGTACTTTTTTATCACAACTATTCAAAAAGAGCTAGTGTATTCTTCGAAACAGGGACTAAAATAGCTCTTTAATCCCTAGGGACTAAAAGTTATTTGAATTTGGAATGTGGATATTGTTAGTAAAAGTTCCAATCACCAAAGAGATCAAGCACGAACATTATATGAACAAGTAACAGGCCGTATGATAAATTAAAACGAGCGCGAGCCAAATAAAAAAAAAGTTTGTGAAAAATAAAAAACGCGCGAAAAGCATTCTGCCTTCATTCGTAATTAGTTACTCAAAATTGTATGTAAATAAATAAACGTACTATTCTTACTATTCAGTTGCACTTACTTATTTTTCATAGAGGGTGATAAAAAGTAGTGTCCACCTCGGGAGCAACGTTATTTTAAGCTCGAGTGACGTGCTTTGAATCCCTCTCGCCTTCAAAATTGTTGTTTGCTCCCTTGGCAATCAATCCACTATTTTTAGGGTTCCGTACCCAAAGGGTAAAAACGGAACCCTATTACTAAAAGACTTCGCTGTCTGTCCGTCTGTCTGTCACCAGGCTGTATCTCATGAACCGTGATAGCTAGACAGTTGAAATTTTCATTATTAAATTAAAGTTATTTCATAATTTTGAGTTAATTTCTTTTTGAAGTCGGTTTAATTTTTTTAAATTACTTTTTATTATTTTGTTAATTTTGTATTTTGTGTTTCACGAACTGTGTCCAAATAAACTTTTTTCTCTCTTTCCCTTCGTGTGCGAGTCCAACTCGCACTTGGCCAGTTTTTTTTAATTAGTCTTAATTGTAAAAGAACTCGGTATGCAAAAATATTCATAACTTTTAGGGCAATGGAGTTATGGCCGACGAAAGATTTTTGTTAGAAATAACCTTCTCTATCTCCCTATTTCGTTTGATCCAAGACTTTTTGACCGCACTGTATATCCATACTAATATTATAAATATATAAATTCGAAAGTTACTCTGCCTGTCTGTCTGTATGTTACCTTTTCACGCCAAAACCACTGAACGGATTTCGATAAAATTTGACAGAGAGATAGATTGCATCCCGGGGAAGGACATAGGATAGTTTTTATCCCGATATTCCTACGGGATCGACACTTATGCGGGTGAAACCGCGCTTTACGAAATACAATCGAAGTTTTCGCTTATGCTATCAACGCAGACAAATTCGATGTTTTATTTTTTTAATATCTGGAAGGTTACGCAGACCTTGAAAAACTACGTGACATCTCATTCATATCAATTTTGTATAATTGTTTAATATCATGTGACACACTGAAACGTGTTTGACAGGGCATTTTTTTTCGCAAATAGACGATATTTATGGCTAGAAAGAGGGTACCTTGTCATGGTAAATCTGGTGCGGAGGAATGAGGAAAGTTTGGAGAATGAATGTCGATGGCTATAAGAGTAGGGGAAGACCAAAGAAACGATGGATGGAATGTGTGAATGATGATATGGTTAGAAAGAAGGTAACTAATGGAGCTCCTTAAGTCCTGAGTTGAGCTGCAAGATTACTATCAAATGTGTGCACTGACTGATGGACAATGGCCCAAGTCTGCTTCGTCATTCCAACACGATCCCATTGTCATTTTGCTAAAAGTTCGTAATCTGCTAAATTCATAATGGTCCATCATTGGTCGGTCAATAGCACAGAACATTTATACGATACTCGTAACGAATTAAAAGCAATGACTGCACAATGACGTTCTAATGGTAGGTCACTGATCAAACTGTCAAAATGTTAGCAGATTACCGCATAAGTCAGTCATTCATTTGTCATTATGTACGAGATTACCATTCTATGCCATTTCTTTCAATGGAGTGTCAGTGGTTGACCATTGGAAAATCATAATGACGCCATTATATTAGTAGATTACCAAACTTGGCAAAATCAACAATTATGAAATCAATGATAGACCATTCTGACACTATTGTAATAGCAGACTTGAGGCCCAGATCCACTCAATCTGTGTGGTTCTATCCTCAAAAGACCAAGACCACCTTTTCAGATGGATATGGACATGATCTTCACATGATCTGACCAAGATTATGTCTGGACTTTAAAAGAGAATATGACCTCTGAGTTAGTTTCGGCCTTTCTTCTCAGAGTAGTCGGTTAGGAAACACGGACCTCATCTGTTTTTAAAACATGATTGACGATTGAAAGTGTTTGTACAGACACCAGCACACCAGGCTACTACAATCTGTCAAATTTCTTTAATAGATTTTCCAATGTGACTCAGGCTTTTTTTTTTTTGGGTGGGAAATCATCAAATGACCCCTCCCGCTCTGGGCGGAGCGGAAGGGAGTGTCAGACTCTTACTGACTAAAACCCACCCGTGTTCCTTCACTTGCCTGTGCCAGGGGCCACGGTATCTCTTTCGAACAACCCGCGACCCTGTCCCTGGCCCTTTTTTTTTTTTTTTTTGTTGTCGGGGGGAGACCTTCAAAAGGCACCCAGACCTCCGGGGAGGGAGGTCGGGAGTGTGGGATTTTTACCTCACTAAAACCACCCCGGTGATCACCATCAGCACATAGGGGTGGTCCCGGTTCCTCTTGAAAGACCAATTCCGGAACCCCCCCGTGCAACGCCTGAAAGGCACATCCCTGGGCCAAGCGGACCCCGTCAGTTGGTGCTGACATCTCCTTGAGGCGCGCGTGGAACACAACGCGCCGTCGACCCGGGCCTGGTCCTTACCGGACGGCGAGCTGCCCATTGCTCGCCGCCCGCAAGCCCGCGCCTACGGTGGCCGGGAATCGGCTATCGACTCCCGACGATGTGACTCAGGCTGGCTGGACAAATCTTCAAAATAGCTCGCATTTAACTAGGTCAACAGGGCACTTTATGTGACGACTAAACACCCTTATTTCAGAATTTTTGACGCTACAGAATCTTAGATAATCGATCGAGAACGTGTTCAGCCAGCTTGAAAAACCACTTTTCGCTGGTCTCTCAATCTCGGCGACGGAAGTGATTTTGACGACTTTTTGCATATCAACGGGCGTCACATAAATTTGTGACAGGCATCGAGCTAAAAGTTTTGTGATGCGTACAGCGGTTTAGTAGAAAAATGCAAAATTCTGTGTTCAGCCAGCTTGAATCTATACTACTAATAATAAAGCTGAAGAGTTTGTTTGTTTGAACGCGATAATCTCTGGAACTACCGGTCAGATTTGAAAAAATCTTTTTGCATTTCATAGCCCAATTCTTGAGGAAGGCAATAGACTATTTAATATCACGCTATGACCCTTAGAGCCGAGCAAAAAGAAAAAAAGTCAGAATTAACGCTAAGCGAATACGAAGTGTTGCGACGAGGTGGGGGTACAAGAAATTTCACGCGGACAAAGTCGCGGGCAGAAGCTAGTTTACGTATAAAACTTCTGGCTGGCACTTCCGAATCTCAATACCTAACGGGAGCGTTTTCCATTGCGTCACTAAATGTTAGTAAAGGAACCTTTCCTTTACTAACATTTAGTGACGCAATGTGTGACGCTAATAACGCGTCTATACAAACCTACTTACAGAAATGAAATCATTTATGATTTTGGTAACACTCACTTCATATTTTTTGCTAAGTTCGAAACTGCGTATCTCTGCTTCCCTTTTTTTGCCTCGTCCAATGTTCAAATCTGACGTCGTTTGTCAAAAAAACAATTTTTTTTTTGTGTAACATTAGATTGTGTTATCTCCCCGTATATTAGCAGACTTGTTTGTATCCATCATTCTATTCATTCATGTTCTTTCGATTGTGGTATTGACGTAGGTAATCAGTTCCTCACATAAACAAATAGACAGACAATTAACTGAGAAAGTACCGTTTATGTAATAAACGGTACTTTCTCAGATTAACTATGACCACTTAAGATGCCACTAGTCGATATTTTTTCCATACAATATTCGGGAGAGTATTACTCCACTGTTTGACTTTTTGCATTCAAAGTTAAACATGATATTGTTTTGACTTATTAATAATTATGTCTATACGGAAACAAAATAGTAAAATAAAAAGCCATTAAAAAGTTATGAGCCAACAAAGATTCGTTTTTCTTGCTGTTTTTAACGTAACTTTGGGTGTAAATAAGTAATAAAAAAAACTGTAAAATCTTCAAAACCAAGACCGTACCGACAAAGCTCAGTTATCGAAGAGTTCAATAAACTTTATTTGTAATTGATTTATGCAGTGTCATTTTCATAAAACTCGATTATCCATAACACTTTTCGTTTTTTTTTACGCGCCTATCAGTTCGAAACTGTGTTTCTGTGCGTGTAGACTAGCGTCAAACTGCTCATCACTGATACTAGCTCTGTCGGACACGAAGCCAGGTGAAACTGCTGCGTGCTTTTCGGGCATGGCCACCAGTGAGTTCGAGCTCGCGACTAGTTTACTCTTAAGAGGGAACAGGGCGTGCGATTCTCCATACAAATGTATTCCCCTTTTTTCTTCCTGAATAATGCCTCTAGAGCATTTTTTTTTTAATTATATCAAGGCCTGCTGTAAACACGTCCTTGTCATTTTCTTTTTTCAGCAACTAATTAGTAAAGAAAATATGACCCTCTAAAAATTACAAAAAACGCCCTATTTTTACCGCCGCGATTAGAGGACTACGAGACAAATTAGAAAAGTTTTTACATAAAAAAAATTATAGGAACTTAAACATACTCTTTCTTAAAATATTAATGTAAAAAATAATTGAATCAGCTCAGTTTTCGAGGAGAAAAAAGGGGAAAACGAAACGTCGATACCGTCAAAATTTTTGTGATAATTTCGGTCTGAGCTACAGCTGTCCCTATCATACACTACGGGGGCAGACTTGAGGTAAGGCGACGGCAATAGTTTCTTCAAATACCTATTTTTCAAATTCCTCGAGGGCCCGTCCCCTCTTTGAAACCACGTCAATTTTTTAGCTAATCACGAAATCTGGGGCCGTATTCTCTATGACACAATGAACGAAAACGCTCGAAATAAACGCGAAATTAACGTGGTTTGAACGGCCACGTTTGAACCACACAATATAGATAGTACAGAAGGCAATCACATGTACGTACTTCACTTTTCATACCTACGCTTGGCGGTCGCGCTAGGGTTGTCAACTTTGGCTTATGCACAAAAAACTATCCTGGTAGTGGCACTCGTATCTAGTTGTTTGATTTATTGTTAAGCTTATTCTACAATATTAAAACAAAACAATAAACATAGTATTACAATACAAAAAGTTTACAGAACAAAAACATTTAAAATATTACATTTTTCAATTTTATCTATAGAAAATCCCTAATAACTTCAAAACAGATTACCCTATTTACACAATTTATTTTGCCCTATCCGTTTTAGACCTAAACCTAACAAATGACACTAAAAACAAAACAATATCACTAACAAAAAATTATGTTTTCAACTTACTAGTCGGTGGCGTGACAAAAAAGTTACTTCGTTTATCAAAATAGGAAACTATTATATAAATCGAGCTTAGATAGCCATTTTTTTGTTGCTCCGTTTTTGCACTTCACAGACGCGTATCTCAAGCAGATGGCACCCGCGCTCGCACTACTCCCAACCAGTCCGAGATAACGTGTCCGTGAGCGGTGTCTATGTGTGCGTTGCTCGAGCGCACTTTGTATGTAGATTGCCTTCTGTACTATCTGTATTTTGTGTTTGAACTGTCAAAATACTACGCTTGACAACCATACGTGGTTTGCACGTAGTAAGATTACGCGGGGAATAATAATTAACACAAAATTGGGCCCCTGGAGTGGCGACCGCGTACCGGAAGACGTAGCGTTGGAAGGCCTCCCACAAGGTGGACCGTTCACCTTGTGAAGGCCGCAGAAATCCGCTGGATGCGGGACGCACAGAACTGGTCGAAGTGGAGGTGCTTGGGGGAGGCCTATGTCCAGCAGTGGACGTCTTTCGGCTGAAATGATGCTGATGATATTTAAAAAAATAATATTTATTTATTTCAAAAAACTTTAAAATGATTTACAAATTAAAAATAGGCTAGTTTTGAGTACAAATGAGTTAAGCATCTGTAGCCGAACTAGGCATAACCTGTATTTCGGCTATCAGCGCCAATCCCCTCGGAATGAAGTGTGATATTAATAAGGATAGATATTCCTTACAGCCAGCAGCCTAAATTATCCACAATATGTTTTTACGTGTTGAAACACGTAAAAACTTTTCCCTTGAGTGTACAAAACTGTCGAATCGACGAAAACTGTCAAACACTGGAAACTGCAGAGTTAACGCAACTGTCTAATCGGTAAAACTGACGAATCAGTAAAACTGACTAATCAACGAAACTGGCGAATTAAATAAACTGACGACTGAGGGAAACTGACCAGACTCATAATTTTACACTTATTTAGAGATGATGATTACAAGTGACGCGTTTTTCTCTTTGACTGTCAGCTGTCACGTTACGGTCTGGAGGACTTTATATATAACTAGCTTCTGCCCGCGACTTCGTCCGCGTGAAATTTCTTGTACCCCCACCCCGTCGCGTCGCAACACTTCGTATTCGCTTACCGTTCACTCTGAGTTTTTTTTTTTTTGCTCGGCTCCTAAGGGTCATAGCGTGATGTTAAATAGCCTATAGCCTTCCTCAAGAATTGGGCTATCAAATGCAAAAAGAATTCAAATCTGACCGGTAGTTAAAGAGATTATCGCGTTCAAACAAACAAACTCTTCAGCTTTATTATTAGTATTAGTATAGATAAAAAACTCTATGGCCCATAACTCCTTAATAGGTACCAACTCTTAACATCTTACACACGTGATAACTTTTAAACGAAATATCCGATTGAGATGAAACAAAAAGTATTTTACTTCTTCATAAATACTCTTGATAACATAATGCTTAATTTCGATAAAGATTAATATTACGATACATATTTAACGTAGTTTTTTTTTCTTCAGACGATTTAATAATTATTTTGAACACAAAATCGGTTATTGTGATTAAACCATGATAGCTAGATATATGTTCTCGCGGACTTTTTTGTAGGTCTTAATGGGCTCTACAAACCCGTAGTACATTATTTTGTTCTATTGTCAATAGTTTTTGCAGCGCACGCAAAAATAGGTTTTCGATTTTACACCTTGTGTTACAAAATAGCAATTTTATTACGGATCCCTAATTTTGAAGAAAAAAAATATAGCCTATAGCCTTCCTCGATAAATGGACTACCCAACACTAAAATAATCATTCAAATCGGACCAGTAGTTCCAGAGATTAGCGCGTTCAAACAAACAAACAAACAAACAAACAAACAAACAAACAAACTCTGCAGCTTTATAATATTATTATAGATATTATAGATATTATAGATAATAATCCATACTAATATTTTAAATTCGAAAGTAACTCTGTCTGTATGTTACCTTTTCAAGCCTAAACCACTGAACGGATTTCGATAAAGTTTGGCAGAGAGATAGATTGCATCCCGGGGAAGAACATAGGATTTTATCGACAAACCTCGCGGGCGAAGCCGCGGGCGGAAGCTAGTAATACATATACGATAAAAAAAATACCCGTATCGGATGTGTTGGGTTGTCCTCGGGATTTACTCGGTTTTAATGTATATGTCAGTGAGTGATGGCAAAGTATTCTGTTTGTGTTTTGTTTTCAATTCTGTCGGCACTCCCGGAGTGCCACTGTTTTTTTCTTTTTAGCCTACATTGTGTCCCACTGCTGGGCAAAGGCCTCCCTTTTGTCTCTAACCCTCCTGTCTTGTGCGATGTCTGGCCATATTGGCCCTGCATTCGTACCATCATCGTCATACCATCACCTTCGCCGTGGTCTACCTCAACGGTGTCATCATCATCATTTCAGCCGAAAGACGTCCACTGCTGGACATAGGCCTCCCCCAAGCACCTCCACTTCGACCGGATCTGTGCTTCTCGCATCCTTGTTCCTGCGGCATTCCAATGCTACGTCTTCCGGTACGCGATCGCCACTCCAGAACCTTTCGGCCCTATCAGCCATCTGTTCTGCGAGCAATGTGCCCTGCCCACTGCCACAAGTTTGGCAATTCTTAGGGCTACGTCGGTTACCTTGGTTCTCCTCCTCAACGGTGTAGTATATTATAATATTGGTTACTAGCTTCGTCCGCGTGAAATTTCTTGTTCCTCCGACCCACCCCGTCGCATCTCATCGCCTACCCGCGCTATTACTTTGTTTTTGCTTAGCGTTCTTTCTGACTTTTTTTTCTTTTTGCTCGGCTCCTAATGGTCATAGCGTGATGTTAAATAGCCTATTAGCCTTCCTCAAGAATTGGGCAAAAAAATACAAAAAGATTTTTTCAAATCCAAGTGGTAGGTCCAGAGATTACCCCCTACATACAAACATTACCTCTTTATGATATTAGTATAGATTATTCATAACTCCTTTAAACATATTGACTGTTTGGATACAACAATAAGGCCTATTTTCCTTTGCAACATTACCAAGTCTCACAATCTAGACACGTTCCACATCGAAGTTACAAGTTTTTTTAGAAATAATGAAAGTGCTGTCGACAACTCGTAGGAAAACTGTACTAGACATGTTCTGCGTCTTGCGCTTGGGACACTTCTCAGAAATGTACGAGTGCAGAGAAAAAACGCGGTTCAATGCAGAAAGTGTGCCTTGTTAGCCTAATTTAACTTCTCAGTACTAGTGGCTAGAAAAACTGGGTGGGATTTTGACCTGGTTTTAAAATGAATGGCGTTGAGACACTGGTGCATATGTCAAGTATATATTTTGTGTAGTCAAGTATATATAGTCTCTAAGCGGGATTGTCCGAAAGGGTTACCGCTGGCCCGGAACATAAAGGGCTAAGGAAGGAACACGGGTGGGTTTTAGTCAGTTAGGGGCCGTCTCCACGAGCGAGAGAATTTATCGTCGTGCCACTATTTCTATACACTCTCTTAGAACGTGTCTCCACACGGCGATATCATCGCGGAGAAAATTTGATGGCACGGCGAGACTATCGCTGCGATTCTCTCGCTCGTGGAAACGGCCCCTAAAAGTCTGACACTCTCTTCCGCTCCACCCAGAGCGGGAGGGGTCATTTGATGTTACATGGAGCGACTGCTTATCTTACCTCCACAACCCTGTAACTGGGTAATACGATACCCCTTGGTAAGTCTGGTTGTCAGACTTTAGGGCTCCTAACGACCCGTAACGACTGTCAAAGATCCACGAATGACAGCCGGGACCAACGGCTTAACTGCTTTCCGAGCTACGGAGGAGTCTTGGTATGTAAAGATGCAGGTCACCCATCCACGAACAAACCGCGGCAACCATGAACTCATCGAACGAACCGTGCGGCTGTTATGGCTTAGCCACGAAACCATAGAAATACATTAATGGCAAAATATTTAAGAATCAAACTAATTAATTCAGCCTGATGTAAATAATAGTCGAATTGCATCATAATTTCCGATCTAGTGCGCACAATGAATGGCGAAAGACGGCCAATACCACTTTCAAATCAAATGTACCATTACCATATATTATCATTAAGGGGCTTACAGGACCTGAACACAAAAAACGCAAGTTTTAGAAACAATAAAAGTATATGATCGACTACAGTAAACAAAATCAGAAAAATATATGAAATTCTTCAGGATATATGCTAGGTAGATAGTGTGTTGAAAAAATCATAAAGATACCTCTAAAAACTTTCTTTTTACAATAAAAACCATACTAATATACATACAATAATTCTGATTTTTTGTCAGATTATTCTACAAGCAACATACTAAAATACTAGTGTTTTAATTTTTTTGTCCAAACAATAGATTTTTTGTAATTAAATAATTGCTTCATATTTTGCAATAAATTACCACCGTTGTGTCATCGCGCTTCTCTTTATTTTCTATGCAGTCCAACAGTGACCTCGCTTTAGGTCATGTAGCCCCTTAAGGGAGAGTGGCTTTGTGGCTTAAGTAAGGGCAGCGTCCTGAGGGACAGCCTCCCGTCCCAGCCGCCGCGAGAGACGCTCCGGGCGTCGGGAGCCGCGTGACGACTCCCGGCCACCGTAGGCGCGGGCCTGCGGGCAGAGAGTAATGGGTAGCTCACCGTCCGATCAGGACCAGGCCCGTGCCGGGGGGCGCGTACGTGTTCCACGCGCGCCTCAAAGAGATGTCAGCAACAAAGAAGGGGCCCGCTAGGGCCGAAGCCTGCCGGGGCAGCGGGACTGTCCGAAAGGGTTACCGCTAACCCGGAACATAAAGGGCTAAGGACCACACGGCTGGGTTTTTAGTAAGTAAGAGACTGATACTCCCTTCCGCTCCACCTAGAGCGGGAGAGGTCATTTGATGACTTCCCACCCTCAAAAAAAAAATGGGGGAGGTGGGGGTTCATAACTGCAAAAAATCTGCTTACGTAATACTTGAACTGATAAATGATTTGTCTTCTGTAAGTAGGTAGGTTTGTACAAACACTTTTACACGTCAATCATATTTTTTTTTAAAGATTAGGTCGGCCTTTCCTATCTGACTATTCTGAGAAGAAAGGCCGAAACAATCTCAGAGGTCATAGTCCACGCATATCGATATAATGTCACAGTCTCTTTTAAAGTCCAGACAAAATCTTGGTCAGATCGTGTGAAGACCATATAGATTGGTGTCTGAAATGATCTTTTGAGGAAAGAACCACACAGATAGAGCGGACCTGTCCAACCAGTGCACGCATTTGTCAAAAATCGTGCAGCTCAACTCAGAACTTGAGGAGCTCAACGATTCGACGAACAATACCAAAGAAAGGACATTTGGGTAGGCCGCGTAAATTACTCAAACTGCCAGATCATGATTAAAACTAAGAAGGAAAACAGAAAAAAGAAATGACCCACATAGTCCTCACATTCACAATAATTAAATTAAATAAAAATACTTTACAGAGTAAATATTCATGTCATTGTATATGTTACCGGAAATGTATGAAACCTAGGAATTTTACACAATTCCTAGGAAATATATGCAATTCCGAGCCTACTTAGGAAACGTGTAAAATAATCTTTCAAAGATTCTTTAATACACACATTTGCTGTGAAATGTATGTATTTCCTAGGAATTGTATGCAATTCCAAGATGATACTAGGAAATATATAAAAAGTAAAGCTTTCTGTGACTAAAATAAATAAAACACGTTTGTAATGATACTAGGAAATATATAAAATTAAGCATAACATTCTAAAGCATAAATTTAGCATGCTGCATGTTTTATTTCTAACGACGTCGTCGTCGACGTCGACGTCAGGTCGATGGAGCCTATTTCTGTCTGCAGGGTTTAGAGGAACCAAACCAAACCGAACCTCGGGGTGCCCTTCGCTCGCTCTTGCATCCACGTCGTCTAGTAGCACAACATATTGAATTTTTAAGATTTCCGATTGCTATTTAGGAAATGTATAGATTTCCTAGGAAAAGTGCATATTAAAAAATATATCATAGATTTCCTATCTATTTTAGGAATTGTACACATTTCCTAGGAATTGTATAGAATGTAATTGTATATAAAAAAATCCTAGAACGTTTTTTCCTCGATAAAATATTATTCCACACACAAAATATTTGTCAAATAGTTGAAAACTAGTTGCTTTATCTGGCATAGTTGGCTCTTATCTCTCATTACTACGCGTAATCGGAATATTTTTAAAACTGTTTTCGAAAACCATTTGATAAGGTATCGTTGGGCTACGTAATCGGTTTTAGGGTTCTGCGACCAAAAGGCTAAGGAGACAGGAGACAGTAATAATAATAAAAAGAGGAAAAATAAAAATAATAAAAAGAAACAATAATAATAAAGATAAAAATATTAAAAATAATAATAAAAAAAAATAAAACAAAAAAAAATCAATAAAATAATAAAGCTAATAATTTAACCAATAAAGCTAATATTATAAAGAGTTAAAGTTTGTGAGGTTGTAGGGGGTAATCTTCGACACTACTGATTCGATTCCGAAAACTATTGAGAAGCTACATTATCCCTGAGTGTCATAGGCTAGGTTTTATGTTAAAACGAGAAACTTTACGCCAACGAAGTCGCGGGCAGAAGCTAGTAATAAATAAAATCACATCACACTATAATAATCACACTAATATTATAAAAGCGAAAGTTTGTGAGTATGTTTGTTACTTCTTCACGCACAAACGGCTGGAACAATTTTGATAAAAAATTGTATGGAGGTAGCTGACACCCTGGATTAACACATAGGAAACTTTTTATTCCGATATTCTCACGGGATCGAAACTTATGCGGGTGAAACCGCGGGGCGCTGCTAGTAAATAATAACTTTATTTCCAATTTTACAATTAACATAAAGGTAAAGGTTTGACGGCATGGTTGGCGCAGTGGTTAAGCGATTGACTGCTGCGCTGCGTGTCGCGGGTTCGATTCCCGCACGGAACAAATATTTGTATGACCTACAAGTAGTTGTTCCGGGTCTGGCTGTTTGTGTATGTGAGTTTAAATGTTTGTAAACGCACCCACGATACAGGAGAAATTCCTAGTGTGGGGCAACGTTTTAATTAAAAAAAAAAAAGGTTAATACTCTCTCTCTATTAATATATTTTCCAATTTATACAAACTAGGGGCAGTAGGGGCCCGTGGCTAAATAATAACAGCCGCACAGGTCGATCGATCAGGTTAAGCTACGCTTGCCGCGGTTGGTCTGTGGATGGGTGACCATCTTTACATACCAAGACCCCTCCGTGTCTCGGAAAGCACGTTAAGCCGTTGGTCCCGGCTGTCATTCGTGGATCTTTGACAGTCGTTACAAGAAGCCTGAAAGTCTGACAACCAGTCTTACCAAGGGGTATCGTATTACCCAGTAACTGGGTTGTGGAGGTCAGATAGGCAGTCGCTCCATGTAAAATACTGGTATTCAGCTGCATCCGGTTAGACTGGAAGCCGACCCTAACATAGTTGGGAAAAGGGTAGGCAGATGATGAGAATCAGCACTTTTTTACATAAGATAGTCGCTAAAACGCCCGCCCTTCACCACTTCCTAGTGCTTTCGCTGGGGAGAAGAAGTGGCGCAACAAACTCCCCAGCAGCACAGCTGTCTGTTCACTTAGAAAAAAAAAATTTTTTTTTTTGTACGGAACCTTTAGTACGCGAGTCTGACTCCCACTTGGCCTGTTTTTTCGAAAACTATGATAACAGGGTTCAGAGGATCGAGCCCTTATCATGCACACAAAATAGAGTTATTTCTAGCGTACAGGAAAAAATAACAAATTGGTCTTATACAACTTTATCGCTAACGCATAAGGTTCAAAGTTGATACGGAAAATTTGACAGTTTCGGTAGCTTGATGTGGTGCGTCTGTACCAAACATTTAATAGACTAATAACATTTATAACACAAACAAAATATCACGCTTGTAATCCTGGAAAGGCTTAGGCAGAAGTGTACCTCTTGTGTATTTGTGGGGTTTTTTTTTTTTCAAGTATTATGTAGGTAAGCACTACAGGGGGGCAGGGGGTCTTTGCTTTGCTTATTTTTGATGGCATGGGGATGGGGTCTGGATGGTAATTACATCAGCAGTATTTATTTTTTTACGGGACGGGGGGTGGTAAGAGCTTTGCTTTCGTTTGCTGAAGAGGGGGAGGAGGGAGTCACACAAAAAAAAAATCAGCTGTTTCATACATTTTGGTCGAGTAGGTATTGAACTTTTGTATGAAACAGTAGATTTTTTTTCGTGATTTCAGAGTTGAACCCATAGTGAAAGTTGTTCATATTCATGAGTAGAACATCCTGTGAAAATTTGCGCAATGCATAAAAAATTATCCTGTATAATTATATGTGAAGACGATGACCTAGAACAAAAAGACTACTAAAAAGTAAAAAGAATTAAAAATAAAGCAGTGACAGGTAAATTAGGTATGATTGTGATAGATACATGGTGCTCACATATTTACAAATATTGTAAAAGTAGATGATTTTCCTAGAAATTTAACAAGTGTGCGAGTTACAGGAGTCACAGAATGTAAAAATCAATTTCATAAAAAATTAAAAATATACAATTAAATTAGTAACCAGTTTGGTTTTGTCTAGACTCTAGATTGACCTATAGAGCAGGTACTGAATAAAAACATTTTATTTATTTATATTAATGTTTATTTATGTATAATGTGCTTAAATCCCCCTTCTCTTGTTACAGGTAAAAACCCCTACCACCGAAGGACTACATTCCAAACGAATTAAAACAAACAATGTACCTAATTCTGAAATTATAGAACTAAATTATAAATAGTATAAATTATTAAAAACAAAAGAACTTTCGACCAAATTTTTCTACCAAACTTAGAATTGTCTATGACCTGCCTTCCCTATACCAAAGTGATTAAATTTATTTATTTTGACGACGATTATCAATGAAGATGATGCCTCAGCAATACTGCCTGAGGTGGAAGCATCACCATTCGAATGTGCAGAACATGTTCGCCCAGCTGCTTGAAAAAGGTTGGTATTGTGTTTTTTTTCTATTGCATTTAGGCTCAAATCACACCGAGATGGCAGCGAAGCGGTGAGAAGTTTCAGTGTCATATAATGTTAAACTTTATCTGCATTACTATAATACATATTATCGCTTGCTTGAGAAAGCTGAAAAGGTCGCGCGGCCGCCACGAGCTCTCCGACGACTCAAGTTTCTCAAGCGATACTATGTTTTATAGTAATAAAGTCTATAATACCCACACCCTATCCCACTTTTAGAGTAAACTAGTCGCGAGCTCGAACTCACTGGTGGTCATGGCCAAAAAGCACGCTTTCACCTGGTTTCGTGTCAGACAGCTAGTATCCCTGATGAGCAGTTAGACGCTAGTCTACACGAACGTCTAGTTCTCACGCACAGAAACACCGTTTCGAACTGAAAGGCGCGTAAAAAAATCGAAAAATGCTTCGGAAAATCGAGTTTTATGAAAAAATCACTGCATAAATCAAATACAAATAAAGTTTGTTGAACTCTTCGATAACTGAGCTTTGTCGGTACGGATTTGTTTTTGATGATTTTACAGTTCTTTTATTACTTATTTACACCCAAAGTTCCGTTAAAAATAGCGAGAAAAACGAATCTTTGTTGGCTCATAACTTTTTAATGGCTTTTTATTTTACTATTCTGTTTCAGTACAGACAACATTAATAATACGACAAAACGATATCATGTTTAACTTTGTATGCGCAATTTCATACAGTGGAGTAATATTCTCCCGAAATTTGTATGGAAAAAATATCGACTAGTGGCACCTTAAGGGGATTACAGGACCTTTAAGCGCAAAAAACGCAAGTTTTATAATGCCTATAAGTATATGATCGACTACAGTAAACAAAATCAGAAAAATATATGATATTTTTCAGGATTTAAGGTTGAGAAAAGGCTAGGCAGATGATGAATTGTTGAAAGCCTACAAAAAGCCAACCTTTAAAGAAAATCATGTACAGACGCCAGCACATCAAGCTACTACAATCTGTCAAATTTCTTTAACCCTTTGAACGCCATTGTCACATATACGTGACAAGCAAGCGCGTGCCCTGTACGTCAATCGTGTGTCGCCTATCCTATTACGAGCGACATAAATATGTGACAAAAAATGCGGTGCACTTTATCACGAAATAAACAATAAAATAATTACTTTTGTGTGTTTTTAAATGTATACCTTAAATATTTAAAATTGTGGCTCGGCGTGGAGGGCACGCGCGTGCGTTTATGCTCTGGCGTTCAAAAGGTTAATAGATTTTCAACTTTATCGCTAAAGCAGAACATCCATCGGTTTCTTACTAAACTTCAACTATATTCGACCAACCTGCATACTTAGGGTCAGTTCACACCGAGACGCGACGCGACGCGCAGTTTTCAAGATAGAAATACAATTAGGGTGGTCAGTTCACACCGAGACGCGACGCAACGCGCAGTTTTCAAGATAGAAATACAATTACAGACCTTATCTACTACACTAAAAGGTACACAATTCAGTGTCTACCTACTACGTCGAGCTACGCAGCGCGGCGCCGCCGCCGCGCGGCGTAGCTCATTGAATTGTGTACCTTTTTGTGTAGTTGATAAGGTCTGTAATTGTATTTCTATCTTGAAAACTGCGCGTTGCGTCGCGTCTCGGTGTGAACTGACCCTTACAGACCTTATCTACTACACAAAAAGATACACGATTCAGTGAGCTACGCCGCGCGGCGACGGCGCCGCGCGGCGTAGCTCGACGTAGCTAGTAGACACTGAATTGTGTACCTTTTAGTGTAGTAGATAAGGTCTGTAATTGTATTTCTATCTTGAAAACTGCGCGTCGCGTCGCGTCTCGGTGTGAACTGACCCTTATCTCTTTAGTTGACTAGACAAAGACCTAGACCAAAGTGGCACATGTAAAAAAAAACTTGAAAATATCAGACCGTGTCCACACCAGCAAGCAACCCTAATTATGCACGTTTTTTGGCATGACAACATTAGCATACCTACTCGTTTAAATATAGAATTGTATATTTATTTC
Organism: Oligia fasciuncula; assembly: GCA_963082905.1. Taxonomy (NCBI): domain Eukaryota; kingdom Metazoa; phylum Arthropoda; class Insecta; order Lepidoptera; family Noctuidae; genus Oligia; species Oligia fasciuncula. The sequence goes on along the minus strand of OY720416.1, from coordinate 5,442,389 downwards.
AAATCCATAACATGATAATATTTACATACATAATAATCTATGCTAATATTTAAAATAATAATAATATGAAAAAATAAGCAAAAAAAATCATAGGGCATCAAAAAATTCGTCCGCATCGCTGTCAACAGGAACAGTGCCCAAAAGGCTGGCAGCATTGCCACGTTGTATGGCAATGCTAATTCTTTGGCCTAGAAATAGGCCAGCCCTCTGGTCACGTGAAGAGTCGACTAACCGCTTGGCGATATCTCGAAAAACCAAGTGGCCACTCGGATCCCATCATGGCCCTAGTGTAGAATTAAATTGGTAGGTATATTGAACAAGTCATCATCTGCCTAGCCTATTCCCAACTCTGTTAGGGTCGGCTTCCAGTCTAACCGGATGCAGCTGAATACCAGTATTTTACATGGAGCGACTGCCTATCTGACCTCCATAAACCAATTACTGGGTAATACGATACCCCTTGATGAAGACTGGTTGTCAGACTTTCGGGCCTCTGAAATTTGAGGGTTTCCCTCGATTTCCATGGGATCCTCTCATCAGATTCCAGCTTGATGATGGAAAATGGGACCTCCTCGAGAGTATACTCTTTCAAACGAAAAAATAATCATCAAAATCGGACTACTCTGTAAAAAGTTATGCGTGGTCATAAATTAAAAAAAATACGCGTCGACTTGAGAACCTCCTCCGTTTTTTCGTCGGTTAAAAAAATTAAGAAAGAATGCTAAGCGAAAAAGTAATGGCGCGGGCAGAAGCTAGAAAATTATAAAGGAAGGTTTTCCCAAAGCTGTTAAATATACGTTTTAATATTTGTTTTATAAGCAAAACCACTTAGTCATAACTTAGAGTGGGCCGAAATTTCTGTATGCGGCTTGCCGTTGGGAACTATTCGGTTCCCAGGTCGTAGTGTTATAGAGTTTTTCCATGGAATTTCTCAGTAGCAGCCCGGAGTTTAGAAGTTGGTGGTGTGATGCCCCCGTGCCTCGGAAAGCACGTATAAGCCGTTGGTCCTCCGCCTGATCTCTCTCCAGTCCTGTCGGATTGACGTCCCATCGGACTATATGAGTGTAAACGAACAAAGAATGCATCTGTGCGCATGGTGCCGTCGGGAGGATATTATTCGGTTTTAAAATCTATTAAAATTGACCAATTTTTCCATAAATAAATCCGATAAAATATGTACATACAATTATTTTTTAATTATTAATTTATGTTTGGAAATCGGTTACAAATATTCGGTAACCGATGACTAAATAGTACTGCACACTGTTGTAAGCTAAGTTAGGAAATGGACTATTATAATATTGTTTGGGAACTATGGTTATCAATCTGCCTAAACGCTCCCCAACCCCAACTATGTCGGGGTCGGCTTCCAGTCTAACCGGATGTAGCTTAATACTGACCTCTATACCCCTTAGTAAGACTGTACTTACGAAGTATTAATAATAATTCGATGGAATATTTGGCCGAATTTTTAAGCCGAATATTATATTCGGCCACAGAATATTCGGCCTAACAAAATAAAATTCATCTCTAAAATTATGATTAAACTAAAAACGGCATGTCATTTGGAATGTCCGGGTCTTGGCCGCGTTTTTGTAGCAATTTGAAAAGATTGAACTGTAACGAATTATAATAAAAAAAACTAAGATGTTTGTCTAGACATTGTGAATGGGTGTCTCATGCCTTGCTAGTTGAGCTGCACGATTTCTGACAAATGAGTGCACTGACTGGACAGGTCCTCTCAATCTGTGTGGTTCTTTCCTCAAAAGACCACCTCAGACATCGATCCACATGGTCTTCTTATAACCTGACCAAGATTATGTCTGGCCTTTAAAAGAGACTGTGACCTCTGAGTTTGTTTCAACCTTTCTTCTCAGAGTAGTCAGATAGGAAACGCCGACCTCAAATAGTTAAAAAAAAATATGATTGACGTGTAAAAGTGTTAGTGCAAACCTACTTACAGAAATAAAATCATTAGCAGTAGCGCTTGCGAGTTGCGACGTAGTGTTCTCAAGTATGAGGTGTTGGGTTCGATTCCCATGTTGGACAAGGTGTTATTGTGGTTTCCATCAGGAATTTCTCAGTTCTGGTGTTTGGATTGGTGCCCGGTTGAAGGTAAGGTTCGCCCCCTGTTACATGGGACTTAAACATAACTGGCGATATGTTGGCCGCCAGTCTCTTGGGTAAATTCGACCAGTAGCAAAATTAGATCGTGGCTAAATAATGACAGCTGCACAGGTCGATCGATTAGGTTAAGCTACGCTTGCCGCTGTTGGTCTGTGGATGGGTGACCATCTTTACATACCGAGACCCCTCCGTGCCTCGGAAAGCACGTTAAACCGTTGGTCCCGGCTGTCATTCGTGGATCTTTGACAGTCGTTACGGGTAGTCAGAAGCCCGAAAGTCTGACAACCAGTCTTACCAAGGGGTATCGTATTACTCAGTAACCTATGTTTACTTATTATTACACTACTGTTTGTTGTCCCTAAATAAATAAATAAACTGGGTTGTGGAGGTCAGATAGGCAGTCGCTCCATGTAAAATACTGTTATTCAGCTGCATCCGGTTAGACTGGAAGCCGACCCCAACATAGTTGGGAAAAGGCTAGGCAGATGATGATGTAGTTTCGTACCTAAATCACAAAAACAAGGAAAACAGACAGGGAGTAATGGGACACTAGGGGTTGAAAAAAGAAACATGAAAGGCGGTTTACTTACAAAAAAAACTGGCCAATTGCGAGTCGGACTCGCACACGAAGGGTTCCGAACCACAAGGCAAAAACGCTGAAAAAACACGTTTGTTGTATGGGAGCCCCCCTTAAATATTGATTTTATTTCAATTTTATTATTTATTATTAAAGTAAAAATACAACTGAGTACTTTGTGAATATTTCAAGTGCCTACCTGTTGCAACTATTGATATCGAGCAAAAAAGGGCAAAAAAATCGCGTTTGTTGTATGGGATCCCCCTTTTTTTTTTTTTTTTTTTTTTGCGGATGGGAAATCATCAAATGACCCCTCCCGCTCTGGGTGGAGCGGAAGGGAGTGTCAGACTCTTACTGACTAAAACCCACCCGTGTTCCTTCCTTAGCCCTTTATGTTCCGGGCCAGCGGTAACCCTTTCGGACAATCCCGCTGACCCGGCAGGCTTCGGCCCTATGGGGCCCCTCCTCGATGCTGACATCTCTTTGAGGCGCGCGTGGAACACGTACGCGCCGTCCGGCACGGGCCTGGTCCTGATCGGACGGTGAGCTACCCATTACTCTCCGCCCGCAGGCCCGCGCCTACGGTGGCCGGGAGTCGTCGCGCGGCTCCCGACGCCCGGAGCGTCTCCCGCGGCGGCTGGGACGGGAGGCTCTCTCCCTGAGCCGTCCCGCCACCTCCTTCGCTAGCATGACTGCTTCGCAGAAGGAGGTGACTGCCTCCCACTCCCTCTCGCCCCGGACCATGGCTTGCACCAGGGCCGGGCGCGAGAGGTCGCCGCCGCTGCCGATCGCCTCTACGAGGACACGGCGGTGCTCCGCCCAAGCGGGGCAGACCTCCACCGTGTGCTCCACCGTGTCCTCTGGGCGATCCTGGCAATGGTGACACCCGGGCGTTTCCTCCCGCCTGATGATGTGCAGGAACCTCCCGAAACTTCCGTGTCCGGTGAGGACCTGCGTCAGGCGGTAGGTGAGGGCGCCGTGGCGCCTCCCTAGCCACTCCTCAAAGAGGGGTCTTATCGCCGCTATCGCGGCGTGCCCTGCGCTGGGTTGCGACAGTCGTTCCTTCCATGTCGCCATGAGATCGCGCCGGAGCTCAGTCCGCTCCGCAGCGATTTGCCGCGGAAGCGGAACTTCCCCCCGGCTTAGTGCCTCCGCGCGCCACTCATAGACGCGCGCGAGGACCATCGCCTCCAGATCCCATGGCGGCATGGCCAAACACACACACACGAAGGGTTCCACAAGGCAAAAACGCCGAATAAAACACGTCTGTTGTATGGGATCCCCCTTAAATATTTATTTTATTTTGTTTTTAGTATTTGTTGTTATAGCGGCAACAGAAATACATAATTTGTGAAAATTTCAACTGTCTAGCTACCGCTGTTCTTGAGATACAGCCTGGTGACAGACAGACGGACGGACGGACGGACAGCGAAGTCTTAGTAATAGGGTTCCGTTTTTACCCTTTGGGTACGGAACCCTAAAAAACAAGATATGGAATTCTATGTTCAACACATTTCATTTCCGTGGAAGCGATTTACAAAACTGCTTGTTAATTTATTGGAAGCGATTTAGAAAATTTCATATGTTAATTTATTAATATTATGTAGAATCATTTATTTTCAGAAACAACATCTATATTTCATTTAATTTGAGACTAAAGTGTTGGTGTTGTTCTAGAATTTTTATACTAAAATTATAATTTAGCTTTATTTTTATTTGCATGACGTCAGTGCCGGAAATCACAGTTAACTTGAAGCCAGTTTAAAGGCGATCTTTGAGAACGAGTTATGTTTAATTAGTAGCTTCTGCGTGCGTTCGTCCGCGTGAAATTTCACCCTCCCCCATTTACCCTTTTAGGGGTGGAATTTCGAAAAACCCTTTCTTAGTGGATACTCTTCACAAAGAACACACCCTCCAAATGTCATGTCTCTAGGACCAGTGGTTTAGCCTGTGCGTTGATATATCACCAAGTCAGTTTACCATTTTATATAGGTATAGATAGATTAGTGTAGATGGCTTTGTAGCGGTATCTACAACGCCACATGCGAACAATGCGTCATACTGACGTCACGCAAATCCTGCATCGCGCAAGCAGAGTTACCGCGCAACTAGCATAGATACAACGGCCCGACCTGAATCATCGGGCAGTTGCCCACGGCCGCCAGACACAACACCCGTCCGGTAGGAGGATCCTCCCTTTTCTATGGAGTATGAGTGTACTTTACACCCTGTTCTTCATACCTCTATAGCTTCACTTCTGCCTAGCCCTTTGGGGTTTATAAGCGTGATGTTAAGAACTCTTTCATAATTCATTATCGTTGATATTCGTACTCGTTAATTCGTATCTCCTCAAGTGTGTAGTTAAAGGTTATGTAGATATTACTTAGGTATATAAATGTTATCTACCTGTACACCTTGACCATTTGAACTTTTCATCAGTTTTCATTTTAATGATGTACAGCCGCCAGCACATCAAGCTACTCGAAACTGTCAAATTTTCCCAATCAACTTTGAACCTTAAGCTTTAGCGATACAGTTGAAAATCTATTAAAGAAATTTGACAGATTGTAGTAGCTTGATGTGATGGCGTCTGTACCTATGAATTTTAGTAACAGACGATGGGCAAAGTACTGTATACGATTTTCACTTATTTTTAGGGTTCCGTACCTCAAAAGGAAAATCGGAACCCTTATAAGATCACTTCGTTGTCCGTTTGTCTGTCTATTCGTCTCTTAAGACTCTTTATCTCAGGAACGCGTGGAGTTATCCAAGTTGAAATTAATATCAAATACTCAAGGCTGCAATCCCTTGAAGCAGTGAAAAAATCAAACTTCTAAGGGTCAGTTCACACCGAGACGCGACGCGACGCGTAGTTTTCAAGATAGAAATACAATTACAGACCTTATCTACTACACAAAAAGGTACACGATTCAGTGAGCTACGCCGCGCGGCGGCGGCGCCGCGCTGCGTTGCTCGAAGTGAGTAGGTAGACACTGAATTGTGTACCTTTTAGTGTAGTAGATAAGGTCTGTAATTGTATTTCTGTCTTGAAAACTGCGCGTCGCGTCGCGTCTCGGTGTGAACTGACCCTAAGTCAACGCAATCAAAAGATACGGGCGTTTATGTTCAGTTTATGCCGCATATTTTGATACTCGCAAGGGAATCAAAACACTAAACTTTATATAATTGATTTATGCAGTGGTTTTTGCATAAAACTCGATTTTCCAAAGCACTTTTCGAATTTTCGTACCCGCCTATCAGTTCGGAACGGTGTTTCTGTGCGTGAGAACTAGACGTTGTGCGTGTAGACTAGCGTCGAACTGCTCGTCACTGGTACTAGCTCTGTCAGACACGAAGTCAGGTGAGACAGCGTGCTTTTTGGCCATGACTACCAGTAAGTTCGAGCTCGCGACTAGTTTACTCTTAAAATGAACTTGGTATGTAGAAACGCCTTACTCATTCCCTTAAAATACTTGTAATCTTGATTGACAGCGTAATTACTCTAAATCCTTGGCCGAAGCTCAGAGGGCGGTGAACTGAACCTTGATTGTTTGAAGATAAATAGTGTAATATCACGGTTGTACTCACGAAAAGGTAGGCAGAGGTATTTAGTATGTCTACATTAGGACAGTTATTAAAAAAAAAAAAAAACAATGGCACTCCGGGAGTGCCGACAGAAGTGAAAACAAAACACAAACAGAATACTTTGCCATCACTCACTGACATATCGGACATCCCGAGGACAGCCGAACACATCCGAAGCGGGTATTTTTTTTATCACACTAATATTATAAAGGCGAAAGTTTGTGAGTGTGGGGGTGTGTTTATATGTTTGTTACTTCTTCACGCTCAAACGGCTGGACCAATTTTGATGAAATTTTGTATGGAGGTAGCTGACACACTGGATTAACATATAGGCTACTTTTTATCCCGATATTCCCACGGGATCGACATTTACGCGGGTAAAACCGCGGGGCGCAGCTAATCGTCTTATAAACAAAACGCGCGGTGTCGCTTACGGCAACAGTGGCGCGGGTTCAATGATTTCTTCCATCACAAAAAATGCCTAACCTGCCCAAAGAAGTTTTCACTTAAAAACTTTTTCCAAAAAAAAAACAATCTACTTCAAAAAAAACACTACAACGTGATAAATTAAAGAAGTCGGTGTCAAAAAACGAAAATGCGGAACCAACGACACTGACTTCCGAAATTAAAGTTATTTATCACTTTGTGTTGTTTTTTTTTGAAGTAGGTTGTTTTTTTTTGTAAAAAGGTTTTTATTTTCGCTTTTTTGCACTTTTCCATATTTGTTCTTATGATACAAATCTAACTTAGTGATACCTATGTATTAATGATTAGATTATAATTATGTAAATACGTACCTGTTGTAGTCGCGAATCATATTTTTATCAAGATATATTATACAACCTGACACTGATCTGAAAATTGCAAAAAAACTGGCCAAGTGCCAGTCGGACTCGCACACGAAGGGTTTCGTACCACAAGGCAAAAACACCGAACAAAAAACACGTTTGTTGTATGGGAGCCCCCTTTAAATATTTATTTTATTTTGTTATTATTATTTGTTGTTATAGCATAGCGGCAACAGAAATACATAATTTGTGAAAATTTTAACTGTCTAGCTATCGCGGTTCTTGAGATACAGCCTGGTGACAGACAGACGGACGGACGGACAGACAGCAAAGTCTTAGTAATAGGGTCCCGTTTTTACCCTTTGGGTACAGAACCCTAAAAACGTAGAAAAAATTTAATTTCGCGATCTAAAACTGCGCATTCACCTTAGCACTTCCGCCCTTCACCACTCCCTAGGAAGAAGTGGCGCAAAGAACTCCCCAGCATCTATTAAAACCTACTTATTATGTTTCAGAACGATTCTGTGATGTGACGCTGTACTGTTCTCCAAGCTTCGCCACCCAGGTCGCCGGGAAAGACACCGTCGAGCCACAGAACATACGAGGGGTTTCGTTAAGAGCACACAGGTAAGTCAACCTAGTTTTTTTATTAATCAAGATATTTACAACTTTACTTTAACCAAATATAAAAATAACAAAATTAAATCCTAACTTAACTAAAACTATACAGAAACTAAAAAATAGCGTCGAAAAATTCATCCGCATCGCTGTCGACTGGTAATGTACCCAAGAGACTGGCGGCATTACCACGTTGCATGGCGATGCTTAGCATCTGGCCAAGGAATAAGCCAGCCCTTGGGTCACGGGAAGTGTCAACCAGCCGTTTCGAAATTTCTTTAAAAAGACCATGAGCACTCGGACCCCACGGCCCGAGGGTTTCAACCCTAAACGGCTCGAAAATATAATTTCCGATATTTTCGCCGCAATTTTTTTTCTAATTTTGTAATTATTGTCTAATGAGAGAGTTATTAAATGACAGCTTGATCAACTAGAAAGGCAATTCTCGTAATTTAAGGACGTTTACAGGCTGATCTCAGTCTCAATCAAAAATGGTATCAATGATGATATTTATAATCAGGGACTTGAAACGTTACTCAAAATAACGTGACGCGTTACGCGTAGTTCCAATACCGATCATTTGTACCGTTCCACCAGGATCGTAACAAAAAACAAACGGAACGAAATCTTGAAACTGTTCACTAACAATATGATCAATATATCGTTATTAGTATAACGATATAATAACGTTATTCATTTCTTTAGGTACTCAACTTTGCCAGCTTCATGACATAAAAGATGAAGAAAAAGTATGAAGAATAACGTTACAAATGAATCTATAACGATTCACCTGTAACGTTATTACAAGCAGATAAGCTTAATGTTACTGATACCTGTAAAGTTACTTATAATATTGATCTACGAAAATGATATTCTATAACGTTTTTCTTTGTAACGTTGTTGATATTGACGTGACAACGTCTTAAATTAGGTTGCGACTGGGAGTCACTTATGAAAAAGTGTAACGCTCGGTAACGTTACGATGAGTCACCGAACGAGAGAGAGGCCCGCCGAATGCCTTGCGTCTCTCTCCCACTCAACTATGATCGGATGATCGGTCGTTGTCACGTAAAATCTTCGCCCGTAAAACCGACTTTACAGGCAACCATTTTGACGTGACAACGTCTTAAATTAGGTTGCGACTGGGAGTCACTTATGAAAAAGTGTAACGCTCGGTAACGTTACGATGAGTCACCGAACGAGAGAGAGGCCCGCCGAATGCCTTGCGTCTCTCTCCCACTCAACTATGATCGGATGATCGGTCGTTGTCACGTAAAATCTTCGCCCGTAAAACCGACTTTACAGGCAACCATTATTTTTTTTTACGATACCTAACATTAGTGGTAACGGAACGAAATTCACTTCGTTTTCGAGGCCCTGTTTATAAAAAAAATTATATAAAAATTCAAAATATTCCATTCCCGTAATATTTGACACATAACTTCGCGGGATATTCGCTCACGTATTGATTTTCGTTGGGTCAGGTTATGACAGGGTGACCCAGTTGCGGTGTTTATTAATATCATGATAATCATTATAATTGATTTAATCCTACTCTGATGGCTGGCTGTGATTTTGATGGCTGTTTTATTCGTTACTAGCTTCCGCCCGCGGCTTCGCCCGCGGGGTATGTCGATAAAAACTATCCTATGTCCTTCCCCGGGATGCAATCTATCTGTCTGCCAAATTTTATCGAAATCCGTTCAGTGGTTTAGGCGTGAAAAGGTAACATACAGACAGACAGAGTTACTTTCGAATTTATAATATTAGTACCTATGGATTGTAAAGAATTGGCTAGCTATAGCCTGCGTAGTATGGGACAATTAATGTGGCTACAAAATAGACAGGAAAGAAAAAAGAAAAGATGGATGTATTGCGTGAAAGATGCGGCCCAGAACTCATCATCATCATCATTTCAGCCGAAAGACTTCCACTGCTGGACATAGGCCTCCCCCAAGCACCTCCACTTCGACTGGTTCTGTGCTTCTCGCATCTAACGGGTTCCTGCGGCCTTCATAAGGTCGTTGGACCACCTTGTGGAAGGCCTTCCAACGCTACGTCTTCCGGTACGCGGTAGCCACTCCAGAACCTTTCGGCCCCAGAATTCATTTTTGTATATTAAAGGGGTTTATTTATAAACGACTAGCAGCACCCCGCGGTTTCATCCGCATAAGTATCGATCCCGTGGGAATATCGGGATAAAAACTATCCTATGTCCTTCCCCGCGATGCAATCTATCTCTCTGCCAAATTTTATCAAAATCCGTTCAGTGGTTTAGGCGTGAAAAGGTAACATACAGACAGAGTTACCTACTTTCGAATTTATAAAATTATAATAAGTTTAAATTATAAGTATTATATGATGATTGAAGCTAAGTGACATTCAAACGTCAAAAATATATGGTTAATTTATGAGTAAAGGAGAAAGTGAATTCTGGGCTGACGGCTACTAGATGTATGGCCGACTAGCATCTGCCCGCGACTCCGTTCGCGTGGAAGTCAATATTATAATAATTAATATATCCTATGACATTCGCACATGACATACTGTAGCTTTCTATCAGTGAAAGTTTTTAGGGTTCCGCACCTAAAGGGTAAAAACGGGACCCTATTACTGACTCCACTGTCCGTCTGTCCCCAGGCTGTATCTACTGTACCGAAAATTAGTTTGAACGAGATCTAATAAGTAGCTCGCCGGTGAAAATTTAAAAACATATGATGGTACGGAACCCTCGGTGCGCGAGTTCGACTCGCTCTTGCCCGGTTTTTTTTTTCTGTTTGTGTCATTCTATTGACTTTGTGGTCTGCCTTCCTTTAAAACCAAGCAAACTCATTTAAAGAATCGTTAATTCTCTCCACAGGGTGGTGCTAGCCGCATGTTCAGAACTCCTGGGCGCGCTGCTGGGAGCCCACGAGGCGCAGGGCGAACCCGTCCTGGTCATAGATGGCGCGGAACCTCGGCACCTGAAGGCGTTGTTAGACTATATGTACACTGGAGAGATGAATGTGCATCATGTGAGTACCTTCTTCAGCCGGAAGACGTCCACTGCTGGACATGAGCCTCTCCCAAATACCGCCACTAAGACCGTTGCTGCATAATATTTAATTTAATGCACTTGTACGTAGCAAATTGGAATCTAGCTCCTGCGTGTGGAATCCACACGAAAGTACCTACGTGCTTATACTGGAAAAGGTACAAAAAGCGTTCCTTAGGTTTATCTATAAGCGTAAACATGGCTATTACCCTTACCTCTATCTGACTAAATTTCTACTGGGATGCCTCGGATATAACTCGTTAGAGGTAAGGCGAGCGAAAGACCAGCTCACCATAGCCTGTAAGACGCTCCGTGGCACTATTGACGCGCCTGATCTACATGCTGTGCTGGCTCGCTTCTTCGTGCCAGATAACTACTGCCGCGGCAGAAAGCACAGGCTGTTTGCTGTGCCTCCATGTCGCACAGTTGCGCGTGCTAAGTCCCCAGTACCACGTACTCTGGCCGCACTTAATGATCTCTTGGACTCTAATCCAACAAACGATCTGTTTGCGGACGAATGGACGAAGATTTGTCGGCATGTTAGGAGTTGTGAGAGGGATGTATGAAAGTGTTGTTAACTTTTTACTTGTTTTTATATTCAATGTTTTATGTGTATGTGTAAATTGTCTTTAATTCCTGTAATTGGTTGTAAATAAATCATTATTGACGTATTCCACACTGGGCACCCGCGTAAATGGTACAGTCAGCGTCAGAGAAATGGAACCCCCCCAAGACTTAAAGACTATCGCCCGAGCACGCTCGGGCCCGCCGTCGCTCGTCGCTCGAGCGACGCGGCGGGCGGCGGCGCGGCGGCGCTGGCGCGTCACGTGAGCCTTGAGCAGCTCCCTCCCCCGCCGCCGCCGCCCCGCACCCATCTCTGCCCGAGCGCATCCAACGGTCCGCCTCAGATATTATTTGCAAGTTTCATTCAAGTTTTTAATAATTCTCTAAGGTATTTTTTCGGCTTCCTTCTGGCCGAACCGTATACCAAGAATAACTTACAAAAAGACACTTTGCGTGCGATTAAGATACGAACCCGCATCACCAGGCGCCAGCCGATCATCGAGACCGTGTCTTATACTACTAGGCTATTGGCTCAGTTGTCAACCTCAACGAAAATTGGAATAGTATTACTCCATAAAACGAACAAGGTTATTAACGGTCTAATCTTCTAGATAATAAGGTTTAAATTTCAACTTTCGTTTTATATTTAATACCTTAGTTTTACAAAATGCAATACGCATTAACTCCTCAATTAACTAAAAGATAAGGTTGAAATTAGCTTGTTTGGTTGAATATAATGTGTTGATTCCGATTGTTGCACTACCGTCATTTTACTTCAGAAACTTAACTGCTGTATGAACTGCGAGTTAAGGTTGAATTTAGAATACTTCTTCGCTTTATTTAGTAAACTGTGATTGAGGGTATAATTATTTTTTAAATGGTTTCGTTTTCGTGCCGATTCGCTTGTGTGTAATTATCTTCGTCGTAATATTATCAAATTTATTAAGTTTTTGACCAGTTGATTCTATTAACCGATGGTATGGTTTGATTAACAACTTTTTTGAAGGCTAAAATTGTTGTTATCTGGGAACAGGAACAAAGCATAAAGAAAATAGCACGAGTTATGGGCATAACGGTAAGATTTATGTTATACTTCCACATATTAACTATTTATTGTTGCAATAATGTTGCATTATTACTTACTAGTTGGATGTTTTTATGTATTTCTAATATTATTATTTTCATTGCAGAGAAAAACAGTTCGTAGATGGATACAAAGGTATCAAGCGACGGGTGATGTGAAATGTGATCGCCAAGGCCAGAGAAAATACAAATGGAGCGACAACGTAATATTGTGAAAGTTCATTTAGTGGCACCCTTCAAAACTTCAAGAAGTGATAGACTGTGACATCCTCTCCGTTATTATAAGGCAATTTACTCGGCAGATTGATTGTGTAACGTATCTGATAAAATTGCGTTGGAACATATATGAGCAAGTGTTATTAATTCCCAATATTTGTGGGATCCATAACTCGTAGTTAATCAAAAACAAACAACTTTTATAATTATTATCAATCCAGATAATCTGGTTTACAAGTAGTCTTGTAATGTATTAACGATGCACCATCTGACCTCACATATTTTTCTAATGTTGTGTTAAATAAGGGTTATTAGAAAATGTGATAAAAGAGAAAGATGTATATTGCTATACTATTATAGTTTAGCATGTTGATTCTTCCTCTGTAATTCACAGACACTAAAGACAAAATTTCTTTTTTTTTAAAGGTTTTTTTCCGATAAGTAAGTATAAAAAAAAATCTGTTTTCACAACTTTAAATAAATAAATATTATTGTAGTTATGTTTCTATAAATATATATATAAACGAACCTTTATCTAATGTTAAACGTTCTAAACCTCGTCCAGGGTATCTCTTTTGTGTTTAGTTAATATTCTAAGTAAATAACCCCAATTTAACACAGATAGAAAACTGTATACTCAACCTGGAAGTGGATTCCATGAAGTCCTAGAAATGTAATTAGAAAAATAAATGAATATTGTTTATCAAAATGCCTAGCTTTTATTACAAACCTCCATTTGATTTCTTAAATAATAATTAACGAAAATCACCTAATAAAGAAACTAAAAAAAAGGGTAAAGAAATAAATAAATAAAATAAAGGAAAAAGAAATATTCTCATCCGCGGATTTGAACTCGTGACCACCGCATCGCCAAGCCGCAGTGTTAACCATTAGACCAACACGCCACTTACGTTACATTACGAAAAACTTAAATAGGTTTGATGTCAATACCAAGGGGGGTACCTTATTTGTGAAGCGAACTGTACCTGGGTGAATGCGCCTGACACACAGCGGCACATTCACTCAGGTGCCATTTCGAATATCAGTCAATGTAATCGAAGGAATCCTTTATACTCTGCTAATTCACAAATTCGAAACCCGAAATTTTTTTCAGACGACCGCTTTTCTACCGAGGGCTATTAGTCATCTTCTGGGCGCGCTCCTTCCATCATAGACCTCATCCATCGCTTTCCATCGAGGTCAAGAGAGGGCCCATACCATACCATACCATAATCAGCCTATAATGTTCCCACTGCTGGGACACAGGCCTCCTCTCGGTGAGAGGGAATGGGCCATAATCCACCACGCGGGCCCAGTGCGGGTTGGTAGATGTCACATGTCTTCGAATTTTTTGGTTCTAGGACATGCCGGTTTCCTCACGATGTTTTCCTTCACCGTTTTGAGAGCAGTGGTGATGAAATAATTTACACAAAGTAAAGCGCCTGTCTGGGTTCGAACCTACGACCTACAACTCGTAAGAGAGGGCCCATCCAGCAATAATAAAAAAAAACACACTTTCGCATTTATAATATTAGTATGGACTAGCAGCGCCCCGCAGTTTCACCCGCATAACTGTCGATCCCGTGGGAATTTCGGGATAAAGAGTATCCTATGTGTTAATCCTGGTTATAAACTATCTGTGTGCCAAATTTCATCCAAATCCGTTCAGTGGTTTTTGCGTAAAAGAGTAACATCCATCCATCCATTTATCCTCACACCTATTAAGTTATTAATGACATTTCATTTGTTTCCAGTCCCAGTTAGCGAGTCTGCTGAAGACGGCTGAAGAGCTTCGGATCAAGGGCCTCACAGACATACGGTGGAACAACAAGGATGAACCGCCTGATTCTGAAGCAGGTATGTCTAACATTATTTCGAGTTAAACATATATCAACTTTATTTTAATGGGAATTAAGTTGATTTCAGAGTGACTAGCACTATTGAAAATTGTTTGAAGTTGTAGCGTAAAGTGAACTTTATTGTGTAGGATTTATAGTTATTTTTCCAGAAACTTGTATTTGTTTACATTTTTGGCAAATTAAACGCGAATGTAGATTAGAAGGTTTGGTTTCCGCACTTAGTCCTTCAAGTGGACCATTGTCCGTGGGCCATGGGGGTCGTCGGTGGTTATTCCAGCCAGCCCACCTCCCCCAGAAGTTAATTACGTCTCCTGGCCTGTTGAGAACATCTGTGTAAGATCTGGGTGTCCCAAGGGTTTCTGGCCTGGTGACCCCTGTGCACTCAAAGAGCAAATGATGCACACGTAGTTCCAGAGATTACTCCTACATACAAACTACCTCTTTATAATATTAGTATAGATTTGCATGCCATCATTACATGGCGGAATGTGTCTTTGCACTACAATTTTATATAATTACTAGCTACGCCCCGCGGTTTCACCCGCATAAGTTTCGAACCCGTGGGAATATCAGGATAAAAAGAAGCCTATATGTTAATCCAGGGTGTCAGCTACCTCCAAACAAAATTATATCAAAATTGGTCCAGCCGTTTGAGCGTGATGAAGTACCACACACACACTCACAAACTTTCGCCTTTATAATATTAGTGTGATCATCTTTTGTACCTACCACATTTTATGAAAATAACTTATAAAATCTTTAATTGTAGTTTCTGGAGTAGTAACCACAGCAACAGCAGCCCCAACCGAGCCGAAGCCGTTAGAGAAGCAAGCCGAAGCGAAGCCCGCACCGAAGCACTCGCCGAAGCATCCGGACATTGAACCTGAACCGAGGCCCGTGAAGAAAGATGACTTTAGTGATGGAGAAGCGAAGCCTGGAGAGAAGTTTAATGTTAACGGTAATAATAAGAATTTTATGGTTATAAGTAACAATGTTATAAATTATATAGTGGAGGGACTTGTGGCTAAGTAATAATAGCCGCACGGGTACGCTTGCAGCGGTTGTGTCCGTGGATGGGTGACCGTCTTTACATACCAAGACTCTTCCGTGCCTCGGAAAGCACGTTAAGCCGTTGGTCCCGGCTGTCATTCGTGGATCTAAGATCGATCGACCCGTGAGGCTATTATTAGCCACGAGCCCCCTTTTTTATGTGGAAATCGAATGACCCCTCGCCGCTCTGGGTGGAGCGGAAGGGAGTGTCAGACTCTTACTGACTAACCCACCCGTGTTCCTTCCTTAGCCCTTTATGTTCCGGGGTAGCGGTAACTCTTGCGGACAATCCCGCTGCAGCCACGAGCCACTTACATAATGTTTTTATTGATAATTTTAATTTGTTTACAGGCGGCCCACCTCCTCTAATAAAACTACCGGTTAAAGACAAATCAAGTCCAATCAAGAGAGAAAATTCAGATTCGTAAGTATAGTAAAGCTAATAAAATAAATAATAGTCCTCCGGCACGCGTAGTATGACCCCCATCTGAAGAATAGACAAAAAAACTGACCAAGTGCGAGTCGGACTCGTACACGAAGGGTTCCGTACCACAAGGCAAAAACGCCGAAAAAAAACACGTTTGTTTTATGGGAGCCCCCCTTAAATATTTATTTTATTCTGTTTTTACACAGAAATACATCATCTGTGAAAATTTCAACTGTCTAGCTATCACGGTCCATGAGATACAGCCTGGTGACAGCCGCCGCCGGCGCACGCGGTGGCTTTGATTCGATTTGATTTTCCCATCACTAAATAGTGCTTGTGACGTCATAGTATATAGGTAGTCAAAAAATGGCACGCTTGGTTTTCATACAGATCGTGATACTTGCGTTATCTAGGTCTAGTCTATCTATATCTGTGGTCTCCGCCATATTTTACCACTTTTCTTTGTCCTGTGTCTTCTCCGTCCAATCGGTTAGGAACGAGTCCAAATCGTCACGCCAGTGTTTCTTAGACCTGCCTCGGAGACTACGCCCGTCATTAAACACGGTCTACACGGTTTGAAACCAGTCTACAAACCAAGGTGACCTTGAAGTTGTTGTTGTTGCGAGAAGCCTGCTACACGGTTTAAAACCAACATTTTCTTCTGCCACTGGTTTGCAACGCAGGCCTTTCTACCAAGGACGTTTAAAGGTCATACGAAATTGGTTTCAAACCACTGTCTACACTGTTTTAAACTTAGGTTTGAAACCACCGTTTTAAACCGTGTAGATCGTGCTTTAGGCACAGTAGCCTGTCGACTCGGTGTATTAAGTGTTATTTTTTGTTTCAGAGATAGTCCCAGTCCAAAGAGACAGCGGCTAACAAGCGGAACCGAACACACGGACGATGAATCGCCGAATCCTTTGCCTAGCATTATTAAATCGTAAGTTATCTTTATGATTATAATTCTGTAAAGCCATATTTTTACGGTCGTGATTACTCGTGATTCATATTTTAATCAACAACACAACCAGGGGGAAAACAAGTGAAGAATATTAGAGATGGCGGTTAAAAAAGAATTTTATTTTTTTAAATAAGTACCTACATATCGATTATTAATCGACTAAAGATTGATTTTTGTAAATAAGTAAATCAAATAAATTAACAGGTCTCGTAGTAAAAGTTGTTCATAATAATTAGTACAATGACCCTTTAAGAGGTTATGCATTAATTACCGGACACCCTGTATGTCGGTCTGTCTGACTCCGTGTTTGACTTTACGCTCTCTGTATGGACGGCCGTTGTGTTGGCACTGCTGTTTTAGGACACCCGAAACGCAGCTGGTTCAGTTTGTAGTGCCAGGCCCTGTATACTTTTCAGGACATGAGACATTTCGACTGCCTCTTTTTAATAATAATAATAATTAATAATTTGTTTATTTCGCTTCAAAACACAAACATCAGTGTAGCCCTGGCTCTTGTACTAGGAAGTCCTGTATCACAAGAGCCAGATTAGCCAGTCTTAGTTGACCAAAACACTTTCAAAGCATATGAGGGGGGCATTTGAATTTCGCAGGCTTTTTAGCGCATCCCCCCCTTAATAACTATTGTTATTTCTATTACAGAGAAAGCATTCAAGATTGGCAACATGGGAACTTAGTAAGTAATTCTTTTAAATATTTGTAGAGATGAGCCGAATATTTGTAACTGCCGAATATTAGTGTTTGGCCGAATATTTTCTTAGAACCAAAAACCTTGGTGTAGCATAAATAAACTCACTGAGATTTTAAGTTGATGATCCTATTCAACAAAAATCGCCCTAATATTTGTACAATTTTGATGAAAATATCGTTTTTCTCTCTAGAAATGCTCGGAAAGAAATTGAATTTAACTTTCCTATTGAATTTATTTTTCGAAATAA
This sequence comes from Oligia fasciuncula, assembly GCA_963082905.1. NCBI lineage: Eukaryota > Metazoa > Arthropoda > Insecta > Lepidoptera > Noctuidae > Oligia > Oligia fasciuncula. The sequence continues at coordinate 5,424,544 of OY720416.1, read as the reverse complement.
TATTATGACTGTTAGCTTTTAAATTATGTAAATATTACCATTAATAAACAACTTTTGTACTGACACTTAAATTCATCCTTTAAAAACAAAATCTACTCTCGAAACCGGTATGTCCTAGAAACAAAAATTCGAAGACATGTGACATCTACCAACCCGCACTGGGCCCGCGTGGTGGATTACGGCCCACTCCCTCTCACAGAGAAGAGGCCTGTGTCCCAGCAGTGTGATTATGCTATGCTTATGCTAAACAAAATATCCGTCCAAACTACACCAAATATCCGGCCATACTTAATTAAATATTCGGCAAATCTTCCCTCTACCACTACTGAACTACATTCCATACTCTTCTATAGCGAGTGTATGAACCCCAGGACATCACGGCCGAGCGTGTCGTTGGCTGGGGCATGCGGTCAGGGTCCCGGTCTACCTCCAGGGATCCTTCTGATGATGAGTGGGCCGACGCTCCGGCGGATATTGGGTCCTTCCTGCATACGAAGTTAAGGGTGGATGGTGATAATAGTGCGGGTGAGTTCGTTATATATTATTATAATAAATAAATATATTTTTTATTATTTTCGCGTGACATTTATAACTTTAGATTTTCTTTCTTTTTCTAAAATAAAAGCAGCCTAAGTTACTCCTTATTACATCAGCTACCTGCTAGTGAAAGTCTCGTCAAAATTGGTCCAGCCGTTTTGGAGATTAGCCGAAACAAACAAACAGACAGACAGACAATTTTTTTTAAAATATTGTTTTTTTTATTTATAAGTACCGTATATACTTTCAAGCTGTTATTTTGACATTAGAAACAGACAGACACTTAAATTTTTTTTATTTGTATAGATGATAATAAATTATATTCTATTTAATTTGATCTGCATAGACGAGGAATCAAACGAGAGCGTCCCGACGCGGCAGTCTGCGGCGGCGTCGTCCTCGTCATCTGCGGCGACGTCGTCCGTGTCTGCGGCAGAGCTGCGGGTCGAGCTCGCGAAGGCACAGCTGTCGCAGATCTCTCTGAGGCGTAAGTATGAACATAAATGTAGGGAACAGCTGATTTTTTTTCGCGACTTCAGGTTTGGTCCCATAGTAAAAGTTGTTCATAATGATGAGTACAATGACCTCTTAAGAGGTTGTTAATGTTTTACCAATAACCCTGTATATTTATACAATATTAATTTATTGTTTATTTTATATGCGTGAATGTAGTAGGTAAATGTAATATGTAATCTCAATTAAATATTTAAAATTTATTGCAATTCCAGTCATAGTTTATCATTAGAATAGAATAGAATAGAATAGAAATACTCTTTATTATGTACACCAAATAAATTACAGACATAAAAATAGAAACTGTACATAGGGTGACACAATGGGCGAAAGCGATCTTTTAAAGACAATCTTTTTTTTTCTTTCTTTTTTTTTTTTTTTTCATGTATTCTTAAAGTTGCTTTTAATATTATGGCACACACAAAAAAAAATATCTGCTTTTCCATATATATAGACCGCGTAGGTATTGCAGTTTTGAGGCGCCCGTGGGTAAAATAATACCAACCGTACAGGTCGATCGATCAGGTTAAGCTACGCTTGCCGCGGTTGTTCTGTGGATGGGTGACCATCTTTACATACCGTGACCCCTCCGTGCCTCGGAAAGCATGTTAAGCCGTTGGTCCCGGCTGTCACTCGTGGGTCTTTGACAGTCGTTACGGGTAGTCAGAAGCCTGAAATTCTGACAACCAGTCTTACCAAGGGGTATCGTATTACCCAGTAACTAGGCTATGGAGGTCAGATAGGCAGTCGCTCCATGTAAAATACTGATATTCAGCTGCATCCGGTTAGACTGGAAGCTGACCCCAACGAAGTTGTTAAAAGACTAGACAGATGATGGTGATCTTTCTTAACTATCCCAAGATTTTCGTCAAGATCACATCACACTATCACACTAATATTATAAAGGCGAAAGTTTATGAGTGTGTGAGTGTGTGGGGTGTGTGTGAGTGTGTGGGGTGTGTGTGTGTGTTTGTTACTTCTTCACGCTCAAACGGCTGGATCAATTTTGATAAAATTTTGTATTTTATCAAAATTGCTACTTTTTATCCTGATATTCCCACGGGGGATATTCCCTAGTTTACTAATAAAGCTATGTTTCTAATTTCCAGCGTCAACAGGTCCCAAGGCGGGGCCCACGGACCCGCGGTTCTCGGACGTGGTGAAGCTGAGCGACTACCTGCAGCACGGGAGACGGCCGCAGTTCTGGGAGGAGAATTACGTGAGACGGGTAAATATGCATCCATAACGTTCTGCTTCGTTCTCACATGCATAATTTTTAACATGAATGATGTAAACAAGACTTTGTAACCATATTATTTTGATTTAAAAGAGTGTCCATGGAGTTTCTTGCCCGTTCTTCTCCATAAGTACCTACGTTTTGGAATGGGCAATTAGCTTCATATTTCTGACTGACCGACCCCTTGACAATTCAAAAGTGCCTGTAATTGGCCAAGTGGTGACGGCCGCGACTTACGAGTTGTAGGTCGTAGGTTCGAACCCGACTCCGGCGCTTTACTTTGTGTAAATTATATCATCACCACTGCTCTCAAAACGGTGAAGGAAAACATCGTGAGGAAACCGGCATGTCCTAGAACCAAAAATTCGAAGACATGTGACATCTACCAACCCGCACTGGGCTCGCGTGGTAGATTACGGCCCACTCCCTCTCACAGAGAGGAGGCCTGTGTCCCAGCAGTGGGAACATTATAGGCTGATTATGTATGTATGTATTTGTAGCGTTTCATACGAAAAGTCACGGACACGAAAATTTACAACTAAACTACACAAACCGCGCTTGGAGTATGACACTCTTTTAGCGGTGTAGAAGCGACGGCGGCATCGCTAATGTCCGCTCATCCAAGCTAAACATTTGACGGCACGGTTGGCGCAGCGGTTAAGCGATTGACTGCTGCGCTGCGTGTCGCGGGTTCGATTCCTGCACGGAACAAATATTTGTATGACCTACAAGTAGTTGTTCCGGGTCTGGCTGTTTGTGTATGTGAGTTTAAATGTTTGTAAACGCACCCACGATACAGGAGAAATTCCTAGTGTGGGGCAAAGTTAAAAAAAAAAAAAAAAAACATTCTCATGTAATAGGCTATTTGACTTTTTTCTGATAAACATCTCAGATTATTTAATGGTGTCTAACGAGCCCACAAAAACCTATTACTTCAAATTGCATAATGTATTTCTTTTAGAAAATAGTAAATAAAAATGTACTGTTTAAATAAGCCGCCAAAACGCTATCTTTAACAATATGGCGTCGTGACGTCACAATACACGTAAACAAAGGTTGAAACGGTCGAGATACTAGACAAAAGTCATCTGTTCTGTCAACGATAGACAGAAATTGACTATATCATGACGTCATCTTAAGTTCAGCCAATCCAGACCGTTTTCGATTACGTGGCGCCAGATTTAAAAAGATGAAATTTTTTCGGGATTTTTTTATAAATAATACATTGTTTTGTAGTAAAATTAATGCAAATCGATTTTAAAAGCGATAATCTATACGAGTGTCAATAATTATGACCTTATTTTTTACATTGTCAAATAGCCTATTCTCCGTTCCCCAGGTAATGGAGTCAGTTCGTCTGAAGGAGCTGGAGATGAAGCAAGCAGCTGAGATCCTGGGCGTGAGCTACGGCACGCTGTACGGGCGCTATCGAGATGTCTACGGATGTATCAACAGGCCTTACCGGTAAGAAGAAAACCTAAAGCCCTACGCAGACCCGGGACGGCACGGCAAGGGATTTAAATTAAATTTCGTATTCCGATTTAGATTAAATTTCGTATACTTGTGAGTCCCGGGAAAGCACATAGGATAGTTTCATACTAATATTATAAATGCGAAAGTGTGTCTGTCTGTTACCCCTTCACGCTTAAACCGCTGAACCGATTTAGATGACATTTGGTGTAGGGATAGTTTGAGTCCCGGGAAAGACATAGGATAGTTTTTATCCCGATATTCCCACGGGATCTACAATTATGCAGGTGAAACCGCGGGGCGCTGCTAATTATAATATAATTATTATTTCTTTTGTTTCCACTTCCTCCAACCGAACTTATGTACAGTCAATCGTAACAACTTACACTGAAAACGTCTGTATCTCGTAGCAATAAGGTCGACTTTTGAACAACAAGTGCCGTTCAAAATCCAACCCAACCCCTACCTATTATAATAATGATAAACCATTTATTATCAGGTAACAGAGACCCATAGATACATACCTTTACCTAAGTATACATAATAATATAGTAACAATTTTGTTAGTAAAAAAAACTTAAGGGGGAAGCGCTAAGGTAGCCCGCGAAATCCAAATTTTCTTACGTTTTTTGCAATTTACTGGTCAGTATTAAGTTGTACGTTGATTAAAATATGATTCGCGGTCCTAACAAATATGTATTTACAGAATTATAATCATTACAATCAGTAATACAACTTGTTAAGTTAGTATAATCCCCAAATGTCAAGATTTCATGAAATAGTCATTCTTGGGGATTACATGGTCTTAGAGAGTTGTGTTGATGACTTTAATGATTATAATTGCAAAAAACGCTAAAAAAAATTGAATTTCGCGGGCTACCCTGGCGCTTTCGCCTTAATAACTATGTTAGTATCACTTAGTTGTACTAAGTCTTTGTGCGTTCTGGTGGCACTTGTCCGCGAAAGCGGCGGAATACCACATCCTGGGGCCAAAAGCTTTCTCCCATCACCAGGTACAGGTAGCATGTTCATGTTGGTATGCGCACCACGAACGCCTTGAAGTAGACGTTGCGTTGCGACTCCAGGAACTGCACCCTCGGCGTGTACCTCGTCTTCTGGCGCACGAACTCCACGATCTCCTCCGCCTTTGTGGTGTAGATATACACCGGTGTGTTCGGCTTTGCGGCACGCAAGCTGACTTCGGGCTTATTATGATTTCAGAACTGTTAACGGTAGCTCATCCACCCTTCTGACCCCCAGGGCAGTGAGAGACTTCTGGCAAGCCAAGGGACCCTCGGAGGTGCTGGACCGGCTCCAGCGGGGGGAGATGTCCTTAGACGCGGCTGCACAGGCCCTGGGCGTCAGCATCAATAACCTGGCTGCTCACTTGGCAGACTTTGGAGTGCCAGAGAAAGGTATTGAATTGCATATGTGGGTCATTTCTTTTTTCCTTCTTAGTTTTAATCATGATCGGGCAGTTTGAGTAGTTTATGCGGCCTACCCAAACGTCCTGTCTTTGGTATTGTTCGTGGAATCGTTGAGCTCCTCAAGTTCTGAGTTGAGCTGCACGATTTTTGACAAATGCGTGCACTGATTGGACAGGTCCGCTCAATCTGTGTGGTTCTTTCCTCAAAAGACCATTTCAGACACCAATCTACATGGTCTTCACACGATCTGACCAAGATTTTGTCTGGACTTTAAAAGAAACTGTGACTTCTGAGTTTGTTTCGGCCTTTCTTCTCAGAATAGTCAGTTAGGAAACGCCGACCTCATCTAGTTTAAAAAAAATATGATTGACGTGTAAAAGTGTTTGTACAAACCTACTTACAGAAATAAAATCATTTATCATATACAGGTGTTAAGGTACCACTAGTCGATATATTTTCCATACAAATTTCGGGAGAGTATTACTCCACTGTTTGACATTGTGCATCCAAAGTTAAACATGATATCGTTTTGTCTTATTATTAATGTTGTCTGTACGGAAACAGAATAGTAAAATAAAAAGCCATTATAAAGTTATTAGCCAACAAAGAGTCGTTTTTCTTGCTATTTTTAACGTAACTTTGGGTGTAAATAATTAATAAAAGAACTGTAAAATGTTCAAAACCATACCACCGTCCGTACCGACAAAGCACAGTTATCGAAGAGTTCAATAAACTTTATTTATAATTGATTTATGCAGTTGTTTTTTCATAAAGCTCGATTTTCCAAAGCAGTTCTCGAATTTTTTACGTGCCTATCCTATATCAATTCAGAACGGTGTTTCTGTGCGAGAGAACTGGACGTTGTGAGTGTAGACTAGCGTCTAACTGCTCATCACTGACACTAGCTCTGTCAGACACGAAGCCAGGTGAGACAGCGTGCTTTTTGGCCATGACCACCAGTGAGTTCGAGCTCGCGACTAGTCTCAAGACAAGTTCAAAACAAGCTGGCTTTTCAAGTAGTCTGATGCAGTTCGTGGCAGTTATTTTATCTAAAACTTCGACCACGTTCACACGGTGAATGCGGCGGCAAAATCACGGCGGGATTTTATCGCGCACTGGATTTTCAACTCTGGGTGTTGAGTCGAGCATTGAGAATCCAACAGAACGCATCCTAGCGCGTCAAAAAAACAGACTATATACGAAATAATGTTGAATATCGATACCCATCGTACCTGAGAAGTTTCGCTAGCTAAATTAATTTGACACTGTTTAACTTCCGCCTTCACCTGCGTCAAATACACAAATTTTCTTTCATTCTTTCAAATAACCATAACTTTGTTGCAGAGTTCGAGCCGATCCCTATAGAGATGGATCCTTCACTGAAGATGCGCTCGCGCACCTACAGCGCGGGCGCCACTAAGCCTGTGCGCAAGCCCGGACCCGTTACTACTGCTACTGTGGATAAGGTATGTTTATTGCTAGAATATTGCTAGACCAAGGCTAAAATAAGGTGACAAACATACAGATTATAGGGAGACCCTCTTTAATCTTTATAGAATAGAATACTCTTTATTATGTACACCTCTCACCACCACACTACCACCACACCACCACCACACCACCACCACACCACTCCACACTGCGGCAGTTGCAGTTGGCAGCTCGGTTCCAAATAGTACCTTTAATTTTTTTTTTATTTACAGCCAATAAAGAAGATTCTAATAGGCACGGTGACGGACGAGGAGCCCATCCCGGCCACCATCATAGCCACCGCGCACGACAAGCCTCCCGCCGCGCCACCCACCACCACTACCACCACCCGTGAGTACTTCGCTGTAAGAGTGTTTACGCAGTACGGCATGTCATACAAACTTTGAAATGAACCGATTGTAATGAAACTTCATACGCATAAGCAGGATACAAAGGTCTAAAAAGTTACTTAAGAACATTTTCGAAAAATAGTGTTACCGCCAAATTAGACCGATGGATGTTAAATTTTCCATAGACATTTTTCATTTTTAAATAAGTCATTTCGAAAATGTTCTTCATAATAAAAAAAAAATGTTCTTAAGTAACTTTTTAGACCTTTGTTTCCTGCTTATTATATCAGTATTGTCTGCAAATAAAACTGTTGTGGCATTAAAAAATTGCAGAGGTCGTTAATGAACACAAGAAACAGTGTAGGTCCCAAAATGCTACCCTGAGGTACGCCATACTGAATCAGTAGTTTATCACTCTTGTAATTTTCTATAGTGACTAATTGTCAGCTATCAGTAAGATACCTCTTGAAGAGATCAAGTGAAGAACCTCTGACTCCTAAACTCTCAAGCTTGAGTAGAAGAGGGTAGATGGGGATAGTGTCAAATCCTTTCACAATGTTCAAAAATATGGTACCTTCTTGTTAGTATTTAAGAACTATTCTTAAATACTAACTTAATATTTACGACGACGACTCTTTCTTATGTACAGACGCCAACACATTAAGCTACTACAATCTGTCAAATTTATTTAATAGATTTTCAACTTTATCGCTAAAGCATAAGGTTCAAAGTTGATTGGGAAAATTTGACAAATTCGGGTAGCTTGATGTGATGGCGTCTGTACACCATATAAATTACAGATATAGGGGTTTATTCATAAACGTTGGTTAAAGTTAAGAGACGTTTAAACGTAAAAAAAATGTATGGTTTTAATCATTGATTTTGATGATTTACTTAAAATGTTTATAAATAAAGGGGATAAATGCTCGCTAAAATTGTTAACTAACATAGTGACAGTTTCACAAGTGGATTTGTTTCTGCGAGATGTACAGTCAAGAAAAGAGATAAGTATGCAGGAGCGTTGGATACAGTTGAAGTTTAGTAAGATTAGTTTTCTATTAATTAAATTAAATTTTATTCGAGAACATCCATCGGTTTCTTACTAAACTTCAACTATATCCGACGATCCTGCATACTTATCTCTTTTGTTGACTGTACATACATGTTTCAGTATCAACCATATGCAATTTTGCAAGCTACGCCTGAAGTTGCTAGTAGGTTTAAAAAGAGGCGTCTACATACTTTTTTTTTTCTTAAAGATATAATTTAATTACAGCTGGAAAATGGCCGTCAATCCGCGTGGCTTCCCTGGACTCCCTGCGAGGGGGCGAGGCCCCCCCGGCCCCCCCCGCCTCCCCCTCCGCGCTCATGCGCACGCGCCCCGACCTCACCATCGTGGCGGCGCGGCGGGCGGACAGGGCGGACGATGACGTCACCACGTGATGTCAACATGGCGGACGGAACTGATGTACCCGTGTTAAAGTGACAAGTGATTATTTTGTACTGCTACCCGGTTTTTCTTATTTTATGGCCTATTTTTTTTTGTGTTTATCACTTCGTACGCTTAATCATATACTGACATAACTCAAAAAAGACGTTTTTTGAGAAATCGCAAAAAACGATTTAGCATCTTTGAGCGTGAAAGAGACCGACATAGGTATAACTCCGCCTAGAAACAAGATATCAAAAAAAATCCAGGATAGGCCGAAAGAGGGCGTTAAAATAAACTTCTTGGTATACTTAACTCAACTTTGACCGAAACACTAATCGGTCAGTATATGATTAAGCGTGCGACTTAGCCAAAGTCTAAGCAACGTTTATAGATCTTGGCCTTAGACTACATTAGACTGCTATAATATTTAGTATGATATCGTAATATTTACTTTAACAGTTTCATATTTCAAAAAAAATGTATTCGTTTATTTTCCTAATAATATGTATATCCTTAAATGTTGTTACAAAAAAACACGGGTCGAGTCCTAAATAATTTAAGCTATGACCAAACAATACTTAAAACTTAGAGAAAAAAAAACATTTTTCATACACTCTGAATTTTGTTATAAAATAATAAATAAAGACGGATATATTAATCTCACAACTTAATACCTATAAAAACAGAATAAATGATTACTATAGTCCATTTTTATTTACATATCCAATATGTAAACAACTTCACGAAAAAAAAAAATGCTATGTTTGTTCGTGAATGTTTGTTGATGTTATTGGGAATTTAAATAGAAATTGACTATAATGTGCGTATGCTTGATACACATGTTGATTGACTATAGTTCTTGCTAGATAAGTATGATCTACTCAATCAGTCTATCTAGCCTTTTCCCAACTATGTTGGGGTCGGCTTCCAGTCTAACCGGATGCAGCTGAATACCAGTAGTTTACACAGAACGATTGCCAACCCAGTTACTGGCTAATTCTTACCAAGGAAAGTCAGTCACTCAGGACTTTCCGAGACACGAAGGGGTCTCGGTATATAATGGTTGTCCACCCATCAACGGACCGACCGCGGCAAGCGAGTGGAACTCTGGGAAAGGTGGAAATTTGACAGATGGTCTGAAAGTACTATTCTTCATGTAGAAAATCTCTTGAAGAACTATAGGAAATCACATGAGTTTTATTATTATTTTCGATATAGTATAGTATAGTGATGACTGAAACTTGTGTCGAAGCGGGCTGTTGTTTCAAACTCCTTTCATAAACCGACGCATAATCTCTTTAAGTTTCTAACCTAGATTAGTATTACACGATAAAAAATAGTTTTACCCAAAACGGTTCAGCCGTTCCCTAGTTATAAGCACACATACATACAAACAAAATTTAAAACAACAGCCTGTATAAACCGGAAGACAGATAAAACAGGATACACATTTCCATAGATTAAAAAAATAATTAAACGAGTATTATAAAAAAAAATAACTCAAATTGTAATTTAGCGTATAATATTATAGTTGTAATATATAATCATTTTTTATTAATATATTATTATAAATTTAGATATAAATTATATAGTAGAAAAGTATATTAGATGATACATAATATATATTTTTTATCACTCGCTATTTGTCTAGAGGCCTTCTGAATGAAGACACTTGAGTAAAAGTAAAATAAACTAAAATGCATATACAGGATGTTTTAAAACTAAAACAAGTGTAAGTACATCAAGCTACCCGATTTTGTCAAATTTTCCCAATCAACTTTGAATCTTATGCTTTAGCTATAAAGTTGAAAATCTATTAATTTGACAGATTGTAGTAGCTTTATGTGATGGCGTCTGTACATGAAAATATTACATAGCTGATTTTGATAGTTAAAATATGGCCATTATTTAACAGCGACTTACGAGGTCGTGGGTTTGAACCCAAGCAGGCACTTTACTTTGCGTAAATTATTTCATCACCACTGCTCTCACAATGGTGAAGGAAACCGGCATGTCCTAGAACCAAAAATTCGAAGACATGTGACATCTACCAACCCGCACTGGGCCCGCGTGGTGGATTACAGTCCACTCTCTCTCGAGGCCTGTGTCCCAGCAGTGGGAACATTATAGGCTGATTATCATATGCTTATGCATTATTTAGCCAACTATTGCCCAAAGGCTTTTTTTTTCTGGATGGGAAATCACCAAATGACCCCTCCCGCTCTGGGTGGAGCGGAAGGGAGTGTCAGACTCTTACTGACTAAAACCCACCCGTGTTCCTTCCTTAGCCCTTTATGTTCCGGGCCAGCGGTAACCCTTTCGGACAATCCCGCTGACTTGCCCAAAGGCTACTGTATCTTTATACCAAAGTGTTTAAGCCATAATTCTTCCCGTGCGAATTTTTTCCAAGTCAGTATCTACCTAGCCTTTCCTATGTTGAGGTCGGAACCTAACCAGGTGCAACTAAATACCAGTATTTTACATGGAGCGACTGCCTATCTGACCTCCAGAACCCAGTTACTGCATAATACGATACCCCTTGGTAAGACTGGTTGTCAGACTTTCAGAATTCTGGCTACCCGTAACGACTGTCACAGAGCCCCGAACTTGCCGAATCACACTAATATTATAAAGGCGAAAGTTTGTGAGTGTGTGTATGTTTGTGACTTCTTTACGCACAAACGGCTGGACCAATTTTAATAAAATTTGGTATGGAGGTAGCTGATACCCTGGATTACACATAGGCTACTTTTTATCCCGATATTCCCACGGGATCGAAACTTATGCGGGTGAAACTTCGGGGCGTAGCTAGTTCTAAATATAATAAAATGTTTCAAAATCAGCGAACGTGTTCACGCTTGTTCTGAGTTTAATATATCCTGTATATCGACAGCTGCGGGCACCATTATAACCTAAATTCCTCAACGGAGTATCACTTTGATAATCCAAGAATATATTGAATATATCCTCAGCTTTAATTAGTACTGGCGCTTCTAAGGGCGGGAAGAAATAACGGATAGACTCCTTCCCTGCCTTCTCACGGGATTGGGAGAGACTACAAAACGCCACCTTACCCCCTCCTTAACCTTCGCCCTCCCCCCCCTCCTTAATCTTCCCCCTCCTCCTCCTTTTCCCTTCCTTTTGTTTCGTTGACGTTCATACAACTGCGGAGTAATTGCGTAACACAGTAACAGTAGCAACGGCTGTCATTTTGACAGTTCAACAGCATTCATTGCGTCATTTACGTTGTTGAGCAGACATGTTTTTCGGACATATGAAGCAATGGTTTAGCAATATCCTTCAAAATGATTCAGATTGTCTTTGAAAGTGTGTTGCACAATTAGGGTGATGTGTTAATCCAAGAAGCTGAAAAACTAAAACAAATTTATATTTCCTCTCTAGAGCGAAAAATAAAGAATGTTATACAAGAAAAAGTAATATATATTTGTATATGATAAATGAATAGCTGTCAAATCCATGAAAAACCGTCGTTTAGCGTTATTTTAAGTATATATAAGATTTAGATATATCGTGAATATATAAAAAATAATATATTTAGTAACGACCTGGTTCCTCTGCAGTAGATTATGCTAAGTTTTGTGTTAGCGGGTAACAATATAATTCTGACAAATCATCATCATCTGCCTAGCCTTTTCCCAACTATGTTGGGGTCGGCTTCCAGTCTAGCCGGATGCAGCTGAATACCAGTATTTTACATGGAGCGACTGCCTATCTGACCTCCACAACCCAGTTACTGTGTAATACGATACACCTTGGTAAGACTGGTTGTCAGACTTTCGGGCTTCTGACTACCCGTAACGACTGTCAAAGATCCACGAATGACAGCCGGGACCAACGGCTTAACGTGCTTTCCGAGGCACAGAGGGGTCACGGTATGTAAAGATGGTCACCCATCCACAGACCAGCCGCGGCAAGCGTAGCTTAACCTGATCGATCGACCTGTGCGGCTGTAATTAGCCACGGACCCCTCAATTATGTAGTCATATGTGAAGTATTTTGTTGCCCGCTAACAAGCCCTCGGCAAATTATGAAATTTATTAACATTAACTAATTATTATTATTTGTTAAGACCTACTTCTCGCTTCATGTCGTGTAAAGAGAAATATTCATTAAATTACAGTTTGTTGTATTATTCAAAAATATATTTTAATGATCCAATGGCTAGAAGGGGTGACTAACTGAGATGAAATCTAATGGAGAAGTATTGAAGAAAAAGACATGTTGCGCCGACCACAAATACAGGTTCAAAATTAAATTAGGTAGAGAAACTCCACAGTAGTGATGGAAATCGTTGTACAGGGTTATTGGAGGTCATTGTACTCATCATTATGAACAACTTTTACTATGGGACCAGACATGAACCGCAAAAAAAAAAAAAAACTGTTCCCTACATTTTGACGAGTTATATATACGAACGTAAATGTAGGGAACAGCTGATTTTTTTTGGCGATTTCAGGTTTGGTCCCATAGTAAAAGTTGTTCATAATGATGAGTACAATGATGAAATTTGTATATTTTTGAATAATATAAACAAATTATACTCATTTCCTTTGATATATTACTAACTAATGATTCTAAGTATACAGTGACGAACATTATATATTTTTTAAATTAGTTAACAAGTTGCGAAAACTGGCAATACTGAAGAAAAAAGAAATTAAAATTGCATGAATCTTGAAAATATGTATATAGATGTCACTGTATGCAATATTACTTTTGTATGAAATGGTCAATTTTATGTTTTTTTTTTGTCAAAATCAATTGGCATTTCATGATAAGTTGAGTTCATATTAATCCAATTGAATTATTGAGTTTGTAGCGGTATCTACAACGCCACATGAGAAAAACACGTCATTCTGACGTCCCGCAAAATCCTGCATCTCGCAAGCAGAGTTTACCGCGCAACTAGCATAGATACAACGGCCCGACATGAATCATCGGGCAGTTGCCCGCCAGACACAACACCCGGCTGGTCGGAGGATCCTCCCTGTTCTATAGAGTATGAGTGAACTTTACACCCTGTTCCTCAGATTGTAGAAGCTTGATGTTTTTTTGATGATTATATTTTTACATTAATTGATCATTTTATACTAAAGTACCTACTACCTGACCCACCCTAATGAAATTGTATTATAATTATGAAGATCGATCATTATTTTTTATAATTTATCCAAACCAATTGGATGTCATGTACCAAATTGTCTTTGTACTATTATTTATATGATTAAATAATTAAATATGCTAAGATTTTGTTATCAGACTCATAGGCTAGTTTTAGTATTTATTAAGAAAAGTTTTTTTATTATTATTATTATGTAGTGGAGTTTTTTTTTTCAGAAATTGTTAGTATTTGCTATGGTTTAGTTTGACAACTCATTATTTTTAGAAATATATTGTTATTTTAAGTCGTTGTCACAATTGGTTCTGTGTGTTTGTTGCCGATTTGGAGTATTTGTTTGATGTTCCGAAAAAAAGTATTTTTATTAAAAATATATTATATTGGGTGGTCTACTATAGGTACTGCCTTACCCTTTTTTGGAACACAGGCGTGGTGTTATGGTTATAAATGAAATTACTCTTTTATGAAAAAAAATCAAGACTTGCAATGTTGCAACTACTCATTTTAAATGCAGCACAATCTGAGGCTGAGCATGCCAATTGATTATGAACTTTATTTTCAAATTGGTTCAGTTTAGTTTACAATGCATAAGGATAGTTGTCATAACTTTCTGAAATTGAGTTATTTAGCATGTTTTTGAAGTTAATAATTGTGTGAGTAGAAGTAGCAATAATATTAATTGGTTTTGTACTAACGAAGAGTATAAATATTTGAAACGAAAAAAAAAAAAATTTTTACCCGACTACGGCGATGCTAAAAGGAAGGGTAATGTTTTAGCATTTGGTGTCGAATTATATTGTTAAAATTATACAAGCAATACTATTTATTTTTTAGGATAATATTTAGAATTAAGCAAATATTCCTAATCGGTGAAAAAGGGCGAAATACATTGCTAGTGTGATCGTTGTTTTTTTTTATGAAAATTTTATTTGAAAAAAAGTTTCTATCAACCTGAAATAATGAATAAAATTTAATCAATATTTTACTTGTTTTGTAATCACAAAAAAAAATGTTATTTCTTGTAATTAGTTAACCATATTGGTAATTAAAATGAAGTAGTTAGATCTGTTAATTTTGTTTAATTAAATCTAGACTCTGAAATGATTTAATTGAAAAATTGTGTCCTTGAGGTTGTAACTTTGAAAATAAATTCACTAATGAATTCCGGAATAATGGGCCTATATGTAGGTACAGGCGCCAGCACATCAAGCTACCCGAAACTGTCAAATTTTCCCAATCAACTTTGAACCTTATGCTTTAGCGATAAAGTTGAAAATCTATTAAAGAAATTTGACAGATTGTAGTAGCTTGATGTGCTCAGTCTGTACTTATAATTTAATGAGGTTTTCATGAAAATTTACGCCAGTTGCCGCCACTTTGACAAGAGGTCTTCCATTTCCACAGTAAATATAAAATATATGGTGACGTTTATGATTCGTTCAACGTTTTGACAGGTCACCGGATTTGACGTCTCAGTGCTGACATCTAGTGAACGTCATTTCAGAAAACCCTCGTTACAATAACTAAGAGGCCGGACATAGTTATATGAAAAGTTTCTTTTTGACGAAGGATTGCTAGTTTTTTTTTTTCATGTTTTCAACCTCAACGACACACAAATATATTATTTTATTTTTGTATTTAATTACAATACATCAGGACGCGCTGTTCCTAAATACACATTTTCTTTTGAAAAGCATATAATATTATTTATTCTAATGTGTATTTGAATACCACCTGAGCGTTTTTTTAATTGCTCCATTTTTCAGCGTTATATACTTTCTATTATGTCTGTCGGCCTGATTGCCAAAATGAAAAAAAAGAGAAAAAAAAATGTGTTAATAAATTAAAAAAAAAATGTCTCGAAACAGCGCGTACCCCATTATATTATTTTTATATATTTTCTCAAAGTATCATAAGCCCTGAATGCAATGAATTTAGTTAACAATATATATTTGTCATTTATATAAATGTATTCGTTTTGTTATTGCGTTGCCGCCATTATAACAAAACATAACTGTTTAGGAAATTTAATAAAAATAAAAAGTTAATCAATTTTTATTGTTTTACTAGCTACGCCCCGCGGTTTCACCCGCATAAGTGTCGATTCCGTGGGAATATCGGGATAAAAAGTAGCCTATATGTTAATCCAGGGTGTCAGCTGCCACCATACAAAATTTGATAAGAAAAAAAATCCCGTGATAGACTATTTACATACTAGGCTAATGAAACCGTTGCGCATGTTCTCTTTGAGTGCACAGGCCTCACCCAGATTAGGTCAGTCACTATTCTTCATCAAATTCTGGTATTCTGCTGCATCCGGTGTGTCACTGATTCTGACAGAGCCACCATCAGGGATTTTAATTTTCGCTAATTAGTCGAAATATGTCGTCAAATATCAGAATTTGTAGCTTACTGGTTCAAAAGTTAGGTGGCCGATCTGGAGGCGTATTTCCCTTACCGTGTCCAACTGGCGACACCGGTCTCGCGAAATCCACACGCTTTTGTATTACTACTAAATTTACCCAACCCGTGCTCAACTCGCGTCAACTGCGCACGTTTTTGCGATGATGCAAAGTAAAAGAGGTTTTACAAAATAGTGTTCAATTGAATTGAACACGGTTTTTTAACTGGTCTCTTCGAAACAAATCCGTGCTGATTTAGCGTGTTCGTAAATGTTCGGAATAAGCGCCACGGGGGTGGGGCGCCCGAAGTTGCATTCGCGCGCTGTCGTTCCTTGTTTACATAGTGCATAATGGAAGAGTTTAAAAGGATTTTCAGTGAAATTACCAAAGATTTTGAAATACTCAGCTATGACGGACAGTCGAGTGACAGGTATAAGTGTCAAGTTCAGTACTTAATACATTATGACGGAGAATTCGACGAAAAATGTGCTAGATTGGTGGAACGTTTTTCAAAACAAACAAATTCAAACTGGGTTATGAAAAGACGGTTTGCAGAACCCATACGTTATGAATTTAGTTAGTAGTTAGTAAAGATATTAGGAGTTAATGGTTATAATAACAATATACGCGAGGGGAAACTTATGATAATTTATTATGGTTTTTTTATTTCATGTTTTGTTTTTTAATGCAAGTCTTTATCCGTCATAAACAAGTAACTACTTCGTCTTAGTCACTATATCGGATTAATGCTAAGGATTTTGTATTTGGTACAAAATTATCTAACACCCAAGTTCAACGACTATTACTGCTAAACTAATAAAGTTATCTTAATTCCTATAGTTTTCCTTTAAAGTTCATGAAATGCACTATCATCTTGAATTTTTCAAGCCAGCAGTTTAACTTTTAGAGGGGGGGGGGGGGGGACACCCTACTGGAACAAAAATTTTCACTTTAAAGTTTAATATTTCGTAAATGGAGCATTAAATCGAAAAATATCTTTAGCAACCCTCAAGTCATTTTAGAAGACCTATTCAACGATACCCCACACGATGGGGTAGACGACGTAAAAAAATATTTATACCCTAAAAAAAATATTTTCCAAAATTTTATTTTTCCACTTTGTCGGCGTAATTTGTATACACACTAAAGGCATTTTTTGTTGCTCCATTTTTGCATTCACAGACGCGTGTCTCAAGCGGATGCAGCACCCACCCCCGCTCGCACTCCGAGATAACGTGACCGTGAGCGGTGTCTATGTGTGCGTTGGTCGAGCGCACTTTGGTAGATTGTCTTCTGTACTATCTGCATTTTGTGCTAATACCGTCGCTAATTCAACACGCTTTTGAAGACTCAAACAGTCAAAGAGTCAAGTCAAAAACGTGTTCAGTTCAACTGCACACTATTTTTTCAAACCTCCCCCAGCGCCACTTGATCACAAAGGCGTGCGCAGTTGACGCGAATTGAACACGGACTAGTGAAATTCCGTAGTAATACAAAAACGTGTGGATTTCGCGAAACCGGTGACGCCAGTTGGACACGGTAAGGGAAATACGCGATCTGGAGAGAGTTTCCCCAGCAGGGCCACATTTATATCTCAAAAACTAGGGCACCTAGCGAAGATCTGTTTTCTCCCATATTTAGTCGCCAATTAGTCGGGATCAGTCGCCAAGTCACAGATTTAATCGGGTCTTAGTTTAGGAGATATAATGAGTTCAATTAGTAAGGTATAGTCCAAGAGCTAGTCGAAGAGTTTTTTCGTGAACTATTCGATCTAGCTCTTGGACTATACCTACACATATAAACCTCAATATCTTTTGAACCAGTGACCTGATCAGATACTGGCAGGCCCTGCTCTGTAGAATAAATTCTACAGAGCAGGGCCTGCCAGTATCTGACTCGCGTGCGTATCGCATCTGTAGCGATACAAACGCGCATCAACGGCGCGCTTAAAAACGTGGTGTGCACAGGCCCTAAGGTATTCAAGAAATAAAATCCACAAAAGTACAGTAAATAAAAAAATATAATGACAAATTAGTTGACAAAATTTCAAATATTTACAAATACCAACCATTTACACAGATATACCAATAAATTAGATTTAACACAAATAACTTTCATAGAATGGATACAAGTTTTTTAAAACCATAATATCAATATGTACCGTCGATCAAGTAACACTTGAAGTACAAAAATCGCTTTTACTGCTACGAGATAAGGACGCTTTTGACGGTTAACTGTACATAATAATATTACTGTCAAAAACAGTTACATATTTCTTTTTACATATTTACGTCACAAAATGACACATTTAAAAAAAATCGATTCACAAATGAAATATACGCCAATATAATGAAAAAAAAAATATTTTGACAATTATGACATTGTAACTCCCTTTTATAATATATTTTTTCTAACAAAGGCGAAGGAATTGAATTTGCTAGTATAAATGTTTATTACGCAATCAAAATAAGAAAGACAATACATTTATTTAGTAATGACTGACGTTACATGACATTTATTTAGTAATGTTTTTAAATATTACTAAGAATTGGGGAACACTGAACATCTATGTATACTAATATTATAAAGAAAACATTGTTTTTATGTAGGGGGTAACCTCTGGAACTACAAGTCCGATTTGAGAAATTCTTTTTGCATTTGATAGCCCAATTCTTGAGGAAGGCTATAGGCTATTTAACATAACGCTATGACCCTTAGGAGCCGAGCAAAAAAAAGTCAGAAAGGACACTAAGCGAATACGAAGTGATAGCACGGGCAGGAGATCTAATGCGATGGGGTGGCTCGGGAAACAAGAAATTTCACGCGAACGAAGTCGCAGGCAGAAGCTAGTATTTACTATATTCTTATTTTGACCGCATAATAAATATATTTTGTTAAAGCGACCACTAAGCTTAATTAGGACATCACTTCTAGACAATTGTGACAAATTCTAATACAACAGTGCAATATTTTAATATTAACAAGATGATAAAGCATTTCGACATCAAATCATGGCTAGGCAACGCTTGCCGAGGTCGGTTCGTGGATGGGTGATTCATTACATATGGAGACCCCTGCGTGCCTCATACCATGTCACTAAGGCCAAGGGATATCGTGTCACCAAGGCCAAGAGGTATCGTGTCACTAAGGCAAGGGGTATAGTGTCCCCAAGGCCAAGGCGTATCGTGTCACTAAGGCCAAGGGGTATCGTGTCCCTAAGGCCAAGGGGTATCGTGTCCCTAAGGTCAAGAGGTATCGTGTCACTAAGGCCAAGGGGTATCGTGTCACTAAGGCCAAGGGGTATCGTATCACTAATGCCAAGGGGTATCGTGTCACTAAGGCCAAGGGGTATCGTGTCACTAAGGCCAAGGGGTATCGTGTCACTAAGGCAAGGGGTATCGTGTCCCTAAGGCCAACGCGTATCGTGTCACTAAGGCCAAGGGGAAACGTGTCACTAAGGCCAAGAGGAAACGTGTCACTACGACCAAGGGGTATCGTGTTGTCAGATAAGCATTCGCTCCATTTAAAATACTGGTAATCATCTGCATCCGGTTAACCTGGAAGGCGGCCCCAACATATTTGGGAAAAAGCTAGGCAGATGATAATTCGCGAATGTTTAGAGGTGGAGGAGTGCGCCCACATTTCTTCAGTTATGTTTTTAATTTTAAGTAAATCATCTTGTTATTATATATATCAGTTTTCTAATAGACGTTACGACACGAATAACATTCAATATAAGTGGTCCAGTGCGTAGTCTAAGATATAGATACAGATGTGTAATATTCATTTTGTTAAAAAAAAAACGAGTCGATTAAATTGGTTGAAAGGCGCAGAAATTTAAAGTCACACAAACATGACGTCACGCGGTAAGACAGTGTACGCACGACCACATGTCAAGCTACAATTTTCCAGTATATAAGCTGATTTCTATACAATGCAAGGTCAGCTAAAACTGGAAATGTATAGCTTGATATGTCGCCGTGTGTAGGTACACCTACATTTCGCCAATTTGTTTAAGTCCCATGTAATGAGGTTATTGCTATCAACCTGACACGAATTTAGACAGTCATGACCGAGAATGAATGGTTATGAATGATTCACTTTTATGTGTAGTCATGAGCAAAAGTATGTATACACTTGGCTTTATTCAAAGGCGATTTTCTCCTTTATTTTTGAATGAAATTTTATATTAGTAGGAACATGGTATTTTCGAACCCATAGGTATAAGTAAAGTGTCGTATTTCAACGTTGCATTCGTTATTTCGTGAAAAAATCGCAATTTAAAATTGCCAAGTGTTGACATATTGGTGCTCGTGACTGTACACACGATTCAATTTGGTTTGTTACCAAGTTGAAAGGCATAATAATGCCAGTAGATGGAAACATACTGAAGCTGTTTAGAAGTCGGAAAATAAATAAATATTACACACCTAACACTTATACACGTGCAAAAATATTTTTGTTCGCAATTTTTTTTCTTTACTTTTTTCTTAAAAATTCAACACTTACAATATGTACTTACGAAAACCTTTATAAGAGTTTTTTTTTTCATTAAAAATATATTATATTTTTGAAGCGCGATACATTTAAAGATTGGACTTGGAAAGCGATTTTTTTTTTGTATACAGGACGTTTAAATATTGCGACATTAAAAGGCATATACAGGATGGTCTGGACAAGTCATTTACTCAACATACCAAGTTTATTTTAAAATATTTGCGTTTTTAACTTGCTAAGATAAGAAATATTCACATTGTTTCAAGAAAAAAACAAACATTTCTAGTGAATATTTCAAAAATCTATGCGGTGAAATAGTTAAAAAATGGCTAACCATTATGTTATTCATTCGCACTTTGGAAAAAGCTTTGTCCTTGGTATACAACACGGAAAATGAATCATGTCCGATCTGAACTCCAAACTTTCGCGCAGGTTCTCTCAACCACACTCGACTCATGTCACCATTCAGCCTATAATGTTCCCACTGCTGGGACACAGGCCTCTCGGTGACAGGGAGTGGGTTGTAATCCACCATGCGAGCCCAGTGCGGGTTGGTAGATGTCACATGTCTTCGAATTTTTGGTTCTAGGACATGCCGGTTTCCTCACGATGTTTTCCTTCACCGTTTTGAGAGCAGTGGTGATGAAATAATTTACAAAAAGTAAAGCGCCTGTCTGGGTTCGAACCTACGACCTCGATAAGTCGCGGCCGTTACCACTGTGCTACCACTGCTCTGTCACCAATTGGTTCCTAAAAAATGTGCGAAGTTCGGACCGGCATGATTCGTCAGCCATATTGTAAAGGTCTTTACTATTTATAAATCGTAATTCAGCATATTTTCCTAAAAATATATATTATTATTTCGTTGCATAAGTTTGTCCCACTCACACATTGTCACAGAAACTGCGTAGGGTGGCGTACACAATTATCGTCCGAGACCAAGAAATTAATATTTTAATATTTTTTTAATGTAATATTTATTGATACAGAGTCAATAATTGCCTACGTCATGCCTCTAAGTATAATATCATAGCACTTTTAACTACAAAACAGTTCTAGCTAATTTATACCACATACAGAATATTATTATGAAAACATTTTGTGCATACGGAAATCTAACAAGCGTTTTTCCGCATGCGGTTTTAAATACATTTGCTAAGTAGTTTCAAAGTGCTGTATTCGTCAAATAAACTTTATTTTACTGTAAAACATTTGTATTATCAGCTTAAACACAGAGCTAACATACTTAATTTAAAGATTCAAGTACTTCAGACCTTTTTTTTTTAAGAAAATTTCATTTTTCTTTTAAGAATTACCCATTTTTTATTATTATTATGAGGAGTTTAATTCAAATTCCTCACAGATTTACATTTCCTATGTTGTTAGCGTCTGAAGTACTCTAATAAACCCTGGACATAAAAATAAATAAATGATAGATACATGGATATAGCCAGAATGGGTTGGATCACATTATGGTAATCGCCTTTAACTACGTTTAAATTGACCATATACATCCAGATTTCTGGAAACTGACCCGAATCGGACCCATCCGGAAGTTCCGGATGGCCAAAAATCCCCATCCGGAATTCCGGATGCGATTTTGTTTGTCGAAAAATTTGATTCTTAATAACATATGAACTCTCACAGAGAGGAGGCCTGTGTCCCAGCAGTGGGAACATTATAGGCGGATTATGTTAATAACATACTATTCAGATTTTTTTTCCAGTATTTCCAACAAATTTTTAGAGGGTCCGTTTAAAAATGGCCGTTTCTCCCCGTTCTGGCAATACCCATGGATGGAATGGAGGCGTCGGCTTTGTATTAACATTTTTACTTATTATCCCACTACTTTATTTATTTATAATATTTATATATTAAAAGTTCTTAACGCCACGGATTGGACATTAAAAAAAAAACGCGTTTTAAAATTTCCTGTCTATTAATGGAAATTATTTCAATAAATAAATATTATGTGCTAGGATTGTAATAGCAGTTCAAAATCAAACCAGATTGTTATTTATTATTTGTACAATATGGTCGAAATCATGTCCGGTCTGAACTTGCTCACTTACACTCGCCTCATGTCACCATTTGGTTCCAAAAAACTATTATTGCGCATGCGCAGCCTTCTGCGCGAAGGTCGGACCGGGCATGATACATCAACCGTACTGTATGTAGATTATATTTTTGTTTTTTTAGCTAATTTTTTAGTTAAGTAGTCTTATGCAATCCAATCCAGGGTCGTTAATCACCATTCAGTTTAGCGGCGACATGTAGGTGATGTCGTCCCATGGGTGACGGTACAGAGGTTGTTTCATGCGCTTCTGGTCGAGGTAGTGGCCAACCAGGCCAATGGTGCGTCCTAACACGAAGAGAGCGTTGATCGAGCCCATTGAGATGTAGTTGTTACCTTCCTCCCTGTTGAGAGAAAAAAAAAAGACATTCATATTAGACCCAGGAATCTACACTAATATTATAAAGAGGAACGATTTGTTTGTCTGTTTGAATTGAATAGGCTCCGAAACTACTGGACCGATTTGAAAAATTCTTTCGACATTAGAACCCTACATTATCCCTGATGACCAAGCGATAGAATATTTTCAAAAAAGTTAGAGATCCGTATGAAAACTTCGATAATGTAAACCAGGGTGTGAACAAAATACCAAAAAAATCTTTAGATCGCGTACGTTGCGGAAAGTATTGACAATAGAGCAAAGTGATGTACTACAGTTTTATGCAGGATATCAATATCTCAAGTGGTTATTAGACCACTTAGGGTCAGTTCACACTGAGACGCGACGCGACGCGCAGTTTTCAAAATAGAAATACAATTACAGACCTTATCTACTACACTATAAGGTACACAATGCAGGGTTTACTACGTCGAGCTACGCAGCGCTGCGTCGCGCGGCGCAACGCTGCATAGCTCACTGAATCGTGTACTTTTTTGTGTAGTAGATAAGGTCTGTAATTGTGTCTGTATTGTATTTTTCTTTAATTCACACCCTGACATTGACCCTTTTTTTTTTTTTTGCGGATGGGAAATAATCAAATGACCCCTCCCGCTCTGGGTGGAGCGGGCGGCATTGACCCTGACAACTTGTTTTTTTTTTTGTTTATTATTTTAAATGAAAATATAAATATGTGAGCACCATATTTCATTTTTAATTCTTTTACCCATGTGGTAATTTTATTTTAGGTGCATCGTCTTCACATATTATTATTATATAATTAATGTATGCAAAATATTGCAAAACTTTTTAAAAGAGTAACGGTGGAGTTTCTTGCCCGTTCTTCTCCATACGAAAACTACCCTTTAGAATGGGCGACTAGAATCAATTCTATTTTATTGATCGTAATTTTTGACGTTCAAAAGTGCCTATTTGAAATAAAAGCTGTGACTTTGACTATTTCTATTTTGAAAACTGCGCGTCGCGTCGCGTCTCGGTGTGGGCTGACGCTTATCAGCAGATGGACCACTCAGTTAATCAGCCTATAATGTTCCCACTGCTGGGACACAGGCCTCCTCTCTGTGAGAGGGAGTGGGCCATAATCCACCACGCGGGCCCAGCGCGGGTTGGTAGATGTCACATGTCTTCGAATTTTTGGTTCTAGGACATGCCGGTTTCCGCACGATGTTTTCCTTCACCGTTTTGAGAGCAGTGGCGATGAAATAATTTACACAAAGTAAAGCGCCTGTCTGGGTTCGACTGGGCCACCACTGCTCTCTGGATGGACCACTCATTCCCTGTAAAATACTACTTGCAAGTATACTCACTGCGTGAATAGCTGACAGTGTCGGAACATGTCGACCATCGCGGCGGCGACGATGCCGTCCACGTTGAGGATGAGGTTCGGCTTCTTGCGCGTCGTGATGGCTTCCACGTCCAGCGCGTACCGCGTCACGGGCCACGCGGGCCAGCGTGACGTCACGTACGCCTTCAGCTCGCGCACTCGGGAGTCGGGGTTGTTGATTGATTTTACTCTGTCGAGGACATAAGAAGGCATATAATAATAATAATAATCATTTTATTGTCAGGCAACTAAGGCCCATAGATAAAATACACAAAATAATCTTATAAAATAATAAACTAATACATAATTAAAAACCTTAAAACTATGAACTATACACGTAACATTGTCGGCGTCGTGTTTCGCTGCGTGGTGTCGCGTAACCGTCCACGGAAACGTCGATATACGACACCTTTCGGCCAAAAGTCCTCTTTCAGACAGGTCTGTAGATGTTGGGTTGGAACTCGTACCACAAAAGACTTGAAGTTGATGTTGTGGCGCGATTCCAACCTTTCGACCCTCAGAGTCCAGTTGGTCTTCACCTTCAAATACTGCACGACTTCCTCACACAATATCCAAATACAGACGTCAGCACTTTAAGCTACCCGAAACTGTAAAATTTTCCCAATCAACTTTGAGCCTTATGCTTTAGCGATAAAGTTGAAAGTCTATTAAAGAAAGGACAATGCTCATGGATGTATGGAGTCCCGTACCATGCTGCATCAAAGTCAAACTTTGTTTTTTATAGATTACACTTATCATATTAACTCCTACAAAAGTTCTTTTTGTAAAAAAAATGCGGGTTTCGGAGATTTTCAAAAAAATCGAAATAACGTAAAAACTAGGTACTTTATTTCGGCCATTATTGCTCTAAAAACAGCCTATTCTAGTTATTTTTAATTAATGTAGAATCAACAAAGTATAATTTTTTACATGTTTTTTGAAAGACATCATAGCACTTTCAAAATTCAAGGTTCGTGAAAAAAAAATCAGCTGTTCCATACTTTTATGTTCACTTAAGAGCCTATACTACCTCAGCTAAAATTCACTCTTTATCTCGCTCGCACGATACTGCTCGCGGACTGTGTGAGAGCGAGACAGAGTGCGGTGCTGGGCGGGAGGCAGCGCCAATAGTTTAGGTATTTGCTTTTTACGGTGAAAATAAAGGTAATTCAAAAAAACTAACTAACATAAGACCTGCTTTATAGTTAGTTCAGTTAGTATGCAAAGTTTCATGATCTAATTTGAAGTATTTTTTGAATACCAGCGGTTTATTGTTCGGTTTGGAGGTAACTTTGGATTTTTTTTCTATCGAGAAAATTTTATGGAATCGTGTTTTCGTCTAACATAAGACCTTACATTAATCCTCAACTTTAGCATATATTTATTTCAAAATTAATGCTGCAGAATTTTCGACATAACGGAGGATCATGCTAAGCCATTTGAGGTAGTATAGGCTCTTAAGTTTACAAAATGAACAGCTGATATTTTTTTCGCGATTTCAACGTTGGTCCCATAGAAAAATTGTTCAAAATGATGAGTACAGTCAACAGCAAAAGTAGATGATCAAAATCAGAAATACAATACTAATGAACGGAGTTCGCGTCAGAACTGTGTGGCGTCGATGTGATTGTAAATTATACCAAACATTTACTACTAGTACAGCTGCCATATATTCGTGATCAGTTTTGACTCCTATTGAATTTCTGATTTTGACCCCTTTTCGGGTTTAGTATAAACAAAAACGAATGTTGTACAGCGAATTTTGATACATATTTACAACCAAATGATGAATTATCGAACACGTACCTGTGCCCGATGCCCATGATGAGCTCTCCCTTGGCGCGCTTCTCGTTGACGAACTCCTGCGGGTGTTGCCCGCGGTCGTACGCGGCGCAGAAGTCCAGCGCCGCGCGGTCCAGCGCGCCGCCGAAGCGGTCGCCCTGGGGGGGGGGGGGGTTAGTACTCCGACTTTTCATTACATATCATAATCAGCCTATAATGTTCCCACTGCTGGGACACAGGCCTCCTCTCGGTAAGAGGGAGTGGGCCGTAATCCACCACGCGGGCCCAGTGCGGGTTGGCAGATGTCACATGTCTTCGAACTTTTGGTTCTAGGACATGCCGGTTTCCTTACGATGTTTTCCTTCACCGTTTTGAGAGCAGTGGTGATGAAATAATTTACACAAAGTAAAGTACCTGTCAGGGTTCGAACCTACGACCTACAACTCGTAAGTCGCGGCCGTTACCACTTGGCCACCACTGCTCTGTCTTTGAGCTGTCTGCTGACTTTTAATTAGCTGCAGTAAAATTTTATGATAGATTATAATTCTGTAAATACGTATTTGTTACGATTAAAGTCATCAACACAACTCTCTAAGACCATGTAATCCCCAAGATTGACTATTTCATGAAATCTTGACATTTGGGGATTACATGGTCTTAGAGAGTTGTGTTGATGACTTTAATGATTATAATTCTGTAAATACATATTTGTTACGACCGCGAATCATATTTTAATCAACGTACAACTTAATACTGCCGAGCAAATTGCAAAAAACGTAAGAAAATTTTAATTTCGCGGGCCACCTTAGAGCTTCCCCCTTAAGTAACACATAAGCTGTCATTTTACTGCAGCTAATTAAAAGTCCGACTATAGGATGCTAATTGACACTCGACGTCAATTGTTCGTTCTGTTATACGGCTTACAAAGAAGATGGAAGAAAGTAAGATGGTCAATGAGCTTATCAATAAAATCCACTAGAATTTTTGACTACCTTATTAACGCAATAATTTATGATTACGCCGACCGCGCAGTGGCGCCCTCATCGTTTGTATGGTTATAAACGGTAGTTTTACATTGTTCAGTTTTATTATAATCACTAAAACGGTGGCCGTTTTAGTCGAGGGACATGGAGTACATGGAGGGACTGCCTGTCTGACCTCCACAACCCAGTTACTGGGTAATACGCTACCCCTTGGTAAGACTGGTTGTCAGACTTTCGGGCTTCTGACTACCCGTAACGACTGTCAAAGATCCACGAATGACAGCCGGAACCAACGGCTTAACGTGCTTTCCGAGGAACAAAGGGGTCTCGGTATGTAAAGATGGTCACCCATCCACAGACCAACCGCGGCAAGCGTAGCTTAACCTGATCGATCGACCTATGCGGCTGTTATTATTTAGCCACGAAGCCCTCTGAATGAATGATGAATAATCTTCGTAGTTATTTTGACACTTACAATGGTCAACAGTCCGCTGACTACTGAGGATATGAGGTCCTTGCCGGCTCTGGCGGTGACCATGGTGTTGTGTGCGCCCGAGACTGCAGGGCCGTGGTCTGCCGTTACTATTAGCACCAGCTCGAAGAACTTTGCCGCCCATTCTGGAAGTTCGCGTTGGAACCTGTAACGAGAGAAATATTATTAACTCATTTACTGAAGAAAAATGATGAAAAAGTGTTTGGAACTTACACAGAAACACCTATTACGGGTCATCGGATACAGCCCCGCCGCAAAAAAAACACGTTTGTATGAAGACCCCTTTTTTTTGGGTGGGAAATTATCAAATAACTTTGACCCACACGTGTTCCCAGGGCTCGGAAACCGGTTGAAATTCTTAACCGGTTACGGTCATTGACCCCCAAACCGAAATCGATTTAGGTTAAGGTTTGCACTTTACCGGTTTATGCGGGAAACCGGTTTTTCATTAAATTTGGTTTTGATCGTGGAAATTAACCGGTTAAAACCAAGTTTGAACCCCCCCCCAGCCCCCGCCACTCACACATTTGTTTACAAAAAATTATTACGGAATTAAGCGATTAATTTGGGTGTCAAAACCGTTTGTGCTTAAGTAACCGGTAACGGTCATTTGGGTTTCATAAGAACAGTTCACTTGTTTAACCGGTTGATGAAGGAACGATATATTTACCGGTACTTAATCAAAATTAACCGCTCTTTTTAAACCGGTTCAGAGCCCTGCGTGTTCCTTCAGTTGCCTGTGCCAGGGGCCAATGTAGTATTATCATTAGTGTAGTTTAACCTGATCGATCGACCCCTGCGGCTTTTATAACTTAGCCGCAAACCCCCTATAATAGGCTATTTGACTGGTTTCTGATAACCATCTCAGATTATTTAACGGTGTCTAACGAGCCCACAAAAACCTATTACTTCAAATTGCATAATGTATTTCTTTTAAAAAATAGTAAATAAAAATGTACTGTTTAAATAAGCCGCCAAAACGCTATCTTTAACAATATGGCGTCGTGACGTCACGATTCATGTAAACAAATGTTGAAACGGTCGAGATACTAGACAAAAGTCATCTGTTCTGTCAACGATAGACAGAAATTTACTAAATCATGACGTCATCTTAAGTTCAGCCAATCCAGACCGTTTTCGATTACGTGGCGCCAGATTTAAAAAGATGAAGTTTTTTCGGGATTTTTTTTATAAATAATACATTGTTTTGTAGTAAAATTAACGCAAATCGATTTTAAAAGCGATAATCTATACGAGTGTCAACAATTATGACCTTATTTTTACCGACTTCAAAAAAAGGAGGTTATCAATTCGATACGTATGTATGTAATATTATTGGATTTGCATTATATTCACATATGATGATCTATTAGGGCTTCCAAACAAATATACAAAATTTCATAGACGTATGTATGTATGTATGTATGTATGTATGTATGTATGTTTGTCCACGCATATCTCCGGAACTATTAATCGGATCGTGACCATTTTTTTTTATTGGCTTACATTTTCTTCAACTTAGGGAACAGTGCAAGTTTCATCAAGATCGATTCAGTAATTTTCAAGATATGGACTAATACGTGTAAGTGTGACGGCCTGGCTTATTGATAAGAGCTACGGGTGTAGTGTCAAAGGGAAAACATCTCAAAACCTTGGTCAAATACTAGTGCAAAAACTAAAAATTACGAAATAAAAAGTAATTTAAAAAAATTAAACCGACTTCAAAAAGAAATTAACTCAAAATGATGAAATAACTTTAATTTCGGAAGTCGGTGGCATAAAACTAAAATACAGATCCCAAGACACCGACTTCCGAAATTAAAGTTATTTCATCATTTTGAGTTAATTTCTTTTTGAAGTCGGTTTAATTTTTTTAAATTACTTTTTTTTACATTGTCAAATAGCCTATTCATATTCTATTTTTATTATTTTCAACTCGACTTAAAGCATTTATTTCAATTAAACCAATTACAGGCACTTTTGAATTGTCAAGAAGTCGATCAGTCAGAAAATATGAAGCTAGTTACCCATTCCTAAGCGTAGGTACCTATGGAGAAGAACGGGCAAGTAACTCCATGGACACTCTTTTAAATTATATTTTACAAAAATATTAGTTACATCACTTTTGCATTTATAATTAAATAATGTGAGAACGATGTAAAAAATAAACAAGACGTATGCGTTAAAAGCGTCCAGAGTACAACAAATAGTACTAAAACAACAATCCAAAAATAAAATAATTAAAAACAAGCCGAGGCAGCTAAGTGATGACCAGCCCCAACTGACGGCGCCCGTTCACGAACATGACGCATGGATCAGCACCATTCAGCTCAACCGTTTTGAAGGGAGCTAAATGATCCAACACACACGCCACCGTCAGCGAGACATTTGAAATTTGTTGATATATCAGCAGTAGAAATACATACTCTGTGAAAATTTCCACTGTCTACTTATTACTGTTCACGAGATACCCATGACAGCTTCGATCAATAATAGTACTAGATGCCCGATAAGCGCTTCAAAAACGGCCCGAAAAATACGAGCACGAATACTTTTGTGCTCTTATTTCAAATTAGTATGGTCCAATCACAGCCAATGTTAAAACGTCAAAATGCCTCAGTGCGCGTTCAAAAGTTGTGTAAATAACCACCGTAACACCAAGATTTTGGAAGGAATATCTTTTTTTCGGTAAGTTTTTATCATTAAATGTTTTTCATAAAATAGTAACACAATTAAATAGTAAATAGAAATCAATTAGCAAATATTATGATTGCTTGGCCAATGTTTACGACAACGCGCCAACTATTCTAACAAACATTGAAATGTAATTCCAAGAACTACGTCTAGTTCCAAATTCGAGTAAGTACGAAATTGTCAACAAAATGTTTTTAACCTTATTGCTTAGAAGTTAAGTTTCATTTTAGAATAAATATTTTTGTACTTATTATAAACGTGACTTTTTATTTTCAAGTGACATTTTAAATTTATTGCTTCGATGACAGAAGGACTTAAATATTAATCATTTGCAAACGTAATTAAACTTTATGTTAGTGTGTTAAGGTTTATAATAATCTGAAGTTGTTAATATTATTAAACTTTTTTCCATAGTTCGTAGTAAGAAATATAAATGTTTATGTGTGTGCAAACGTGGTCACTTTAGCGACTTATTTTTGTTCCTAATCATTCATCTAGTACTATTATTGATCGAAGCATGACAGTCAGAAGGACGAACGGCAAGGAGATGGGTGACGATGAAGATGCTTACCATAACAAGCTGATGGTGCCACCGACTCCCAGCTGTCTCTCCAGCACCTGACTGATGGGCACTCCGCAGTACGTTAGCTCGTTTCCTCTCTCGTCGCAGATTGTACTGATGAAGGCGGCTGGTTTCCTGATGATGCCAAGTTTCTGGAAGATGGAGAGGATATTTAGAAGACGATTATGAAATAGAATAGCTTTTAATTCTTTCGTTGAAGAACAATTCCTTCTACACGTTATAAAAAAGCGTCATCTTTCAGATCTGGACGTTTCGCCGTTTATACATTTTCTATTCTTCCTTTCAGAATTTGTAAGAAACTAACTGCCAGATAAATAATTATCCGGGACTTATCTGGGGACAGTTAAACATGAATCTATACAAATAAATAAAATTTAAATTTCTGTTTGTAGTGTCTAAATAACAGATTTAAAATTTTTGTCTGTCTGTTTTGTTCTGGCTAATCTCCGAAACGACTGGACCGATTTTGACGGGACTTTCACTGGCAGATACCTGGCGTTATAAGGAGTAACTTTTATTTTAGAATAAGAATTAGACTTCCGCGCAAAAAAATGAAAACCCATGAAAACCAATTTGTTCTGACATGCACGCGAACACAGCTAGTAAATATAGTAAACTAGCAGCGCCCCGCGGTTTCACCCGCATAAGTGTCGATCTCGTGAGAATATCGGGATAAAAGTATGCTATGTGTTAATCATGGGTATAAACTATCTATATGCCAAATTTCATCCAAATCCGTTCTGCCGTTTGTGCGTGACTTCGCAACCATAGCAAATACAAATTAAGTTGTGCCATTTATTTCAAATTGCTATCTAATTATTTAGATAACATTAATTTCAACATACCCGTTAGAAAACAAAAGATCTGGCTGCGGTAACGTTACTCCAGCCGGAACCGTTTTTATCAAATAATTTAAAAAAAAACTATCAGCTTGCCAAATTAAAAAATCTGCTTACCAATTACAGAAGCTGTATGTCTAATCATCTATTGCACTTAGATTACGATCTTCGACATTTTCTGGCTGGGGTAACGCACACCAAACTTTCGCCTTTATAATATTAGTGTGAAGTATGATACTCACTCTTGCCCAATCGTAGTCCATAGGTACTTTGGGAGGATCCACCTCCTCCTTCACGATGATCTTGCCTTCCTTCACCAGTTTCGAGTACACCTGTTGGAAAATAATAATAATAATTAGATTAATAATTAGAAAACTCCCATCTTCCTAGCACAGCGGGCTGTGCTGGGTCGGCTGCTGCAGGGCCATAGGGTCCGAATACCCACTTGGTTTTTCGAGATATCGCCAAGTGGTTACTCGACTCTTCACGTGACCAGAGGGCTGGTCTATTTCTTTGGTCAAACCATCAGCATTGCCTTACAACGTGGCAATGCTGCCAGCCTTTTGGCCACTTTTCCTGTTGACAGCGATGCGAACGAATTTTTTGATGCCCTATAGAAAAGGGAGGATCCTCCGACCAGACGGGTGTTGTGTCCGGTGGGCAACTGCCCGATGATTCATGTCGGGCCGTTGTATCTATGCTAGTTGCGCGGTAAACTCTGCTTGCGAGATGCAGGATTTTGTATGACGTGTGGTTCGCATGTGGCGTTGTAGATACCGCTACACTTATTATCTTGTTTTAAAATACTAGAAAATTTTGATTGGGCAGTGATTTATAACCGATATTGATATTATCACCATCATTTCAGCCGAAAGACGTCCACTGCTGGACATAGGCCTCTCCCAAGCACCTCCACTTGTTGATATAATTATACTATAACCAGTATCTATCAAAAGACCATTTCAGACACCAATCTACATGGACTTCACATGATCTGACCAAGATTTTGTCTGGACTTTAAAAGAGACTGTGACCTCTGAGTTTGTTTCGGCCTTTCTTCTCAGAGGAGTCAGATAGGAAACGCCGACCTCATCTAGTGTAAAAAAATGTGATTGACGTGTCAAACCTACTTACAGAAAATAAATAATTTATAATTTATCACCTTATTAACAGAATTGCCGAGCGTGTCGAAAGAATTCGGCACCTCCGCGCCGTACGCTTGGAGCGCCGCGTTCTTGGCGACCGCCTTCTCCATAGCCGAGCCGGCGAGTGAACCCGCGTGACCGAACTGTACTTCTGACGTGAACATGTCTGTGGGATAAAAGAATGTTCTATTACTGATTGTAATGATTATAATTCTGTAAATACATATTTGTTACGGCCGCGAATCATATTTTAATCAACGTACAACTTAATACTGACCAGCAAGTTGCAGAAAACGTAGAAAAAATTGAATTTCGCGGGCTACAACTGCGCATTCACCTTCAACTACGTGTGTAAGCAGTGGACTCACCGGAACAGGTCCCGATGCACCAGGCGACGATGGGCTTCTTGATCCTCCCGTCGCGTATAGCCCTGCACACGTGGTACTCCTCAACTCCTCCCACTTCGCCGAGGAGGACCAGCATTTTAACGTTGGGGTCGGCTTCGTACCTGTGGACAGAAATGGAGGTTTGACAAGGTGTAATTAAAATAGAATAGATAGAGAATTAGAGCAGTGGTGGCCCAGTGGTAACGGCCGCGACTTACGAGTTGTAGGTCGTAGGTTCGAACCCAGACAGGCGCTTTACTTTGTGTAAATTATATCATCACTACGGAAGTGGTTGTTGCAGGAATATTTTTATTCAATTCCCGAGTTTTTTGTAAAATGTCCCTGTAAATTTTTTTCTCTTGATCTGGCATCAAAATATAGGCCCAAGTAATTAAGTTAAGTGTAAGTAAAAAGTATTTAAGTTAAGTGATAATAATTGTTAAATGTATTGTTTTATTTATTAATAATAATATAGTAAAAATGGAAGTGTGTAATATAATATAATAATTGAAATAATATTTAAAATTTTAAAATTAATGTAATGTAAATAATGCACTTAAATTCTATTTTTTTTAAGAACTGCATTTAATTGTTCATTGTAATCTATTTTTGCATACCGTTAAAACGGTGAGACATGTAGTACTGTCAATGTTATGAACACCTTTGTAAACACCATGTTTCTGGCAAATACATATTCTATTCTATTCTATTCCACTGCTCTCAAAACGGTGAAGGAAAACATCGTGAGGAAACCGGCATGTCCTAGAACCAAAAATTTGAAGACATGTGACATCTGCCAATCCGCACTGGGCCCGCGTGGTGGATTACGGCCCACTCCCTCTCACCGAGAGGAGGCCTGTGTCCCAGCAGTGGGAACATTATAGGCTGATTATGATGAATTAAAATAACCGAGAACCGGAAAGAGGTTACTATAGGCCGACCGCTTAACTGAAACGTTGTCTGAGGAAGCTGCGGGGTGAGGGAGGGGAGATTAAAAAAAAAAAATTGCTGTATGTTTTTGACCTCGATCACGCCTCGTGGAAAGCGATGGATGAGGTCTATGATGGAACGATCGTGCCCAGAAGATGCCTAAGGCGCTGGAACTCCCACGCATCGACGAAACACAGCAGGCTGTTTGACGCTCCGCTGGGAGGGGGGCGCAAACCAGGTGATATTTGTCACAAGTTGACGAATCACTAAGTTCTTGCAACATGTCCCCACACTCCTCCCGCACCGCGCTGCCACCTCGCGGTCGGCCTATAGTCTCTGTTACGATTTGCCGCTATATATCACATAATCAGCCTATAATGTTCCCACTGCTGGGACACAGGCCTCCTCTCTGTGAGAGGGAGTGGGCCGTAATCCACCACGCGGGCCCAGTCTTCGAAGTTTTGGTTCTAGGACATGCCGGTTCCCTCACGATGTTTTCCTTCACCGTTTTGAGAGCATTTATATGTTTGTTACTTCTTCAGGCTCGAACGGCTGGACCAATTTCGATAAAATTTTGTATGGAGGTAGCTGACAACCTGGATTAACATAGAGGCTACTTTTATCCCAATATTCCCACGGGATCGACATTTATGCGGGTAAAACCGCGGGACGCAGCTAGTCCATACTAATATTATAAATTCGAAAGTAACTCTGTCTGTCTGTATGTTACCTTTTCACGCCTAAACCACTGAACGGATTTCGACAAAATTTGGCAGAGAGATAGATTGCATCCCGGGGAAGGACATAGGATAGTTTTTATCAAGATACCTCGCGGGCGAAGCCGTGGGCGGATGCTAGTGTATATCATCATCATATGCCTAGCCTTTTCCCAACTATGTTGGGGTCGGCTTCCAGTATGCAGCTGAATACCAGTATTTTACATGGAGCGACTGCCTATCTGACCTCCAAAACCCAGTTACTGGGTAATACGATACCCCTTGGTAAGACTGGTTGTCAGACTTTCGGGCTTCTGACTACCCGTACCGACTGCCAAAGATCCACGAATAACAGCCGAGACCAACGCACGGAGGGGTCACGGTATGTAAAGATGGTCACCCATCCACAGACCAACCGCGGCAAGCGTAGCTTAACCTGATCGATCGACCTGTGCACACCACCATAAACCATAATCAGCCTATAATGTTCCCACTGCTGGGACACAGGCCTCCTCTCTGTGAGAGGGAGTGGGCCGTAATCCACCACGCGGGCCCAGTGCGGATTGGTAGATGTCACATATCTTCGAATTTTTGGTTCTAGGACATTTCGGACAGGCCGGTTCGACCTGTGCGGCTGTTATCATTTCGCCACGGGCCCCTCGGGAGCTAGTATATATATAAAAGCATATTTACCTCAGCAAGTGATCGATGAAGGTGGTCCCGGGGTACCGGTCCCCGCCGATGGCGACGCCCTCGCAGACGCCGTCCGCGTCCTTGGAGATGATGTTGTTGAGCTCGTTGCTCATGCCGCCCGAGCGGGACACGTAGGCCACGCTGTGCGAGACACACGGACATTCATACAAGTAACGAACAAAAAAGACATTATCTCTTACAGTTCTCGTCAAATAACTTAGCTGCTCTGAAGCTAGGCTCTTTCCTAGCCGCGCCATGCTGTTGTATCCATAGGATTAACTACTGCGCAGTGACTTGTTGCCTATTGACGCGAACTGTATCACGCCTTTCTTTCTAAACTCTATTCAAACTTATGTTTCAAATTAATATTATTTCAAGTTAAACAAATATCAACTTTATTTTAAGGTGATTAATTGCAGAATGCTCGCTTATAGAACTCAAATTCTCGCAGAATTTGAGTTCTTTAAGCGAGCTACCTTAGCGGAACATCACCATAATAAAAAAAAACTGGCCGACTCGCACACGAAGGGTTCCGTACCACAAAGCAAAACGCCGAAAAGCCCCCCTTAAATATTTATTTTATTTTGTTTTTAGTATTTGTTGTTAGAGCGGCAACAGAAATACATAATTTGTGAAAATTTCAACTGTCTAGCAACCGCGGTTCTTGAGATACAGCCTGGTGACGGACGGACGGACGGACAGACAGCGAAGTCTTAGTAATAGGGTTCCGTTTTTACCCTTTGGGTACGGAACCCTAAAAACACTCCAGTACCTCCAAAAGAGAACTTATGAACATTATAGCCTTCTTATCTGGCTATTAGGTATTAGTCTAACGTATACGCAGTGTAGACGCTGCGCCAACGCGACGCTAACGCCTATAGAGGTATGAGGAACAGGGTGTAAAGTTCACTCATACTCTATAGAAAAGGGAGGATCCTCCGACCAGACGGGTGTTGTGTCTGGCGGGCAACTGCCCGATGATTCATGTCGGGTCGTTGTATCTATGCTAGTTGCGCGGTAAACTCTGCTTGCGAGATGCAGGATTTTGCGTGACTGGCGTAATATGACATACCTGCCGGGCCTGTAGAGTTTGCTGTCAATGATGTTGTCAATCATACCAGCAGTGTTGCCGATCTTGAAGCAGCCTGGTTTGATACCACCCACGGTGGCCGGACCGATCACGTTTACCTGCAAGGAAACAAAGATTACATTAGCATAATCACACTAATATTATAAAGGCGACAGTTTGTGAATGTGTGCGTTTATGTTTGTTACTTCTTCACGCTAAAACGGCTGGACCAATTTTGATAAAATTTTGTATGGAGGCAGCTAGCACCCTGGATTAACATATAGGCTACTTTTTATCCCGATATTCCCACTTTACGCGGGTGAAACCGCGGGGCAGCTAGTAGAATGTAAATACGAATTTGTGATCATCATTTCAGTCGAAAGACGTCCACTGCTGGACATAGGCCTCCCCCAAGCGCCTCCACTTTGACCGGTTCTGTGCTTCTCACATCCAACGGGTTCCTGCGGCCTTCACAAGGTCGTCGGTCCACCTTGTGGGAGGCCTTCCAACGCTACGTCTTCCGGTACGCGGTCGCCACTCCAGAACCTTTCGGCCCCATCGGCCATCTGTTCTGCGAGCAATGTGCCCTGCCTACTGCCACTTAAGTTTGGCAATTCTTCGGGCTATGTCGGTTACCTTGGTTCTCCTGCGGATCTCCTCATTTCTGATTCGATCACGCAGGGAAACTCCAAGCAGAGCCCTCTCCATTGCCCTTTGGGTGAATTTCTGACAAGGTAACATTTTCAATGAAAAGGTCCTAAACAGTTGCAATGAAATTTGAACTTTGTCATTTACGGCATTGAGTATGTGGTTGCAAAACATGAATCTAACCCTGCGTTCCGAGTTGGGAAATAATCGATTTGAGCGTGCCGAATTAGCGTGAGCACGATATTTAACGATGTCCCGTGAATCGTCATAGATGACGTCATGACATGCGCCATCTTGCGATAACGCCGACCATGCCCTAGAATAATATCACCGTGAGCGCTGTCAAAAATGACAGTGTGTGTGTGAGGATGTGTCAGTGTGTGTTTTGTTTTGAGTTGCATCATCTTTAAATTAAACTAACATGGCATTTTCGAAATGGTGCTTCTGGCTGACAGTCGCCACCTAACCAAAGAAGAAGAACTGAAGAAGAAATGTGGTGTTTATACAAGGAAATACTGTAATAATATCGTTTTTACATTGAGTAAGCACTGTGAGCGTGTTCACGAGCGTTCCGAACTGTTGACAGCTCTCAGCAGTCTCAGCTGTCATGATGTAATATCAAAATCGGAACGCATGTGAGCGCTGTGAGCGATTATAGCTAATTCGGAATGCGGCCTATGATTCTAGATACAAGTATAGAGGAACAGGGTGTAAAGTTCACTCATACTCTATAGAAAAGGGAGGATCCTCCGACCAGACGGGTGTCGTGTCTGGCGGGCAACTGCCCGATGATTCATGTCGGGCCGTTGTATCTATGTTAATTGCGCGGTAAACTTTGCTTGCGCGATGCAGGATTTGCGTGACGTAGTATGACGCGTTGTTCGCATGTGGCGTTGTAGATACCGGTACACAAGTTTAATTGAATACTACTTACACCACGTGTGTCAGCCAGTTTGATAATCTTCCTTGTCATGTTCTCAGGGATACCTTCGGCTATGATGACGATGGTGTTGATCTGAGGATGCTGCATAGCCTGTAACACGATAAAAAAAAAGTTAATAAAAATAACTTACGATGGAGAAGAATTTTAACTAATTTCAAAATCAAAATATTTTATTTCACATAAACCCACATGACTTATGAAACGTCAGAAGCTAGGTGCACGGTTCCAATTGGTCGTTTCCTATGGAGAAGAACCGGCAAGAAACTCCACGGTTACTCTTTTTAAAAATAATTGGCTTTTACAATGTTTCCAAATTACAGTAGGTATGGGAGGACAGCGTAGGCCTGTCAACAAGTACCAGGTACTTGATACAATAAAAAAACTGGCCAAGTGCGAGTCGGGCTCGCACACGAAGGGTTCCATACCACAAGGCAATAAAAACACGTTTGTTTTATGGGAGCCCCCCGTAAATATTTTGTTTTTAGTATTTCTTGTTATAGTGGCAACAGAAATACATAATTTGTGAAAATTTCAACTGTCTAGCTATTTCGGTTCTTGAGATACAGCCTGGTGACAGACAGACAGACGGACAGTAGAATCTTAGGAATAGGATCCCATTTTCACGCTTTGGGTAAGGAACCCTAAAAATGAAGATAAATTTTGTTTAGTTTGTGAACAAGGGAGTCGGCACAACTAAGGAAGATCATGGAACACACACCTGCATGGTGCTGTCGTACGCTGAGCGGAGGGACGCGAAGTTGATGAGCACTGAAGCCTCTTGATGTTTACGCATTGAAACGTCCATGTCGGAGTACACTGGAATAAAACATGTTAATGTTATAACATAAACCAATAAACTTAAGGCATTTATTTACAGAATTATAATCATTAAAGTCATCAACACAACTCTCTAAGACCAAGTAATCCCCAAGAATGACTATTTCATGAAATCTTGACATTTGGGGATTCTACTAACTTAACAAGTTGTATTACTGATTGTAATGATTATAATTCTGTAAATACATATTTGTTACGGCCGCGAATCATATTTTAATCAACGTACAACTTAATACTGACCAGCAAATTGCAAAAAACGTAAGAAAATTTGAATTTCGCGGGCTACCTTAGCGCTTACCCCACATAATTTTCCATAGAGATATAGAGGTATGAGGAACAGGGTGTAAAGTTCACTCATACTCTATAGTAAAGGGAGGATCCTCCGACCAGACGGGTGTTGTGTGTGGTGGGCAACTGCCAGACAATTGATGTCAGGAAGTTGTAAAGTCTATACAAACTTAGGTTTGAAATTAATATTATTTCAAGTTAAATATCAACTTTATTTTAATGGTGATTAAGTTGATTTCAGAGTGACTGCAAATGCAGATTATTCAGGGTTATTGGTAAAACATAAACAACCTCTTAAGAGGTCATTGTACTCATCATTATGAACAACTTTTACTATGGGATCAAACCGGAAATCGCGAAAAAAAAATCACCTATTACAACAGCTGTTTTTTTTTCTTCTTCTTTGGACACAGTTTTAGGAACCACAGACATTCCCGGGACTTTCATTCTTAACTGCCCGTAAAATCGTGCACCGTGGAAAACACATAAAATATTTAAATACCCTATGAAAACTAATAATAGAATATCTTACCCGGTATGAAGACCTCTTTGTTTCCGAAGTAGTACTTCTGCTTATGGTCGGCGGTGAAGGGGTACACGATGGCGACGACTGACGGCTCCGCGCGGCGGCAGATGTAGTCGAAGTCCAACATGCCCTGTGGGTGTACAGTAACGTTAGGTTTGCTTATAACTTAGTACAGAAGCTCTGAGAAGTTGATCATCATCTTCCTGCCCTTATCCCATGTTACTTGGTGTCGGCGCAACACGTTTTCTTCTTCCATTCTCCCCTGTCAACCGTCACGCTATCATTCACTCCCTTCTCTTTCATATCATTCCTCACACAAGCCATCCATCTTTTCTTCGGCCTTCCTCTCCCTCTCCATCCATCAACATGTATATTCATCACTCTTTTAGTCACATGCGTTTCGTCCCTTCTCATCACATGCCCATACCAAGACAAACGATTTCCTTTCAACTTTTCTGTCACTGGCGCCACTTTCAAACTTCCTCTTATATAGGTACTCATTTCTTACTTTATTTTAGAGAAGTTGATAAATGATTTATTTGCTGTAAGTAGGTTTGTACAAACACTTTTAAACGTCAATCCGTAGACAGAGTAAACTATATAGTACGCAAAATACGCGCTTTGTCGTGGAGTTGCGGAAACCAGCCCGTATTACCTATTACCTAAACTATATAGACTGCTGCATATCTTCTTTTTCATTCGCACAAGAAAAAGAGAAATATATTAACGTCACTAGCAAAGAAAAGAGACAGAGTAAGAATATTTCTGTCCCTTACTGCGTGTCGGCTAAGCACATCAATGTGCACAACAAGTTTGACGTTTATGAATGAAATAATAAAAATTACACCGCGATTAAACGGAAAATAAGATCTTTTTCGTGCATAATTCAATAATAGTACATATTTTGCGCAACTGTGAAAATGGTAACCTAAGGTGCAGTGTAATAAGCTGTAAAAATGATAGTATGATGAAGATTGCCGGAATTTTTTGTCCCTTTCGGTGACAAGGATACCATGAGTTTATAGATTACTCTGTCTACGCGTCAATCATATTTTTTTTTAAACTAGATGAGGTCGGCGTTTCCTATCTGACTATTCTGAGAAGAAAGGCCGAAACAAACTCAAACAAAATCTTGGTCAGATCATATGAAGACCATGTAGATTGGTGTCTGAAATGGTCTTTTGAGGAGAGCCACACAGATTGAGAGGACCTGTCCATTCAATGCACGCATTTGTCAAAAATCGTGCAGCTCAACTCAGAACTTGAGGAGCTCAACGTGGTTTTGTGGCACTGCTTATCAGCTAAAATACTGGCAAAGGGGGGGGGGGTGACCCTTTTCCAACAGTGCCGGATTAAGACTACTTGATGCCCTAAGCAATCCACGCCTGTAGACCCTCCTATCCACTAGTCGCCTCGTATTTTTCCAAAACATCGACGAGCTATTTGTAAAGATTGGCGCACATCTCTAGCTAGAGTGACTTTTGGGTCTTGTAATATCTTGCTGATAAACAGCCTTGCCTTTCATGTGCTAGCAAGTACTGTTTCGGTGCTGTTTCTGCCTTAGGGCCTTATCATACTAGCGGATTGCGAGCGTCTTCAAAGCGGAACGGGCGCGCAACGAATACGTTACGGGCGCGCAACGAACACGCCGCGCATGCGCAGCGAATTCATTGCGTTTCGTCCTTCCTTTTTCGTCTCTTCTTCCTTCCGTTTTCGTCTCCGGCGTCTTCGAAGTAACAAAGCCAACAGCAGTGTCTCCTCGTCAGAATCCATTTTGTTACGGAGTGTATTGTGCGTCGTTAACTTGCTACAAACACGCGACGAACACGTTGCAAAGTTGCCGCACGTCCGCGACGTCTTCGCTGAGCAGCCGCGGCGTGTTCGCGACGCATTCGCTGCGCGCCCGCTCCGCTTTGAAGACGCTCGCAATCCGCTAGTATGATAAGGCCCTTATGGTGCCCCCCGAGACGTGATGCCCTAAGCAATTGCTTAAGGGCTAATCCGGCACTGTTTTCCAATTGCCAGTGTTTCGGGGCTGTCTTTTGTAACTTTTGAACTGTATACAGTGCTAATTCTCAGTTTAAGACCGTTTACGCCGTGCGGCATTTATACAAACTTTCAAGCCCTTGTTTTTCGAAATGAATGAACCGATTTTAATGAAACTTCATACGCATAAGCAGGATACAAAGGTCTAAAAAGTTACTAAAGAGGTTTACATGACCTAAAGCGCGGTCACTGTCGGACTGCATAGAAAAGAAAGAGAAGCGCGATAACACAATGCTGGTCTAAAAATAAAAATCTATTGTTTGGACTAAAAAATTAAAACACTACTATTTTAGTATGTTGCTTGTAGAATAATCTGACTAAAAATCAGAATGATTGTATGTATATTAGTATGGTTTTTATTGTAAAAAAAAAGTTTTTAGAGGTATTTTCATGATTTTTTTCTATCGTATCAAATTAGTTGTATTATGTTTT
Organism: Oligia fasciuncula; assembly: GCA_963082905.1. Classification (NCBI taxonomy): domain Eukaryota; kingdom Metazoa; phylum Arthropoda; class Insecta; order Lepidoptera; family Noctuidae; genus Oligia; species Oligia fasciuncula. The sequence goes on along the minus strand of OY720416.1, from coordinate 5,382,241 downwards.
CAACACACTATCTACCTAGCATATATCCTGAAGAATATCATATATTTTTCTGATTTTGTTTATTGTAGTCGATAATATACTTTTATTGTTTCTAAAACTTATATTTTTTGTGTTTAGGTCCTGTAAGCCCCTTATGAACATTTTCGAAAAATAGTGTTACAGCCAAATTATTTCTGTGGAAATCTCCACTTAGGTACAGTTGCAGGTAAAGTCGGGTAATAAGTAGCTAGTTAGAAATACATTCTTACCTGTATGGCCCTATTTTGCATGCCCCAAATGATAGCTTTCGTCCTATCACTGAACAGTGACATGACGGTGGTGACGCTCTGACCGAGGTCTTGTCTGGTAGGGGCCTCGGAACACACCAGGTCCAGCAGCTTGTGGGTCAGCTCTGGTAGGTCGATCTTGGGTTTCGGCTGCGGGAGAGCAAAAAATGTTGGTTAGTTTAAATATTTCATTAAGAATGAATTTCTGGGAAATTCGTTATAGATACGAGTAAGCTGTCTTACGCAATTTGAAGTTAAGACTTGAATGTTTGAACGGCGCAAGAGGGTTACCATACCATAATCAGCCTATAATGTTCCCACTGCTGGGACACAGGCCTCCTCTCAATGAGAGGGAGTGGGCCGTAATCCACCACGCGGGCCCAGTGCGGGTTGGTGGATGTTACATGTCTTCGAATTTTTGGTTCTAGGACATGCCGGTTTCCTCACGATGTTTTCCTTCACCGTTTTGAGAGCAGTGGTGATGAAATAAATTACACAAAGTAAAGCGCCTGTCAGGGTTCGAGCCTACGACCTACAACTCGTAAGTCGTGTCCGTGACCACTGGGCCACCACTGCTCTCAAGCAAGAGGGTTGCTATAATCTAAAAAATCTTATGAAAAGAAGATCAAAAATACATCTTTCTTTATGTAATTAACTGCTCCATTAGTAGACGGAACCCATGGTGAAACAGATTCTAAAGCTGTTTTTTCAGCAATAATAACCGGATGTAGGGAGTTAATTTAATGAAGCGACATGGAGCGTTGTCGCGATTATTTTTATTATAATCATTAAAGTCATCAACACAACTCTCTAAGACCATGTAATCCCCAAAAGTCAAGATTTCATGAAATAGTCATTCTTGGGGATTACATGGTCTTAGAGAGTTGTGTTGATGACTTTAATGATTATAATTCTGTAAACACATATTTGTTACGACCGCGAATCATATTTTAATCAACGTACAACTTAATACTGACCAGCAAATTGCAAAAAACCTAAAAAAAAATGAATTTCGCGGTCTACCCTGGCGCTTTCGCCTTAAATTGGTCCAATATTGGAGGAGGAAATTGGCGAGAGCCAAACCTCGAATTACAAGTTTTTTACTTAGGCTTTACTTGATAAGTCATAATTCGAGGTTAAGCTGTTAAGAGGAAATGCCTCTTAACAGGTTGCGCGCCGATGTTCTTGCCACCTTGTATAGTAGTCGCGCGGAAAACTTTGCTTGCGCGATGCAGGATTTGTGTGACGTCAGGTTTCTGATGCGTAGTTCTCATAAATGGCGCCGTAACTTTAATAAAGACAAAGTGACTTACGCAAGCCTGAGGTTTAGGCAGCTGCTTGGGCGCGTAGTCCAGCTGGTGCTCCTTGGGGATGGACGACTGGCCCAGCGCCAGCCCCACGATGGCCGTCATGTTGCTCTCGGGACCAAACACGTACAGGGGGATGCGGAGACGGTGGCCCACTTCGCGCATTTGTCTGGAAAGAGCGCAGATTGATCGAGGGTTCATGTGGTATAAGAAAATTGCAGGAGAGTGATAAACAAGAGGCGATTTAAATAAAATGGTTTTGCATATTAACATCAATATTCCACATATAAAAAATTCAAAGTCCTGACTGACTGATATCGACATCCGTATGACCATGCTCAATACTCAATACTCAATATACTCAATATATTTATTGCTTCCACAATGTGAACTTAGGTGGTAGATTAACATAATAATGATCATTGTGGACCCTGTCGGGCACAGCAAAAGTAGGAGAGAGGAAGAGGGCTTTTATTTGACTACTTTATTGACAATACATATAGTTTATTTTTTTTTTTTAAACATGTACGTAGGTAATTTAAATTTTGTCACGGTTCATTAAATATTCATTTATATTATAATAGCATTTATTTAATAGAAATTGTTTTAATTTATTTATGAATGTATTATATTTTTGTTCTTCTTTAATTATTTCTGGTAATTTATTATATATTTTAATTGACATGACTAGTGTACTTGTTGAGTGCATTTTTAACTTGGAGCTTGGTAAGTTTAACCTATTTTTATGGCGCAATGTATATCTTGACTGTAAATTTTCTCTTGTTGTGTAAAACTGTGGATAATTTCGAACGAATTTGCATATTTCTAGGATGTATAAGCAGGGTAGGGTAAGGATTCTATGTTCTTGAAAATGAGGTTTGCAACTGTCGGTGTCTTCTATATTTACTAGGATTCTTATAAGTTTTTTTTGCAATGTGAAAAGTGCAGGCGCATCCGTGCTGTTCCCCCACAATATCACGCCGTAACTGAGCCACGCATGTGCGTAGGCATAATAGGTAACAAGTGCGGTTTTAAGGTTAGTGGTTTTTTTGACTTCGCGAAGGGCGTATGCTCGCGGTCTTAGACGCCCAGTGCGCGACTCGGGTTAGCTCTTGGTCGCGGTCTTAGACGCCCAGTGCGCGACTCGGGTTAGCTCTTGGTCGCGGTCTTAGACGCCCAGTGCGCGACTCGGGTTAGCTCTTGGTCGCGGTCTTAGACGTCCAGTGCGCGACTCGGGTTAGCTCTTGGTCGCGGTCTTAGACGCCCAGTGCGCGACTCGGGTTAGCTCTTGGTCGCGGTCTTAGACGCCCAGTGCGCGACTCGGGTTAGCTCTTGGTCGCGGTCTTAGACGCCCAGTGCGCGACTCGGGTTAGCTCTTGGTCGCGGTCTTAGACGCCCAGTGCGCGACTCGGGTTAGCTCTTGGTCGCGGTCTTAGACGCCCAGTGCGCGACTCGGGTTAGCTCTTGGTCGCGGTCTTAGACGCCCAGTGCGCGACTCGGGTTAGCTCTTGGTCGCGGTCTTAGACGTCCAGTGCGCGACTCGGGTTAGCTCTTGGTCGCGGTCTTAGACGCCCAGTGCGCGACTCGGGTTAGCTCTTGGTCGCGGTCTTAGACGCCCAGTGCGCGACTCGGGTTAGCTCTTGGTCGCGGTCTTAGACGCCCAGTGCGCGACTCGGGTTAGCTCTTGGTCGCGGTCTTAGACGCCCAGTGCGCGACTCGGGTTAGCTCTTGGTCGCGGTCTTAGACGTCCAGTGCGCGACTCGGGTTAGCTCTTGGTCGCGGTCTTAGACGCCCAGTGCGCGACTCGGGTTAGCTCTTGGTCGCGGTCTTAGACGCCCAGTGCGCGACTCGGGTTAGCTCTTGGTCGCGGTCTTAGACGTCCAGTGCGCGACTCAGGTTAGCTCTTGGTCGCTGCGACCATGGTCGCGGTCTTGGACGCCCAGTGCGCGACTCGGGGTCGCTCTTGTTCGCTGCGACCATGGTCGCGATCTTGGACGCCCAGTGCGTGACTGGGTTGGCTTTTGGTCGCTGCGACCATGGTCGCGGTCTTGGATGCCCAGTGCGCGATCCGGGGTCGCTCTTGGTCGCTGCGACCATGGTCGCGGTCTTGGACGCCCAGTGCGTGACTCGGGTTCACTCTTGGTCGCTGCGACCATGGTCGTGGTCTTGGCCGCCCAGTGCGCCATTCGGGTTCGCTATTGTTCGCTGCGACCATGGTCGCGGTCTTGGACGCCCAGGGTTAGCTCTTGGTCGCGGTCTTGGACGCCCAGGGTAAGCTCTTAGTCACCTTTCTTAATATTAAAATAACCAAAAAGGTTTCAACACCAACCTAAGCCCCTCCTGGTAGTTAGGACCTCCTCTCCTCACGAAGATGGTAATGTTGTACTGGATGAGGGCGTCTTTGTAAGTCTCCATCGCGGTGATGATGCCTCGGAAGGTGTCGGCTACGTTCGTGAAGTTGGCGATACCACCTCCGATGATCAGGACCTGGGGAATGCAGATTATTAGTTAGACTAGCTGCGCCCTGCGGTTTCACCCGCGTAAATGTCGATCCCGTGGGAATATCGGGATAAAAAGTAGCCTATATGTTTATCCAGGGTGTCAGCTTCCTCCATACAAAATTTCATCAAAATTGGTCCAGCCGTTTGAGCGTGAAGAAGTAACAAACATATAAACACACCCCCACACACACACTCACAAACTTTCGCCTTTATAATATTAGTGTGATAAGGTAATATCGCGACTGTTTTGGTAGAAGACATGGGTAGAGGTGTGTAGTATGTTGAATTTTTTCTAGTTATAAGTAAGAGTGGGCCGTATTTGCCGATAAGGAGTTCCATTGGGCGCACGGCTTGAGCTTTATACTTGTGATTGCCAAAATTGCGTTATAATTAATATATTAAAGTTGTGCTAATTTTAAATCGCCTTTAAATGTAAATTTAATTGACAATTTTCGTCGATGATTCTTCAATTACGATTAAAATAATAATAATAATTTGTTGGACAATGTGGTGAGAAATAAAGTTGAAACCTTCTAAATCAGATGAATCATCATCATCTGCCTGCCTTTTCCCAACTATGTTGGGGTCGGCTTCCAGTCTAACCGGATGCAGCTGAATACCAGTATTTTACATAGAGCGACAGCCTACCTGACCTCCACAACCGTTTTTTTTTTTTTAAACGTTGCCCCACACTAAGAATTTCTCCTGAATCGTGGGTGCGTTTACAAACATTTAAACTCACATACAAAACAGCCAGACCCGGAACACCTTGTAGGTCATACAAATATTCGTTCCGTGCGGGAATCGAACCCGCGACACGCAGCGCAGCAGTCAATTGCTTAACCACTGCGCCAACCGTACCGTCAATTTTTTTAACCGTGCCGTCAATTAAGTTACTGGGTAATACGATACCCCTTGGTAAGACTGGTTGTCAGACTTTCGGGCTTCTGACTACCTGATGAATGTGTTACTAATTACCTTTAGTGAGTTGATTGCCTTAGAATTTAACACTTATTGAAGTGAAAACTTCTAGCGTGTTGGGCATTTTTTTTGATGAAAAAAAAACCATTGAACTCGCGCCCTGTTACCGTAAGCGACACCGGGCGTGTTTTGTTTATAAGACGATTAAAAAAATACCCGCTTTGGATGTGTTCGGCTGTCCTCGGTACGTACTCGGTTTTAATGTATATCCGATAATTATGTCAGTGAGTGATGGCAAAGTATTCTGTTTGTGTTTTGTTATCTCTTCTGTCGGCGCTCCCGGAGTGCCATTGTTTTTTAATTTGTTTTGTTTCTTTCATCAGATTCTTTCGGAATAGACATTAGATATGCTAGTTAGTTTGCTTACTTACTTATGGTACTCGTTAGTCCATAGTTGGCAATGTGTCGGTGTGTATGTGTGTATGTGTGTTTGTATCTCCTTACCTTCCCGTTGGGGTGTTTCTCTCGGCACATGAGGCTGAAGATGGTCTTGGCATAGTCCGCGGTCTGCATCTCGGTGGGCGCGCCGGAGTACTCGCCGTAGTTGGCGAGCTCGGCCGCGCCGCCCAGCTCGCAGATGGTGTCGGTGTACACGACTGACGCGCCGCCTCCGGCTACCATCGTCCAGATGCGACCTGACTTGTTCAGGACTGTTAGCTGTGGGAAGAAAGGAACGATTAAATGTCTGAAAAAAAGTCGTAAAATAAAAACTACAATAATAAAAAAAACTAAACTGGTATGCAAAATTTTAGCTCATTGGTCGAAGATATCTGTTTCAAACAATTCAACTGTCTAGCTATCGCGGTTCTTGAGATACAGCCTGGTGACAGACGGACAGTGGAGTCTTAGTAGTAAAACGGAACGGGAGTTTGTCTTAAGACCAAAAGAATACACATACCTTCAAACTAGCCCCACTTTTAGCGTCCAGATCGGCAATATGAGCCTCCTCCGGGTAGGCATCCCTTCCGAAGGGAGGTGGGAACGTCACCTCTCCCCAGTTCTTGGCGCAGATGAAGTCCGCGGTCTGGTCGAGCTTGGCGGCCAAGTCCAGCAGGTAGATCCTCTCGTTGGTCACGACTATGGGGTTTATTTCCATATAAGTGAAGTAAAGGTCCACGTAGACTCGATATAGGGCGAGGATGAAGGTGGTCAATAACCTGTAAAGATGGAGGAAAAGTGGTTTTTAATGTATCTACATAAGGCGAAAGCGCTAAGGTGGACCGCGAAATTTTTTTTTTTACGTTTTTTGCAATTTGCTGGTCAGTATTAAGTTGTACGTTGATTAAAATATGATTCGCGGCCGTAACAAATATGTACTTACAGAATTATAATCATTAAAGTCATCAACACAACTCACTAAGACCAAGTAATCCCCAAGAATGACTATTTCCTATAATCCTAAAATGTCAACATTTCATATGTTGACATTTTAGGATTATACTAACCTAACAAGTTGTATTACTGATTAAAATGATTATAATTCTCATCATCATCATGTCAGACTTTTACTGACTAAAACCCACCCGTGAAATGACATGATTTTATTTGTAAGTAGGTTTGTACAAACACTTTTACACGTCAATCATGTTTTTTTTTTAAACTAGATGAAGTCGGCGTTTCCTATCTGACTACTCTGAGAAGAAAGGCCGAAACAAACTCAGAGGTCACAGACTCTTTTAAAGTCCAGACATAATCTTGGTCAGATCATGTGAAGTCCATGTAGATTGGTGTCTGAAATGGTCTTTTGAGGAGAGAGCCACACAGATTGAGAGGACCTGTCCAGTCAGTGCACGCATTTGTTAAAAATCGTGCAGCTCAACTCGAGACTTAAGGAGCTCAACGATTCGACGAACAATACCAAAGAAAGGACATTTGGGTAGGCCACATAAATTACTCAAACTGCCAGACCATGAAAAAAAAAAAACTAACAGAACAGAGAATAATAAAAAAATATATATATGTAAAATGACCCACATCGTCTTCACATTCACAATGAAAAAATAATATAATATTTTACAAAGTAAGCAAATGTCATTGTTTAAAAAAAAAAAACGTGTTCCTTCAGTTGCCTGTGCCAGAGACCACGGTAACTCTTTCGAACAACCCGCGACCCTGGCAGAAGTCACCCCCTCAGGGGGGTATCACATCTCCACCTCGAAACCCCAGTAGTTCCACCACGACTTGTCCGTTTTAGAATACGACCGACGTAACTGGGCGGGCCTGAACTTTGCGCAGGAGTCTGCGCAGTAAGATTTTTTAGGAACCAAATGGTGATTATGTCTACCTAGGCCAAGTCATCCAGCTCGGTAGACACAACTTTGAGAAAGAGGCCGACAGGAGGATCCAGTTGGGTTGGGCAGCATTTGGATAACTTCGTCAAGTCTTCTCGTCGCCTATCCCGCAGTGTTTGAAGACTAAGGTCTTCAACCAGTGCGTCCTGCCCGTCATGACATACGGTGCTGAAACGTGGACACTGACGGTCGGGCTGGTTCACAAATTCAAGATCGCTCAGCGCGCTATGGAGCGAGCTATGCTCGGAGTCTCTTTGAAGGATAAAATCAGGAATGAAATTATCCGGAAAAGAACCTGAGTTACCGACGTAGCTTGCAGAGTAAGCAAACTGAAGTGGCAGTGGGCTGGCCATGTCTGTCGAATAACCGATGGCCGATGGAGCAGACGAGTCCAGGGGGTCTACTCCGAAGCGGTTAACCACTGTATCGGCCGAATGTTCGGTCATTTTCTGATTCGAATATTGTTGTCCTACTAAGAATTAAAAAAAAAAGGGTAAAAAAAGGGTTAAGGGTTCTAAAAAGGTTCGGATTGGCACAGTTTGGTCGGGACCAATAGTCAATATAGGAAATTAATGGTAGTAGAAAATGACCGAACATTCGGCCGATACAGTGGTTAACCGCTTCGGAGTAGACCCCCTGGAGTGAAGACCGCGTATCGGCAAGCGTAGTGTGGGACGCCCCCCAGCTAGATGGACGGACGACACAAAGAAGGTGGCTGGGGTAGACTGGATGCGGAAGGCGGAGGACAGGGTGCTGTGGCGCAGTCTGGGAGAGGCCTATGTCCAGCAGTGGACTACGATAGGCTGAGTTGATTGATTGATTGAAATGGTGACATGAGGCGAGTGAGAGAACATGCGCGGAAGTTCTTAGTGCCTATGTTCAGGCTCGCCAAGTTACGTCGGTCTTATTGTAAGACACGTGAAACAAAAGCGCGGAACCCACCAGTATTTTAAAACAAGATAATAAGTGTAGCGGTATCTACAACGCCACATGCGAACCACGCGTCATACTGACGTCACGCAAAATCCTGCATCTCGCAAGCAGAGTTTACCGCGCAACTAGCATAGATACAACGACCCGACATGCATCATCGGGCAGTTGCCCGCCAGACACGACACCCGTCTGGTCGGAGGATCCTCCCTTCTCTATAGAGTATGAGTGAACTTTACACCCTGTTCCTCATACCTCTATGTAAACTTTACGGCTGTATCAGAATCGTTTTTACCTTTTCATGCCAGCTGATTTGATGTTTTTGAGCAGCACCCGCTCGATATCTTCACCAGTTGGGAATGTGTCTACTGGAACCTGGAAAAACAAAAAAAAAACAAAAATCAGTTCAAAATCATCATTTCAGCCGAAAGACGTCCACTGCTGGACATAGGCCTCCCCCAAGCACCTCCACTGCGACCGGTTCTTTGCTTCTCACATCCAACGGGTTCCTGCGGCCTTCACAAGGTCGTCGGTCCACCTTGTGGGAGGCCTTCCAACGCTACGTCTTCCGGTACGCGGTCGCCACTCCAGAACCTTTCGGCCCCATCGGCCATCTGTTCTGCGAGCAATGTGCCCTGCCCACTGCCACTTAAGTTTGGCAATTCGGTCTAGAAAAGGATGGGTGTCTCACCTCAAGACAGAGCGCCAGGGCGTCGACGTCTCCTACGTCCATTCACCGCTGGTGATGAACAGAATCGTGACAAGTCAAGCAAAACTAGTCGAGGTTTAGAAAAGGATGGGTGTCTCACCTCAAGACAGAGCGCCAGGGCGTCGACGTCTCCTACGTCCATTCACCGCTAGTGATGAACAGAATCATGACAAGTCAAGCAACACTAGTCGAGGTCTAGAAAAGGATGGGTGTCTCACCTCAAGACAGAGCGCCAGGGCGTCGACGTCTCCTACGTCCATTCACCGCTGGTGATGAACAGAATCGTGACAAGTCAAGCAACACTAGTCGAGGTCTAGAAAAGGATGGGTGTCTCACCTCAAGACAGAGCGCCAGGGCGTCGACGTCTCCTACGTCCATTCACCGCTGGTGATGAACAGAATCGTGACAAGTTAAGCAACACTAGTCGAGGTCTAGAAAAGGATGGGTGTCTCACCTCAAGACAGAGCGCCAGGGCGTCGACGTCTCCTACGTCCATTCACCGCTGGTGATGAACAGAATTGTGACAAGTCATGCAACACTAGTCGAGGTCTAGAAAAGGATGGGTGTCTCACCTCAAGACGGAGCGCGAGGGCGTCCACATCTCCTACATCTACTCCTCCCTGGTGGTGGAACAGGATGGTGTCGGAGCGTCTGCCCGACATTATGTTAAGGTACATCTCTTCACTCTGCGAAAAAAAAACAGAATACTTAGTAACCTTTCAATAGCATTAAATATTTGTGATAAACAATCTTTGAGGCGCCAAAAGTCGATATATTTTCCATACAAATTTCGGGAGGGTATTACTCCACTGTTTGACATTGTGCATACAAAGTTAAACATGATATTGTTTTAAGGGTTCCGTTCTGTAAAAATCTTACTGTGATAACTTGGGTGAAGTGAGTAGTCATTAGTGTCAATCAAGTTCACTTCACCTAACTTCTCACTGTGAGATTCCACCATTCGCGATTCGTGATTTCGCGGGTGGTTGGACCAGGCCCAGGGCGACGGCGCGTTGTGTTCTACGCGCGCCTCAAAGAGGTGTCAGCATAACTGACGGGGTCCGCTAGGGCCGATGCCTGCCAGGGTCGCGGGTTGTTCGCAAGAGATACCGTGGCCCCTGGCACAGGCAACTGCAGGAACACGGGTGGGTTTTAGTCAGTAAAAGTCTGACACGCCTTCCCGCTCCGCCCAGAGCGGGAAAAGTTATTATATCCAGCCCAAAAAAAAAAAAAGTGGTCAAGTTTAACTCAAGTTATACTTACAGCGTCATGCTTCACAAAGGGCTCGACGATGAAGTGCCTGAGCTTCCCGCTAGCCGCCCCGACCTGCTGCTCCTTGCCTATGTGTTCGCTGAGCCACTTCCTCACGTCCGTGGCTGACTTGTTCACTCCCACCAGCCCCAGTTTGCCGCGTCGTTTGATCAGCTGGTCTGGCTTCACTACCAATTGCTGTGGAAGATAAATAAGATGTTTAAAATATTAATTTAATAAAAAGTTGGTTAAAAAATTATTGAGAAAGTCAATAATATAAATCATTGGCAATTATGTAAATAATTGGCAAAATTATGTAATAGCTGACCCGGCAAACGTTGTTTTGCCATATAAATTATTTCTAGCTGCCCGGCGCTACTTCGTTTGCGTGGTGTCCTAAGTCAGTTTTCGAGGAGAAAAAAAAGGGGAATACGAAACGTCGATCTCGTCAAAAATTTTGTGATAATTTCGGTCTGAGCTGCAGCTGTCCCTATCACCCACTACGGGGGCAGACAGGCCCCGTCTCCTCTTAAAGGCTCCTTAAAATAGGCGCGAAACGACACGCGACAGAAAGGCACCGCAAGTCGCGCAACGAGCGGTGCCTTTGTGTCGCGCGCGATTATATCGCGTGTCGCGCCTGTTTGTAGGAGCCTTAACGTGCTTCGTGGTCTCGATATGGTATGGTCACTCATGGTCACCCATCCACGTGGCGACCTCTGCAAGCGTAGTCGTAGCGTCGATCGGCGCGTGCGGCTGTTATTATTTAGCCACCATTACCCTGAACTTAAAGATAATTTAATGTAAACAGTCCTTCAGCGGGATTGTCCGAAAGGGTTACCGCTGGCCCGGAACATAAAGGGCTAAGGAAGGAACATGGGTGGGTTTTAGTCAGTAAGAGTCTGACACTCCCTTCCGCTCCACCCAGAGTGGGAGGTCATTTGATGATTTCACATCCGAAAAAAAAAAATCTAAACAGTCCTTACCTCCTTGCAGAGCCATGGATTCTTCCCGAGCTCGTCCTCCCAAATGGTGCCATGTTCGAAGGTGGCGAAGCGACACGGTACCAACGCAGTACCGGCTGCTATATGCCTGGAAAAACGATAAAATATGGCAATCACATCACACTAATATTATAAAGGCGTTACTTCTTCACGCTCAAACGCCAGCACCAATTTTGATAAAATTTGGTATGGAGGTAGCTGACACCCTGGATTAACATATAGGCTACTTTTTATCCCAATATTCTTACGGGATCGACACTTCTGCGGGTGAAACCGCGGGACGCAGCTAGTAAATCATAATTTTATGACGTTAGAGTCCTGCGTCTTACATAGTGCGCGTGACCGGTGACGTGAATGTTACCATCAGGTGGTGGTGACCACATACCGCGAAGTGGTTGTGACCACTTTCAATCAAGTGGTGATGACCACTGGCCATCAGGTGGTAGTGACCACAAACCGTCAGGATGTGGTCGTGTTTGCCATCAAATTACATTAAAAAATAAATAAAAATCTTACCTATTAATAAGGTCCTTGCCGGTGGCCTCGTATATAGCTTTGGACGACATGTTTGTGTGTCTGTTTGTTTAACTGTTACTGTATTGTTGCGGCCCACGTCATAGGGATGTTAGTTTTAGCTGTGAACAAGAGACAATTGAGGTTTAGTTTATGGTTTAAAAAGCATAGACTGTAAAGCTTGATTTAGAGTTACGCTGAGGGACGTCGGTCGCGTACCATCGTCGGTCACGTATACCAAGACGCTGACGTTAAATGCATAGTCAGCAACAAAAGTCGATTAACACTTCAGTTTTTTTTTTATATCAGTTATTGAGCAAAATATTTGTTCAAAATTTTATTGTACTTCTGCTGCAATTTTGAACAAATATTTCACTAGAGAATTTTTATTCGAGGAATAAAATTGACTTTTGACAGTTTTTGTATGAAACAAAACAACTGTCAATATATCAAAATTATTCCTCGAATAAAGTTATCAGATGATTGAAAAATCAGCCCTAAGAGGAATAACCCATTAGGTACTTTTAATTTTACTATATAATTGAGAAACAAAAAAACTTAAACAAGCACCATAATTACATAAACAAAAAAAAAATCACCCATCGAGCCATAAAAAAAAATCCAAAAATTTCGAATTTAGAACGCGGCACGACCAGGCTTCCGCGCTTCAACAATAGGTCGGCTGGTTCTCAAACGAGTTGTGATTGGTCGTGCCGCGTGGTACGATCGCCTGATCCGATCTTGCTTGACTACGTCATCGGGTAAGAATCAGCTGAGGTGGAGTAGGTACGTAACTGTCGGCTGGCTGGTTTTCATTGCCGGTTTACGATTGCCGCGTGTTTGAGGACATTGCTCTTTTATTATGGTGTTATTAAGTTGTAAGGAAAACTATGACGTTATTGCTACAAATGTTACCTTTTCCCAAAGGTCGGCTTCCAATCTAACCGGAAGCAGCTGAATACCAATAGTTCACATGGAGCTACCACCTATTTGAGGGGCAATTCTTGTAATTTTAACTTTTTGACCGCCACATGTCAAAAAATCAAAAACGTGCCCTCGGCGTCAAAGTCTGTCATGTAGTCGAACCGTGGCGTGCTGGGCACATTTTGGTTTGGCATCTATACATGACTGTGGCGGTCAAAAAGTTAACCTTTTGACCGCCACAGTCATAACGTTCACAGTCTGACCTCAGTCTCAATCGTCAAAAATACCTCTAATTTCGTCGATATTTTTATTCCACATGGCTGGTTTCCTCACATTTTTTTCCTTCAGAGTTTTGAGAAAATTATTTACACAAAGAAAAGCACCTCTCTGGGTTCGAACCCACGACCTACAACTCCTAAGACCGTTACCACTGGCGCACCACTGCTCTCACATTCACCGCTATAATCTAGGTCAAACATTATGAATGATGTAATATTTAACCATCGTACGATGCTCGCACTATTACTTACTATCAAGAATGTGTCACGATTTTCATTAATAAAGATAATCTTTTTATTTGGGCAATAAATACATAAATCATATCGTACAGCTTAATTTGAATCAAGACTTCTGTAATTACAAGAATCATACGCTACTACTGACTCATGATCAGCTCAGCTCTCCTCCTGGATTCGATTTCCAGGTCGGCCTGTGTCATTGGGTTTTTAACCGACTTCTAAAAAGGAGGAGGTTACTTATATGTTCGACTTTATGTATGTTATTTTATGTATGTTCACCGATTTCTCCGTCAATAATTGTGGACCTATTTATTTTATTTTTTTGTTTGAAGTTGCAATCTGATGAGATCCCCATGGAAATCGAGGGAAACCCTCAAATTTTATAGACAAACCTTAGCGATTTGGGTATTTTTTAAAGTAACTTGAGCATTTTGCTCTCGGAAATCATCATTTGGTAAGAAGCCAATGATGAAGACCACAGATGGCCATTGGAACTACTCAATGATAAATTGTTTTCCTTTCCTACCTACATATGCCCAAATCCTTGGGAAACAAGACATGATGCTATTATACGTCATGCGTACTGACAAAACTCTTTTAATCGTGTTCTGCAATGATATTATAAGTGTAAAAAGGTGTAGAGATAGGTTATAAGGGCGCAGAAAGTGGCACGTTAAAACGAAGTCAAGTGACTAAGTTGGACCTCAGTGTCTCAGTTTCTAGTACACGAGACGACGTACTGTCGCAAATTATATTTGTCTCTTTTTCGCCCGCGATATTTGAATCATGCCATCCAAATGTGACGTCTAAACGTAATGTATTGTTTATGTTTGCGTTAGTGTGCCGTTTTTGAAGATCGAATGTGGTGTAGGTAACCTATGTACACCTTATCATTGGTGTTCTGGGTCAATGTGTAACGTTAATGTAGGGCAGCTCCGTTCAAGATCAAGGACTCAGCGCAGTGACGTAAAGATACGGCGTGAAGGTTGTTCAAGAACTATTTTTGTTTATGGTTATATTGATCTATAAATGGATTATGAGAGATATCGGAGTTATAAATGGCGTTTAGATTGAAATGCATTGGTTTGGAAGAGAGAAAAGAAAGATTTAATAAAAGGGCGATGCGCCGAAATTCAATTTTTTTTAGATATGATTCGCGACCGTAACAAGTATTATATAGGGTGACTGGTAATTAGTGACCGATACTTAAACACGTGATTTTACTCATCATTATGGACAACTTTTACTATGGGACCAAACCTGAAATCGCTGTTCCCTACATTTATATAACTCGTCAAAATGTAGGGAACAGCTGATTTTTTTTTCGCGATTTCAGGTTTGGTCCCATAGTAAAAGTTGTTCATATTATAATAATTATATAATATAATTACCAGTCACCCTATATACAGTATATTTACAGAACTATAATCATAAAACCACCATCAAGCATGGCTTTGTATGTTAGTACAGGCGGCATGCGACCACGGGAAGGTACTTTCTTGTTTTTTTTTAAATTTAATTTTTTGGGGCTTATTTCAAAAATTTACCCTTCGCTACTGATAAGTGTTGAATATATAATCCCACCAAAAACATTCTGTAAAAAACTAGCCAAGTCTCAATGGAGCTGCTTGTTTATCTCTAAAAAGTAATGAAATCTAGACAAAGTCGTACCAAGTCTAAGGATCCTTACTGCGATTTATTTATTATTATAGTTAATGTTGTGTGACTTGGCCGTTGAACATTCTTTATACGTTAGTGGGTACAAGTCAATTTTGTTTACACGTAATGTTATATCTGTTGTAACTACCTATGTTTGTTAAGCGAGATAATAGCCCATACCGGTATTGGTAATTGGACGCTAGTGTCTCATTTTAGGCTGTTGTTGATTGTGCAACACATGCATTCAGCATTGACAATGCTTACTTCTGCTCTCTTCTTTTTAGAGCGTCATATCGACCACCGATCTAACATAAAATAGACGTACAGACGGACTTCTAATCAATGATTATAAGTCCGTCTGTACTGGAAATAATTTTTGATACTGTTTGTTTCAGGCTCGCTTAAACATAAGTATTATTGAAATACGCAGCTTTATCAAGCCTACAATTGACTAGTTATTAAATCAACGTTTTCCAAGTGGCAATTTTCCATCGTCAATGGGTAGTGGTTATGGCGACAGATTGGTGCAATGGTGTCATGGAGCACCTGGGTGTGTACCCTTGTGTACCCTTCAACGGCCAAGTCACACAACATTAACTATAATAATAAATAAATCGCAGTAAGGATCCTTAGACTTGGTACGACTTTGTCTAGATTTCATTACTTTTTAGAGATAAACAAGCAGCTCCATTGAGACTTGGCTAGTTTTTTACAGAATGTTTTTGGTGGGATTTCACTTCTTTTTGTAGAAACGTATACGTACGGACGTATTCTTTTTGTATTGCATTATATTTTTACCAAATTTTGAGCGAAATTAATATTTTAGTGTAAGGAGGATGGGCGTTTTGGTACCCGAAAACTAATTACATCCAAACAAAATAATTTATATACAGATTGAAAGGCCTAATTATGTAGAACAATAGTTGATATGGGGGATAGTCCCAGTTCGCTGTCCGTTCAGAGATATACAACCTTTAACACTATACATTTATGTTAGGTTTAGGTTAAGTTAGTTCGTTTTAGTACCGGAAAACTAATTACATCCAATCAAAATAATTTATATACAGATTGAAAGGTCTAATTATGTAGAACAATAGTTGTTATGGAGGATAGTCCCAGTTCGCTGTCCGTTCAGAGATATACAACCTTTAACACTATACATTTATGTTAGGTTAGGTTATGGCGTTTTGGTACCCGAAAACTAATTACATATACAAAATAATTTTTAAACAGATTGAAAGGTCCAATTATGTAGAACAATAGTTGTTAGGGGGATAGTCCCAGTTCGCTGTCCGTTCAGAGATATACAACCTTTAACACTATACATTTATGTTAGGTTTAGGTTAGGTTAGGTTAGGGCGTTTTGGTACCGGAAAACTAATTACATCCAATCAAAATAATTTATATACAGATTGAAAGGTCTAATTATGTAGAACAATAGTTCTTAAGGAGGATAGTCGCAGTTCGCTGTCCGTTCAGAGATATACAACCTTTAACATTATGTAGGTTAGGTTAAGGTTAGGTTAGGGCGTTGCGGAAGGATTGTACGTTCCCGCGTCCCCCAGCGTAGTGTAAATGGAAAAACGGGGTAAAAAAAAGGTAGATAAAATTCAGTCACGTCACGATAAAGCAAGAGTCTATTATTGTTACTTATGACCTAACCTAACGATAACCTAACCTAACCTTTAAAGGTTGTATATCTCTGAACGGACAGCGAACTGAGACTATCCCCCCCAACGACTATTGCTCTATCTAATTAGACCTTTAAAACTGTATATAAATTATTTTGTTTGGTTGCCATGTTTTTCGGGTACCAGCTTCCATACATTTTTGCCCATCCTCCTTTGTTTATTTAATTTGTGTAATGTTCGACATCAAATGAAGCGGCCCACCAAGTTAAATATTTTTTGTAAAGGCGGTATGTCGATCTCTAATAGTTTGGTTGGGCTCTTGTGTTTTCTAATCAGGGTCACCCACCAGGTACTTCAGATCTTCGATTATCCTAATTTTTATAGTTTTCCCTTTATGTGGCCATTAAACCCTAACTCTGTACCAAATTTCAGCACTCTGAGTTTATGGGAAGTACTAGTTCTATTTTGATGATTAGTGAGTGAGTGAGTGTCGGAAATGCGAAACTTTGCTTTCGCTTAACTTCGGAACTAAATAACCTACAGACTTGAAATTTTGGATTATAAGTATGTGATTATAGCTTACTGGATGACGAAAATTTCTGCGTTCTGGTCTTATCCAGAGGTTCTCAAATAGGGGCCTGAAAATGCGGCGAAATGGTTCCTGTAAAGGATGGTACGGCAGTGTTTGCTTCGCGCTCGACTTGGCGGGGGCACTGCCGTGCCCCCCGATAGGAGGCAGGACTGTTGTGCAAGTACAGGCGCCAGACATCAAGCTAGGTACCAGAAACTGTCAAATTTTCCCAATCAACTTTGAACCTTATGCTTCAGCGATAAGGTTGAAAATCTATTAAACAAATTTGACAAATTGTAGTAGTTTGATGTGCTGGCGTACTGCCTTCATACTACTGTGACACAAACAGCCACAGTAAACACAAAATTAAAAAAACACCGCCATTGTTATATCCATATATCTGAATGGAATTTCTTTAACACTGAAATATTTTTATGTTAATTAATGCAAAGAATCTTGTCAGGTAAGGCGCGCTACACGTAACCGATTTGTCGCAACTATTATTGCCGACAAAACAGCAAATATGCCCTCAAAAACAGCCCTACTTTCTAAGTTTCTTCGGAATGTCTTCACGAATTTATACTATGCTACCTAAGCAAATGAGAGAAATTGAAAACATTAAATTTAAAAAACTGGCCAAGTGCGAGTCGGACTCGCACACGAAGGGTTCCGTACCACAAGGCAAAAACGCCGAAAAAACACGTTTGTTGTATGGGAGCCCCCCTTAAATATTTATTTTTATTTTATTATTAAAGTAAAAATACAACTGAGTATTTTGTGAATATTTCAAGTGCCTACCTGTTGCCATTATTGATATCGAGCAAAAAAGGGCAAAAAAATCGCGTTTGTTGTATGGGAGCCCCCCCCTTAAATATTTATTTTATTTTTAGTATTTGTTGTTATAGCGGCAACAGAAATACATAATTTGTGAAAATTTCAACTGTCTAGCTACTGCGGTTCTTGAGAAACAGCCTGGTGACAGACAGACGGACAGACAGCGAAGTCTTAGTAATAGGGTTCCGTTTTTACCCTTTGGGTACGGAACCCAAAAAAAAACATAAAAAGACGACTTCTTGGTAAATAGACCATACTATACAGCCGGTCGATTCTGTAAGAATCTCACCGTGAAAATTTATGTGAAGTGAGTTTGTTTTTGCTAGGAATTGACACTATTGACAGCTCACTCCACGCTCACTTCACCAAGTTTTCACGGCGAGATTTTTACAGAATAGCACCGCTGTACATGACTTTTTGTTCGACAGATTCGTGATGAGTTAGTGCCAAACTGTGTTTTAAGTGTTATCTCATTATTTTTATGTTTTGATGCAAAATACAGCGTGAAATTTTAATGGTTGTATTCCCGAAGCGAAATGATTTTGTCTTGATAGTACAATCGATTTATAAAAAAAATAAAGTATTAAAAAATGACAGATCTACAATTGTGAAAAACCACACTCGAACGCGATCTCGAACCAATAGTATAGCTACAGCGCAAAAAGACGACCGCGCATTTGTCGTCCTGCTACCTGCAAAGATGGTGGGGGCGCACGTGAGTTACAATTGATTCTCTCGCTTTCGAGTTGAGATCATATTTTTATAATTATTAAAAAAAAAAAAAATACTCCATGAATCGGTAGCACTCTACTGAGTTCAGATCGTTCTGCCGCGGAAAAACAACCATTAAAATTTCACGCTGTATACTTAGCTCTATTAAAAATATCTAGGTATTTGAATTAATATAATCACATTAAACTTAGGACATTAACATGGTGGAGCAGTGCATACGCACACCAAAACTCAATAATAATAAAAAGTAATTTAAAAAAATTAAACCGACTTCAAAAAGAAATCAACTCAAAATTATGAAATAACTTTAATTTCGGAAGTCGGTGTCTTGGGATCTGTATTTTAGTTTTTTGTCACCGACTTCCGACATTAAAGTTATTTCATAATTTTGAGTTGATTTCTTTTTGAAGTCGGTTTAATTTTTTTAAATTACTTTTTATTTCGTAATTTTTAGTTTTTGCACTAGAATTTGACCAAGGTTTTGAGATGTTTTCCCTTTGACACTACACCCGTGGCTCGTATCAATACGCCAGGCCGTCACACTTACACGTATTAGTCCATATCTTGAAAATTACTGAACCGATTTTGATGAAACTTGCACTGTTCCCTAAGTTGAAGTAAATGTAAGCTAATACAAAAAAAAATGGTCACGATCCGATTAATAGTTGCTGAGAAATGCGTGGACAAACATACATACATACATACGTCTATGAAATTTTGTATATTTGTTTGGAAGCCTTAGTAGATTGTCATAATTATGTGAATATAATGCAATTCCAATAATATTACATACTCGTACATACGTATCGAATTGATAACCTCCTTTTTTTGAAGTCGGTAAAAACTTTGTAACCGCTGTCTCACAATCTTTGACTTTGACTTTGCAAGTACACGGGAATAACTTGGTCCAAACGCGCGTACTGACCGTACGGTACAACCGATTCAAGCTTTATGGCGGCTTGGACCGTGAGGCTCTAGTCTAACAGGATCCAGCTGAGTACCAGAAGTACCAGTACTTTATAAGGAGCGACTGCCTATCTGACCTCCCCAACCCAGTTACTGGCAATACGATACCCTTGGTAAGACTGGTTGTCACACTTTTGGGCTTCTGATGACCCGTAACGACTGTCAAAGATCCACGAATGACATCCGGGACCATCGGCTTTACGTGCTTTCCGAAGCTCGGAGGGGTCTTAGTATGTAAAGATGGTCACCCATCCACGGCCCAACCGCATCGAGCCTAGCTTAACCTGATCGATCGACCTGTGGGGCTGTTATTAGTTAGCCATAAGCCCCAAACACTGACTGTAATTCGCAACTTTTAACGTTACTAATTTTATTCGTCATAGTTTCACTTTTATTTCGATGTGTGTTTTTACCGACTTCAAAAAAACAGAGGTTATCAATTCGACACGTATGTATGTAATATTATTGGAATTGCATTATATTCACATATGACAATCTAATATGGCTTCCAAACAAATATTCGAAATTTTATAGACGTATGTATGTATGTATGTTTGTCCACGCATATCTCCGCAACTATTAATCGGATCGTGACCATGTTTTTTTATTGGCTTACATTTACTTCAACTTAGGGAACAGTGCAAGTTTCATCAAAATCGATTCAGGAGTTTTCAAGATATGGACTAATACGTGTAAGTGTGACGGCCTGGCTTATTGATACGAGCTACGGGTGTAGTGTCAAAGGGAACATATCTCAAAACCTTGGTCAAATTCTAGTGCAATATTTACAACAAAAGTATTACCTACTAATTACAAACAAATATTCCAGTTTTTACTTAAAACTAAAAATTACGAAATAAAAAAGTACTTAAAAAAAAAACCGACTTCAAAAAGAAAAAAATAATTTAAAAAAATTAAACTGACTTCAAAAAGAAATAACTTAAAATTATGAAATAACTTTAATTTCGGAAGTCGGTGTCTTGGGATCTGTATTCTAGTTTAAGTTTTATGCCACCGACTTCCAAAATTAAAGTTATTTCATAATTTTAAGTTATTTCTTTTTGAAGTCGGTTTATTTTTTTTTAATTATTTTTATTTCGTAATTTTTAGTTTTTGCACTAGAATTTCTATCTAATAAATCTAGAAAGTCGGTGGCAAAAAACTAAAATACAGATCTCAAGACACCGAGTTCCGAAATTAAAGTTATTTCATAATTTTGAGTTAATTTCTTTTTGAAGTCGGTTTAATTTTTTTAAATTACTTTTTTTAGCGGCACCTTGTTTTTATATTATAATCATGTGGGTAGTTTGGTTATAATCTAATATTGTACTTTTGTGTGTTGTGCAGTCTTTTTGTGTGCGCCAAATAAATGGTTTATCTATCTATCAACTTGACCGTGAATTGATACTGAACAAATGCTGCTCGGGATTTCGTGTCTTATCAAAATCTCCGCACCAAATTCCTATCCGACTAACTTCCTAAACGAGGTCCTCAATAGGTTTTCGACACTTGATAAGATTGATGACTGTTGGAAAACCCGGCCTTGAATCACGTGCTTCTACCAAATAATTAAGTTCGCGCAATCTGATAAAAAGTTGTTACCAACGCGATAGCCGATACGTTGACAAAGCAATCAGACATAAATAACCATAATCAGCCTATAATGTTCCCACTGCTGGGACACAGGCCTCCTCTCAATGAGAGGGAGTGGGCCGTAATCCACCACGCGGGCCCAGTGCGGGTTGGTGGATGTCACATGTCTTCGAATTTTTGGTTCTAGGACATGCCGGTTTCCTCACGATGTTTTCCTTCACCGTTTTGAGAGCAGTGGTGATGAAATAATTTACACAAAGTAAAGCGCCTGTCTGGGTTCGAACCTACGACCTACAACTCGTAAGTCGTGTCCGTGACCACTGGGCCACCACTGCTCTGTGTCAGTCAGATCATGTGTCAATCAGACATAATTATAATTAAATTAAATTTTTCAAATTTTTCATCTCTTTATTTTAGTGGTTGTAATGGGAATCGTATCACTAGGTTTTATTAGGTTTTTATTTTTTATTTATCCTTTTGATAGATTCTTATTTTGTAAATGTGAGGACTTTGTAGGCCTTGTAGACTTTAGATCTGTAGACCATTTTTTATTTTATCAAGTACCTGATACTTGTTGACAGGCCTACGCTGTCCTCCCATACCTACTGTAATTTGAAAATATTGTAAAAGCCAATTATTTTTAAAAAGAGTAACCGTGGAGTTTCTTGCCGGTTCTTCTCCATAGGAAACGACCAATTGGAACCGTGCACCTAGCTTCTGACGTTTCATAAGTGCCCATGTAGGCTTATGTGAAATAAAATATTTTGATTTTGATTTTGAAATATTCATTACTAATATTATAAACTACTTAGCTTCTGCCCGCGACTTCGTCCGCGTGAAATTTCTTGTACCCCCATCCCGTCGCAACACTTTGTATTCGCTTAGCGTTCATTCTGCCTTTTTTTTCTTTTTGCTCGGCTCCTAAGGGTCATAGCGTGATATTAAATAGCCTATAGCCTGCCTCAAGAATTGGGCTATCAAATGCAAATAGATTTTTTCAAATCTGACCGGTAGTTCCAGAGATTATCGCGTTCAAACAAACAAACTCTTCAGCTTTATTATTAGTAAGTATAGATTCGAAAGTAACTCTGTCTGTATATGTATGTTACCTTTTCACGCCTAAACAACAGAACGGATTTCAATAAAATTTGGCAGAGAGATAGATTGCATCCCGGGGAAGGACATAGGATTTTTATCCCGATATTCCCACGGGATCGACACTTATGCGGGTGAAACCGCGAGGCACTGCTATATCTTATCTATACAACTGACTGACTGATTGTTGATATATCAACGCACAGTCTAAACCGTTGGTCCTAGAGACATGAAATTTGGAGGGTGTATTCTTTGTGAAGAGTAGGTATCCACTAAGAAAGGGTTTTTCGAAATTCCACCCCTAAGAGGGTGAAATTTCACGCGGACGAAGTCGCGGGCAGAAGCTAGTACCTAAATAAAAATCAATTGCCGTATTGCCGTTCGTTAGTCTCGCAAAAACTCGAAAATGGCTCGATCGATTGTGATGAAACTTTCGTAAGTTGTTGTGTGCGTGCCGGAGAAGAGAGATTGAAGCGCAGCGGAGCGCAGTTTCAGTGTCATATGAATTTTAACTTTATTTTAATTACTATAATACTTATTATCGCATGAGAAACTTGAGTTATCGGAGTGCACGCGGCGCCGCGGGAGGCCGCGCGACCTTTCCAGTTTCTCAAGCGATACTATGTATTATAGTAATGAATATAAAGTTTAAAATTTTATGACACTGAAACTGCTCGCCGCTTCGCTTCCATCTCGGTGTGATTTGAGCCTTAACGTTCCAACTGTAATACCAGCAAATGATAGTTTTCTAGGAAACACTCCATGGGTTGGACAAGCCTCATCAACACTATGAACTGCGGGGCAATTTTGCGTAGCACATTATCAATCGGAATCGGTTTCATTTTGACAGTTCCACAGCATTCATTGCGTTCATAGATTTATAAGAACCAGATGGAGTGTACCGTACAAAACGCAACGTTCAAATTGAATGCATTTTGTAATGCGCGTGTGCGTGCGGACCGCCCACCACAAGTGTATTATTATCGTTTCTGCATTTGTGTGCGTGACATTTTCTAATACCAGCGCAAAATGATTACCCCAAAATATGGGAAAATTCGGGTAGTTTTCTTATTCATATTGACATAGGTAATTATGTAGTTAATATATGTGTACAAAATGAAACCCGCCTTTTACATTCATACCGAGTGCCTATTATGATAGTTTTTTGGAGATTGTTATAATTTTATTTTATAACATGGTTTTCGTAAACATGTGTGAATGAACAAAAAACTTTTAATATCATACTAACATTATAAAGAAGAAAGTTTGTGAGTGGTGTGTGTGCATGTTTCTGTGTATGTTTGTTAGGTACTTCTTCTTAAAGATCGAACGACTGACTGAATGTATTTCTACTTTCGCGCGGGTAAAGCCGCAGGCAGCTATAAAAGAAAAAATAAAATAAAACAACGTATTCAAACTTAAACTCAAAATTATTTATTTCACTTAGGCATGTGTTCATGTGAATTCATGTAGTGTATAATGTTGATTTCGTAACATTTTACAATATTAAAATATCGCAGCACAAAAAAGGGGTAAAAATATTTCACACTGTACCTTGGCAATACTCAAATATTATGGAGTCGTTTTGTTTTTATTTAGTTTTCGTAATATTTTCAAAGAAATTCATCATAAAATTGCAAACTTACCTGTGAAAATTAATGTTCGTATCCTTATCTTTTTTTTGAGTGTAGTTTTTACACGATTTCACCGCACAAACAGTCATTTTTTCAATATATTTAACAGCGTAGACGCGCTTTGAACGTCTGTCGCGTAATGGCGGCCTGTGGGCGGGGCTTACGAACGAACACGCTATTTTGGTGTGTTTGAATTCGAAGCATTTGGACAGCGCGTACTAGGCATCTGGACGTTCTTATAAATCTATGATTGCGTTATTTACGTGTTGAGCTGACAAATTTTTCTAACTTATGAAACAATGGATTAGCAATTTGCTTCAAAATTATTCAGATTCCGACTGATAGAGTGTTACGCAATGAGGGAATACCTACTTGAGTGCGAAAGCCGTATCATCGAATTTTGTTTCTTCGAAAACCTTTCAACGACATCTCTATACTGCGACGCCTTGTTAAATCGACGCCTTGTTACTGCGATATTTCGTTACATCGAAAACCTGTACTGCGAACGATTTTACTGCGTAAATATCATACTGCGAAGCCTTGTTCAATAGATGTCACGTTACTGTGATGTTACTTAGGAAAACTTACTTCGGACGACCTTACGGCGATAACCAAGAACATCATCATCATCATCATCCCCGGGGCGCGAGACGATCTGTTGCAGCGAGTTTGGCGCAATGTATCCGTCTTGCGACCCAGGAGAACTCACAAAGTGCCTGGGAGCAATTACTTACCTTCCCTTATAGGATTCTGCATGTTCAAAAAAATTTGGCAACTAAAAAAACATTAACTAACCAAATTAAAGAAAATTGTAACAATTCGGCCCTAATTTTAGATCCAAAATTACCTGCATTCCATAACTTAAGTCAAAAAGGATTATGTTCACATGTCGAATCCAAATTAAGTGAAGGTGACATCAGGGGTGCGGCCAGGATACTTTTCAGCAGCGATGTGGTGGCGCCTTACTCTCCAGAAACACTAACAGCTCTAGAGAGTAAACATCCAGCGCCTGCGGATGGTCTCACCTTTCCCGAAGACCTAAATTCAACCTTCCTCACCGTTTCGGCCCCCCAGTTGTTTGCAGCCGTGAGCTCCTTCCGAAGTGGTTCCGCCGGCGGCCTCGACGGCCTGACTCCACAACACCTAAAGGATCTGTTGAGTTCAGGCGCCGGGGAAGCTGGTGAGTCGCTTTTGAAGGAGCTTGCGGCCATGATTAACCTCATGCTTACCGGTGGTGTGAACGAGGCCGTCGTCGATGTCTTGTACGGGGCCAATCTATGTGCCCTGCGCAAGAGAGACGGCGGCATTCGTCCCATCGCCGTCGGGTGCACCTACAGGCGTACGGCAGCTAAAATTTGCTGTAAGCTATACAGCGAATCGCTTACAGCTAAATTTCAGCCCCTGCAGCTTGGTTTTGGCTCGAAAGGGGGCTGTGAGGCTGCCGTACATGCCCTTTCAACATTTTTAAAGTCCAACAAAGGTGAGGTCGTCCTCAAGGTTGACGTTAAGAATGCCTTTAACTCTGTGAACAGGGACACTTTGTTGGCTGAAGTCAAAAAGGAACTACCCGAAATTTATGGTTTTATGTGGCAATGTTACAGGTACCCTTCCAAATTATTATACAAGGACAATGTTTTGAAATCTGCAGTTGGTTGCCAACAAGGTGACCCTCTCGGGCCAGTCATTTTCAGTTTGGCTATTCATCCAATTATTCAGAAACTAAATTCAAAATTTAACGTGTGGTATTTAGACGATGGAACGCTAGGAGGTGACGTAGACACTGTTTTGAAAGATCTTCAACTCCTCAAACAGGAATTTCAATCTATTGGCTTGGACCTTAACCCCTCAAAATGTGAACTTTACCTTTCTGACATTACCGACAGACAATTGACTCTAGATAAATTTAATGCAATAGCCCCACAAATCAAAATTTTAGACAAAAGTTCACTGCACCTCCTAGGTTCCCCGATTTTCGAAGATAGTTTTACTCCTTTCATCGACGAAAAAATTCAAAATTTCAACGAGATTTCGGACAGACTCTCCAAAATTAATTTACATTCGGCATTCACCCTGATTAGATATTGTTGTTTTGGCCCAAATTTTATGTATTTTCTACGCTCTTCCACTTTATGGAAGCATCTCTTGGACAAAATTGACCAAATTATTCGCAGCACGCTAACGTCCATTCTAAATGTGGCCTTGGACGACCGAGCGTGGCTTCAAGCCACACTACCCATCCGTTTTGGTGGCCTCGGCGTCCGCAAAATTACCAGTATTAGCTTACCGGCGTTCCTGTCTTCTGTCCACAGCACTGAAAAGTTGACCGGGAAAATTTTAGCCCCTTGCCTAGTCGACTCTGAAGTGCCGTGCTTGACCGACGCGGTGAACGCCTGGAAAGCGGCTTGCCCGGATACAGATCGGCCCGTAAACCCATCTTCCCAGAGACAGTGGGATGAGCCGCTCTGCAGGTTGGTACGGAATAATCTTATTAATACGTCCACCAATTCTGCTGAGCGTGCCCGCCTGCTGGCTGTGGGTGAGTGGGAGTCGGGTCTCTGGCTTCAAGCACTCCCGTCACCCAACATAGGCACTATGCTGGGTGACACCACCTTCCGGCTCGCTACCTGTCTGCGTTTGGGCGCTCCTTGCGGGGCTCCGCATCGCTGTCAGTGCGGTGAAGCTGTCGACTGCCTCGGGCACCATGGTCTATCTTGTAGTAGGAGCGCAGGCCGGATAGCACGGCACGCCAGCATTAATGACATCATCCGCCGTGCTCTTGTCACCGCCGGGGTGCCAGCTGTTTTAGAACCCAACGGCCTGGCACGCGACGATGGGAAGAGACCAGACGGAATGACCATAATGCCCTGGAAGTTAGGCAGACCTTTGGTGTGGGATGCAACATGTGTCGACACCCTTGCGCCATCCCATCTTCCTAGCACGGTGGGCTGTGCTGGGGCGGCTGCTGCAGGTGCAGAAAACCTCAAACGGCGAAAATATTCCAACCTGATTGGGAGTTATATGTTCGAGCCGTTTGGGGTTGAAACACTAGGGCCATGGGGTCCGAGTGCCCACTTGGTTTTTCGAGATATCGCCAAGCGGTTAGTCGACTCTTCACGTGACCAGAGGGCTGGCCTATTTCTTGGCCAAAGAATTAGCATTGCCATACAACGTGGCAATGCTGCCAGCCTTTTGGGCACTGTTCCTGTTGACAGCGATGCGGACGAATTTTTTGATGCCCTATGATCATTTTGCTAATTTTTTTTTTCATATAAATGTACATATTATTATTATTTTAAATAGGTATTAGCATAAATTATGTAAATATTAAATAAAGTTTTAAGAACATCAATTTTCTTTTCCAAATACTACCTACATTTTTCATATTTCTTTAAAAGCAGAGAGCAACAACTTAACTTTGCAATGATCTACAATCTTTACTTTTACACTGATGTTCATGACAGATGGCGCTCTCTGCTTTTAAAGAAAGTGAAAAATGTAGGTATTAATAAAGAAAAGAAAATCGATGTTCTTGGTTATCGTCGTAAGGTCGTCCGAAGTAAGTTTTCCTAAGTAACATCACAGTAACGTGACATCTATTGAACAAGGCTTCGCAGTATGATATTTACGCAGTAAAATCGGTCGCAGTACAGTTTTTCGATGTAACGAAATATCGCAGTAACAAGGCGTCGATTTAACAAGGCGTCGCAGTATAGAGATGTCGTTGAAAGGTTTTCGAAGAAACAAAATTCGATGATACGGCTTTCGCACTCAAGTAGGTATTCCCGCAATGAGGGTGCTGGTCTTCTGTCATAAATTCCGCGGTTTTGCGATGCTGCCTTTGAGATAATGATATCATATTTCCTACTAATCACATCACACTAATATTATAAAGGCGAAAGTTGGGGGGGGTGTGTGTGTGTGTGATTATATGTTTGTTACTTCTTCACGCTCAAACGGTTGGACGAATTTTGATAAAATTTTGTATGGAGGTAGCTGGCACCCTGGATTAACACATAGGCTTTTTAACCCGATATTCCCACGGAATCGACACTTATGCGAGTGAAACCGCGGGGCGCAGCTAGTAAATCATAATTTTATGACGTTAGAGTCTTGCGTCACATAATGCGCGTGACCGGTGACGTGAATGTTGCCAGCCTCTAATCTAATCTTTTTTTTCGTTATTTAATCACGAATGATTTTCCAGATCACGTATTATTATAATATCTAAAGATAATCTAACTATTTACGAGATAACTACGGTCAAAAGACCTACTGTTTAAAATACCTAAAGATCGTTTCACAGATTTTTGTAATCCATACCTATTATAAATTTTATTAGTATAAATTACAATAATTACAATTAAGTTACATTTTTAATTCTTTTATTCGTCGCATAAAAATCCTCAGCCGTGCCGATGCGATGCCGATAGTGGGTGCCGAGTGCCCGCAAGATAAGTCTGCGCATGACTGGTGGATGGCGTGCTAATTAATCTGTTTTCCTTCATTTAATCACTAATGATTTTCCATAACTCAAATCTCAAATCGATTATTGCATTCCATAATGTACAAATTACAGGTGGTAAATAAAAAAAAAATTAGAAATAATTATGGACCCTGTCGGGCACAACATTTTTTTACCGACTTCAAAAAAACGGAGGTTATCAATTCGATACGTATGTATGTAATATTATTGGAATTGCATTATATTCACATATGATGATCTATTAGGGCTTCCAAACAAATAAACAAAATTTTATAGACGTATGTATGTATGTATGTATGTTTGTCCACGCATATCTCCGGAACTATTAATCGGATCGTGACAATTTTTTTTTTATTGGCTTACATTTACTTCAACTTAGGGAACAGTGCAAGTTTCATCAAGATCGATTCAGTAATTTTCAAGATATGGACTAATACGTGTAAGTGTGACGGCCTGGTTTGTTGATACGAGCTACAGGTGTAGTGTCAAAGGGAAAACATCTCAAAACCTTGGTCAAATTCTAGTGCAAAAACTAAAAATTACGAAATAAAAAGTAATTTAAAAAAATTAAACCGACTTCAAAAAGAAATTAACTCAAAATTATGAAATAACTTTAATTTCGGAAGTCGGTGGCATAAAACTAAAATACAGATCCCAAGACACCGACTTCCGAAATTAAAGTTATTTCATAATTTTGAGTTAATTTCTTTTTGAAGTCGGTTTAATTTTCTTTTAAATTACTTTTTATTAAATAAGTAGAGAGGAAGAGCGCTTTATTAATTTTACTTGCTACTAAGTTAGAATTATTATATATCTTATTATTACCTATGTATTTATACATACTCAACTTGAAAGTAATTGTAGAAATGCAAGAGGCTATATTGGGCCCTGAGTTATCACAACCGCAATGTTCCCACTGCTGGGACACAGGCCTCCTCTCTTAGACAGGGTTGAGGGGGCGGGGGTCTCGGTTTTTTTATCTTTACTTATTTAAATGGGGAATTAATAATTTACTTTAGTAACCAAGTGACTTTTTTATTTAGAAGTTTAATTGTGGTATTTGTGGTTTAGTTAAGACCTGTCTAAAAAGCCCTTTATACTACGCAATTCAGCGGGTTTCGAGTGCGAAAAATTTAGAACGAGGGGACAAAATTTAGTGCAAAATTATTACAAAACAATTTTAATATGTATGTACAGACGCCAGCACATCAAGCTTCTTCAATCTGTCAAATTTGTTTAATAGATTTTCAACATTATCGTTAAAGCATAAGGTTCAAGGTTGATTGGGAAACGTTGACAGTTTTCCACATCACACACCACACACACTCGACACACCCCTCACACATCACACACTCCGCACACCCAACACACCCACATTAATGTATAAAAATGTGACTCAAGAAACTAAAAATAAAATAATTTTGTAAGTTGTTCAAACAGCCGCAGCAGGCGTCATCATGCCTAAAAGGAGGCTCCAATCATAAACTAATGTAAACTAGTTGGTACAGAAATAAACATTTTGTATTTGTTTGTATTTTGTAAAATAATATTAGTATGGATTTTAAAACAAAAACAATGACATAGCCATAAAAAAAAAAACCAAATTAGTCAACAAAAAATCACGTAAAAAAACCAACTACGTACTACGAATCTAAAGCGAATGGCACGCCTAATATGTATAATGTATTCAATTAGCCGATCGACGTGGAGTATCGCGGTAGGCCGGCCGGCAACGTCAAACAGAAGTCAAAGGTTACGAACGACGTACGGTACGTACACCTCTCCAGAGTGAGGTTTAGTTACCCGCTAACTAACATAACAGAGCAGCAATTCTCGTGATTTTAAGAACGTTCACAGTCTGATCTCAGTCTCAATCTGTCAAAAATACCTTTCATCATCATCATCATTTCAGCCGAAAGACGTCCACTGCTGGACATAGGCCTCCCCCAAGCACTTTCACTTCGACCGGTTCTGTGCTTCTCGCATCCAACGGGTTCCTGCGGCCTTCACAAGGTCGTCGGTCCACCTTGTGGGAGGCCTTCCAACGCTACGTCTTCCGGTACGCGGCCGCCACTCCAGAACCTTTCGGCCCCATCGGCCATCTGTTCTGCGAGCAATTCTTCGGGCTATGTCGGTTACCTTGGTTCTCCTGCGGATCTCCTCATTCCTGATTCGATCACCAAAATACCTTTAATTTCCCAAAATTTTTGATAAGCTTTTGTCATTTGTTTGTCGCCAAGATGAGACTGTGACTAGATTATGAACGTTTTAAAAAGAATCGGTCTTCAGGCCATTATGTCCCGAAGACATGTGACATCTACCAACCCGCACTGGGCCCGCGTGGTAGATTAAAGCCCACTCCCTCTCAAAGAGAGGATACCTGTGTCCCACCAGTGGGAACACTATAGGACGACTGTTGCCGATTCCCGGCAATAGTAGGCGCGGGCTTGCGGATGGCGAGCAATGGGCAGCTCGCCGTCCGGTAAGGACCAGGACCGGTTCGACGGCGCGTTGTGTTCCACGCGCGCCTCAAAGAGATGTCAGCTGTAACTGACGGGGTCCGCTAGGGCCGATGCCTGCCAGGGTCGCGGGTTCTTCGAAAGAGATACCGTGGCCCCTGGCACAGGCAACTGAAGGAACGGTGGGTGGTTTTTAGTCTGTAAAAGTCTGACACGCATTCCCGCTCCGCCCACAGCGAGAAAAGTTATTTGATAATTTCCCACCCAAAAAAAAAAAGGATGACTAGGTAAATATTATACGGAGGTACCCTTTGTGTGATGTTTTTTTTTCCATACTTGAACAAATGCGACTGAGGACACAGTCAACGCGTTTTTTTCAGTACAAAATATTTATCATCTGTCCTAAATCTTAGTAAACGACACTAATCGAGAAAAGATTGTCATCTTTAGCTAAAAGATAAGTTTATTATGTTATTTGACTGATTCTATCGAGGCAGATGATGGTTTAATAGTCACAAACATTTTGTTGTTCCTCTACTTAGGTAAGGTATGTCAAAGGTATATCAAGTTTTACGGGCGAAATCGCGAATAGAAGCGATTTCGCCCGTAAAAAACTGAAACTCAAAAACTTCCGAACGGTTTGTCACACGGTTATCACCAATGGATGAATGGATGGAGTGATTCATGAGGAAGGTTTCATCAACATCATCATCATTTCAGCCGAAAGACGTCCACTGCTGGACATAGGCCTCCCCCAAGCACCTCCCACTTCGACCGGTTCTGTGGTCTTCGCATCTAACGGGTTCCTGCAGGTTTCACAAGGTCGTAGGTCCACCTTGTGGGAGGCCTTCCAACGCTACGTCTTCCGGTACGCGGTCGAAAGGTTCTTTAGTGGCGACCGCGTACCGGAAGAACCACCACACCACCACCGCCACTCTAGAACCTTTCGACCTCATCGGCCATCTGTTCTGCGAGCAATGTGCCCTGCGCACTGCCACTTAAGTTTGGCAATTCTTCTGGCTATGTCGGTTACCTTTGTTCTCCTGCGGATCTCTTCATTTCTGATTCGATCACGCAGGGTAACTCCAAGCATCTTAGCCCTCTCCATTGCCCCTTGGGTGATTTTTAGCCTTCTTATAAGGTGTTAGGGTAAAGTGAAGTGAGAGGAAAGTTTAGGTGTAAGTATGATAATTTCCGACCTACGCGCGCGAAGCCGGGACCAACGGCTTAACGTGCTTTCCGAGGCACGGAGGACTCTTGGTATGTGAAGATGGTCACCCATCCATGGACCAACCGCGACAAGCGTAGCTTAACCTGATCGATCGACCCGTGCGGCTGTTGCTTAGCCACAAGCCCCTCTGTTATGTTATGTATATTAATAAATTACACACATACCTATAAAAAAAAACTAGAATTTTATTTATTTGAATGAAACGGTAAATGCTTAGGAGTTGCCAAACTAGTTTATACAGGGTTATTGGTAAAACATTAACAACCTCTTAAGAGGTCACTGTACTCATCATTATGAACAACTTTCACTATGGGATCAAACCTGATATCGCGAAAAAAAAACAGCTGTTCTCTACATTTTGACAAGTTATCACACTAATATTATAAAGGCGAAAGTTTGTGAGTGTGTGTGTGTTTGTTACTTCTTCACGCTCAAACGGCTGGACCAATTTCGATAAAATTATGTATGGAGGTAGCTGACACCCTGGATTCACTTATAGGCTACTTTTTATCCCGTTATTCCCACGGGATCGACATTTACGCGGGGGAAACCGCGGGGCGCAGCTAGTACGAACACGCACACACTCATTACGCGCGTGCGTACATTGCATCTACATTTCGCCAGTTATGGGCTAGCCTATTGCCATCAACGAGCCACAACGGACTGCTACTGAGAAACTCCAGATGGAAAACCCAATAACACTCTTCCCGACCCGGGAATCGAACCCAGGACCTCATGGCGACCAGCTAACTTTTGTTCAAGAATTAGACAAAATTCTTGACCTAGTCTTGCTACAATCCATACTGATAATATAAATTCAAAAGTAACTCTGTCTGTCTGTATGTTACCTTTTCACGCCTAAACCACTGAACGGATTTCGATAAAATTTGGCAGAGAGATAGAATGCATTCCGGGAAAGGACATAGGATAGTTTTTATTCCGATATTCTACCCAGGATCGACACATAAACGGGTGAAACCGCGGGGCGCTGCTAGTAGCTTTAATTTGACAAATAATAATCTAAAAATTGACATGTTTGGACTAATCAAGGATAACTACTTTTAAGACTACAATCGTATCAATATCAACGTTTCATTGATAAATGATTTTATTTTTGTAAGTAGGTTTGAACACTTTTTACACGTCAATCATGTTTTTTTTTAAACTAGATGAGTTCGGCGTTTCATATCTGACTACTCTGAGAAGAAAGGCCAAAACAAACTCAGAGGTCACAGTCTCTTTTAAAGTCCAGACTTATCTTGGTCAGGTTATATGAAGACCATGTAGATCGATGTCTGAGGTGGTCTTTTGAGGAAAGAACCATACAGATTGAGAGGACCTGTCCAGTCAGTGCACACATTTGTCAGAAATCGTGCAGCTCAACTCAAGACTTAAGGAGCTCAACGATTCGACGAACAATACCAAAGAAAGGACATTTGGGTAGGCCACATAAATTACACAAACTGCCAGACCATGAAAAAAAAACAGAACATTCAATATAACATTACATACATTCATAGCGAAGGGCTGGTCGCTACCTATCTGTAGTAATAATAAAGCTAAAGAGTTTGTTTGTTTGAGGGGCTCGTGGCTAAGCAATAACAGCCGTACGGGTCGATCCATCAGGTTAAGCTACGCTTGCCACTGTTGGTCTGTGGATGGGTGGCAATCTTTACATACCAAGACCCCTCCGTGCCTCCGAAAGTACGCTAAGCCGTTGGTCCCGGCTGTCATTCGTTGATCTTTGGCAGTCGTTACGGGTCGTCAGAAGCCCGACAGTCTGACAACCAGTCTTACCAAGGGGTGTCGTATTACCCAGTAACTGGGTAGTGGAGGTCAGATAGGCAGTCAGCTGAATCCGATTAGACTGGAAGCCGACCCCAACATAGTTGGGAAAAGGCTAGGTAGATGATGACATTATACAGGACAAATAACAGGAAAAAATCAAGACTATGAATAAGGTAGATAGACCTTACAGATATTTCTGAAAACTAGGTCACCGCGCAGGCAACAATTGACATGTAAAATTCTAGCATTGTAAACTATTTGCCGAGTAATTCGTATGTGATTTACACATTCATTTAAACATCCGTTTATGCTGAGAAACTCAATGGAGGCACGTTGCGTCAAGACGAAGACGAAGCTACTACAATCTGTCAAATTTCTTTAATACATTTTCAACTTTATCGCTTAAGCATAAGGTTAAAAGTTGATTGGGAAAATTTGACAGTAGCGGGTAGTTTGATGTGCTGGCGTCTGTAGTGTACCTACACAAAAACTTTTGTAAGAATATCTTAAGGTGGAGGAATGGGTAGTTGAGACCGCGAAATTAAAATTTTCTTACGTTTTTTGCAATTTACAGGTCAGTGTTAGGTTGTATCTTGATCAAAATATGATTCGCGACAATAACAGGTACATATTTAGAGAATTATAATCATTAGAATCATTAATACATCCTTCTAAGTTAGATATCTAACATTAACACGTTTCCATAAGAGGTTGGTGGTAGAAATCTAACTTGGCCTAGCCTTTTCCCAACTACGTTGGGGTCGGCTTCCAGTCTAACCGGATGCAGCTGAATACCAGTATTTTACATGGAGCGATTGCATATCTGACCTCCATCACCCAGTTACTGGGTAATACGATACCCCTTGGTAAGACTGGTTGTCAGACTGTCGGGCTTCTGACTACCCGTAACGACTGTCAAAGATCCACGAATGACAGCCGGGACCAACGGCTTAACGTGCTTGCCGATACACGGAAGGACTCGATATGTAATGAATGGTCACCCATCCACAAATCGACTACGGCAAGCGTAGCCGTAACCTTCTATTGACTCATGCGGCTATTATTATTTAATCACAAACCCGGAACTTTAAAAATATGTGAAGTTAATTGTTTACACCTATCAGTAGCGAAGGGTCAATTTTTGTAAGAGGTAAGCCGGCTATATATCTGTAACTAGCTTCTGCCCACGACTTCGTCCGCGTGAAATTTCTTGTACCCCACCCCGTCGCAACACTTCGTATTCGCTTAGCGTTCATTCTGACTTTTTTTTCTTTTTGCTCGGCTCTTAAGGGTCATAGCGTGATATTAAATAGCCTATAGCCTTCCTCAAGAATTGGGCTAACAAATGCAAAAAGATTTTTTCAAATCTGACCGGTAGTTCCAGAGATTATCGCGTTCAAACAACCAAACTCTTCAGCTTTATTATTAGTATTATTATTATTAGTAACTAGCTTCTGCTCGCGACTTCGTCCGCGTGAAATTTCTTGTATCCCCATCCCGTCGCAACACTTCGTATTCGCTTAGCGTTCATTCTGACTTTTTTTCTTTTTGCTCGGCTCCTAAGGGTCATAGCGTGATATTAATAGCCTATAGCCTTCCTCAAGAATTGGGCTATCAAATGCAAAAAGATTTTTTCAAATCGGACCAGTAGTTCCAGAGATTAGCGCGTTCAAACAAACAAACTCTGCAGCTTTATAATATTAGTATAGATAATAGATATGATTAATAAATTTTATGAAGAAATATTCAGCTGCATCCGGTTAGAGTGGGAGCCGACGTCAATATAGTTGGGAAAAGCCTAGACAGATTCATGTACTACCGACTCTACCGAGTACATGAATTTGACCTTCACAAAATTTGAAACTCCTTTCACTCTTCAATGAATGGAAATACCAACACGGCCCATTTAAGATGCAAAGAAACCCGTGATATTAATTGACATTTTTGTCACCGCTAACTATGTTTACGGCAACACCTGAATAAGTGTTAATAATACTAGTTTGATATGATATAAAGATGTCAAACGATAAGTTTTAAAAAATCCCAAGGTTTTTTTAACAATACTTAATGCGTTCAGGGCGCTGGTGGGGCTCTCACGCTACTGTAGTGCGTCTGCGATGTTTGCGCAAACGCACGCAGACGGATTTCACACTGTTCTGCGGCGCCGCATCGCTTCGCTGATGTTCCGCATGCGTGGGAGCGCCAACACGATCCTGGACGTGCTCAACCATTTTGTCAGTTTAAAACAAATTTCTTCCGACAGCTTTTTGCTGTCAGGAGCAAAGCAAATCAGGTTGTCTAAATATGTCATTTTCGCTATGATAGCCTGACGGATGGTTGTGAATATCTATGCAGATATTGTAGTGCACAAGTGTGTGCGCAGACACAGGTGCACTCTCTCTTCCCTCACTCTCATAGTCCGATGGGAGGGCACTCCGCCACGACCGGAGATCAGGCGCAGGACCAACGGCTTAACGTGAGCACCGAGGCACGGGGGCATCACACGGCAACTTCCAAACTCCAGGCTGTTACCAAGAAATTCCTAATTGAAAAACTTTGCTTGACCTAGGACTTGAACCCAGGACCTTGTTCAGCAGTCGTGCTTGACGATGACGAGGCCAAAGGGGCAGTCAAAAGGATAGTGTTAAGGTATAATAACCTTAAGTCTTGAGTTGAGCTGCACGATTTCTGACAAATGCGTGCGCTGACTGGACAGATCCTCTCAGTCTGTGTGTTTCTTTCCTCAAAAGACCATCTCAGACATCGGATCTACATGGTCTTCATATAACCTGACCAAGATTATGTCTGGACTTTAAAAGAGACTGTGACCTCTGAGTTTGTTTCGGCCTTTCTTCTCAGAGTAGTCAGATAGGAAACGCCGACCTCATCTAGTTTTAAAGAATATGATTGACGTGTAAAAGTGTTTGTGCAAACCTACTTACAAGAATAACTTCATTTATTCATTTACATAATGATTGTTGCTAGGGATTATTTTTTGTGTGGGTAGTTAAATAAATACACCAAATAACACGTAATTTATGGCCGTACTTCATATTGGTACGTACAGAAATAACCGAATATCCTTTAAGGTTAAAAATTCGCGAACATATTCGTAAGAAGCTGGCATTATCACAACTGCTATAATGTTTTCCCATTTTTTTGTCTTATTTTTATAGGTATATTCGTGTATTTATTT
This sequence comes from Oligia fasciuncula, assembly GCA_963082905.1. Lineage (NCBI taxonomy): Eukaryota > Metazoa > Arthropoda > Insecta > Lepidoptera > Noctuidae > Oligia > Oligia fasciuncula. Next base: position 5,345,177 of record OY720416.1, on the reverse strand, counting down.
GTGCTTATATTTATCAGGGTTCGCTTATATCCATACTACTAATATTATAAATTCGAAAGTAACTCTGTCTGTATGTTACCTTACCTATGATCAGATTATTTTGGGGGGTTAGAAACTTGGAACAACCTCTCTTCTAAAAAATACAGGGCGTAACAAGACCCTTCACTAAGACGTCGTTTACGCATTCTGTACATCCCCAACCCGCACTGGGCCCGCGTGGTGGATATACGGCCCACTCCCTCTCACAGAGAGGAGGCCTGTGTCCCAGCAGTGGGAACGTTATAGGCTGATTCTGTACATCAAACTTGTGCAAAAATAATTGCTGGGAAACTTTCACTTTTGGTGTAAAAATTCACTGTTTACGGTAGTGCAAAACATTGTACTTATGAGTGCGTGAAACGGTAAAGGCATCGTGCGAGTATTAATTAATGTTATTATAACATTTAAAACTTGTTTACGTAAAAAATTAAGTCGTGGGTTCGAACCCAGCCAGGCTTTACTTTGTGTATTTAATTTCGTCAGCACTGCCCTCAAAAACGGTGAAGGAAAACATCGTGAGGAAACCGTTATGTACCACGACCGAAAATTTTTAAGCCATGTGACGTCTACCAACCCGCACTGGGCATGCGTGGTAGATTACAGCTTACAGCCCACTCCCTCACGAAGAGAGGATTCCTGTGAGCCTGAAGTGGGAACATTATAGGCTGCGACGTAATCAGCAATGGGATTCATTTTGACAGTTCAACAACATTCATTGCGTTATTTACGTTGTTGAGCAGACACATTCTTCGAACATATGAAGTAATGGATTAGCAATATCCTTCAAAATTATTCAGATTAATAGTGTTACGCAATTAGGGTGCTGATAACGTTGAAGGTCAATTTGAGAAGGTCAGAGTCGAAGTTGGAAGATAATGGAGATGAGGAAGACTGCTAGCCCCTTTACATAGCGTTTTACGTCATTTGTAGAGGACTGGTCAATGTGGCGACGGCTACGGGAGGTCTATTTCCAACAGTGAACGTTTTTCGAATGAAATTATAACATCCCCACGTGGGTGTTCAAGACCTTTAGGGGAGGCAGTAGAAGACCCAGAGAAAATTATACTATATCCTATCTTACGACTAAGTATATGACATTCCATGTTTAAATATAATCGTGACAATAGCTGTTTCAGATTTGCGACACATGGCAAGTTAAAAAAATTTGGAAGGACCCTAAAAAAATATATATTCTAGAAGTGGGCCAAAATGAGGTTGAGAACCTATGATGTAGATGACGAACGACATTTCACGGTTATAACAGATTTTCGGGAGTAGAACCCATCAAAAGAAGCTGTAAGTCACGCTCTCACACAATTGTATCCACAACTAGAACCGGTAAACACAAATATGGCAAAAAAGATATAAGAGAGACATATCGGGAGCAAGAACGTCACGACACGAAACATGCCATACACATAATAAAAGATTTATAAAAGGAAGAGCCACATCCAATGGCATTGTCTCCTCATATGGAGAAGGTGGTGTCTGGCGTTCCAGTTGAAGGATAAATAAATAAGAAAGGAAACGTTATACATGATCATTGTGATACTCAAATAGGGAGTCAAAACTGTCTCTCCAAAATACAGATTACTCAGTAATCTAGCTAGGAGAGCAGCGATTCACCCAACAATGCTTTGTTCCTACACCATGTAATTAATAATACTCCAAGCCTCTCATGTACTACAAAACAGTATGTACGTTAATAAATTATTATTATAACGTCAATTTATCAAGATTTCACGTTAAATTTTATTACAAAAATCTGCTGCAAGAGTCTAATTTTACGACCACAGACTCAAAATTGAGTAGTTAAGGTTCAAAACACATTTATTAGTATTAAAATTCGAGACTGGCGACATAATTTAATGGCACATCTATTTGTTGAATGGACAGACTGAACTTTGAACAGTGTTGTACAATATTTGACTAGAGACCACTTCGCAACGCAACTGCCGCGACCAGTTCTCAAACTATTTGCCAAACGATCCGGTATATCGTGAAGAAAGTTCTCAATTTTTCCATTTTTAGCGCTACTTCGTGAAAACACATTTTCTCTGGAATAATTCAAGGATTTATTCTTTTCTATTCTGTTCGCGACGGCAATTTCGTAAGCATGACTTGGCTTTGTCTAGAATTATTCATTTATACTGGAAATTATGGTAAATCTTACAAAATAAAAAACTTCGTGCTGTAAACAGGTAAGTTTCACTCGATATAATTGTTTTATTTTCTGTTACAATATAACCTTGGATTTACAAGGAACCACGCGTACTTACTACAAGTTTTTTTTTTGTTCCGCACACACTTTCGCTCTCCGCCACCTTACTACCAATTTACATATTCAATCTAAACTACAACTAATTAAAACAGAAATAAGGTATAAAATAAAATGAAACACTCACTTCCAAAATCGCTGGCGTGCGATGTCAAATCCAGATAATATTCAACTAAAAGTAATATTAATTATCCACGCGCGATAATCACTCGCGATATATTTTCGAATTTGGAACGACGCGTCCGCTCTGTGCGGCTTTAAGCGCGCGACTGATATGACGAAAGGCGATATAGGTAAGTGGCGTGCGCTCGCGCATACATAATCAGTGTGGTACGTTCCGTTCCCTCGTGCGGCGACTATGACGGGTGCATGAACCGTTATCGCGAGGTTGGGACACAATATATTAATGTGATCTGTAATCATGCTACTGATAATTTTCGACAAAATAAACGTGGCATTGCATGTGATGAGAATGAGATTTCTGCTCTTAAAAGTAAGAGGAACTGATTTGATTTTATTTTCAGTTCAAAAAAAAAATACTAACCTAACAGGGCAGCAAAAAATTGCTGAAACGAGGTGAAAGTTACTACAGAGTTCAAACCCCGCTGTACCGTACTCGTCAAGTTATAGAAGCTGTAATCCGGGACCTAGCCGTTACGTCACATGACCGAGACCATGACACTGACATTGCAGAACAGCGCAAGACGTTTTACATTATTTTCAGCGTTGAGGTCAAGTTTAAACAAGATCGTCGAATAGGTGAAAAAAAAATTTTTTTTTTCTTTGTCAATATCATGTTTTTTGACATTACGGTCTTGCTGATGAAGAATATTGTGCGGGACAAGTGAACAATAGTGTATATAGTAAGATAGTTTATAGTGTTTCGTTAATACCTTAGTTTGAAATCTTATTTTAATTTGTCATTTTGATAGTTTGATAGTTTTGTTTAACATGATGTTCTGATTGTTGCTTATCGATGTATGTTATGTTTAGTTTTCATGTTGAATTTATTTTTTATAGATAGAAATAAGATAGTAGAATAAGAAAATATATAATTTGTCATATGTTTTCATAGAAAAACTTAGCGAAAAACGCAAATATTGTCACGCGGCTCTCTTTACGGTAAAGTTCTGCCGTACTTAAGCAAACTGCGTCGAAACCGCCCTTTTTCTGATTGGTTAAAATTCGTGCGTTCTGATTGGTCGACCAATCAGAGACTTTAGATTTTCTTATGAAATTTTGTATAAATATCGGGTGGGTTTTCGCTTTCGACACAGTCGGCAGTCGGCAAGCAGCAGTACTAGAAGAAACACTAGAAGAAATAAACTTCAAGAAAACTTCTCAAGCGGTTTTATTCCTCACCAATCCAGCGGTAGCAAATGTGTCCTGCACATTTAATGGTCCTTCGAGTCCGGATTTTGTGGGGAATACTGCATGAAGATCGAAGATAGTGCTACAGTGAAGATAACTTAAAGAACGTACTACGTGTTAGTGTTTGTGTGTCATCGACTTTGAAGATCAGCTGACATCATGCCCGTTACGCGCTCCGAGGGAAGGGGCCGTAAGCCGTCGAGTGAACAGAAGCCGTCATCGTCCGAGGCCACTCCAGGGACCTCTGCGACCGGTACCAGCACGGAAGCCACATCCGAATCGACACAGACGGGGACGACTGCCACGGAGAGTTCCGAACAGACCTATACCTCCGCGACGACCGACCCAACCACCGTGACCTCCGACGCCACCGCCTCGACCGCCGCCTCCGCCTCAGCCGCCAGCGCGCCCTCCGCGCCGGCTGCCACCGCGCCCCCCCCCTCGGCCGCCAACGCGCCCTCCGCCTCGCACCCCGCCGGCGTCGTTGCACCTTCCGTTACCCCCTCCGCCGCGACGACGCTCACCGCGGGTGCGAAATCGAAACAGCTGATGAAGCCGCCCGCCGCTGTCGCATCGAAAGAAAATCGCCGTGATACTGACGCCTCGACTGTGAAACAACGAGTTGTCAAGAACGCCGCCGCCGGTACGTCGAAACCAACCGGCCCACAGCTCCTCCGCCCCCCTAGCAAGAAGGGGGGAGGGGGGGGATCGACGCATAGCAAGACGAAGATACAGAAAATCGCCAAAGCAAAGGAAGATTTGCTCCGCCTCCAAGTTGAACTAGCTGCTGCGCGCCTGGCCGCGCTAGAAACGGAGGACACCGACAGAGAAGACGAGGAAGAAGAAGATGAAGTCTCCCTCTACTCAGAAGTCAACGCCCGTGTGGACAACTGGTTGGATAACCAGGTGACTCGCCCCGTCCTAGCCATCGCCAACGAGCCTCACCGCCCTCCGTCCGAGCCGACGATCGTCCACGAAGAACCACCGAAGCAAGAAGAGGTTCATCGAACACCGGCGGGAGGTCAAGGGGACCTCGCCCTCCTAGCTGAAGCCATCACTCGGGCTGTCAGCGCCGCCCAGCGACCCAAATTTATCGAATTGCCTTTCTTCAGCGGGTCGCATCAGGAGTGGCTACCCTTCCGCGCCGCCTACTACGAGTCTGAACCAACGTTCAGCGCCGTCGAGAACATCAACAGATTACGAAGAAACTTGAAGGGGAAGGCCAGAGAAGCAGTTGAAGGATTGCTCATCACCAACGCGCACCCTTCAGAAGTGATGAAGACTTTGGAATCAAGATTCGGAAGACCAGAGTCAATCGCGATGATAGAAATGGAAACGCTTCGAGGTCTACCACGTCTCTCCGAGTCGCCGAGGGACATCTGCATATTCGCCACGAAGATCTCCAACGTCGTAGCAACACTGAAGACATTGGGTTGTTTCAACTACATGTACAACCCCGAACTTGCGAAGACATTGGTGGACAAGCTAACGCCGACGCTCCGGTACCGCTACTACGACTTCTCATCGACGCAACCCAAAGAAGATCCCTGCCTCATCAAGCTGGAGAAATTCTTCAAGAGGGAAGCAGAACTGTGCGGACCCTACGCGCTACCTGAACAGGTGGCAGCACCATCGACAGCCGCACCTCCAAAGAAGACTCAGCGGGTCACCAACGTCACAGAGAAGAGCAACACACCGAAGTGCTTCGTGTGCGACGAGACAAGCCACACCAACGCGACGGAGTGCGACACATTTAAGAAGATGGAAGCCGATTCAAGATGGGATGCTGCGAAGTCCAAACGCCTCTGCTTCAGATGCCTACGTTATAGGAGCAAGACTCACAGCTGTCGGACGAGGCCGTGTGGTATCAACGGGTGCAAGTACACGCACCACAAGCTACTTCATTATGAAAAGCAGATAGAACAGGCTGAAAAGACAGAGAAGACAGAAAACGACGAGAAAACTGAAGTCATCAATTCGACGTGGACAGTAAAAAAGCAATCCTATCTGAAGATCCTGCCGGTCCAGGTGAAGGGGCCAAAAGGAACAGTCAACACATTCGCATTGATGGACGACGGATCAACGGTCACACTAGTCGACGACGACGTCGCTGCGAGCATCGGAGCTACAGGACCCGTAGATCCACTGAAGATAGAAACCATCAACGAGTTGAAGACTGCGGAATCGGCATCAAGAAGAGTGACCATCGGGCTGAAAGGGGTCAACAAACGTGAAGAGCAAATTCAAGCAAGAACAGTGAAGAACTTACAAGTCTCCTCTCAACGGGTTCCACACGAATTAGTGGAAGGATGTCCACACCTATCGGATATCAAGGGACATCTCACATACTCCAATGCGAAGCCACGCATCCTCATTGGGCAAGATAACTGGCATCTCCTGCTGACTGAAGAAACCAGAAAAGGGGACAATGACCATCCAGTGGCATCTCTCACGCCGCTCGGATGGGTACTCCACGGAAGCCAAACGAACTCCTTCGGTCAGAAGATCGACTTCGTGTCCCACATGAAGGAAGCTGAAGATAACCTCGAGGACCTGGTGAAGAGATACTTTGAGATGGACGTCCTCTGCATCAACCCGAAGAGACCGAAAACCGACCCAGAAGAGAAGGCACTTCGAATACTCGAACAGAAAACCGAGAAGATCAGCGAAACGAGATACCAAACCGGCCTCCTCTGGAAGAAGGAAGACATCAAGTTCCCGGACAACTATGAAAACTCACTGAAGAGGCTAATCAACATTGAAAAAAATTTCGATCGCGACCCAGCCCTCAAGAAGAAGTACGTCGAACAAATGGAAGCTCTTATAGAAAAGGGCTACGCCGAGCCAGCGCCGCCGCAGAAGACGCCTGAGAAAACGTGGTACCTGCCTCACTTCGCGGTCATCAACCCCATGAAGCCAGACAAGCTGCGTGTTGTGCATGACGCCGCCGCCAAGACTAGAGGGGTGGCTCTCAACGACATGCTCCTCAAAGGCCCGGATTTGCTTCAGTCACTGCCGGGTGTCGTCATGCGCTTCCGACAGCATCTCATCGGGGTCACAGCGGACATCAAAGAAATGTTCATGCAGGTCAAACTGCACACTGAGGATAGAGACGCACTGCGGTACTTGTGGCGCGGAGATCGCCGCGACAACCGACCTCCGGAAGAATATAGAATGACGTCGCTAATCTTCGGGGCATCGAGTTCGCCGTCTACAGCAATATACATAAAGAACCTGAATGCCAAGCAGCACGAAGACACTCATCCGGAAGCCGCAGCTGCCATCGTAAACAAGCACTACGTTGATGACTACCTTGACAGCTTCAGAAGCCTGGAAGACGCAGTGAACGTGACAACGAGTGTGCGCGAAGTACACAAGAAGGCCAGCTTCGAATTAAAACAGTGGAAATCGAACTCAGCGTCACTCCTGGAAGCACTGGGAGAGGAAAACCGAACAGAAGACCTAGAGCTATACAAAACAGAAGAGCAAACTGAACGAGTACTGGGTGTCATTTGGAAAATGAACTCGGACGAGCTGACATTTAACCTCAACATGGCGAGAATACCTTCAACACTCATCGAAGGAAAACAGCCAACGAAGAGAGAAGCCTTGCGCATCGTCATGTCACTCTTTGACCCATTAGGATTCGCCTCGCCTGTCAACATCAGGGCGAAACAACTACTTCAGGAAGTCTGGCGCCGAGGAACAGCGTGGGACGACCGCATTGACGAAGATTTAGCGGAGCAATGGGAGTCGTGGATGGGACACCTGAAAAGTCTCCACGACATAACGATCCCGCGACAGTACTTGTACTACAGCGATGCCGCCTCCCTAGAACTTCATGTCTTCAGCGACGCCAGCGAGTCGGCCTACTCGGCGGCCCTATTCTGGAGGGCAGTAACACCGGACGGTGAAGTGGGAGTGTCTCTAATCATGGCCAAGGCAAAGGTGGCTCCGCTCAAGCTGACAAGTATACCAAGGTTAGAGCTACAAGCAGCAGTTATGGGCACCAGACTCGCCGAAGCAGTCATTGAAGAACACGAAAGAAAACCCGACAGAAGAGTGTTCTGGACCGACAGTAAAACAGTGCTCACATGGATAAGGACCGGGTCACGTTCCTACAAACCATACGTGGCTCACCGTCTCGCAGCAATAGAAGAGAGCTCCAAGGTCAACGACTGGCGCTGGGTTCCGACGAAACAGAATGTCGCTGACGATGCAACACGAGATGTACCAACCGCCTTCGACAAGAATCATCGATGGTACAAAGGGCCGGATTTCCTCTACCTGACAGAAGAGTCCTGGCCAATAGAACCTGTGAAGACCACAGAAGAAGAACCCTCCGAAGAAGAGAAGACGCATCACATGACCAGTAAAAGAAGACTGAAGCTAGCAGAGGGTCTGCCTGATCCAGCGAAATTCTCCAGTTGGGATCGCCTTCGGTACGCGACGGCACGCGTTCTGCAGTTCATCAACCTCTGCAGAGCCACCAGGCAGAAGGTCAACTACCGACGAACTAAGAAGAATAAAGAAGCAGATCCCACATGGAAGAAAAATAAGCCTACAAAAGCAAAACAACAGGCGTCCACACCGAAGAAGACATCGACACTCAACCTGCTTCCAGTCACAGCCAAGCTCCTCAAGAAAGCCGAAGAGCTCCTGATGCGTTCTTCACAAGAAGAGGCCTTCACAGAAGAGATAGGGTGTTTGAACAGCGGGAAACCGGTGGCCAAGGAGAGCCGCCTTCACCAGCTCAGCGTCGAATCAGTCAACGGCTCACTCCGACTTCGGAGCCGTATCCAAGCAGCCAAAGACATTGAAGAGAACGTCAAGAGCCCGCTAGTCATCGCCGGGGAACATCCGACAGTGAAGTTATGGATACTGGCAGTTCATCGGCAGCTCCATCACGCCGGCGTCGAGGCGACCATCAACGAATGTCGCCAACAGTACTGGGTACTAAGATTGCGCCCCATCACACGCGCAATCCTTCGACAATGCCTCTTCTGCCGCATGAAGACTCAAGCGCCGCCACACCCAAGAACCGGGGACCTGCCAGCATGTCGCCTAGCACATCACAAACGACCCTTCACCTTCACCGGGGTCGATTACTTCGGACCTCTCATCGTGACCGTCGGACGCACCAGACAGAAGAGATACGTGGCCATCTTCACGTGTCTCACGACGCGAGCCATCCACCTCGAAGTCGCCGGCTCGCTCAGCGCCGATTCAGCTGTAATGGCGGTCAGACGTATGATCGCACGACGTGGCTGCCCAGCTGAAATTTGGTCGGACAACGGCACCAATCTAAAGGCTGCCGACAAGGAACTACGACAAGCAATCGACGCGGCGACATCGGAAGAAGCAGCGAAGAGGACCATCTCCTGGCGTTACATCCCGCCTGGAGCTCCGTTCATGGGCGGCGCCTGGGAGCGTATGGTACGCTCCGTGAAGACCGCGCTCGCAGCAACACTGCACGAGCGCTACCCCACCGAAGAAGTCCTCGCCACTCTACTAGCTGAAGTAGAGTACACCGTCAACAGTCGTCCGCTGACCCACGTCTCCGTCAGCACAGAAGATCCTGAGGCCCTGACTCCCAATCACTTCCTACTGGGGGGTCCCGGGCGCGTGCCACAGCCAGGCACATTCTCCGAACAAGACACCATCTCCCGGTCCAGCTGGCGAGCTGCACAGAGGCTCGCTGACGTCTTCTGGCTCCGCTGGGTGAAGGAGTACCTTCCCGAGCTCCAACACCGGCGGGAGCCCCACGGACGAGGTCAAGAGGTCAAGGTGAATGACCTCGTGCAGATCGTCGACCCGAACCTGCCTCGCAACGTGTGGATACGAGGACGAGTCATCGCGGCGTATCCTGGCCCCGACAGCATCGTGCGGACAGTGGATGTGCAGACCAAGGGAGGTGTCCTGCGCCGGCCAGTGAGGAAGCTGGTGATCCTGCCTCTGTCTACGGACGACGTGCCCGCACCGGAACGAGATGCGACGCAGTCGCACGGCGGGAGTGATGTGCGGGACAAGTGAACAATAGTGTATATAGTAAGATAGTTTATAGTGTTTCGTTAATACCTTAGTTTGAAATCTTATTTTAATTTGTCATTTTGATAGTTTGATAGTTTTGTTTAACATGATGTTCTGATTGTTGCTTATCGATGTATGTTATGTTTAGTTTTCATGTTGAATTTATTTTTTATAGATAGAAATAAGATAGTAGAATAAGAAAATATATAATTTGTCATATGTTTTCATAGAAAAACTTAGCGAAAAACGCAAATATTGTCACGCGGCTCTCTTTACGGTAAAGTTCTGCCGTACTTAAGCAAACTGCGTCGAAACCGCCCTTTTTCTGATTGGTTAAAATTCGTGCGTTCTGATTGGTCGACCAATCAGAGACTTTAGATTTTCTTATGAAATTTTGTATAAATATCGGGTGGGTTTTCGCTTTCGACACAGTCGGCAGTCGGCAAGCAGCAGTACTAGAAGAAACACTAGAAGAAATAAACTTCAAGAAAACTTCTCAAGCGGTTTTATTCCTCACCAATCCAGCGGTAGCAAATGTGTCCTGCACAAATATAACAACTTTCAATGTCTAGTGGAACTGAACTGGGAGTTGGGGCCTAAAAAGGCCACTATGGCGAATCATAAAAGGATATCATTATGAATCATAATGGACAGTTAACTGTTAAGTTACTTAATCGTATCAAATCCCATTGGTGAAAGAATTTTCAGTTATTCTTTTTTGTCTGTGCTAAAATACCAATCAATCCAATATCAATCTCTTTGATTAAACCTACGTAGTGCAGCGAAAAAAGAAAAACACGAATTGTCTTCGCCATATTATGGTTCATAATGTTATCCTTTTATGATTCTGCTAAAGTGGCCTTTTTAGGCCCCCTGGAATATGCAGATCAGTGTCAGGTTGTATGTTGAACAAAATATGTTTCGCGACCGTAACAAGTATGTATTTTCAGCGATAAATTCTTCCACCGAACCGTACGTTACAAAATTTTGTTTCAGGGCAGTTTCGTGGACACTTCCACTAACCGCACTGAAACAAAATTTTAATTTGATTTGGATTGATTGGTATTTTAGCACAGACAAAAAGAAATAACTGAAAAATCCTTCACCAATGGGATTAGATACGATTAACTTAACAGTAACTGTCCGTTATGGTTCATAATGTTATCCTTTTAAGATTCACAACCCAGTTACTGGGGATAGGCAGTCGCTCCATGTAAAATACTGGTAGGTATTCAGCTGTCTCCGGTTAGACTGGAAGCCGACCCCAACATAGTTGGGAAAAGGCTAGGCAGATGATGATCCCTTTATGATTCTGTCAAAGTGGTGTTTTTAGGCCCCCTGTTCTCATACATGTGGTCCCGACACGAGAGCAGAACTTCTCAAGGTTTAAAAATACTGCATCACGACAAGGACTTAGTATACGCGATGTGTGTTACATAGTACGTGCTTTGTTTTTTAATGTCATCAATGATACAGGGAATCCTATTGTGGTGCACAAATTATTTATTATTGAATTCGTAAATATCAAATATGTTTTATACATTTGTGTTGTGGACTTGTGGACCCCTCCACAACTAGATTGTCCGAAAGGGTTACCGCTACCCCGGAACATAAAGGGCTAAGGAAGGAACATGGATGGGTTTTGGTCAGTAAGAGTCTGACACTCCCCGCTCCACCCAGAGCGGGAGGGGTCATTTGATGATTTCCCACCCTCAAAAAAAAAGGGCTATTCTTGCTTGCAGCGCTCGGCCGTTATAGCAACGCTTGCAAACAGATGTGGTCATCGTGTGCACGGGATTTTGTTATCAAATTGGGCATACGTGAGTTTCGAAACATACATCTATACACCGTAAGGGCTATTCTTGCTAGCACCCACCCTCAAAAAAAAAAAAAAGAATAAAAGGGCTATTCTTGCTTGCAGCGCTCAGCCGCTACAGTAACGTTTGCTAACAGATGTGGTCATCGTGTGCACGGGATTTTGTTTTCAAATTGGGCAGATGTAAGTTTCCTCGATCGTGACAAGTTTTCTACAAAGTACAATACGACCGAGGTAACTTGGCGGGCCTGAACATAGGCACTAAGAACTTTCGCGCATGTTCTCTCACTCGCACTCGCCTCATGTCACCATTTGGTTCCTAAAAAATCTTACTGCGCAGCCTCCTGCGCAAAGTTCAGGCCCGCCTTGTTACGTCTGTCGTATTGTATATACATATGTATTTATATCCATCAAACCAATCATACTTGGTTGCTTTCGAAAGTCCCCGTTAATAGTAGTGATATTGTAATATCCTGTGATTAAAGAATTAATTACTATTGTTTTGTAATATAATTGCAAGCAAAACTGGTTTTCACAAGTTACAAAACCATACGAACAATGTTTTTGTTACAATCGGGTCAATTTAAAACTTAAAACGGTGAAGGAAAACATGCCGTTAGTCCTTCCTGCGCCTGATCCTCCGGTCGTGGCGGATTGCATGCCGTCCCATCGGACTATGGGTCAGGGAAGAGAGTGTGCACTTGTATCTGCGCACACACTTGTGCACTATAATAAAAAAAAAGGCTCCAGACCGTATTTCGGCCACGGCGGCCAATCTCAACGGAGACTAGCCTTCGGCGCGGGAGATATTATAGTGCACAAGTGTGCGTGCAGACACAGGTGCACTCCCTCTTCCCTCACTCTCATTGTCCGATGGGACGGCAATCTGACACGACCGGAGAGAGATCAGGCGCAGGACCAACGGCTTAACGTGCTTTCCGAGGCACGGGGGTATCACACCGCCAACTTCCAAACTCCGGGCTGTTACTAAGAAATTCCTAATGAAAAAACTCAATAACACTTTGCCCGACCCGGGAATCGAACCCGGGACCCCACGCTCAGCGGCCGCGCTTGCGACCACGAGACCAACGGGGTAGTCTAACTATAATATCTCACGTGCCGAAGCTCTCTCAGGTCTCCGCTGAGATTTATCGCCATGGCCGAAATTCGGTCTGTAGGACTTTGTATTTTTGAAGCAAGTGACGTTTATCTTGATGTCGTCATAAAGTAAGTGAATGATGTATTTTTTTTTTTTGCGGTTGGGTAATCATCAAGTGACCCCTCCCGCTCTGGGTGGAGCGGAAGGGAGTGTCAGACTCTTACTGACTAAAACCCACCCACGCTCCTTCCTTAGCCATTTATGTTCCGGGCCAGCGGTAACCCTTTCGGACAATCCCGCTGACCAAGTAAATGATGTATTTTGTTTTTTTTGCGGTTCTGAAATTTGCAAATGACCCCTCCCGCTCTGGGTGGAGCGGAAGGGAGTATCAGACTCTTACTGACTAAAACCCACCCGTGTTCCTTCCTTAGCCCTTTATGTTCCGGGCCAGCGGTAACCCTTTCGGACAATCCCGCTGACCAAGTAAATGATGTATCTAATAATAATTCTGTTGCTTTGGTCACTAGGTACCTACAGTACCAACTATTATGGTATTTCTTTGTTTATTAAGGGGCAGGGAGCATGCTTAGTTTATACAAACGTAATACCAAAATAATTTTTAAATCAAACATACGATTCTTAAGGTAGTGTGTATTTATTCCGATTGGATTACAAAATATCTAGGTTCCCAAATATATATTTTGAAAGGACACTGATATAAAGACGAGATATTATATTATGAGGAATTTCAAATTTCTATAGAAAACTTATTTTTCTCATAACTCGTCTTAAAATCAGTATCCATTCAAAATATACGAGTATATTTGCCATATTTGGGAATCTAGTTTTTTTTTTTTATGCCTTGTGAAGGCCGCAGGAACCCGTTGGATGTGAGAAGCACAGAACCGGTCGAAGTGGAAGTGCTTGGGGGAGGCCTATGTCCAGCAGTGGACGTCTTTCGGCTGAAATGATGATGATGATGATGAAATACACACTACCTTAAGAATATGTTTGATTTACCTAAAAATTATTTTGGTATTACGTTTGTATGAACTGCGCATGCTTCGCCGGCCCCTTAGCAGTGATTAACACGTCTTGATCGCAAAACAAGTTAGAAGTACCAAAGGAGATGTCATGTGCGAAGGTAAGCCGTTTTTTACGACGGTCTCGTGGCCAATAATAACAGCCGCACGATCGATCGAACGTTAAGCTACGCTTGCCGCGGTCGGTTCATGGATGGGTAATTTTTGACGTTCAAAAGTGCCTTTAATGTGCCTATTTGAAATAAATGATTTGACTTTGACTGATGAAAAACGTTATAAACAGGTTGCCAGATGCCGATTTTTGAGACATAAGGCTGTCTTCCACAGGCGCGTTATTACCGGATGCGTTATTGTGATAATTATCTGTTTTCAGTACATTTTGTATTAGGTCGGCCACGAAGTTAAACACTGCTGCGATAATAATTAATCAGCCTATAATGTTCCCACTGCTGGGACACAGGCCTCCTCTCAGTGAGAGGGAGTGGGCCGTAATCCACCACGCGGGCCCAGTGCGGGTTGGTGGATGTCACATGTTTTCGAATTTTTGGTTCTAGGACATGCCGGTTTCCTCACGATGTTTTCCTTTACCGTTTTGAGAGCAGTGGTGATGAAATAATTTACACAAAGTAAAGCGCCTGTCTGGGTTCGAACCTACGACCTACCACTCGTAAGTCATGTCCGTGATCACTGGGCCACCACTGCTCTCACATAAACGATCTTCTGTTCTTTTCTTCTCGACGTTCTGATAATAACGACACAATAAAGTAGGACGCTTGCGTTCCTCCGACCTGCGATATTCCGATATGAGGTCTTAGAACATTTTATATTAGAACGCATACGATCTTACAAACACCTGCGTTATTGACGTAGTAACGCGTAGTGGTGGTTGACATATGTATGTGTATATAATATAACCTATTTATAATACCTAGTTTTAATAGTTTTTTTATTTTTATCATTGTTCCTCTCAACCAGAGCACCTGCCATCCAATCTCTTCACCAACCTGGCTTGACTGGTAGAGAATGCCTAAGGCATTAAGTCCGCCTTTGTACCTTTTTGTGCGAAAAGCTTAAATAAATAAATACACGCACACGTTGCAAATATCGGACGATAAAAACGCAGCTGTGATGGAAGAAATCGGGACGCATTATCGCAATAACGCATCCGATATTATCGACCGATTTTAAAAGCGCCTGTGGAGGAGAGCCTTTAAACTGCTCCATATGCGCAGCACCTTAAAAACATAACCATCTATTGACAATTGGCTGACGTAAAGCAAATATTGCCTTGTGCCTCGAGCGTAGCGTTAATACTCATAACTACTTATAAGTCATGTTTCTGATCAATCAATTCTAGCTCGTGTAATTCTCAATCATAGACAAGACATAAATCTCAACAATGAAAGGTCTTTAAAAGCGGTCAATTAAATCCGATACTAGTTGACATAAAGCTGAAGACAGACGCTTCACTTTTTGTTAACTCACGTAAAGGAAGAAAAAAAAATTTTTTTTGCTGGGCAAAGGCCTCCCCCATTTTCTTCCACATTTCCTTATCAAATCAAATCCCCATATAAAATTTAACCGGATTACAAATTACAATCAAAAATTAAAATTATATCAAAAAAATTATAAATTATATCAAAAATTATAAATTATATCAAAAAATTATATATCAAAATTATGCTGTGCCTTCTCCGTCCAGTCGGTTAGGAACGAGTCTAAATCGTCACGCCAGCGTTTCATAGGCCTGCCTCGGTGACGACGACCGTCTTCAGGTACCCACTGTGTGACGACTTTGGCCCATCTGTCTGGATATGGATACATCCTATAAGTGTCACCCGCCCAGTCCCCCTTCAGCCTCGCAGACTTGCCGCCAACATCGGCGATACCTGTCTTGGAGCGTATTGTGGTGTTGCGAATTTGGTCGGTGAGTTTCACGGAATATCTATTCCGTGGTGAGTTTAATCTTTAAGGCTTGTATTCATGCCAACGACCTTGTGCATTTGGGCGGAGCTAACTACCCCTCTCCGCGCCACTCCGCCACCCGCATGCCAACGCGTTGCCTAGCAACACGAGGCGCCCCGCACTGAATTCGTGGATGAGTGCGGGGATGATATAGACACGGACTTTAAACGATCGCATTTTTAATTTATTATATTAAAAAATATACATATTTTTAAAAAGTAACAAAACCAAATCATTTTCGTTTGTATTGCAAAGCACTAGATATTTTTTTTATATTCTTTTAATAAAAAATGAAGGAGTAAAATTGTTTCATCTCATCGATTTGGAGGTGATTTGGTGGTTTTTTTTCTTAATAGGTGATATCGATAGAAAAATTATGGCTAAACCAAATTACGATTCATATCATGTAGATTACCAACTATTTTTTCAGATGTAATTTCTCTGTAAGTTCCGGAGAAAAGCTGCTTCATCTGCACGCTGTTTTTAAGCTTTTTTCGAAAGAGTAGCCTTAAGATACTACGCTCCATCGCTCTTTGGCAAACCTGGAGTTTGGACTTCTGAGCCTCTGTCAAAGACCAAGTTACGCCATAGGTTAAGAAAGTAAATACGTTTATTTATGGGTAAGGCATGACGCAAGAAAAAATTCAAACACAAAAAAGATGTGTGGTGTGAGTGTGATAAAAGTGAAAGTGTACGCAATTTAGCTTCACCGACCGACTGGAGCTGAGTATAAACGATTCAGCGTCACCGACCCGAGCGTGACGGTACAGTTTCGTTCACTGTTCAGAAAGAGCGCAAAGTGCGCCTAAAGAAAAAATCACTCACTCAAAAAGAAAGAATTGGGGGAAACTATGCGTCACATCCACGCAAAATGGCCGAAAACGGGATAAGTATGTCTTTTACTCGAAAAAAAATGCGTTTAAAGGCATTACAGCAAAAAAAATACACCTTAAAACGATATCAAATCAAATCATTTTATTTCAGGTATACCCATAAAAAAATTAACCGGTTTACAAATACAATCAACTATTAAAAATCATATCACAAAAAAATCATATCAAAAATTACAATTATAAATTATATCAAAAATTTAATATTATTAAATTATTACAAAACAACACAACAACAAAGGAATAGATAGATGTTAGTGCCGCTGTAATATTAATTGCCATATACGAAGAAATAGTTTACCTCGTATATAAAACAGAAAAAAAATATTATAATTTTCTATGTAATTTTGTCGTGTGAACGTGGAGTGAAACTAAAATGGACCTCGAGGGAAACGTCTGATCTCAGCTTAACGACGGCTTTAATGACGTCACCAAGCGAGAGGCACAATCGAAGGTATTCGATACAGAATTAGATCAAGGGTGTGTGGGGAGTATGGGCTAGTAAAACGGATCTATACTTTTGCGTAAGATTTCTCTCATTCAAATTAACACACAATCACAGTGCTACGCTCCAAAACATATCGCCGACGTCACGAAAAAAGCAGCCAAGCTTATGGGGTGTCATGGGTCAAAACTAGCACCCAGGAAACGTCCGATGACATCGAGTGGCTTATTCTTTTACTTTACTAATATGCAAATGTGGTGCTGTTCCACAAAAGACGGGACACTTAAATAACGTGTCCTGTCAGCTGCACGTTACAGGCACTGATGGACGCTGGTGTTGACGCCAAACAAGTAGCCGATTTCTGGGCCGTGTCCATTTAGATTGCTATCGACGCTAAGAAGAAGAAGAATAAAAATCTGAATAATTTTGAAGGATATTGCTAATCCATTGCTCAAAAAATTTATCTGCTCAACAACGTATTAAACGCAATGAACGTTGTTGAACTGTCAAAATGAAATCCATTGCTTCTGTTAGTGTGTTACGCAATTACCCTGCTGTAGTTTAAAAAATACATTATGTTTACGCAACAGATTGACCTGACGAAGTGCACGATGTTATTCCAGCGCCATATTATTATCAAGCAAAAAGATTTAGAGGTCAATCGGTCATTATGTAGTTCCTTAATTGGTTGAAAGTCTTACATAAGATTCTAGCGTGGTTGATAATGATGACCTGTTCAAGTTTGATGTCATGATTAGTGTTAAGTATAATAGTAAGAACTGCCCCGTTGGCCTCGTAGTTGCAAGCGGGATTGCTGAGCGTGTGGTCCTAGGTCAGATTCTCGGGTCGGACAAGTGTTATTGGGTTTTCTTTAGGAATTTCTTAGTAACA
Organism: Oligia fasciuncula; assembly: GCA_963082905.1. Lineage (NCBI taxonomy): Eukaryota > Metazoa > Arthropoda > Insecta > Lepidoptera > Noctuidae > Oligia > Oligia fasciuncula. Next base: position 5,327,310 of record OY720416.1, on the reverse strand, counting down.
GTCCGGAGTTTGGGAGTAGGCGGTTTAATACCCCCGTGCCTCGGAAAGCATGTAAAGCGGTTGGTCCTGCGCCTGATCTCTTCCCGGTCGTGTCGGATTGCTCACTCTTACTCTCATAGTCCCATCGGACTATGAGAGTAAAGGAACAAAGAGTGCACCTGTGTTTGCGCACACACTTGTGCACTATAATATCTCCCGCGTAATTATATAAATATATAATCTCTGTTGAGATTCGCCACCGTGGCCGAAATCGGTCGGAAGGCTATTATTATTATTAGTAAGAAGTTTTTTTTCATCTCTTTAAACCATTTGTGTTCTTCTTCTTAGCGTGTCGATAGCAATCTAAATGGACTCGGCCCAGAATTCGGCTACTTGTTTGGCGCCATCGCCAGCGTCTACCAGTTCCTGTAACGTGCAGCTGACAGGACACGATATTAAGTGTCCCATCGTTTGTGGAACAGCACCACATTTGCATATTAGTAAAGTAAAAGAATAAGCTAAGTAGTTAAAGATGTTAAGAAGTTTATAGTTGTTAAAGAGGACGTAGAATTTAAGTCAATATGATGTTATAAAATTGGAAGAGACTGGTGATTCGAAGGTATATGTAGTAAGTAGCTGGTGACTGCATGCCTGAGGACAGTCATGAATGTCAGAATGGCCAAATGTGGGAATGATTAATAAAGTGGCAACACACAAGATATGAGAGATGTAAAAAAGAGATGTCATTATGTCACCCCTTGTATTTTTTTTTTACATTTACATCTGTAAGTAATATTGTATATGTATGGTGTACATAACAAAGAATATTCTATTATAGGATAAACTGAAAAAAATAATTCAAACTCAAACTCAATAATGATTGAACATAGACATAATATTTACTGGAAAAAAAAAACAACAACAATAAAAAAGGAAATCTACCATTACTGTGTAAACACCAATGGTTTGAACGAAACACCAAATGAATAAAACAGTTAATTTTATGAACTTTTAGCTACTTAAAACGTTAAAGTTGTGTATAGATGATGTCGCGATTAGAGGAAGCAAGAACTGATGAGTATGGGCCCATGAAGTTACGTCAAAATAAATTAAATCAACAAGACGTAAGTTGATAAGTTAATATTTGGCGTGGAACACCGCATTAGGTACAAAGAACGCAGACCTTGACACCGAGCTGGCATAGAATAAAAATTACATACATTAACGCGAACATCCACAATATATTTGTGAATGATTGAAAAACACGTGGCGTTTAGGCACATGCTTTTCCTAAAAACATCTTTAGGGGGAAGCGAAAGGCCGCGAAATTGAAATTATCTAACATTTTTTGCAATTACATACAACAGATACACACATAATAACCCTTTAACATTACTATTTCATGAAATATCAATCAATAGGGTTATATTGAACTTAAAGGAATGTATCGATGATTTTAATTCTGTAAATATAATATACTTGTTACGTTCGGGAATCATATATTTATTTGTGCTTATATTTATATGTAATTAGGTATATATTATATTCAGTTTTAATAGGTTAATGCGTATCTTTTTATTTAAAATATTTATTCCTCAATGTTCATGATTGCACCTACCACTGTTTGTCTCTGCATCACCCAAAGGTTGACTGGTAGAAAATGAGTTTGGCATTAAGTCCGCCTCTATACATTTATGTGCTTGAAGTATTAAATAAATAATATTACACTCAACATACAACAGTTATCACGTGTCAATCATCCGAATATTAATTCACAAAAAGACAATTCAGTAAAAATAAACAAGAAAATCAGCTAGCAACATTCTATACCCGCGCATCACCTCCTCTCGATCACGGGCCATAATCCTGATAACCCCTGACACTTCTGCCCCAGGGTGAGCTCGCAAAGTCGTGTGAAAGACGTCGTGTCCTCTACGACACTAGGAAATGCGTGGATGATAACAATACTGATATATAGACCTTGGAAGGTCGTTTGACACGTTAAGCAAGATGTTAATGAAAGCCAGGGTGTATTTTACCGCTTTTTGTAGTCTTAAAATATATTAACTAACTTATGCATACGCGGTTTTAAAAATAGGAATCAAAATATATCTTGTATGTGGCGTATTTTTTATATTTTCAAGGTGTACCACAGGGGTCCAAGTCAAAGTACAATTCTGCTTTCATTTAAAACAACTTGTGGGATTTGCCATCGGTAAAAAAGACGAACTTATGTACAAATTTTCATTCCCTATTTAACCCCTTGAGGTGATGAATTTTCAAAAATTATTCCTTGGTGCACGCTCTTTGTAAAATGAACTCTTGTGCAACATTTCATCTGCAGCTTCTAGACCGATCGTCTTAGGTTGTGCGTTATCTGTCAATGAATTTAATTAAGAATTCAGTAGATGGCTAATATTATATACTAGCTTCTGCCCGCGATTTCGTCCGCGTGAAATTTCACCCTCTCCCCCTTAGGGGTTGAATTTCGAAAAATCCTTCCTTATTCCTTGTCTACATTAGGGAAAAGGAACCACATTAAAGGGACCATTAAAGGGAACCCCTGTGCAAAATTTCAGCTTTCTAGGTCTAAGACCGGGCGTTGATGAGTCAGTCAATCAGTCAGTCAGGACTTTTCTTTTTATTTATATAGATAGATAGATTGAGAATTCGTATCGTGCGAGCAGAAGTTTTAATAAAATAACTAGTGAACATAATTTTGACATTTTCAATACCAGTGTTTCTCGGCTTAAGCATTTGTTGGTGAAAAGCTTTTTTACGGAAAAGTAATTGATTGCGTCTGAATGATTTTAGTTTGTATTAATCGATGGTGTTATTTTTGTTTCCTAATTTATGTTATAGGTATTTTGTAACAACCTTTTTTGTTGTCTTTTTTGTTTCAAGTGTTAATTAGTGGAAACTTGTAGGTAAATGGCCTTCAAATGCATATTGTTTAAGAATAGTGTTTATATTAGCTGTAAGTTTCCCGAATATAATAAAATAAAATAAAAATACGAGGTGGGAGTGGGGAGGAAGGCCAGGAGACGTTGAGTCGAGAGGTTTATTTAAAGCATGTTATCAATGACATTAGTACCGTATCTATGGGTATGAGATGTCTCACAAGGGTTTTAAATAGGCCCTAGGCAGTGTTTGAGCATTTTTGCAATAGGTAAGGGTAAGGTAATAGCTGGATGTTACTAGTTGTGCAAGATCAGTTTTAAGGAAATATCTTTTTTTGTAGCGTATATTAGTCTGGTTATCGTCAAGGTGTTCCACAGGGATCTGAGTGAGGCACTTCTTTGCTTTGATCCATCAATCAATCAACTCAGCCTATCGCAGTCCACTGCTGGAGATAGGCCTCTCTCAGGCTGCGTCACAACACCATGCCTTCAGCATCCATGAAATATAGCACTCAGGTAGACCATGACCTGAGTTGGGAAATACCTAGATGCAGGAGGCTTTTGTCCCGGTAGCATATTCTCGTGGGATAATTCCCGACATCCACGCGGGCAAAGCCGCGGGCAGCAACTAGTTATTTTTTTTATTGCTGAATGGGCCCGCTCTTGACCTCGATCACGCCTGATGGAAAGCGATGGATGAGGTCTATGAAGGAACGAGCGTACCCAGAAGATGCCTAAGGCACTTGAACTCCTATGTATCGACGAAACACAGCAGGCTGCTTGACGCCCAGGCGGGCGTTAATTTTACCACCGCAAGGGATGAATTACACTATAATATTTCTATATCTAGTTTGTTGTATTTTTAAGGCCTTACAAATCAAATAAAAAATGAGGCCGAGTGCCCACTTGGTTTTCTAAGACCTTGCTAAGCGGTTGGTCCACTCTTCACGGGACCAGAGGCCTGACCTTTTTTGTTTGGCTAAAAAATCAGCATCGCCATACAACATGGCAATGCAGCCAGCCTTTCGGGCACGTTTTCTGTTGAGCGGTGCAAACATTTTTTTAAATTACAATGATATGAATTTTTATTATAATTTAAACTTTATATTTCCATTGTTATTTGTTTAGTGGCATTTTCATTTAATTGCTGGGAAAATTTATAACAATCATAATCATGTACAATTAGTATATTTGCAATAGAGCGTCCATCTCGTTTTACATACCTAAACTACAGAATGCCATTTTTTAATTAATGAATGAATGCCATTTTTAGCTACAATTCTTACATCTGTTGAGCATGTAATTATAGCTGAACGATAAAACATAAGAATAAGTTCAGTAGATGGCTATGAAGAACTTTAAATTAAGGAAAATTTGGGAAATTACATAAAGCCTATATAGGTCATGTAAATGAAACAACAACAACAATATAAGTTTCAATAGCAGTCAGTTTATATTGGATACCTATTATATAATATTGGTCTTTGCAATAAATGTCAACAAAAATAACTTGTAGAAAAATATAAAATGTTGAACTCCGGTTGAGTGTAACCTACTTCACATTCTTCAGAATAATTGCAAGAAAGTACGTAAGACCACCCTAAAACTCCGGAATGATGGTCGGAAATAGATAAAGAACTGTCTCGCTCCACTATTTAGCTGACAAAATAAATGCAGATGCAATTTTAGATGGAAAACCGAACAACCTAGTTTCCAAAAGTATGACGGAAGTTCAACATCAAATTACTCGAATTATAAATGACCTACTATGTACTATCATCACGCCGCAATCAGTGATAAGTACCACCATCGTCTTACAATCGGATTAAGAGATCAATTCGTATAAATCAGCATTAAAATATAGATAACGCGCTAAACGATAGCTTCAACAGCTTTCATGTTCAAACAAACAAAATCAATGAAGTAATACTTACCGATATACGTCGGCGTGCGGCACACAGGTTTATGAACACAATTAATCACTGATAAGTAATCAAAAGATTAATAATTCAACGATATAACGACCGACCGACTAGCCGATGTCACCACGATTGACGTTCGCAGCGCGGCCATTTCCTGATACAGTTTAGAAACTTGTTTATTACTATGCCGATATTCATTTGATAAGATTGACTTTTCTTCATTGTTTCTTATTTTACCGGTGGTATAAGCATTTGAATGAAGTAATATTTCAATATTATGATTGTTTTTGTCGAATGAAAAGTCCTTAGTTATAAATACATATAAATATTAGTATATTTAAAGATTAAGGGGTTTCGGAACGAAGCATTACGGATAGTTTTACGTTTAGTTACCAAAACGGTCAAGATAAGGAAAATATATAGCTAATAAAAAAGTTGACCTAATATGCACCTTAATTGCTGGTGTATTGTAATAAAAATAATTATATAAATCTGTGTAGAATAACTATTGTGATTATACTTATAATTTTGAAGAAATTGATTCTAAAGGGTTTGAGTTGTTACAGCGATGCAGAAAATGTAGAATCAAAACGCAACATAAATTTTCAATGTCATTCCAGTACTCCAATTGGATTTAAAGCATTTAATTGAGAATATTGAGATACGTTTCCCAATCTAAGGGATTTTAAAATAAGTGCGATAGAGATAGTAAAATATCAGTAGCGAAATTCCTAACCATGCGCTATACGGAACATCTATACTAATATTATAAAGCTGCAGAGTTTGTTTGTTTGTTTGTTTGTTTGAACGCGCTAATCTCTGGAACTACTGGTCCGATTTGAATGATTCTTTTAGTGTTGGGTAGTCCATTTATCGAGGAAGGCTATAGGCTATATTTTTTTTCAAAATTAGGGATCCGTAATAAAATTGCTATTTTGTAACACAAGGTGTAAAATCGAAAACCTATTTTTGCGTGCGCTGCAAAAACTATTGACAATAGAACAAAATGATGTACTACGGGTTTGTAGAGCCCATTAAGACCTACAAAAAAGTCTGCGAGAACATATATCTAGCTATCATGGTTTAATCACAATAACCGATTTTGTGATCAAAATAATTATTAAATCGTCTGAAGAAAAAAAAACTACGTTAAATATGTATCGTAATATTAATCTTTATCGAAATTAAGCATTATGTTATCAAGAGTATTTATGAAGAATTAAAATACTTTTAGTTTCATCTCAATCGGATATTTCGTTTAAAAGTTATCACGTGTGTAAGATGTTAAGAGTTGGTACCTATTAAGGAGTTATGGGCCATAGAGTTTTTTATCAACATAAAATCCTGTAATAATCTTTTTCGAAATATATTTGTTGATGATTGTTTATAAGATCTTTGAAGAGTATAATAAAAAACCAGAAGAGTTTGTTTGTTTGAACGCGCTAATCTCTGGAACTGCCCAACGGATATGAAAAATTATTTTTGCATTTGACAGCCCAATTCTTGAGGAAGGCTTTACGCTACTTAACATCACACTATGACCCTTAGGAGCCGAGTAAACAGAAAAAAAGTCAGTAAGATCGCTAACCGAAAACGAAGTGACAGCGCGGGCAGAACATACATTTCACGCGGACGAAGTCGCGGGCAGCAGCTAGTCTAAGATAAAATTTTGCTTTCCTTTTCCAATTGAAATAATTTTCTTCAAAATAAATGAATGTTTGAAATATTTATCAATAATCCGAATGGTTTTACGTGCGGATTTGAGTGATAGTTTATTTATTAGTTTAAGTACCCATTACATCTAATTATAGTCAACAAATCTATGTAATTTAGCGTAATACGATGGAAGTGTATGCAACAAGTCATGTTGATCCCATTTTTAAGTATTCCGTTAATATAACTAATCTAATGGATTCCTGTAGAGTTTGTATGGCTCAGAGTTTGAATATGAGTTGTATATTCGACGCCGAAAAAGAGAATATTATAAAAGAGATACAATTTTGTACTGGAGTTACTGTAAGTTCTTTCTGTCGCATTATTTTGTTATTGTGGACTACTTATAAAACCCTATGGACTTAGGACACTGGTTGGTTCTGGGCAGCCAGCTCCGTTACCGACTTTGGTGACTGGCCTATCATTTTCGTTAAGGCGTGAACAATTATCACAAAATTACCTCCCAAACATGCCTTTCTGGTCATCGTACTGTTGAAATATAGAGAATAATTTAATAAATTGTGACTATCTAAGATATTACTTTTATCTATCTTTCCAGATAAAGCAAGAAGTCGGTCTACCATCACAAATATGCGAAGTATGTCTCAACAATCTCTCTGTAGCTCACAAATTCAAAACGTCCTGCCTCGTTGCGGACGAGACGTTCCGTAAGCTTGTCATTACTCCCGCTATCAAGGCTGAGGAACCAGAACTTAGTGAATATGAGTACGAAGAGATAATTGAGTGCAAAGATGAGAATGATGATGAATTTGAAGATGTTAAGGAGGAATTGATAGAGACGGTGGTGCAGGAAAATGGAGCAAAGAAGAGTGGCCGCGTTAAGGTGAAAGACAGGTATAGTAAGCGTCAAACTTTATAACAGCTCTCAATGCACTTTTTCTTCTTATCGTTTTCCCGTCTAACCGGATGCAGCTGAATACCAGAATTAAAGAAGGATTGATGGGTTATCAGACCTTGATAACCCATTTACAGGGTAACGTGATACCCCTTGGTGAGACTGGTTGTCAGACTTTTGAGCTTCTGACTACCCTGAAGGACTGTCAAAGATCTATTAATGGCAGCTAAAACCAAGGGCTTAACATGCTCTCCGAGGCACACAAAGGTTAATTAAAGGGAGGAAATTAAAAAAAAAAACAACATTTCAAATACTTTGTGGCAAATTATCAAAGAGTGCATAAATAACAATACAAGGAAGTGCAGGAATAGGTTGGATGGGAAGAAAGGGTAATGTTCAGAACTACTGATCCAATTCTGAAGATTCTTTCATTGATAGCTACATGCCAAGTGCCATAGGGTATGTTTTATTTCAAAACACCTGGAGAAAGTCATAGGCTAGTCTATCTTCTTATATAATTATATACAAAAGCGTTAGTCTCGAAAATGGCTTGACTTGAATTTTTATTAAAGTGACATAACATTATATTGAGCATCAACTTTTCAAACATCTTACTGAGAACTGACAGAATTCACGCTGCGTCGTTTTGTTTTATAATTTTATTTTTAACTACATTATGGTGTTTTCTAGCCCGCTACCAATACGAGGCCGTCCGAGAAAGACCGAAGCCACAATAAAAGCGCCCCGAAGACTGAAGAAGTTCAAATTCAAGCGGCTGTGCTGTGAGCCGTGCGACATGAAGTTTGACACCAAGGAGGAGAGTGACGATCATAAGAGGAAAGTGCATAAGGATAGCGAGACGTGGGTTTGTGAGGTTCGTAAGATTATACAGAGTTATATTAAATTAGCTAGCGAGACATGATAGGTATGTATCAATTGTTTTATTTAATTAATTGTGTATTATCTGCGCATAATGTAGTGCATGCTGTGCTTTTCTATAAGTGATGAGGCGCTTAGACTTAAGTTTGCATTGTACAAATTATAAAGTAACGGTGTACTCATTGTTGAAGAGCCTAATAAATAAATAAATAAATAGATATCTGAACACGACAAAAAAAAAAAAGATTTTATGATTTTTTTTTTGGTCAATGTCCACTGGTGTTGTTGTTACTTGAAGTGTTGATAAAATCTGTTTTATCTGCTGAGGTGTGAGTTGTGGGATTGTCCGAAAGGGTTACCGCTGGCCCGGAACACTGGTGGGATTTAGTCAGTAAGAGTCTGACATTCCCTTCCGCTCCACCCAGAGCGGGAGGGGTCATTTGATGATTTCCCAACCTCAAAAAAAATATTTTGTGTCTACATGTCACAGTGACTACATACTATCGGCGGTTGATGACCCCAAAAAAAAGCCATCTTCAAATTAATTTGTTTTGGTTTTATCATGTTTATACAGGGTTATTGGTAAAACATTAACAACCTCTTAAGAAGTCATTGTACTCATCATTATGAACAACTTTTACTATGGGTCCAAAACTGAAATCGCGAAAAAAAATCAGCTGTTCCCTATATTTTGACGAGATATACGAACATAAAAGTAGGGAACAGCAGATTTTTTTTCACATCACGTCTGTGTAGTTTCGCTTGTTAATTTAATTTGACCCTCTATCCATACTAATAATAGGTATTATAAATTCGAAAGTAACTCTATCTGTCTGTATTTTACCTTTTCACGCCTAAACCACTGAGCGGATTTCGATAAAATTTGGCAGAGAGATAGATTGCATCCCGGGGAAGGACATAGGATAGTTTTTATCGACATACCTCGCGGGCGAAGCCGCGGGCGGAAGCTAGTATTCGATAGTTTTTTTTTCAACTCCTCAGATCTGCGGTAAGATGTTCATACACCGCGCGTCACACTACACTCACGTGAAGTCCCACCAGCCACCGAAGTACGCGTGCGACCAGTGTGACTACAAGACATGGCATAAATACGATCTCGTCAAACATATACGTATACATACAGGTATGTCATAGCTCACAGAATAAGCAAGCTGAAGTGGCAATGGGCCAGTCATATTAAGAGCCTACACTACCTCAGCCTATTATACTACATGGTGCGACTGCCTATCTAACCTCCACAACCCAGTTACTGGGTAATCAAGTACGCACCAGTAATACAACTAAAAAAAATATCCATTTTTCTTGTTACAGGTTTAAAAATGTACCAATGTGAGTACTGTACCGCCTCGTACTACACTTCCTCGAACCTGACGAGCCACATCCGAAGACTACACATGAACGAGAAGCCACATGACTGCAATATTTGCCAGCGGACGTTCTTTGACAGAACCAAGCTAAACAGACACCTGGATTCGCACCTTGAGATTAAGAGGTACCTTTTTGCTAATATACCTCAGCATAAGCATCTACATCTGGGTATCGCCCATTGTGTCACCATTACAGTTTTTTTGTATGTCTGTAATTTATATGGTGTACATAATAAAGAGTATTCTATTCTATTATATCGTATTACCCAGTAACTTTTCCCAAATATGTTTGGGTCGGCTTCCAGTCTAACCGGATGCACCTGAATAGCAGTATTTTACATGGAGCGGACTGCCTATCTGACCTCCACAACCCAGTTACTGGTTAATACGATACCCCTTGGTAAGACTGGTTGTTGTTGGCTCTTCATTAACAGGACTTTTCGCACTTTTTTCAGGTTCGAATGTGACATATGCCACGCCTGCTTCACCCGTCGATGTTACTGGAAAAAGCACCTCCTGCGTCAGCATGACATCGTCACCCCCCCTCAAAGGCCTGGCAGGCAGAAAATCAACCTGGTCATTGGAGAGTACCTGGGCACCAGCAAACAAGACGCTATTGGAGAATACTACGCTAAAGATGGTGCTGTGAAGAAATTATAGCGAATGGGAAGCCATCTGTCAAATTAGTTCCGCGTAGAGGGCGTTTATGTATGATTAATTCCGACCATAGACAACTTAAGTGGCAGTGGGCAGGACACATTGCCCGCAGAAAAGATGGCCGATGGGGCCGAAAGGTTCTGGAGTGGCGACCGCGTACCGGAAGACGTAGCGTTGGAAGGCCTCCCACAAGGTGGTCCGACGACCTTGTGAAGGCCGCAGGAACCCGTTGGATGCGAGAAGCACAGAACCGGTCGAAGTGGCGGTGCTAGGGGGAGGCCTATCTCCAGCAGTGGACGTCTTTCGGCTGAAATGATGATGATAGACGGACTGCTTCAAGCTGCGACTGCATAACAAACTACAGTCTTCTACGTACACACAAAGACACGGAACCGCTCGAGCAGTCGCGACTGCTTCGGGCGGTCGGCATCGCGGTGGAATTTCATCGTACGGTCAAGCAGTCGCCAGGCATACACCGACTGCTCGAGCTGTTGACTGCTCTCGCGCAGTTACCTCCGCCCGCGCTCTTCATTCCACGACGCGTGTGTTAAGGCTAGCAGTAAAAACCGCAGAGCAGTTGATACCGACTGCTGCAGCAGCAAGTAGGTCTTTCAGGCGTTGCACGGGGGGGTTCCAGAATTAGTCTTTTAAGAGGAACCGGGACCATCCCTATGTGCTGATGGTGATCACCGGGGTGGTTTTAGTAAGGTAAAAATCCCACACTCCCCGACCTCCCTCCCCGGAGGTCGGGTGCCTTTTGAAGGTTCCCACAGACAAAAAAAAAAGGTTATCAATGGCAGCTTCAAGCGGTTGGATTTGACGGTACGAGCAGTCCTTGTATGTTGATCACTGGCTTACAGCTGTCCGTGTGGGCCTTACAGCCCGCGTCGGGTCGCAGGTCGTCGGGCACGTGGCTGTTTGCGGTCGTTCCATACGAACGTTTTCATGTGTTTTCTCTAATATGTATAATACAGAGTTATTGGTAACCAGAAATTGCGAAAAAAAAATCAGCTGTTCCCTACATTTTGACGAGTTATACGAACATAAATGTAGGGAACAGCTGATTTTTTTTCGCGATTTCAGGTTTGGTCCTATAGTAAAAGTTGTTCAAAATGATGAGTACAATGACCTCTTACGAGGTTGTTAATGTTTTACTAATAACCCTGTATACGGGGTGGTAGGGACATCGATGCGCAAGCGCAACCTGTTTCCATCGATTCAGTACATTATTCTAAACCCCTTGAAATTTTTCGTCAGATATTAAAAAAAAAATTGCTGCATTTTGACCGCGTTGGTATTGCACTTCTCTATGAAACAGCTGTTTTTTTTTTATAACCTATATCACGCGCATTTTTGGGATTGAAACGTAGTATGGCGCGCGGCCGCAGAGCTAGCTTAACATCGGCCGAGCGCCGCGCATGCGCGCCGCGCTGCCCACGCGCCGCCCCTGCCGCGTCCCTCCCGCGCCGCGCTTCGAGTCAGTTAGTCGCGCGCCCGCTCCGATCCGCAGAGCACACGTAACGAGTTCGTACCGACCACGGCTCTCGATTTCTCCCGCCTTACCTGTGATAAACTGTTCTCGTGTATAGTAAACTGTTCTCGTGCAAAATAAACTGTTTACCGTGGCTAATCGTCGTTTTCTTCCGTTGGCACCAACACCCGCACGCCTTGTTCATAGTGACGCCCAACTCGCGGCCATGTTAAGTTTCAACATAACGGAAAAACGAACCCAGTTAAGTGTGTTAACCTAGTCAACGACAATAAAGTTATTATCATGCCACGAACGACGCGGGCAACCCGAGCAGCAAACGACCGCGAGGCGGAGGAACGAGGAAGCGACGGTTACTCCGATGCGGACTGTGACTCAGTGGTGGAGCCACGCGCCTATGCCGGCGCCGCTACTAGTGCTACCACCCATGCACGCGACTCAACCGACGCGGCCGAGGACATGCGCGCCCAGGGGGGCACCGCCCTCGACCACACGCTCAGCGGGGCCCGCACCGGCGCACCCGCCGCAGCGCTGAACACCGAACGGCTACTGTCCACCATGATGGAGTCGTTCGCCAGGATGCAGGCGGAGACCAACCGCACGCTAGTTGACACCCTACGGTCTCTACATCAAGGCAACCAGCGGAACCCATCAGTCGCGTCGACACCGGCGGCATCGCCCACGGCGAACGCGCCCGCGACCTCCGGCGGTAACTTTTCAAAGTGCACCGCGAGGTTCGACGGGCAGTCAAGCGACACCGAGGTACTTGAGGCATTTATCGATGCAGTGGAGGTCTACAAGGAGTGCGCCGGCGTGTCCGACGAGCACGCGCTACGCGGCCTCTCGATCCTGCTAAGCGGCGACGCGGCGGTATGGTGGCGCGGCGCCCGGGCCTGCGTCGGCTCGTGGCCGGACGCGCTCGCACGCCTGCGCGCTGCCTACGGCGTGCAAAAGCCCGCGTACAGGACACTACGCGAGGTATTTACGCGGGAACAAAGTGAGTGTGAACGCGCTGAAGTTTTCATATCAAAGGTACGATCTTTATTAGTTAAATTACCCTATGTTGTGCCAAGCGTGATGATAGTGGATATTGTGTACGGCTTACTACATCGTCGAATACGGAAACGTTTGTCGCGAGACACCATTAGCGATATTGATAATTTGTTAGAGAGAGCGAGACTCGTGGAAGATTCGATAACGGAATTAAAAAACTCGATCGTTTCCGCGAATAACCCGAATGTACTTACCGTTCCCGACCGCGGTACTACGAGTCCTAGCGCAACCACCGGTTCCAAACTCACCTCTAACTCGAATGATAACTCGAAACGTAATCGTATCAGATGTTCGTTTTGCAAAGCGTTCGGTCACACATCTAATGAATGTCGTAAGGCTAATAGAGTCGATAGTGACAATAAAGCTAATAAAGTAGGTACTAGTGATAAAGATGTTAATCCGATACGTTGTTATGGATGCGGTCAGCCAGGGGTTGTGAAGTCAAAGTGTGAAACTTGTTCGAGTAAACCCGCGCCCACCAAACCGTCCGACTTTAACGTCGTGAAAGGTGACTTCTTCGCGTCAACGACGTCACATCCTTTGTTAACAATAAGCGTTGTAGGTAAGGAAGGGGTAGCAATAGTCGATACCGGAGCTACGCACAGTGTTGCTAGCCATTTATTGTATTCGTTGTTAGTGAATAGCGGCGTTCAATTCCAGGAAACGGAGCGTTATATCGGGCTCGCCGATGGCTCGTGTCATAAGAAAATGGTAAAGATCGCTACTGTACCTGTCACCTTAGATAGTCGAAGAGTCGACACCGAGTTTATGGTTTTTCCTGGTGATGACACCAGAACACTTTTAGGTCGTGATTTTATTGCTAACGCGGCTATTGTTCTAGACATAGCTCAGGAGTCATGGCATTTTGCAGATAGTCCAGGAGACCGGAATCCGTTTTTGCAATCTTATGTATTGAACAGCGCGGCCGTGACACAAGCAGAGGTCTGCGATGTGTCACTGCGCCGAGATGAAGGTATGAGCTTACCACCGGAGCACAGGGCCACGCTCAACGGGTTCTTACAAGACAGAGTCGCTCAGTTTGCTTCGGCGGGACCTCCTACGGACTTCGCCGTCCATAAGATAAAGGTAAGCGAGACACAGGAACCTTTGGCTTCTCCTCCCTTTAGATTGTCGCCGCCTAAGAGAGAGGCACTCGAGAAGGAACTGCACAAACTGGTCAACTCTGACGTCATTGAGGAATGCGAGTCGCCGTGGGCATCGAATGTCGTGCTTGTCAAGAAGAAGGATGGCAGCTTCAGACTGTGTGTTGACTACCGCAAGCTCAATACTGTCACTGAACCTGACCGGTACCCTCTCCCAAGGATCGAGGACATTCTTCACGACGCAAAAACAGCTAAGTACATGACTACCCTTGACCTCCGAGCTGGCTACTTTCAAGTGAACGTCGACCCTAACGATAGGGACAAGACAGCATTCACGACACCGCTCGGCACTTATAGATTTAAACGCATGCCAATGGGTTTGCGCAACTCAGGCGCCACGTTCCAGAGGCTGATTGACAGATTCAAGTCGAACTTGCCAGGTACTACTCTTCTAGCATATTTAGACGACTTGTTGATAATGTCCGATGAGACCTTCGAGAATCATCTCGCCGATCTCACCTCCGTATTTGATCGACTCGCCATGTTCAACTTGCGGGTAAACCGCGAGAAGAGTCACTTCGCGAGGGAATCGGTAAAGTTCTTAGGGCACATTATCTTACCAGGTGGTATCCATGTCGATCCGGGGAAGACCGCAGCAATCGCGGACATGCCGACGCCTCGGAACGTAAAACATCTGAAATGTTTCCTGCAGACCTCGAGCTGGTTCAGGCGCTTTGTCCCTGATTATGCAGAGGTCGCCAAACCATTGACAACGCTGCTAAAAAAGGAAAGTATATGGAAATGGGGCCCGGAACAGCAGGCAGCATTCGAGAAGATCAAGCAACTGCTAGTATCGGCGCCGATCCTGCGTCAGGCTGATGCGACGTTACCCTTCGTCCTCAGAACTGATAGCAGTGGATATGCTCTCGGGGCGGTTCTCCTCCAGGGGGAGGGGACCGACGAGCGCCCAATAGAATACGCCAGTCGACTCTTGACGGCCGCTGAAAGGAACTACAGCACGACAGAGAGGGAGGCTCTAGCCGTCGTCTGGGCAGTCTCCAAGTTCAGGGGGTACATAGATGGCGCTGAAGTCGTGATCAAATCGGACCATCAACCACTTAGGTGGCTGATGAGTATGAAGTCTCCGAGCGGTCGCCTAGCAAGGTGGGCCCTGAGTCTTCAGGAGTATAACCTGAAAATAGAATACACACCAGGTAAGGCCAATGTTATAGCCGACACTCTATCGCGTCCGGCATGCGCCGAAGACGCCGATTGTGACCTGTGCTGCGCTGTGGTCGACGTGCCGTCTCGCAGTCTGAGGGACCTGCGCGAGAACCAAATAAAAGACCCAGAGGTAAGTAAAATCGTCGAGGCTCTGGAATCCGACGATCCCTCTAGGGGGAGGGTATGGTCCAACAAAGGGTATGTGCTCGCCGAAGGTGTGTTGTATAGATATTGCCCTGAGAACGATGAGCACGATGACGCCAGCCTGGTGGTCCCAGAACAGGAACGCGCCAAAGTATTGGCCGAATACCATGATGCACCCACTGCTGGTCACATGGGCGCGGAACGTACGCTGCAACGCTTAGTCGGTAAGTACTATTGGCCAGGAATGCGTTCCTACGTTACGCAGTACGTTAAAAATTGTGTACCTTGCCAGCGTTATAAGGCAGACACTAGGAAACCGGCTGGGTTGTTGCAGACGCCCGCTTCTGCACGCCGGTTTGAGGTTTTAGCCGTGGACCTGTTCGGCCCTCTACCTGAAACAGCGAAAGGACACAAATGGATCCTGATAGTCGAGGACACCTGCACGCGCTGGGTGGAGCTGTTCGCCCTTACTTCAGCTACCAGTGAGGAATGCGCAAAGGTACTTGTATCAGAAGTATACTTACGGTTCGGAGTCCCCAGGCGCCTGGTTAGTGACAACGGTGTCCAATTTATAAGTGAGGTAATGCAGCAGACCTGTCACGCGATGGGGATTACACAATCACTTACCTCATTTTACCACCCCGAGGCAAACCCGGTGGAACGTAAGAACCGGGACCTCAAACCACAGCTGGCGATTCTGGTGGGTAAAGACCATGATACGTGGGATATCCACTTACCTGCAGTCCGCTTCGCCATGAACTCGGCAGTCACGTCAGGAACCGGTTACTCACCCGCTTATTTGAACTTCGCGCGAGACATGCGCGCGCCAGCAGATGTCATGTCAGAGATGCGCACCATAATCGAGAACGATAATTATGTAGGTGACATCACTAATTTTCTCAAGAAGATTTCGTCGGTACTCTTAGACGCTCGTGACGTCTATGAGAGTGCCCAGGCGGCACATAAGAAGTACACCGATGAACATCGCCGACCAGCTCCAGATTATAAGGTTGGTGATCTAGTACTGTTGAAAACTCAAGGGGCTAACGATACCGGCAGAGGGCAGACGTCAAAGTTTATCCCTCGCCGTGACGGGCCATACAAGATCCGGGCTGTGGTCAGTCCCACCACATACACCCTAGAGCGCCTCAGCGACGGTGTGGTATTGGGTAAGTATCATGCCTCTACTCTGACTCCCTTCGTTGGTCGCATCCAAGCCCCAGTACAGGAGAAACGTAAGAGGGGGAGGCCTCGTAGAAGCTAACCCAAACGCGAGGACGTTCGTTAGGGTTAGAGGGGGAGACTATCACGCGCATTTTTGGGATTGAAACGTAGTATGGCGCGCGGCCGCAGAGCTAGCTTAACATCGGCCGAGCGCCGCGCATGCGCGCCGCGCTGCCCACGCGCCGCCCCTGCCGCGTCCCTCCCGCGCCGCGCTTCGAGTCAGTTAGTCGCGCGCCCGCTCCGATCCGCAGAGCACACGTAACGAGTTCGTACCGACCACGGCTCTCGATTTCTCCCGCCTTACCTGTGATAAACTGTTCTCGTGTATAGTAAACTGTTCTCGTGCAAAATAAACTGTTTACCGTGGCTAATCGTCGTTTTCTTCCGTTGGCACCAACACCCGCACGCCTTGTTCATACCTATTAAAATAAAATGCGCTTGGGACTCTTAAATGATGTGCTGAATTCATGGTTGGGAATTTATAGGGCTGCCCTGACGCTTTTGTAAAAAACACATATAAAGTGGGACGTGTCGTGTCCGAAGGGGCTTGTGGCTAAGTAATAACAGCCGCACAGGTCGATCGATCAGGTTAAGCTACGCTTGCCGCGGTTGGTCCGTGGATGGGTGGCCATCTTCTCTTACCAAGACCCCTCCGTGCCTCGGAAAGCACGTTAAGCCGTTGGTCCCGGCTGGTCGTGGATATCTGCCAGTCGTTACGGGTCGTCAGAAGCCCGAAAGTCTGATAACCAGTCTTACCAAGGGGTATCGTATTACCCAGTAACTGGGTTGTAGAGGTCAGATAGACAGTCGCTCCATGTAAAGTACTGGTATCAGCTGCATCCGATTAGACTGGAAGCCGACCCCAACATAGTTGGGAAAAGGCTAGGCAGATGATGGTCGTGTCGTGTCCGATATTAAACCATTGCCCAATATCGGATACATTGGCCTTCACGTCCACCGCTGAACATGAGGCGAGTCCTATCAACTGGCCGAAAATAGGATGGTCTTAAAATACGCGATCAAACAGTTGACATCTACGCGTAAACTGTAACCATAAATTCAGTACATGGTTCTGGATCTCCTTACGTTGAAATTTTTCGTCGGTTATAAAATAGTAGTTTGTTTACCAAGGGAGCAAACAACTATTTTGAAGGCGAGAGTGTTTGTACGTCACTCGAGCTTAAAATAGTGTTGCTCCCGAGGTGGACACTCTATTTTTTATCACCCTCTATGAAAAAATAAGTAAGTGCAACATGGATAAGAATAGTACGTTTATTTATTTACATACAATTTTAAGTAAACAATTACGAACGAAGGCAGAATGCTTTTCGCGCGTTTTTTATTTTTTCACAAACTTTTTTTGGCTCACGCGCCTTTTACTTTATCATACAGCCTACTTGTTCATACAATGTTCGTGATTGATCTCTTTGGTGATTGGAATTTTTACTAATAACATCAACATTCCAAATTCAAATCACTTTTAGTCCCTAGGGATTAAAGAGCTATTTTAGTCCTTGTTTACGAAGAATAACGTAACGACAACGTCAATCTTTGTCTTGCCCTTGACCCAATTTATTTGGGATCGGCGCAACATGCCTTTTTCTTCCATACTTCTCTATTAGTCAGGCATAATAACACAAGCTCTGCTTAGCTTGAGACTAGACGGCGTTGTGTGATAGTTGTGGAATATTATATTATATTATTATTATTATAATAACAGCCGCACAGTTCGATCGATCAGGTTAAGCTACGCTTGCCGCGACTAGTCTGTGGATGGGGTGATTATCTTTACATACCAAGACCCCTCCGTGCCTCGGAAAGCACGTCAAGCCGTTGGTCCCGGCTGTGATATGTAGATCTTTGACAGTCATTACGCGTAGTCAGAAGCCCGAAAGTCTGACAACCAGTCTTACCAAGGGGTATCGTATTACCCAGTAACTGGGTTGTGGGGGTCAGATAGGCAGTCGTTTCATGTAAAATACTGGTATTCAGCTGCATCCGGTTAGACGACGCTGACCCCAGCGTAGTTGGGAAAAGGCTAGGCCGATAATGACTTCTTTATTAGTCGTCATCTCGATAGTCACCCCCTTTCTAACCATAACATCATTCACACATTCCATCCATCGTTTCTTTGGTCTTCCCCTACTCTTATAGCCATCGACATTCATACTCATAACTCTCCTCACGACATTTTCCTCATTCCTCCGCGTCAGCTGCCCATACCATGACAAAGTAGGTATACTTGATTTCAGTCCACTGGGATTTTTTGACATCTATTCGAGATAGACTATTTTTTTTTTTTTTTTGCGGATGGGAAATCATCAAATGACCCCTCCCGCTCTGGGTGGAGCGGAAGGGAGTGTCAGACTCTTACTGACTAAAACCCACCCGTGTTCCTTCCTTAGCCCTTTATGTTCCTGGCTATGGTTTTGCACAGAGCGAAAAGGAACGCAATGCAGATTTCCTGACGACATTGAATAATAAACTTTATTTTTAGGGTCGTAAAGTGCAAAAAGGATGCTTGGCCCGAGAAGTCGTTTAATGCCACAGTCCGTTTCCCCAACTTTTCACTTTATGTTACTTAAAATAAAGTTGGTTTTTCAATGTCACTTTAATATTTAGTCGTAAGTATGGATTTTACACCGTGAATGTAAACGCAATAAATACGGTAATGTACAAATGTATTGTGACTGTTTAGTTATTATAAAATTATTTTAAAATAAAATATATAAATTATATGTTAAATCTGTATCAATTTTTATTTTAATAATTCTCCTCATCCAATCCTACTAATGTTATAAACACGAAAGTTTGTGACAATGGATGGATGGATGGTTTTACCCTTTCACGCAAAAACTACTGATCGGATTTGAATGAACTTTGGCACACAGATAGATTATAACCAGGATTAACAGATATGCTACTTTTTATCCCGATATTCCCACGGGATCGACACCTATGCGGGTGAAACCGCGGAGCGCAGCTAGTTGTTATAAAGGCGATGGTTTTCTGCACGGAATAGATAAATAAACCTTTTCCGTGGTTTTCTGGATCCTGATGAACAGCAACCTCAAACATAATCAGCCTATAATGTTCCCACTGCTGGGACACAGGCCTCCTCTCAGTCAAAGACTACAATATGATGCTGTATGTGAGAGGGAAGTAGGCTGTAGTCCACCACGCGGGCCCAGTGCGGGTTGGTAGATGTCACATGTTTTCGATTTTTTTATTTTTGGACATGCCGGCCGGTTTCCTCACGATGTATTCCTTCACCGTTTTGAGAGCAGTGATGATGAAATAATTTACACAAAGTTGTCTGGGTTCGAACCTACGACCTAACAACTCGGTAAGTCGCGGTCGTTACCACGGCCACGAAGCGTAGCAGTCAATTAACACAAAACCATAAAGTTTTATAATAATTGCACTAACGACCAATTTGTACTACTTCTTAGAACAAAATATATAATAAAAGTATTGATTTCCTCACTAACAGGAATCTTCAGTTGCTCTGCAACGGGTGAACTGACAGGTTTCCTTAAAAAAATGCTGAGGCACCTTCAGTTTTATTTGGTAAGTTTTTTTTTTGGTTTTAAGGTGTTCCTAAAGGGTGCCAATGGGACCTTTTTACTAGGCTACGCTTCCGTCTGTCATAGGGCTGAATCTTTTTAACCGTAATAAGTAGACATGCTTGAAATGTTCACAGTGTGTGTCAGTGTGCTATGGCTGATAAAACAACAAATAAAAAAAACAGTGGCACTCCGGGAGTTCCGACAGACTTTGTCACCACTCACTGACATATCGGATATCACTGACCTATATCATACAAGTATATAATACAGGTCAGTGTCGGATTACATTAAAACCGAGTACACCCCGAGGACAGCCGAACACATCCGAAGCGGGTATTTTTTTAATCGTCGTATAAACAAAACACGCGCGGTGTCGCTTACGGTAACAGTGGCGCGAATTCAATGCTTTTTTTTGTTTTATTTTTCTGGTGGTAGACCACCAGGCACCAGTCATTGATGATAGTAACTTACTATAAAGCCGATCTTCCACAAGCAACTGATGCTTAAATCATAGGAACTTGGAACATGGTACAGTCAACAAAAGAGATAAGTATGCAGGATCGTCGGATATAGTTGAAGTTTACTAAGAAACCGATGGATTTTCTAGAATAAAATGTTATTTTATTAATAGAAAACAAACAGCCCATTTAACAAATTAAATTTCAGAGAGAGGCGAGCGACGCCACGTTAAGATTTTGCACCACCTAAAAAAAATTCTAGGGCCGAATTAATTAAAGTTAAAATTATATTTTCAGATCACCTGCTTTTTTATTACATGGGTGACTACAAACCCGCATGCCAGTTTGATGTTTGACTACACAAATGTAAGCACAACTTCCATACAGCTCAGGGCAAAATTCATAGACCACTCGATATCCGTTGACCACACTGACTTTACCTTGCTTAAAAATGTTATATACTAATATCAACATTCTCTGTAAAAGAATAAGGTACTTATTAGTATGGAACTCTTATTCACATTTGCTTATAGGAATATAGACAATATTTGTATAAAAGAAGGCTCATATTCGTCTGTAACGCTAACTTTCTAAGTCAAATTACGATCTGTGAATTGAGTACACACAACACTCTATACAGGATTTGTATCAGAAAGGTATGGTCAAACTTGAGGTCATATAACATACATATCAACTCGAAAAGGGTTCACCTTATCAACTCGAGCCATTCAGTATTCTTTGTATAAAACTCCCTACTGCAACGCACACTAATCGTAATCGCCTCGCCTCGGGTCAAGCTCACGAACCGCGGTGCGGTGCGTTACGGCTCGTCGTCCCCGAGCATACGTCTCTTCGTCCACCCTTGCCCCTCTCATCCCTTCCGCGGCCTGCCTGCAGCACCATCAACCAGCGGTCGGTGAGCCGTAAGCGCGGCGTCGCCTAGCCGTAGCCGAGTCGACACGTATCGGAGCTGCTGATCCGCTTTGGTTACGTGCTTACGTTAGGGTGACGCATGTTCGACCGCTCCAGCGCAGTAACGGCCCGGCACCGCCTCGGGAAAAATCCACCCGCTTGTCGCCAACGAGCTGTCAGCAAGACGACCGTTCGCTGCTGGCACGCCAACGCAACGGTGAGGCAACAGCTTGTTGTTCAGATGCCGCTTACTATTTGGTAGTTCAAACGGGTGGATTTTTTCCGAGGCGGTGCCTGGCCGTTACTGCGCTGGAGCAGTGCAGTTGTTGTTGTTGAGTGGTGACCTGACCGGCTTGCGCCTCGCACCCCTTGCACCCCCGGGTGAAGACGGCCCTGGCCTGTCCCTTACATTTGGATCGGTGTATTAAAGTTTTGTACGGGACAACCCGGGGTAAATACGGCCCTGGCCCGTCCCATACATTTGGGTCGGCCGTCGGTGTATTAAAGTTTTGTACGGGACAACCCGGGGTAAATACGGCCCTGGCCCGTCCCATACATTTGGGTCGGCCGTCGGTGTATTAAAGTTTTGTACGGGACGACCCGGGGTAAAGACGGCCCTGGCCCGTCCCATACATTTGGGTCGGTGTACGGGACAACCCGGGGTAAAGACGGCCCTGGCCCGTCCCATACATTTGGGTCGGAAGGTACTGAAGTTTTGTACGAGGCAGCTGATAATTTTTTCTGGAATACGATTGGTTCCATGGAGAAAGTTGCTCAGTTTGTGGTCTGTATTCTGGAGTCAATCAACTAATTAGCCATTTAATCACTTTGATATTTTTACAGAGACAAGATGACATTTACGATCAGCCTGTCAACCTGATGACCAAGAAAGCACCACATGCGAAGGTAGGTTGTTCTTATGCTTGGGCCACACTGCGGCAGTTTGGCGCGATATTTGAGGGCAACATACTCTGAAGGTAGACCTGCACGGTCACACGGTGAACCCTAATTGCGTAACACATTTTCAATTACAACCCGAAAGATTTTAATGGAATTTATTTGTACTGTGTACGTACAGACGCCAGCACATCAAGCGACCCGAAACTGTCAAATTTTCCCAATCAACTTTGAACCTTATGCTTTAGAGGTAAAGTTGAAAATCTATTAAAGAAATTTGACAGATTGTCGTAGCTTGATGTGGTGGTGTCTGTACATGGTTTTGGAATAAGTATGTATTTTGTATGTATTAAGTTAGTAGCCTCGCGTATTTGCACCTTGATCGCCACCTAGATACACTGGGGAGTGCATTGACATACGGCGTAGCCACAGATATAGATAGACCTAGATAACGCAAG
The DNA here is from genome assembly GCA_963082905.1 of Oligia fasciuncula. Lineage (NCBI taxonomy): Eukaryota > Metazoa > Arthropoda > Insecta > Lepidoptera > Noctuidae > Oligia > Oligia fasciuncula. The sequence goes on along the minus strand of OY720416.1, from coordinate 5,304,485 downwards.
TATCACGAACTGTATGAAAACCAAGCGTGCCATTTTTTGACTACATACTATGACGTCACAAGCTCGCGCTCTCGCTCACGCTTACCCAGCCAGCAGTACACAGGACTGAGCGCGAAAGTGGCGGCTTATGATTTTTTATCGTAAACTGGTGCGATTTTTGGCACGCGAAGTAGTTGCTCTTGCGTTATCTAGGTGTATCTATATCTATGGGCGTAGCCTAGATGATGCATTTTTGTTCGAATAGACGTGGCTTGAGTCCGACAACTTGCATTTTTATTTAGATTCATACCTACCCGTTGAGTATTCATTGACATTCCTTGCATTTTCTTGGCATTTTTCTGCATTACCTACGTCTTTAATGTTTGGTTAACATACCCAACAGTATTTATTGTAAACTAGCTTTGCCATGTTGTTTTGCCATATAAATTATTTCTAGCTGCCCGGCGCTACTTCGTTCGCGTGGTGTCCTACTCCTTACCCTACTCCTACACTACTCCTACCCTACTCCTGCCCTACTTCTACCCTACTCCTAACCTACTCCTACCCTACTCCTACACTACTCATACCCAACTCCTATCCTACTCCTACCCTACTCCTAACCTACTCCTACCCTACTCTTATAAGTAAATAAAAGTATTAAATACTATGTCCGTCTAAAACCGGATAAAATAACGGATAGAAAGTAAAGTAAAAGTATTAAATGCTATGTCCGTCTCCTGGTTCTAAGCTACCTCCCCACCAATTTTCAGCCGAATCGGTTCAACCGTTCTTGAGTTATAAATAGTGTAACTAACAAGACTTTCTTTTACAATAGATGAATAAATACCTACCATTTTTTTTTCTTTTTTCGTCTTTGACATTTGTCAGATCTCTGGGGTCCCGGGGGGCGAAACCAACTCGAATTCGTGAGGCCCGCCCGTTGGACGTTTTTTATGAAATGAGGCACTACCCTATTAATCTTTTCAGAATGAGCCGGCAGAACTCCAGGGGGACCCTGGTCTCGACTCCTGGGCTCCGTACGACTTCAGCAAGTTCGAGCAGCTCGTCAACGACTATAATCAGGAGTCTTTGCCAGAACAGAACCGGATCAAGAGACGAGCCCGGGTTAGTACACATGTATTATTTGTTCTGGTATCTCAAAAGTCTAAGGGCAAAGTTTACAGTTAGCGTTTCATACAAATGTAAACATTATTCTTTAGATCATATTGTTCATATTCGTATAAGCGAATTTAAGAAAGCGTTTTTAGGGTTTCGTAGGTACCTAAAGGGTGTCAACAGAACCCTATTACTAAGGTTCTGGTGTCCGTCCGCCTGTCACAGGGCTGTATCTTTTGAACTGTAAAAGGTAGACACAGAAAGGGCTTTTAAGATCCGTAGCATACCTGCCTGTCCACCATTTTGTTTCTTTTTTTCAAAATGTCCGACTCTTGTGGTTGTTTTTTTTTAACAAAATGAAACTTATTTGCATAATCGTATGAAACGAAAGTCAATTAAATCAAATCTGTGAATCTCGCCCTAATTGAAGACAGAAATCATAGGAATGTCTTACAAAAAGCCTAGAATAAATACACATAAGTTGACCTAAATGGGCCTTATAAGAAGGCTGAAAGTCACCCAAAGGGCAATGGAGAGGGCTATGCTTGGAGTTTCCCTGCGTGATCGAATCAGGAATGAGGAGATCCGCAGGAGAACCAAGGTAACCAACATAGCCCGAAGAATTGCCAAACTTAAGTGGCAGTGGGCACATTGCTCGCAGAACAGATGGCCGATGTGGCCGAAAGGTTCTGGAGTGGCGACCGCGTACTGGAAGACGTAGCGTTGGAAGGCCTCCCACAAGGTAGTCCGACGACCTTGTGAAGGCCGCAGGAACCCGTTGGATGCGAGAAGCACAGAACCGGTCGAAGTGGAAGTGCTTGGGGGAGGCCTATGTCCAGCAGTGGACGTCTTTCGGCTGAAATGGTGATGATGATGAAGTTGGCCTAAGGCTGCGCACGCACTGACAGGTGGCTTGAATAGCGCCTAGAGCTTAGCGAGTCACCTTGCGAGTGAAACGAACGCTCTAGAATGTTCGCAACTGACCGCACTGCGCGCTTGGCGCCTTCGTTAGTCGCCTAGCGTGTATGTAAGGATGTTAAAGGTCATAAGCACACGTATCAAATCGGAAAGGGATCGGCACCGTATCGCCTTTCGCCTCGCCGTCAAACAGGCGTCAACCTAACGTAAGACAACCACTCGGTACGCTTCTGTACCGTTCAGGGGGCCTCCTGAACGGTACGGAAGCGTACCGAGTGATTGTGATTAGCTATGCTGAACCATTACGAGGTTAATTTTAATAGTACCGATGCCATTTTAGATTTTAATTATTTATCCAATCTTATCTTCTTCTATTCTAGCCCAAGAATTCGCGAGCATTCTGGTTTTTCGAACGTTTCATATCGGGATACGCGGATGCTTTCAAAAAAGACTCTAAAACTACATTTTTTGCCATGTTCATCCAGAAATTATTCGTAATCTGATAAACATAAGTGTTCAGTGATATTCTACACAAAATAAAAGAGTGTTAGTGCCCAAAAAAAGAGAAAAAAAAACCACATAATTTGACGCCTGAACTGACAAGACTATTTTTTGCCGCAGAACGTGAGAAAATTTAATACACTGCTCGGCCCACAACTTCGGGAGCGGCCACACCACTACACGTACCCAGAGCCCGTGAAAGACAGGATCCTAGAGTTCTCGACATCGACAAGAAAACCTGGAATCTTACCTGACCAAATGAATCCAGGAGTCATATTCCGAGTAAGAATGTCAGATGCAATCCTGCGAATAAAGCAGAGAATGTATGAGGACCCCGAAAGACATATTGAAGCTGATATTATTTACACTAATCTGATTAAAAAGGTTGTAATGGATGAGATAACGAAGTTCCACAATCTTCTGCTGATGTATAAAACGGACAAGAGCATAAAGGAACATTTGGGAGAATGTGGGGGACGGATCTACAAATTCATTAGCTATATGACGATCAAAGTGCATATATACTGCTTGTTTGACGCCTTGTGGATCGATGGGAACCCGTACGTAATTGGTGATGAGTATTCTGTGACGCCTGTGGAAGTCCCACCTATGCTGCAGTGCGACGCAGCAGAGTGCAACTCTATAATGTTTGTTGATTCTATTACTGAGCCTAAAGATATGGAGGAGTGAGGTTATGACGTTGCAATAAAATTTTGTGGTGAATTTGATTGTTTTATTAGTATTTTCCCCATGCACTCCTACACAGACTATCGGGTCAAATTAAATTATTGGTATTAGGTATCGTATTACCATTGACTTATATATTACTAGAAGCACCCCGCGGTTTTACCCGCATAAGTGTCGATCCCGATTCCCCGGGATGCAATCTATCTCTCTGCCAAATTTTATCGAAATCCGTTCAGTGGTTTATGCGTGAAAAGGTAACATACAGACAGACAGACAAACAGAGTTACTTTCGAATTTATAATATTAAGTATGGATACTCCTATACTAATATTATAAAGACCTGTATTGGTTTGTTTGTAAATTTGTATTGTAGGGGGTAGTCTCCGGAACTACCAGTCGGATTTGAAAAAAATCTTTTTGCATATATAGCCCAATTCTTGAAGAAGGCTATTAACATCACGCTGGGACAGGAGAGGTAACCGACATAGCCCGAAGAATTGCCAAACTGAAGTGGCAGTGGGCAGGGCACATTGCTCGCAGAACAGATGGCCGATGGGGCCGAAAGGTTCTGGAGTGGTGACCGCGTACCGGAAGACGTAGCGTTGGAAGGCCTCCCACAAGGTGGTCCGACGACCTTGTGAAGGCCGCAGGAACCTGTTGGATGCGAGAAGCGCAGAACCGGACGAAGTGGACGTGCTTGGGGGAGACCTATGTCCAGCAGTGGACGTCTTTCGGCTGAAATGACGATGAGGACAGGAGCCGTGCAAAAAGAAAAAAGAAAGAATGATGCCAAGATACGCGACCGAAGTTCCGCATGATTACGCCTGCAGTGCTATTTGAATTACTGACGACACATTATGCCGAAATTACGTTGCGTCATAGCGTACAAGCGAAAACGAAGTACTAGCGCGGTCAGGCGATGCGATGCAACGAGGTAGGTCGGGGAGCAACAAATTTCACGCAGAGGAAGTTGCGGGCAGAAGCTATAGTTCTTAATCACACAAGTTTGTGAGTGTTTGTATGTTTGTTACTTCTTCACGCAAAAAGTACTCAACGGATTTCAATGAAATTTGGCACTTTGAAAAATTTGAAGTTCGGCATGATTACATAAATTAAATTAAATTAGGTACCAGCCGAACTTCGGTCGGGCGTAAGTTCAGCGGCAATTCGGCGGCAACGTATTCTGTAGAGCACACATTATACGCGACCGAAGTTCGGCTCGATTGCCGAAGAAGATCCGGGACGGGAAGCAGCGGGAGGCGTGGCCGCGCGCCGCGTGTGCGCAACTGAATTGCTGCCGCGTACGTAAGTTCATCAGCCGAATACGTCGGAACGTAAAATCAGCCCCGCAACTTCGGTCGCGTACCTTCGGCAGTGCCGGATTAAGACTACTTGATGCCCTAAGCAATCCACGCCTGTAGGCCCTCCTATCCACTAGTCGCCTCGTATTTTTTCAAAACAACGACGAGCGTTTTGTAAAGACTGGCGCACATCTCTAGCTAGAGTGACTTTTGGGTCTTGTAATATCTTGCTGATAAACAGCCTTGCCTTTCATGTGCTAGCAAATACTGTTTCGGTGCTGTTTCTGCCTTATGGTGCCCCCCGAGACGTGATGCCCTAAGCAATTGCTTAATTTGCTTATGGGCTAATCTGGCACTGACCTTCGGCATAGTGTGTTTGCTTTGGACACTATTAATAAAAATTACTCAGTCCAAGAGCTCGCACTTGATATCAGTCTTGAGGTCATGATAATTTACGTACTCAAGTTACGGTTTGGGTTTACGATAGCGGCCAAGTAAACTGTTAAACGACAATGATCTTGAGATGCTGAATATATATCGTAATAATGGCGTATTAAAATGATAACGCACTTGAGTACCGTTGAGGAACGTTTATTAATACACGGGCCTAGGACGGGCTGCTGTTGAGAAATTCTTGATGGAAAAACACTTGCCCGACCTGATAATCTAACGCAGGACCCCACGCTCACTAGTCGCGCTGGCGACCACGAGACAGAGGGGCAGTCCACAAATGACATGTCACATGTATAAAGATGACCTTGAGTTTGACTGCCCCGGTGGTCTCGTGGTTGCAAGCGCGACTGCTGAGGGTGGGGTCCTGGGTTCGATTCCCGGGTCGGACAAAGTGTTATTGGGTTTTCCAATAGGAATTTCTTAGTAACAGTCCGGAGTTTGGAAGTTGGCGGTTTTAATACCCCCGTGCCTCGGAAAGCACGTAAAGCCGTATTGGTCCTGCGCCTGATCTCTCCCCGGTCGTGTCGGATTGCCGTCCCATCGGACTATGAGAGTAAAAGGAACAGAGAGTGCACCTGTATTTGCGCACACACTTGTGCACTATAATATCTCCTGCGTACCTGGCTAATCTCCATTGAGATTGGCCACCGTGACCGAAAACGGTTGGGGAGGCTATTATTATAAAGATGACCACAATACAATGATTATTATTAAAATTTGCAGAGACGCCGGGGTCGCGGTGGCAAACGACGTAGTCGCCAACGATCGACCACCAGACAACCTGAAGATGACGTAAGGAATGCCTTTATGGGGGAAGCGCCAAGGTAGCCCGCGAAATACAAAATTTTCTTACGTTTTTTGCAATTTGCTGGTCAGTATTAAGTTGTACGTTGTTCGTAACAAATATGTATTTACAGAATTATAATCATTACAATCAGTAATACAACTTGTTAAGTTAGTATAATCCCCAAATGTCAAGATTTCATGAAATAGTCATTCTTGGGGATTACTTGTCTTGGTCTTAGAGAGTTGTGTTGATGACTTTAATGATTATAATTCTTTAAATACATATCGCGAATCACATTTTAATCAACGTACAACTTAATACTAACCAGCAAATTGCAAAAACGTTTAAAAAAAATTGAATTTGGCTACCCTGGCGCTTTGATTTCTATCTATTTGTTCAGGTTCAAATTAAATTAGGTAAAGAAACTCCGCGGACTTGAATTTCTTTTTTATTTTATCATGTTTAGGTAGCGATGGAGAGGCCCGTGGCTAAATAATAACAGCCGCACAGGTCGATCGATCAGGTTAAGCTACGCTTGCCGCGGTTGGCCTGTGGATGGGTGACCATCTTTACACACCGAGACCCCTCCGCCCGTGCTTCGGAAAGCACGTTAAGCCGTTAGTCATTCGTGGATCTTTGACAGTCGTTACGGGTAGTCAGAAGCCCGAAAGTCTGACAACCAGTCTTACCAAGGGATATTGTATTACCCAGACCCAGTAACTGGGTTGTGGAGGTCAGATAGGCAGTCGCTCCATGTAAAATACTGGAATTCAGCTGCATCCAGTTAGACTGGAAGCCGACCCCAACAGTTGGGAAAAGGCAGGCAGATGATGAGATATCGATACCTATTTCATCTGCGGAGTTTCGCTACCTAATTTTATTTGACCCTATATTTAGAGAATTTATTACGGAAGTTTGAAGTGTGACGTATGTGTGTGGTTTAGGTTTGTGTTTATGTGTGTGTGCATTAATATTTAGCTTGGATTTAGCACACCATTGCACCAGCACGAGACACGGGCGCGTCCCTGGTGTTCCTACTTTAATCACAATCAACCTCTGTTCCCACTGTTGGGACACAGGCCTCCTTTCTATGAGAGGAAGTGGCTCATAATCCACCACACGGGCCCAGTGCGGGTTGGTAGATGTCACATGTCTTCGAATTTTTGGTTCTAGGACAAGGTTTCCTCACGATGTTTCCTTCCCCGGTTAGAGAGCAGTGGTGATGAAATTAAATACACAAAGTAAGTTTCCTACTTGGGTTCGAACTGACGACCTACAACTCGTCAGTCCAGGTCGATACTACAAGACCTTCTTTTTAATAATAATAATATCTAGAGGTGCGAGGAACAGTGTGTAAACTTCACTCATACTCTATAGAAAAGGGAGGATCCTCCGCCCAGACGGGTGTTGTGTCTGGCGGGCAACTGCCCGATGATTCATGTCGGGCCGTTGTATCTGCTAGTTGCGCGGTAAACTCTGCTTGCGCGATGCAGGATTTTGCGTGACGTCAGTATGACGCGTTGTTCGCATATGGCGTTGTAGATACAGCTACAATAACTATTTATTTGATACATTCATTTATCATTTGCAGTCCAAGAATGGAACCACCACAGAGGTCCCGATAGCCCGAATCGGGAAAGAAAGTAGTCGAAAGAGAGACAGGATTGAGACAAAAAACTCTCACTTTGATATCTACGATCCCGGTCTGAAGGTAAAGTATACCTTTTCATCATCAACATCATTGTTGCAAACTAAAATAATAAGTACCTAAGCAAATAATAGCTAATACCTACCTAATTAATAAAAATAACAAAATTAAATCCTAACTTAACTGAAACTATACAGAAACTAAAATATGTATAACGTCTCAAAAATTCATCCGCATCGCTGTCGACTGGTATGTATCCAAGAGACTGGCGGCATTACCCGTTGTATGGCGATGCTTAGCCTCTGGCCAAGATAAAAGCCAGCCCTTGGGTCACGGGAAGTGTCAACTAACCGTTTCGAAATTTCCATAAAAAGATCACTATCACTCGGACCCCACAGCCCTATTATATTTTCGAAGCTTGAAGTTTTCCGCAGCCGCAGCGCCAGCACAGCATGCCTAGCCAGGAAGATGGGATGGCGCAAGAGTATCGACACATGTTGCGTCCTACGTCATCATCATTTAAAAGAGTGTCCATGAAGTTTCTTGCCCGTTCTTCTCCGTAGGTACCTACGCTTTGGAATGGGCAATTAGCTTCATCTTTCTGACTGACCGACCCCTTGACAATTCAAAAGTGCCTGTAATTAGTTTAATTGAAATAAATGCTTTGAGTTTGAGTTTGAAATAAATAAACTTATATCTACAGTTTCGAGCAGTTTGAGGTCGAAAGGACAAAAGACGACGAAAGTAACTTAGTTGTGGAGGTCAGATCGGCAGTCACTCCATGTAAAATACTGGTATTCAGCCGCAACCGGTTAGACTGGCAGCCAACCCCAACATAGTTGGGAAAAGGTTCGGCAGATGATGATGAAAATCGACGTTGAGGTTTCCATAAGCGGCGATGACCACTTAACCACAAAGGGGGGCAAAGGGGTTCTCAAGCCGAAAAAGCCAGACACCTTCGGCACCTACCTACCTATTTTCCCTAAACTCAACAATGTGCCCTCCTATTCGAAGATGACTACGACTGCACCCGTTCCTCCCCCCCATGTATCAGCGCCTGGATTTGTGGTTAGCTTGCTTGCTTGCCAATAAAATAAACAAAATGCGTTACTTCCAGGATTGGGAGTCAGGATATGTCGAGATGCCTAAGGACTTGTACCAAGCACATTTGAGACCTGGAGTCATCTTCAGGATCCATATGTCTGAAGCTGTCCTCAAGATGCAGTACCGAAAGTAGGTGGAATTTACAGATAGCAAAGGCCTTTGAAGATCCGTGGCATAAATATTGTCGCGCCATTTTGTTTTTTTTTTCAAAATGGCAGCCATTTTCAAAATTGATCTAGTGACATCCATAACAACTTTGATCAATATAGTGAACGTTATTATATCGGAAACGTGACGCCTTGCGCGTTTTACGGCGACAGATACTTCCTCCACCTTTTTAATAAGGCAATTTGTGCGAAGACTTGTTCCATAGTTTCTGGGTGTCATGTCTAGTAGTAGTTTAAGTTATTAACAATAGTATTTTGCAGTTACGGTGAAGATAAAGACGAATCAGTTATAGAAGCCGACGTGGAATACCTTCGCTTAACACGGAAAGTCATTAATGATGAGATAACCAAGTTTGAGGACCTGCAGTGGCTGATCGGGTGGTTCCACAACCGATCTGATCTCATACAGGAGCATATGTGTAATACTAGGTATTATACTGTTGGTGAGTTGAAACAATAGGCTATTTGACAATGTAAAACATAAGGTCATAATTATGGACACTCGTATAGATTATCGCTTTTAAAATCGATTTGCATTAATTTTACTACAAAACAATGTACCTATTATTTATAAAAAAAATCCCGAAAAAACTTCATATTTTTAAATCTGGCACCACGTAATCGAAAACGGCCTGGATTGGCTGAACTTAAGATGACGTCATGATTTAGTAAATTTCTGTCTATCGTTGACAGAACAAATGACTTTTGTCTAGTATCTCGACCGTTTCAACGTTTGTTTACTTGAATCGTGACGTCACGACGCCATATTGTTAAAGATAGCGTTTTGGCGGCTTATTTAAACAGTACATTTTTATTTACTATTTTTTAAAAGAAATACATTATGCAATTTGAAGTAATAGGTTTTTGTGGGCTCGTTAGACACCATTAAATAATCTGAGATGTTTATCAGAAACCAGTCAAATAGCCTATTATATTATTTTCTTCATTACGAGCTATCGGCCGCGACTTACGAGTTGTAGGTCGTAGGTTCGAGCCCAGACAGAGGTACTTTATGTAAATTATTTAATCACCACTGCTCTCAAAACGGCGAAGGAAAATATTGGGAGGAAACCGGCATGTCCTAGAACCAAACATTCGAAGACATGTGACATTTACCAACCCGCACTGGGCCCGCGTGGAACCACCACGCGGGCCCAGTACGGTCCACTCCGGAGAGAGGAGGCCTGTGTGCCCGATTTTTTAAGTACAACAATTCCTCCTCTTAAATTTTCAACTCGTCCTCTTTCAGGAACTCCCCCAACGATGTTCACCCACTCCGAAGAATACATGAAGCGCATGTGCCTCTTCGACAGCGTCTACATCGACCACATCCCGTACGTTGTCGGTGAAGACAGCTCAATAATGGCGGCAGTGGCGCCCCCTGTGCTGCATTGTGACGCTGCTACTTGCACATCAGTTCCGTTTATAGACAGGTAACAGAATATTAAAGCGATCCGCAGGAGAACCAAGGTAGCTGACATAGCCCGAAGAATTGCCAAACTTGAAAGGCAGTGGGCAAGGCACATTATGGCCTATGGGTCCAAATGGTTTTGGAGTGGCGACAGGGTACTGGAAGGTGTAGCATTGGAAGGCCTCCCACAAGGTCGACGGATGACCTTGTGAAGGCCGCAGGAATTTGCGAGAAGCACCGAAGTGGAGGTGCTTGGGGGAGGCCTATGTCCAGGAGTGGACGTCTTTCGGCTGTAATGATGATGACTAAAGCTCTGGTCAAACTGAAGTGAATCCCGCGCGGGACGCAGAAATTCGCTCACGACGACTGAAACAACCTTGGTGTTAGTGCCGTAATTGTGTAACACACTAACAGTAGGAATGGCTTTCATTTTGACAGTCCAACAACATTCATTGCGTTATTTACGTTGTTGAGCAGACAAATTTCTCGAACATCAAGCAATGGATTAGCAATACCCTTCAAAATGATTCAGATTCTGGATTAATAGCGTGTTACGCAATTGACAGCACATCAAGCTACCCGAAACTTTCCCAATCAACTTTGAACCTTATGCTTTAGCGAAGTTATATATATGAGCTTAGCTCTAGGAAACTGCTAGTGCTCATACACATTAGCGGCACTCATCAACGGCAGAGCCTACTGCAGTTGTTTCTACCATTTACGCTTGCCACTCGTGTAGCGACACGAGCGAGAGAATCTCGGCGATAGTCTCGCCGTGCCATCAAATTTTCGCCGCGATGATATCGCCGTGTGGAGACACGTTCTAAGAGAGTGTATAGAAATACGTGGCACGACGATAAAATCGCCGCGATTCCCTCGTTCGTGAAGACGGCCCCCACTTAGACGTTTGGCACTTTTACATATTCCAAAAACAAATAATATCCTTTTCGCCCACAGCGTGATGTTTGACGAGCGCCTTTCGCGTACGAACGTGCGCACTCTCACACGTTGCCAGGCTTCGTGTCGTGCGCACTGTCGCAACGACCCAGACTGCCTCAAGCGCTGCTCCGACAGATGTCTACGCTCTGATTAAAGCTGGGGTTTCCTAAGGGGGTAAACAGTCACACAGAAACGGCTGGAATACCGAGTTTGACACCTTAGCTACTAGCTGACCTGAACTTCAAAATATCATCTCAGAATCAATAAAAGCTATCCCATACAAAATGTGTGAGAAAATGAACTATCTTCCTAACTTTTTTTTTCTTCGTGAATTTTTCCCATGTTTTAATATAATTATACTCTGCTATTCGGGGCGGAGACAAATCCAACAAATCAAAGGTCATAAAAATCGGTCCAGCCGTTCTTGAGTTATAAATGGTGTAACTTACTAGACTTTGTTTTATTTTATAGTTTTTTTTATATATAATTTTTTTTACGCAAAATACGCGCATTGACGTGGAGTTGTGGCGGACACCAGCCCGTATTACGTATAAATATTATTTATATATATTTTTTAAATATTTTATATTTGTCGTCGAAAGAACGATTGACTATATTTATTGATAGATATTTACAGACTCGTAGTCACACCAAGTAGTATAACTAGGACAGCACTAGTTAGGAATAAATGGTGTGGAAAAATCAGTGGTGTGACAATCTAGAAAAAAATTCCTGTTAGTCACACTGGTGTTACAATCTGGTGTGACTACGAGTCAGTAATGGATATAACGTTTATTCAGTGCAACAAAAGACACACAATTGTGGTAAGAAAAAATGTTAAGGCGCTCCCTCCCCGGGAGCTTCGGGTCAGTTTATCCACCCCAAGTGGATACGCGGAAAGACATGTTCGAGAATCCACCCTAGGCAAAGTTGGATGAATGACATCACTGAAACATAACCTATGAAAGTAAGTTGATGCGTTTTCCTAGACAACGTTTTTAAAACACCGAAGAGGAATTCCAGATGAAAAACCCCATAGCACTTTGCCAGACCGAACCCAGGACCTCACGCACAGCAGTATCTACCACTACTAGACCATTAAGGCAGCAATCTAAATACGGTGTAGTGACAAAAGAAAAACATTGTAAATGTTATATATTTTTATTCTTAATCCAAAGCTTTCATTCAAAAATCATATAAAAAATTTACTATGTACCCAATTTCAATACATAATATTATTTAACGACTAATCCTAAGTTATATTATATTTGAATTTGAGCAAGTTTCGTCTCACAAAGCAAGATAATTGTGACATTTTGGAGGTATGAGGATCAGGGTGTAAAGTTCTTCATCCTCCATAGAAAAGGGAGGATCCTCCGACCAGACGGGTGTTGTCCGGTGGGCGAGGATCATGGTGTAAAGTTCACTCATCCTCCATAGAAAAGGGAGGATCCTCCGACCAGACATGTGTCGTGTCTCGTAGGCAACTGCCAGACGATTGATGTTGGGACGTTGTATTATTATATTATGCTTGTCGTCGCACTTGTGAAGGACGCAGGAATCCGCTGGATGCGGGAAGCACAGAACCGGTCGAAGTGGAGGTGCTTGGGGGAGGCCTATGTCCAGCAGTGGACGTCTTTCGGCCGAGATGATGATAATGATGATGAGTCGCGCGGCGAACTTTGCTTGCGCGATGCAGGATTTTGCGTGACGTCATTGTGATGCGTAGTTTGCCTGTGGCGTTGTAGATGTCGCCCCAGCATCAATGTTGGAAAATTTAAGACGGTGCAAAGGCCTTTGTATATTACTGTCGCATCGAGCCGCAGCACATTGTTCGTGGCTAAGTAATAACACACTTCTCTGTGGTGCCGGACCTAAGGGTCGTACCCGACTATCAAAGGACTAAGGGTCGCCCGCTTGGGCGGAGCACCGCCGTGTCCTCGTAGAGGCGATCGGCAGCGGCGGCGACCTCTCGCGTCCGGCCCTGATGCAAGCCATGGTCCGGGGCGAGAGGGAGTGGGAGGCAGTCACCTCCTTCTGCGAAGCAGTCATGCTAGCGATGGAGGTGTCGGGACGGATGAGGGAGAGAACCTCCCGTCCCAGCCGCGGCGGGAGACGTTCCGGGCGTCGGGAGCCACGGGACGACTCCCGGCCACCGTAGGCGCAGGCCTGCGGACGGAGAGTAAGGAGTAGCTCACCGTCCGATCAGGACCAGGCCCGTGCCGGACGGCGCGTACGTGTTCCACTCGCGCCTCAAAGAGATGTCAGCATCGAGGAGGGGCCCCTTAGGGCCGAAGCCTGCCGGGCCCGGAACATAAAGGGCTAAGGAAGGAACACGGGTGGGTTTTAGTCAGTAAGAATCTGACACTCCCTTCCGCTCCACCCAGAGTGCGAGGGGTCATTTGATAATTTCCCATCCATAAAAAAAAGGGTCGTACCGGAGAATGGGCAGCAGCGTTCTCTATGCATTCCACCACCATACCATACTGCGATCGCCAACCCGCCTGCCAAGCGTGGCGATTATGACAAACCCCCCCCAAGAATGATAAGCACAAAAAAAAACACTTGGCCCCTAGTACCCGGCGGCCCGCCTACCCTTCGTTACGGTAGCGGCCAAGGCCAAGGTGAGGCAAGGGGTGCTAAGAATCCCCGGAAGAGATTCGGCTACCACAATCACCGAAAATTGGACCTGGAAACATACAACACGCGTACACTCCGGACCGACGAGAAAATCACCGAACTCGAGGAAGAATTGAGCAAGGATCGATGGAGTATAGTGGGGTTATCTGAAGTCCGAAGAGAGGGGGAGGACTCGATAATCCTCAAATCCGGAAACTTGCTCTATTTCCGGGAGGGCAACCAGCAGTCAAAAGGTGGTGTCGGGTTTATCGTCCATAAGTCCCTTGTGTGAGCAACGTGGTGAAGATCGAGTGTGTCAACCAGGGTGGCGTACCTTATACTCACAATATCCGAAAGGTATTCGCTGAAGGTCGTACAGGTTTACGCCCCGACCTCGTCACACCCCGACAATGTGGTAGAGACCATGTATGAGGATATTTCCAGAGCCATGCATGACCTCTAAAACTCACTTTACCGTTGTCATGGGGTACTTTAACGTGAAACGAAACGATGATGAGCTGCGAGTGGGGCAATTTGGAGTTGGACGCCGGAACCACCGGGGCCACCTACTGGCCAGTTTTATGGAGAAGGAAGGCCTCTTTATGATGAATTCCTTCAGAAAACGTGAGCACAGAAAGTGGACCTGGCAGAGCCCGGATGGTGCAACAAAAATGAGATTGACTTCATTATATCGACGAAGAAGCAAGCAATGAATGATGTCTCTGTGATCAACGCGGTGAAAACCGGAAGTGATCACCGCATGGTAAGTGCACCTAGCTTCTGAAGTTTCATAAGTGCCCATGTAGGCTTATGTGAAATAAAATATTTTGATTTTGATGAGGCACATTGAACTTAAATATCAAGCTGGAAAGATCTCGACTGATGAAGTCTACGCTCCGTCCAGCACCGTTCCAGGGCCAAAACCTCGAGAGCTTTCAGCTCGAACTCCAGAATCGTTTCGAATGCCTAGGGAGCTCCGTGGACGATTATAACGATGGGTTCGTGGAAACTGTCCATACGGTCGGGTCTAAGATCTTCAAGACCTTCGAATTCAAAACAGAAGCTCTCTGATCCTAATTTACGGCTCATAAAGGAGAGGAGCTAGATGATCCTGCAGTCTTCGGATGATGCGCTAAATTACCGGCAACTCATTAGACGGATCTCTAAGTCCTTGAAAAGCGATCTTCGCCGCTTTAATACAGACCGTATTAAGGACGCGATAGATCGAAACAAAGGCTTCAAGGTCTTTGCTAGAGATCTGTCTATTGGGATGAGCCAGCTTATGAAACTGAAGACCAACTAAAATAAGACTCATTATGGCAGGATCGTATCCGCCAAACCTGAGCTGCTCCCGAATTGCGTAACACACAATTACTCTCAATTTGAATCATTTTGAAGCATATTTCTAAACCATTACTCCATATGTTCGAAAAATGTGTCTGCTCAACATCGCAAATAACGCAATGAACGTTGTTGAACTGTCAAAATGAAACCCATTGCTACTGATAGTGTGTTACGCAATTACCCTGCTGTTGAGAGAGATCGAGAGGTTTTATGGACAGTTATACACGTCAACATAACGGGGTTACTCCCCGTTATGAATCTGGCAAACGACCCAAGAGCTAGATTGACCCGGCACTATACCGAAGACATCCCGGACGTCAGCCTGTACGAGATTGGGATGGCTCTGAAGCAGCTCAAAAACAACAAGGCGCCGGGTGATGACGAAATTACGGCAGCGCTGCTGAAGGCCAGCGGAAAACCCGTTCTTAAGGCCCTTCAGAAGCTGTTTAGTTCCGTCATACTCGAGGGCAAAACACCACAGGCATGGAACAGAGGTGTGGTGATACTTTTCTTTAAGAAGGGCGACAATGCCCTTCTTATAAATTATAGGCCCATCTCACTCCTGAGCCATGTCTCCAAGCTGTTTTCGAGAGTCATCACGAACCGTCTCGCGCGCACCTTTGACGACTTCCAGCCTCCCGAACAAGCCGGATTCCGTAAAGGCTTTAGCACCGTAGACCACATACATACGCTGCGACAGGTTTTACAGAAGACCGAAGAGTATAACCTGCCTCTCTGCTTAGCGTTTGTGGACTACGAGAAAGCTTTTGATTCGATCGAGACATGGGCTGTGCTGCAGTCTCTTCAACGGTGCCAGATCGACTATCGGTACATCGAGGTGCTGAAGTGTCTGTACGAAAACGCAACTATATCAGTCCAACTCCAGGATCAGACCCGAGATCTGATCCTGGAGAAACCTATCCTTCTGCAGCGAGGTGTGAGACAGGGAGGCGTTATCTCTCCGAAACTGTTCACCGCTGCACTGGAGGATGTCTTCAAGGTTCTGGATTGGAAAGGGGCTGGCGTCAACATCAATGGCGAGTACATAACTCACCTTCGGTTTGCCGACAATATCGTAGTCATGGCTGAGACTATGGAGGACCTCAGTACAAAACTCGATGAGCTCAGTAGAGCCTCTGGGTCTTAAAATGAACATGGACAGAACAAAGGTCATGTCAAATGCCCATGTAACACCCACTCTCATAAAGATCGGAGACGCTACACTCGAAGTCGTGGACGAGTATGTTTACCTAGGACAAACTGTCCAGTTAGGTAGGTCTAACTTCGAGAAAGAGGTCAATCGTCGAATCCGACTCGGCGGCAGCGTTCGGGAAGCTGCGCAATATCTTCTCGTCCCACATACCGCAGTGTCTCAAGACGAAAGTCTTTGACCAGCGCGTGTTGCCAGTGATGACTTATGGCACTGAAACGTGGTGGCTCACAATGGGCCTTATAAGAAGGCTAAAAGTCACCCAAAGGGCAATGGAGAGGGCTATGCTTGGAGTTTCCCTGCGTGATCGAATCAGGAATGAGGAGATCCGCAGGAGAACCAAGTGGCAGTGGGCAGGGCACATTGCTCGCAAAACAGATGGCCAATGGGGCCGAAAGGTTCTGGAGTGGCTACCGCGTACCGGAAGACGTAGCGTTGGAAGGCCTCCCACAAGGTGGACCGACGACCTTGTGAAGGCATATCGAAACCCCTTCGTGTCTCGGAAATCACGTTTTAAGCCGTTGGTCCCAGTCTTCGGCTGTCATTCGTAGATCTTTGACAGTCGTTAGGTACGGGTAGTCAGAAACCTAAAACTCTGACAACCAGTCTTACCAAAGAGCATCGTGTTACCCAGTAACTGGGCTGTGGAGGACAGATAGGTAGTCGCTCCATTTAAAATACTGGAATTCAGCAGCATCTGGTTAGACTGGAATCCGACCCCCAACATAGTTGGAGAAACGGCTAGACCGATTAATTGGTAGGTACAAGATAAGTGGGCTTGAAGCCGACTTTCACTGTACGTAATAGGTATCGCAATGTTGCATAAACTCGAATCAATAGTTCACTGGAGTAAACTGACAGGCGCTGTCACTTTGAAAAATTAAATGATAAATTCATATTAGTTGTTGTAATAATGATCGTATAGTAAGATAGATCTTAATTAATGTGTTATGTGTAAATAAAGTTGATATAAAGGTCTGAAATACAAATAGTATTAATAGTATGACCATATTATTTTAAAAAGTGACAGCACTTGTCAGATTCCCCGAGGTTGGCTAGCTTAGACAAAGAAAAGTATAGACGGCGGGTAGCGCCATTCCACAAGGGATAAAGTAGGTATTGAGTTATTATAAGTAACAGAAAAGGATAAAGCTATACTATTTCCGTCTCTCAGTGCGTGCCAGTTTTTTCAAGGCAGCTACTTAAGTAGCCAATGTTATCTAGGTTAGTTTTTTGTCTCATGTGTGGCCACGCTACCCGATGCTCTATAGCTTTCTTACTCTACGTTGGCTAGCCTTTGGTG
Source organism: Oligia fasciuncula (assembly GCA_963082905.1). Lineage (NCBI taxonomy): Eukaryota > Metazoa > Arthropoda > Insecta > Lepidoptera > Noctuidae > Oligia > Oligia fasciuncula. The sequence goes on along the minus strand of OY720416.1, from coordinate 5,286,998 downwards.
CTCGCTAGTACTAACTTAAAATCTAGGTACTAACTTAAAATTGTCCGTATACTCAAGTCACAACTGTCCTTCTTTTGACAGATGTATGAAGGGGCTATAACGCGGCAAATTGACGTAGTGCGTCAATTTACTTACCACAGTTTCCCTGACTGTAACAGTACAAATCAGATTATCGCGTCGCGAGTTTCGATTATAGACGCTGTGGCAAAGAAGCTTTAGAAATGGGGCACATGGTTAAATAATAATAGCCGCACGGAACTATCGAAGGGTAAACTATATTTGTCGCAATGACGCTTCGTGGATGGGTGACCATTACATATCAAGACCCCTCCGTGCCTCGGCAAGCACGTTAAGCCGTTGATACCGGCTATCATTCTTCGAAGTCAGAAGCCTAAAAGTCTAACAACCAGTCTTCAGCTATCATTCTTCGATCTTGGACAGTCGTTACGGGTAGTCAGAAGCCTAAAAGTCTGACAACCAGTCTGCGGCTGTCATTCGTAGATCTTTGACAGTCGTTACATAGTCAGAAGCCCAAAACTCTGACAAACAGTCTTACCAAAGAGCACCGCGTTACCCAGTAACTGGGTTGTGAAGGTCAGATAGGCAGTCGATCCATGCAAAATACTGGAATTCAGCTGGTTGAGGCAAAGGCGTTGTTAATACGAACATTATTTTATGATATGTATCGTAGGCCTTTGTATTTGCTTTGCTTTGGTTTTCTAGGAAAGCGGTTTCGTCATTATTATAACGGCCGTCAAGAAAATCTGGCATTTACACCAGAATTTCATATTGACCCAAACCTCGCTACACAAAAATTTAAATCGCCAAATTTGCTCCCACCGTACATCGCTAGATTTGCTCTCAACGTAATTAGTCACGCGAAAAAGTGTCCACACTGAGAAGAGTGAGCTCACACATTATTATAGTTTCCATGAGAATAAAGTCAAGTCACTGCGTCATTGTCTGTCAGAGGTATCAAAACGAAACAGAAACGCGACAACCTTTTTGACGCGGTAGGGCGAATCTAACGGTATAAATCTTTGCCGCTGTCATTATATTCGTGACAGCCCTTCTAGGAAACTGTAGCTTAACTAAATTGTACGCTAAAACTTTCCATTTCAACTTTTCTGTTGAAATCAGACGTCCACTAAAAGCCTACCCCTTGAGAAGTCGTATTTAATTTATTTATTATTTATTTAAGTAGTGAAGGTCGTGGGATACCTCTGGTTGCAGGCAGAACATGACTGATCTATTATTGTATTGTGATAACTTGCATGCTCTGTATGTACTCATGTTTCCACAAATAAAGACTCTTGAATCTTGAATCTTGAGTACTTACGGCGATGGTTGGGGGCTATGCCCAGCAATTTGATGTCTTTCGGCAGCATGAATAACTTACCGCATCCAACTTATCCTCACGGTATGTTACGTTTATAGTCTTTGATGCGCATTGTGGCCCCATGGGGGTTTCGCTGGAATGTATATATGTTTTGGAATATGGAAGAACAGGGTGGACATTGGAAGATGTAACTCCAACCTGGGGCTACCTCAATGGAACGGCAGCAGGGTCAGGACGTGGAGCTATAGCCCAAACTATACTCCACCTCCTTTCGTGCCCCCTCTCGTGTCCCAAAACATGCAAAGTGACCTCTGCGCAGCCACCGACGATGCCCGTGGAAGTGGCGAAGTTTTAGGCCAACAAGATCTGAAATACTGTCGTGCCAGCGACACGAAGAAGAAGAGGAAGGGTGGACAGGTTCTTCCATTTAAAAGGGAGGATCCTCCGACTAGATGGGTTTTGTGTCTTTAGGGCGACATGTCCGTTAGAGTTTGTGGGGGCTGTTTGTAAGAATTCAAATTTTGCGGTAATCTTTGCTTGCGCTATGTATCATTTGTGTGACACCAGCATATAGCTACCACCAGTCGACAGGTTGTCGAATCTAAAAATGACACATTATCAATCACTAATTAACCTTGCTCCAGACAGCAAATAGCTATTAGAAGAATGGCAGTCGTCAGTTTTGATGTTCGATTCGGCACAGAAGCGTATTTACCGAAAGCTTGTGAATAGCTATGCTCATGTCTTGCGTAGTTCGTATGTGGCGATGTAGATGTCGCCACAAATTGGGTCTGTTTTATAAGTCTTGCTCAAATTCAAATTTAAGACATATTTAACAAAAATTTAGCGTTTTCGTTTCTCTGGTTCAATTGTCAGACCATAGAGACCTTATGCCCCTTGAAACTTTTCGTCTTTTTGTCCGGATGGTTCGACTTTTGGATGGCTACAGCTGGTCACGACTGGTGCGTTCACTACTGGGTCTGTGGAAAGTTATAATTATCATTAAATAAACCGTAAAGGGGTTTTGAAGATCCGTGGCATACCTACCTGTCGGACATTTACTTCGTTTTTTTTTTCCAAAATGGCGGCCGAAAAAAAAAACAAAAATTATGTATTCAGTTTATCCACCCCAAAAAATCCACCTTAAGGTATTTACTTATTTAATACTTCAAGCACATAAATGTACAGAGGCGGACTTAATGCCATAGGCATTTTCTACCATTCAACCTTTGGGTAAGGCAGAGACAAACAGTGTGACTGTGGAGTTTCTCTAGCTAATTTAATTTGACCCTGAGTATACAATAATGATTGACGAAGACATTTGATATCCACCAATCCGCACTGGGCCCGCAGGGTATATTACGGCCCACTCCCTCTCACAGAGAGGAGGCCTGTGTCCCAGCAGTGGGAACAATGCTTGCAAGTAGGCTGATTATGTAATGTCTAATAATAATTATGGTTTTCATACTCATTTGTTTTTGAGGTATGTTCCGACTGGGCAAACTGGGCAACTGTACCGGCTGTTTTTTTACATCTTCTTGTTTCCTAATTTTTGGTGCTCGCGGTAAATGTAATGGGCCCCCACACTCCTCGCAAATTCCGGAACCGTGTCCTAACAGACATATTAATTAAGGTTAAACCTAAAACGGAAGCCCTAGGGAAGCCCATGAGTTTTAAATTTTCTTACGTTTTTTTGTACAATTTGTAGATCTTAAAGAGGTATGAGTAACAGGGTGTAAAGTTCACTCAACCTCCATAGAAAAGGGAGGATCCTCCGACCAGACGGGTGTTGTGTCTGGCGGGCAACTGCCCGTTGATTCATGTCGGGTCGTTGTATCTATGCTAGTTGCGCGGTAAACTCTGCTTGCGCGATGCATGATTTGCGTGACGTCAGTATGACGCGTTGTTCGCATGTGGCGTTGTAGATACCGCTAGAATCATTTTGGTTGTATGCTGATCAAAATATTATTCACGATCGTAAAAAATATGTATTTTTAGAATAATATTCAGGTAATTTGAAATTTATCAAATTACCCTGTTTGAATCCAAGCAGGCACTTAACTTTGTGTAAATTATTTCATCACCACTGCTCTCAAAACGGTGAAGGAAAACATCGTGAGGAAACCGGCATGTCCTAGAACCAAAAATTCAAAGACATGTGACATCCACCAACCCGCACTGGGCCCGCGTAGTGGATTACGGCCCACTCCCTCTCATTGAGAGGAGGCCTGTGTCCCAGCAGTGGGAACATTATAGGCTGATTAATTATGCTTGACTGCAAATAGCAAAAAACGTAAGAAAATTTTATGTTCGCGGGCTACTTTAGGAAATTTTTAAATAAAATCATGGGAAAAATCAAAACCAAACCAGATCGCACACCACGATTAGCGCGGGTTAGTCCAATTTCTAACTGAATCTACAATTAATTCTACGAAAACATTTTATTGGACAAAGAGAATACATTTTCTATTGAATAGTAACTAAATCTTATAAAAAAAAACTTCAAGTAATCCATCATTTATGAACAAATCATTATAAGTACAGATTGTATGATGATTTTTCGAAGCTATAGTCATGAATATCAATGCATGACCATTAGACAATAAAGAACCGAATCGCCTTGTGAAATCTTCATAGCAAATGTTTGCTTATAAATAATTCAGGCGTCAAATTCTTAACCTAATTTATTTGATACGGTGCGCGTATCTGGAGAATGTAAAGGCACAGTGCGGGTTTGTTGCGCATGTAAACGTGTGTCTACATGCGCGGGTTACCTGCACGAGTTACACCTTTCGTGTGTTCCTATCCTCATCCATCCATAATTCTGAAAAAATGTTGCAAGACAAACGGTTTCGTTACTTTTCATTGATCTTTACAGTTTCTTTTTCTTTAGTAAGAGGAGGATAGAATGGGCTCCTGGGTGGCTTACTTATAACAGCCGCACGGGTTGATCCAAAGGATAAGCTACGCTTGCCATTGTCGTTCCGTATATGGACAACCATTAATTACATATCGAGACCCCTCCGTGCCTCGGAAAGCACACGTTTAAAATCGAAAAGGAATCGGCACCGTATCGCCTTTCGCCTCGCCGTCAAAGAGGCGATTGATTGTGCAGCAGGCAGGCCGGAGGGGTGAAAGGGGCAAGGGTTAACGAAGAGACGTAAGCTCGGGTACGGAGAGACGTAAGCGCGGGGAAGACGAGCCGTAACGCACCGCTGTCACCGCACCGCGACTCGTGAGCTTGTCACGAGGCGAGGCGATTACGTTACGATTACGATTAGTGTGCGTTGCAGTAGGGAGTTTCATACAAAGAATACTGAACGGCTCGAGATGATACGGTGCCGAACATGTTTTGGCGCGTGGTAAAAATCAGAACTTATACGGCCATCTTGGTTTTTCGATACAATTTCACGAAACATTACGTACGGTACATTACGGCTGCGTATGCACGAACGCTCTAGGCGCTAAGCAAGGGTGGCTTGCTTAGCGCCTAGAGCGTTCGTTTCACTACTTTCCTAGTGACTTAACATCTTTCAATACACGCTAGGCGACGTACAGACGCCAGCAGGTCAACCTACCCGAAACTGTCAGATTTTCCCAATCAACCTTGAACCTTATGCTTTAGCTATAAAGTCGAAAATCTATTAAAGAAATCTGACAGATTGTAGTAACTTGATGTGCTGGCGTCTGTACGTACAGTCAACAAAGGAGATAAGTATACAGGAGCGTCGGATATAGTTGAAGTTTACTAAGAAACCGATGGATGTTCTCGAATAAAATTTAATTTTATTAATAGAAAACAAACAGCTCATTTATTACATAAAATTTCAGTCCAGAACATCCATCGGTTTCTTAGTAAATTTCAACTATATTCGACGCACCTGTACACTTATCTCCTTTGCGTAGCCCTACACAAATGTGAACGACCAGCGCCCTCTGTTAACGTGATCGCCAAAAGATTATTGTAGCTCTGTACAAACAGTTAGATATTATTATGTTTTATGTCCAATGGGTTCTCGTAGAACTAATAGCAGACAAGTTGGACTAACCCTGCTTAGTATTCACACGTTCGTTGCGGCCGAGGTCCATGACACTGCTCTCGAACACCCGAAGACGCGAACGACTCCGCCCGCTGTCACTGCCGACCAACTTCTTCGAATAGCGTCGCCGACGGCCTCGGCTCCGTCGAGTGCTTTGAGCGGCCGTGGAGAAGCCGTGTGCCGCTGTGATTCCCGCGAACTGTGCTGTTGAGCGAGAGAAGCTGGTAGAGAGCGCGAGTACGCGCACGGATGCGCGAGCACTCGCTTCTAAACGACACAATCACTGGAATACGCGCGGTTAGGCGACTGCGACACGCTTTAGGCTCAACTCACACCAAAAGAGCGTCGAAGCGCAGCGAAGCGGAGCGCAGTTTCAGTGTCATATGAATTTTAACTTTATTTTCATTACCTACTATAATACTTATTATCGCATTAGAAACTCGATCGAGTCGCGCGGATGCCCGCGGCGCCGCTGGAATTCCGGCGCCTTCTCTACCGAGCGGTTGCGATAATAAGTATTATAGTAATGAAAATAAAGTTAAAATTCATATGACACTGAAACTGCGCTGCGCTTCGACGCTCTTTTGGTGTGAGTTGAGCCTTAATGCGCTCCGTCAAGTGTGAGACTTACATTAGACTTTCAAATGAATAATAATCTTCGTTAAGTACCTAGAGAAAGGATTGGTCCACATCACACCACACTATACTCCATTTGAAATAAGATTAGACTTTTTTACAGTCCGTTCAACCGATTTTGACTTCTATACCTACCATAAGCTTATTAAGGATGGTATTAAAACCAAAAAAGTGGTTACAATACCAACTGTTTACTGCAGCTGCCTTATGTCATGCCACCAACGCAATAGAATTCAAAATCGGTAGTAACGGACTGTAAAAAAAAGGTTTAGATGGAAGAATTCGAAGTGGGGCCTACTAGGGCATGTGGGGTATCATATATGAAAGAGCTCAGTCTGCACATTCTCAAGCATTTTTTCTTTTTTTTTTAGGCCGCATAGTTTTCGACTTTTGATGAAAAATTCAAAAAAAATACCGTCCTACCCCCTCCCCCCCCCCAACTCCGAAGTTTGCAAAGAGAAAAATCTGAAATTATTCTATGTGATAGAAGTTTATGTAAAGATTACAGGAAAAATAAAACGAAGTCTCTAAATAGCACACTTTTTCAGAAATAATCAACAAAAGTTACATTACTCTTCCACTATCGGTCAAGAGATGGCGCTGACATAAAACTGCAATATTCTACACCGCAGTGCACAGTGTTAAAATTCTCTGACGAATATGGGTCAGTTTACACCGAGACGCGACGCGACGCGCAGTTTTCAAGATAGAAATACAATTACAGACCTTATCTACTACACTAAAAGGTACACAATTCGGTGTCTAAAAGGTACACAATTCGGTGTCTAAAAGGTACACAATTCGGTGTTCTATCTTGAAAACTGCGCGTCGCGTCGCGTCTCGGTGTGAACTGACCCTATAGGCCTTGCCGATGAAAATTTAAAAACATGATGGTAAGGAACCCTCGGTGCGCGAGTCCGACTCGCTCCTGTCCGGTTTTTTCCGTTGTATCGTAGCTATCGCTCTTCTTATGAAACTGTACCTTTAAGGCAGTCGATAACCTCATAAGATGACCTGCAAGTTGCCATTCATAAATAAAAATACTTACTTACTTAAATTTTGTAAAAGTACCATGTCAATCTTCTGCCACTCCTTCGCTTCATTGCTAATTTGGCGCGTAATGGTCATGCGTTTTGAGAGCTTCGGCACCGCGGCCATCTTATACTGATGAGGGGCACAGGCCGCGCCATACAGGTTGTTCAGAAGTTTTACCTGTTTCGTCATAGATAATTAAACTTGTGAAAGAGCGGCAAATACAGTGTGAGTCTTCATAATGTGCACATATCGAAATGAGGGAAACTAAGCTTAATTTTATCGACGGAAAAAATATTTAAAAAAATCTAAAAAAAATAAAATTTTGTAGCATTTTTTAAATTCTTTTTCGCTGCTGTGACCCCTGTGTAAACAATCGTCCCTCAATTGAGAATTATGGTTTTTTTTTAACAAAAATCTGATATTTTTTCATCAATTTTTAAAATAATTGTAAAATTACTCAATAAAAGACCCGATTGGGTGCTTTTATAATTTACCGTGGCACGGCACGGCACGATATTACCGTGGACGTGATAGAAGTTTTGTGGCAGTGGACGGCATGCCGTGCCGTAGGATGATTTTATAATTCGCCGTGAAATTATTACGCTTTGCGCGTCTTCAAAGTGCAGACATGTTCTCGAAGAGACAGCGACTACTTATGCTCTATTTGTTATATTTAAGACGTAAAAAAAGACATATTACTAGAAAGTATTGGCAACATCCGCTTTTAAAAGTAAAATATTTAGAAGGGTCATACTACACGCTATTGGATAAGCTCAAGGAAGACCCAAATAAGTTTTTCAATTATTTTCGGATGTCAACAAAATCGTTTTATTACATACTTTCTCATCTGAGTAATGATTTAAAAGCTCGCCGCGCACGCACACATACAAATTTCTTGTACGCACACACTACACTCTCAACAATGCCGCGACGATTTGATAGGGAGCGCAGTATGCTACGGCAACGGCACGGTAGATCGTTGCTGTTCACGGCGTGCCGTTGCCGTGGACGGTAAATTAAAAGCGTTTGCATACAAATGCATACATTTTGCTTTCCTACTTTACCGTGACGGTAAAAACGTGCCGTACCGTGCCGTGCCACGGCAAATTATAAAAGCGGCCATTAGGTACCTACCATTTTGATTACTTTAAATTATTCTCCATCGTATCAGATTTCTAAACGTAAAAATACCATGTTTATAACTCAATCACCACATTTCCTATCAACTGTTAAAGAAAGGCCTTGCAGTCACCATACTTTAGCAGGTAAAGATCCTTATAAATATTTTTTATTTTTTCCGTCGATAAAATTAAGCTATGTTTCCCTCATTTCGTTATGTACACATTATGAAGACTCACACTGATAAGTAACGCCATCATTGTTTCAAATTTAAAAAACTCCACTTCAAAACAAAACGAGAATTATCAAAAACTTTCACACGGAGCTGTACGAAATCTTTGAAAGACAAGTCAAGCTACCCGATACTGTCAAATTTTCCCAATCAACTTTGAACCTTATGCTATGTTCTATGTTATGGGTTTGGTTTCCGCACTTAGTCCTTCAGTGGACCATTGTGCGTGGGCCATGGCGGCCATCGGTGGTTATTCCAACCAGCCCACCTCCCTCCAGAAGCTGATCAAATCTCCTGGTCTGTTGAGAACATCTGTGTACGATCTGGGTGTCCCGAGGGTTTCTGACCTTACCTAGGTGACGCCTGTGCACTTAAAGAGCACATGCGCAATGGTTTCAGCCTCCATGCAAGCCCTGCACAGGTGACTGTCTGTTATGCCTAATGTGTGTAAAAGTGTTTATTTAGTAAGCAGTGTCCCGTGATGGTCCCCGTCACCAGGTCCAGTCGTAGTAAGCGCCTGGTTAGCCTGAACCTTAAGCTTTAGCGATAAACTTGAAAATCTATTGAAGAAATTTGACAGATTGTAGTAGTTTGATGTGCTGGCGGCTGTACTTAAACCTTCTTGGTTAGTTTATGGTTTGTTTCAAAACTCTCACCTGTTGTAAGTAAAGGGGTAGCCGATGCATCTCCACAACGTTTTTGAGGGAACTGCATTAGAATCCGAAGATTGCGAGTTTGTTTATTATTTTTGAGAGGGGGGCCCACGATACGTCATGCTCGGAAACAGGAGTTTTATTTAGGAGAGGACTTCTCGTACTGACAGAACTAATTTACAGCTGTTCGAATATCAAACTTCAAATTATTTCATTGTGGTAGCCAGTGACAGTTTTTTTTTTAATGAATAAATAGTTTTTAGTTGTTCTTGTATTTTGCAGCTCGTGTCGACTCGTTTTAACTAGAATAATAATTACAGTTATTTTATTATCTCTGATTTTGCAACACTGTCCAAACACAAAATACAGAGAGTACAGAAGGCAATCACATGTATGTACTTCACTTTTCAGACCTACACTCGGCGGTCGCGCTAATGTTGTCAACTTTCACGGCTCTCGGGTGACGCAGGTGCTTTCGGGGCATGGTTGCTTCGGGAAGTACCTGTGTCGCATAGACAGGGAACCGGACGCCCGGTGTCACCACTGCGTCGACTGCCAGGAGGACACGGTGTGGCATACGCTGGCACAGTGTGCCGCTTGGGAGGAGCCGCGCCGTGCCGTGCCCTCACCTCAGAAGTAGGCAGTGACCTGTCGCTGCCGGTTTTGGTCGAGGCGATGGTCGGCAGCGAAGGGTCCTGGGACGCGGTGGTTTCCTTCTGCGAAACGGTCGTCTCGCAGAAGGAGACTGCGGAAAGGGAGAGGGAGATCTCGTCTACTCACCCGGCCTGGAGCAAGCGCACCGGGCGGCGGCGGAGGGCGGACAACATTCTCTTCCAGCCCCCCTAAATGGGTCCAGGGGCGACGGACTCGGGGACGTCCGTCGCCCCACACATATCAGGCCCCGAGGTGGCGGCGCGTAGTGTTCCACGCATGCCCCTCTTAGACGTCGCGGGGGGAGTCAAACACCTCACTCCCCCCTGACCCCGGGGGTTACGGAAGGATCGTACGTTCCCGCGACCCCCGGCGTAGGTGTGAGATGGAACACCGGGTTGGTTTTTTGTCAGTAAGATTCTGACAGACCCCGCCGCCCGCCCCAGGGCGGCGGACGTCCAAGAGGATTTTCCACCCCGGAAAAAAAAAAAAAAGGTTGTCAACTTTGGCTTACCTATGCACAAAAAACTATAGTGGTAGTGGCACTCGTATATCTAGTTGTTGTGTTGTCAAGAGTTTCATCCGTCAGGCATGTCACAGAAAACTTGGATTAATTTTTCCCTAACATTTATATTCAACGCACATCTTTATCAACATCCTTATAATATCATTGCTAATAAGGCTGTGTATTCACAAGGCAACTAACATTGGGCAACAGCAGACTTGCCTGACCTTTTTTTTTGGTTTTTGGGCGGAAACCTTCAAAAGGCGTCCGGTCTTTGGGGATACAACCAGTTGAACTGTCAACAGTTCAACAACATGCATTAAAAAAAAAATTATAATAATAATTTATGTATTTGCCAAAAAAGATTGTACAAAAACAACATAAAATAAAAATACAATACAATACTTGATACTTGATACCTACATACGTAATACCTTGATACCATAATACAATACAAAATGGGAGATGGAATGGGACAGGGACTGAAAGGGGTCTGAAAAATTCGAAGTGGGGCTACTACGGCATGTGGGGTATCATATGAAAGAGCGCAGTTTGTACATTCTCAAACATTTTTCTTTTTTTTAGGCTGCACAGTTTTAGATTTTTGATGAAAAATGTGAAAAAAAATACCGTTCCCGCCCCTTAACTCCGAAGTTTGAAATTATTCTATGTGATAAAAGTTTATGTAAAGATTACAGGAAAAATAAAACGAAGTCTCCAAATAGCACCCCTTTTCAGAAATCATCAACAAAAGTTACATTAGTTCCACTATCGGTCAAGAGATGGCGCTGACATAAAACTGTAATATTCTACACCGCAGCGCAATTTTAAAACATGATGGTACGGAACCCTCGGTGCGCGAGTCCGGATCGCTCTTGCCGGGTTTTTTTTAAATGAAAAGCATTTAAAATCAAAATCAAAGTCATTTATTCATCAGCACTTTTCGAACGTCAAAATTACATAAACCAGTCCCTCAAAACACCCGCCCTTCACCACTTCAAATTGTTTTCGCGAGGAAGAACCAAGGATATTGCCACTCTCCAAAGCCTGCAGGGCGTGCAGTTGCTTAAATATCCCAGAGGAATTCTGTTTCACAGTGAATACACAGCCTTTTGAACTTCTTTTCCAGAGAATCTCAATTGCGTATCGTGGAATTAAGTTTAAATGAGTCTTTCAGTAATTTTATCAGACATCACTGATAAACAGGGAAGGTTAACATCGTGAGGAAACTGTTTTACCTAAGTACCACTTATTCTCAAACAAACTTCTTTATGAGAAAGCTTATCCCTGCAGAATGGCAGAAGCCCAAAAAATATAGACTGATAAATTTTCCAGCCTTACTAAGGGGAAGGGGGTATCGTGTAAATGCAGTTTCATACTTTTGACAACTCTGCGTCTACCTAGTCGTTGCTACAAGACGCAGGGGGATGTTCATTTATAAGTCGATTTGATTTTGAAGGGGGATCCCTCCTCGGTCCAAACTTCTTTTAACTATTCTGTGGTCCAAACGAGACCACAGAATAGTTAAAAGAAGATTCTTGACTTCAGACTTCTAGAGAGAGATTGACTGACTGTCTTCGCCATATTATGATTCATAATGCTATCCTTTTATGAAGATAAGAATTCTTTCCCAACTCGACATAGTTGGGAAAGAATTCTTGGCAACTACTTAGGTACTTCATTTGCTGTAATTTGTATATTTTTCTCCAAAAGTACTATCAAATTCAATAAGAATTTATCGTATCCGACTGGTCGTTCCAAAGATTAGTGCTTTCAAACAAACAAACACATATACCTTTATTATTACCTACTTATTAGTCCTAAATAAATGGAAGATATATTATAGGATATTATCATTAAAATGGTGAAACGGAACCCATGGTGAGACTCTGTCTGTCTGTCACAGCTGGATATCTCAAGAACTACTAATGCTATCAACTTGAAATTTGGAATAGCTGTAGATGACGTTTGCCCCAGTATTTTGCAAATAAGAAAGAAATAAAAATATATGTATATTTTTTGCAACAGGGACTGAAAGGGGGTCTGAAAAATTGAAAGTGGGGCTACTAGGGCATGTGGGGTATCATATGAAAGAGCGTAGTTTGCACATTCTAAACCTTTTTTTTTAGGCCGCATAGTTTTTGACCGTTGAACCCCCCCCCCCCCTTATCTGTTAAAGAAAGGCTTTGCAATCACCATACTTTAGCAGGTAAAGATCCTTTTAAATATTTTTTTATTTTTTCAAATATTTTTTCCGTCAATAAAATTAAGCTGTTGCCCTCATTTCGTTATGTGCACGTTATGAAGACTCACACTGTATAATATGCAACATATTTATGCAATGCATAGCTGTCACTTGAAGTCACAAATGATAAAGAAACATGAAAATTAGAAAAACAAGTGTCTACCTTTTGATTTTACGGTTCAGAAGATACAGCCTTGTGACAGACGGACGGACGGACAGCGGACCCTTAAACCCCTATCACACTACACGACATTTAAGGCCCGATATCTATGTGAGTGTATTTTTTTAACAGCTCCTCTTCCTCCCTTTCCCTCATTACACTATTCCGGTTTAGGGAAAGGGTCCCTAAATCGTGTAGTGTAATAGGGGTTTAAGGCTCCGCTCTCCGTTAGTAATAGGGTCCCGTTGGCACTTGGCACCTAATGGGTACGGAGCTCTAAAAAAAACGACATCCAATCATCACAATGGTCAGCCATTGTTGACATGTAAGTATGAAATTTAAAATGGCGGCCAGATAAAATAAACATCTGCAGTGATCCGCGTCCAGTTCGCGCCGAGCGCTCGCCAAACGACCTTGTCATACGAGGAAAATAAGCTAAGAAATACAAAAAACCGGCTTCCGAGAACTCATATAAGTGATTTGTAAAATATTATGTTATAATAGTGCAACGTTTGGTGCTGAACATCGTTCGTGGACGCAAAGGTGGGTGACGTTTTGATTTTTTCCGGGACGTCTTTTCCAGGCAAAAGTCAAAAAATTTTGTGCCAGAAACTTTTTTTTTTGCGTTTTTTTGGCCCTTTTTTGGTTAAAGATGTGTGTTTTTTATTTGTTATGGTCCCTTAATTAATATTTTGAGCTATTTAATCATAAACAACGCATAAAAACCGTCTAAATTATAGAATTTGCAATAATTTTCGAGAGGTTTTAGAAAAGTGTTAGTCTTTAAACTTGCTTAGAAACTTTATAATTTAAAGAAAAACACTTTTTTTTTAAGTCCAGTCAAACCCCTAAAATCTGAATAAAATTCAATTGATTTAGATAAAAATTAACCTGGCTTTAGTCCTACGAATGTGTGTTTTCCGTAGGTGTTTAAAAATGCTAATACTCGTGTATGTATTAAGGAAAAACATTGCCTTGTAATAAATGTTTTAATAAAACGCTTTAGCGATAAACTATAATCACGATTCCATGGTCCAAAAGGTTATCGTTATAAAATAAATAAAAACTTACTTTCCACCATTTTGTTAAACTACAACCTAGTAGGTATGTATTTTTTTGTTGTAGGTTCATCGATATTCATCGTTATTACAAAAATACAAAGTAGGTACTTACATATAGGTGTCTAGTAGTTTTCAACTACGACTGAGATAGATAATACAGAACGTGTGACAAAGAAAGAGATAGCTATAAATGAAACTACAACAATTGTCTGAATTTGTCTGCAACAATTTGCGTGCGCTAGTGCGATTACCTTTTTAATATAATATCATTGGGTTGAAGCGGTTTTGGAATTTGTAGGAGAAAATCGATATCCGGGTCATACACAAAAAGTGAACATTACAAAATATAAATAATAAAACTCCACGAATTGTTATTGGTTACGCCGTTTACCTATCACCAACGTGTGGAATGAAAGAGAGGCCCGACTTTTGTCTCGCGCGAGGTGGGAGGCGACGAGCTTATAAAAAGCTGCGCGAGCGCAGAAAAAGCCGCCATAACTAATTTTCGTAATCCGCAAGTAACCAGCTCGCAGCCAGAACATAGACCGGTCTATTGGTTTTGCTGAGCCGTGATCCAAAAGAAGCTTCTAGAACAGAGCATCTTCGGGGCGCCCCAGAAGTCCTCCGCCGCCAGCCAGAGTCAAAGGTTAGTGCTTATCTTGATTTCTTCATGTTGGTGAGATTTCTCGGCTGCGTGTCCTCTGCTCATACCCATTTGTTATAGGATTCGCGATATCCATTAATCTCCGCAAGTTCTAGAATTGATTCTCTCCGCCTTCGCCCAATTTAAAAATTAAACCACCCGCTAATATTCACCCGCTTCACCATTTTTGGTCACTTCGAGCCGGATTTATATAAAAACCAGTACCTTATAAGTCCAACATAATCATAAAAATATTATATGTGTAATATACAGTAATCAAAGGAAAATAAATTCCCGTAATCAATAAAAAACAAATTACCTACATAGGTTGCGATTGTGACTGTCCGCGACTGTTGACCTTGCGCAAGGTGACAGGCATATTTTAAATAAAAACCGTTAGTGAAAACTTGTTCGATAACGGAGTGTAGGTAAACCCTAAGTAACAATGAGTTACGAAGCAAAAATAAAAATACTGGCGGCTAAGAAGCAAGCCGTATTCGCAAAAATAAATGAGTTATACGAGTCGGGAAAAAAAGTGGTTCCAGTCACTACAAGCACAAGAAGCGTACAGGAATTTCTTGCTGCAACTACGAATGTAGAAGAATTATACCGTAGTTTTAATACGCTATGCGATGAGCACAATGAAGTTGTTTTAAAGGTGGATCCAGAGTATAAAATCAGCTTCAGTGACTGGAGTGCATTTGAGTCACTTTATTCCCAGGTCAAGTACATAAGAAACAACTTGATTGAAACTCAACGCATAAAAAATCCCGAGGTACCTCCCAAAGAAACGTACTCGCCAAGACTGCCCGCTTTAGAATTATTAAGTTTTTCGGGTAATCCAGAAAACTGGCCGCTGTTCTACGAGTGTTTTAAAGCTAACGTACATGACAATAAGATGTTAACAGACAGTCAAAGAGTACAATATTTGGTAGGTAAACTTAGTGGAAATGCACTGAATATATTCGCTGGAATTATACCAAATGAGAAAAATTATGCGTCAATATGGAACTCATTAGTGTCGAAGTATCAAGACAAACGATTATTAGGGTCCATGTATTTAAACAATATACTCGACATAAAAGCGTCCACCGCCGCGTCAGATCAATTAAACGATTTTATCGAACGAATGAATTCGTCGTGGTCGGCGTTAACAGGTTTAAATATTCCGGACTTGCCTGATTTTATTTTTACGCATTTGATGCTAAAAAAGCTGGATGCTCAACTAGTACAGACCTTTGAGTTTACAGCCCGCGCTAGTGAATTACCGTCAAGTGAAGAATTAATAAATTACATACGGAACCACATCAAAATAATCGAAAGAACAGCCGCGGTACATCAAATTAGTGCGACAGAGAATAAAACGAGAAGCTACGATAAGTCACGTAATCGGAATACGCCGCGAACTACGCATAGTTTCGCGATAACGGACAACAAAACGAGTTTTTCGTCTACCTGCATATTCTGTAAAGATGCCAGGCATACTCATTTGTACGAATGTTCAGAGTTCAAGAAACTTGCCGTTAGAGATCGCTTTAGGTATGTCAAGGATAAAAGGTTGTGCGTTAATTGTTTTAGTGACAAACATACAACGTTACGATGTGCGTCAAAACATACCTGCAATCGGTGTAATAAAACACATCACTCATTACTACATTTCGATAACAGTGAAGCGGCGGTAATTAGCACTAAGCCACCTGTTGATTCGCAACCGTTATGTTTGATGACGCAATCGGCCGCCTCATTGCCAGATGCGCCGGTAAATAGCCCACATGTGGTAAACTCGACCGCCTTTTACGCGGAAAATAATAACATTCTATCTTGCACACAACTGGACAGTACTATAATATTGCCAACTGCACAAGTTTATGTGCCAATAGACGGGCATCGTTTTATAATGAGATGTCTGGTTGACAGCGGGTCTCAAAACAATATTATCACGCTTGAGTGTTGCAGCCGATTGAAATTGAAAGTTAAACCGCTAGTTAATTCGTCGCTAAAATCAGTTGGCGCCATTTCGGCACCTATACGAGGTTATGTAACCGTCACTATACAATCTCGAGTCAGTGACGCGCAGTATAGTTTAACCATGCTGGTAATCGACCACATCGCCGACCCATTGCCTAGTAGGGTAATACAGGCGTCGGCTATGGATTATTTCAAAAACTTACCATTCGCGGATGATTGCTGGAATTTACCAGGCAATATCGACGCCATATTAGGAACGCAAATGTTCGCGTTCATTTTGCTAGGTGGTAAAATAATACCCCCTCCATTAATGGAATCAGCTGATGTTAGCGTTCCCGCGGGCTCGGCACCTCACGCTATAGAAACCACGCTTGGTTACATTGTAATGGGAGAATTACCTGCGGTTACCTCCAACAATGTCGCCTGGTCCTTCGGCCCTCTTGTGAGTGGATTAAATGCTACGCTATTGAAATTTTGGGAAATAGAGGAGGTGCTGCCTACAAAGATAACAAACACAGAACATCAAGTCTGTGAAGAATTTTATAAATCCACGGTATTAAGACATCCCGGGGGTAGGTATGTCGTGTCTTTGCCTTTCAAGGTCGAACCTACCTCATTAGGTAACTCATTCATACACGCTCAACGCCGGTTAACTGCTTTAGAGCGCAAATTTAATTCGCTCCCCGCTTTACGTCACGCCTATAATGACGTCATTAATGATTATTTAGAGAAAGGCTATTTATTGGAAATACCTTATTCCTCCTCCGCTATAACCGAAGGGTACTTCATACCCCATCACGCTGTCGTTCGGCCTGATAAGTCAACGACGAAAACCCGAGTAGTATTGGACGCCAGTGCCAAAACTGACTCCGGTAAGTCACTCAATGACATACTGCATACCGGGCCTAATTTACAGGCTGACCTTTTTTCGCTTCTGCTTAACTTTAGATATTTTAAAGTGGCAATAACCGCTGATATACGTCAAATGTATCTTAGGATTTTGCTGTCAGAAAATGATCGCAAGTATCAGAAAATATTATACCGCTTTAGCGACTCCGAGCAGGTTCGCATATTCCAGTTTAACTCGGTGGCCTTTGGCCTCCGGTCCAGTCCATTCCTAGCAATGCGTACTATTCACCAGTTAGCCGCAGACCATGCCGAAAGCCTCCCTCTCGCTGCGGAGGTGGCCACAATAGAGCTGTACATGGACGATTTGACTACGTCCGTACCTTCGGTAGAGGATGGAACTCGGTTAGCCGACGAGTTGCTGGAGCTATTCCGTCGGGGCGGATTTGAGCTTGTCAAATGGGCGAGTAACTCGCAAACTTTACTGAAACATTTGCCTGAGTCCTACCGTGCGGAGATCGAGTTCACAGATGATGACGAAAACCTGAAGGTCTTAGGTTTAAAATGGATACCTGTATCTGATGTGTTCTCGTTCGTCGCATCTTCGGAAACGGCAGGTATAACTAAACGTACTATACTGTCCACTATTGCTCGCCTCTTTGATGTGCTCGGACTTGTCGCGCCTGTCATTCTTTATGCCAAGCTGCTTATCCAAGAGCTCTGGCTCGCTAAAATAGGATGGGATGATAAACCTCCTGAAAATATTGTTAAATGCTTCTCTAAGTTTAAAAACGAACTATCGTTGTTGCCCACTTTACAAGTGCCGCGCCATCTGGGCGTCGCGGCCGGTTGCGTGGTGAGCCTAATCGCGTTTGGCGATGCTAGTATGAGGGCTTACGGTTGCGTCATCTACTTACATGTGGTGAACCCTAACGGGAATATATCCGTTCAGCTAGTATGCGCTAAGTCTAAAGTGGCTCCGTTAAAGACAGTATCGTTGGCAAGGCTAGAACTATGCGCCGCATTACTTCTAGCTAAACTTGTCCAGCAGGTACGTAGTATTTTCCATACCCGCTACCCAATACAGGATATATTTGCCTTTAGCGATTCCACGATTGCTTTATCATGGATTCATTCATCTCCTCACCGATGGCAAACCTTTGTTGCCAATCGAGTGACTGAGATCCAGGAAAACTTATCTCCTGAACGCTTTTTCCACATAAATGGGACAGATAATCCTAGCGATTGTCTATCAAGAGGCTTATTGCCATCGCAGATAATTGATCACCCCTTGTGGTGGAAGGGTCCGCCCTGGGTCTGTCGCCCCATAACCGAATGGCCAACAGTGCCATTTGAGCCGTCCCGAGTTGAAGGTCCTATACCTGAGACAAAGGGTCCTGTCACACTGACCGTCATCTCCAACCGGGAAACGTCGGTAATCATTGAACTAACCATGCGGGTTTCTTCGTGGAAGAAACTACTACGAATAATGGTATACGTTTTGCGCTTCATTCGCAAGTTACCTACCTCCGAAGTAATTCAAGCGACAGATCTAGAAGCCGCTGAAACAGCAATCCTTCACAAATTGCAAGAGGAATGCTTTGCAATTGAAATACAAAACATAAAAAAGGGCAATCTGCCTTCGCACCCTTTAAGAAAACTTAACCCTTTCGTCGACGAAAGCGGTCTGCTTAGAGTAGGCGGCAGATTAACTAATGCCAATATCCCATTCAACAACAGGCACCCGATACTACTGCCCCGTAGACATCACGTAGTCAATCTGCTAATAGACGACTGTCACCGCTCTAACTGTCATACAGGTTCCCACTTGCTTATGTCTTTACTGAGACAACGATATTGGATTATATCTGCTCGTAATATTATACGACAACGAATACGTCAATGCAACTTTTGTTTCAAGGTGTCTCCGCTACACCCTACGCCCATGATGGCTAACCTGCCCCCAGCCAGAGTCCAGGAAGCCAAGGCTTTCACGCACACAGGGGTAGATTACGCCGGGCCCATAAACATTACGCTCACGCGCCGGCGAGGTGTGAAAAGCCAGAAGGCTTACATTTGTCTCTTCATCTGCCTGACTACTAAGGCCATACATATTGAGATCGCTTCAGACTTGAGCTCAGAAACCTTCCTAGACGCTTTTAAGCGCTTCCTAGCTAGAAGAGGTCCCGTGTCTACATTGTATTCAGACAACGGAACAAACTTCATAGGGGCAAAACGTCAGCTGGACGAGCTATATACGTTCCTTTCGTCCAAAAGCGCTTCTGTTGCTTTTCAAACTGAACTAAATAAACACAAAATAACGTGGCGCAATATCCCGGCGCGCGCGCCCCATTGGGGGGGACTTTGGGAAAGTAACATAAAATGTATAAAAACACATCTATACCGTTGCATCGGCCAACAGCTGCTATGCTATGAGGAGCTGCTGACCGTTTTAACTCAGATTGAGTGTTTGCTAAACTCGCGTCCACTGTGCTTACTAGCGGACGAGCCACACTCGATTCTGACGCCCGCACACTTCTTAAACACAACACCACTACAGTCCTTACCTGCCTGCGAGGTTGACGCATCCGTAAGCCTCTATAACAGGAAGAAATTGTTAGATAGCTTAGTGCAAAGCTATTGGAAACGATGGCATGTGGATTACCTACACACCCTTCAATTACGTCAAAAATGGAACTCGCCTGACACACCCATACAAGCGGGCACACTTGTCCTAGTACACCAGGATGACTCACCACCGCTTCGTTGGCCCACTGGCGTTATTGAACAAGTATACCCTGGTAAAGACGGGGCTGTAAGGGTGGCTCTAGTACGTACCGCGCTGGGAGTTTTTAAACGTCCCGTAGTAAAATTATGCCCACTGCCTTCGCAATAATTCAACCAGTCATTGACCTAGTCACGATCGCACCTGTAGTATTTAAGTATTTATTATTATTGTATTATATCATTCCCGCTAATTACCTTCAGTTTAACATAACAATGCTGTTACTTCCAGCTAGTTGGACCTCCTCTCACTTGCCATCGCCCTTGGAGTTCCTTTATGTTTTTCTTTCGAAACCCCTACGGAGTTTCAAAGGGGGGAGGATGGTTACGCCGTTTACCTATCACCAACGTGTGGAATGAAAGAGAGGCCCGACTTTTGTCTCGCGCGAGGTGGGAGGCGACGAGCTTATAAAAAGCTGCGCGAGCGCAGAAAAAGCCGCCATAACTAATTTTCGTAATCCGCAAGTAACCAGCTCGCAGCCAGAACATAGACCGGTCTATTGGTTTTGCTGAGCCGTGATCCAAAAGAAGCTTCTAGAACAGAGCATCTTCGGGGCGCCCCAGAAGTCCTCCGCCGCCAGCCAGAGTCAAAGGTTAGTGCTTATCTTGATTTCTTCATGTTGGTGAGATTTCTCGGCTGCGTGTCCTCTGCTCATACCCATTTGTTATAGGATTCGCGATATCCATTAATCTCCGCAAGTTCTAGAATTGATTCTCTCCGCCTTCGCCCAATTTAAAAATTAAACCACCCGCTAATATTCACCCGCTTCACCAGTTATGAAACATTATATTCATTTAAAGTTAGATATTAATATTCTTAGAATAATATCACTAAAGATCAGTCTTGGATATTTTAGGCATAAATCACATTTTTTGTTTTTTTACGTCTACAGAAGAGATCGTGTTGTCTACAGAAGATAACAATAATGGGCCTTATATAATCACATCAATAACATCAAGAATAGAAACAATGAAAAAAGACTTAAAATGAAGTTCTCCTTAACCCCTAAAGAAATTATAATCAAAAATCTTTACCAATTGAGTAAAAAAAAAAATCGAAATTTGTCCACAGAACAGACATTATGCTTCTGTGGGCATATAATTGAACAGAATATTAAAATTAATTAAATATTAAAATATGTTATCCTCGTCAGAATCGTTCCACATGAAATTCTTCGGCCGTTTTTTCTGTGGTGAATTTTCAGAAGCTTCAGAGTCGTCTGAATAGATTCTTATCTTCTGGGGTCTATGCCTTTGGCTGAATATTTCGATGGAAAGATCTGGTGTCAGTCTATCTGACAATCCTGGTGAATTTGACTCAGTCGGAGCTTCAGGAGTAGCTGGAGCAATAGGAGAATCTCCTATAGGCATATACTCAGATGAGGAGTCTGGTGATGCTGATCTTTCAGGGCAATCAGGTGAAAAATTGTACAAAGATGAATCAGGAGTGGCTATGGTTCTAGATGTGCTAGGCATTACCGAATCCCTGATGTGGTTTATTTGGATTTGACCCATTTCATAATGTGGACATATCTGGTGAGGGGCACACAACAAGCAACTTAAACGTCTCGCGTGGATAAGTGTAGGTTCTTTGACACTCCATGTTAACTGGTGGATTCCAAGCGTGCCTTTGAAAGGTCGTGTAGTGCTACTTTCTATTAGTTGCTGAATTTCAGGAACTAGAGATTCATTGATCCTATAAACTTCAATACCCTTACAATTGTTACTCAAGCACAACATCATCTCATCCAAACTAGCCACATCATGGCCTCTTGCAACGTGGTTATCGCAAGTTCGTTTGATGCAACCACCGACTCCATCAGGTGCACCTTTGCCATGTCCCCGTTCGCTATAATGCCAAATGATAGAATCAACGCTAAATTCTTTGTTTAAGTATGATGCTATCAAGTGAAACATGGATTTGTTCCGATATTGTGTAGAAGGTCCGTCGCTCAAAATGTGCAAGTTTTTCAAATCTGGAGATAACTCCTTAATTCTATTTACCAATGCCTGTAAATGAACACATATGAGAACTGGATCATGCCTTACATTTTCTGACACAGTGCAGAAGGATGTACTTTCTGAATAGTTGTGTGGAGGTTCTAATTGGGTAGAGTAGTAGACGGAAGTGTGTGTAAGGATAATTGTATCTTTGAACCTCCAAAGTGAGCAGATTGTATTTCTTGACCGTATTTACACTGATAATTTTCTGAAAAATCTATATGGAGAAGTCCATCTATCGGCGTTAATTGTGATTTTATATTTTGAATAGCCTTGAATTGATGCAACACATATGCAACATGTTTCATAAAAGTAGGTAAATTTGAGTTTAATAATTCTACAAGGGCCTTTTTCGTGGTTTGTACTTTTTCTTTAATAGTTTTCTTGCACTGTTTTTCTTCTCCTTTTATAACGACAGTTACAGTTTTTGTCACCCATCTCTCGTAAGATATAGTATCGTTATCTACAAAGTCACTACACTCAATAGTTTTTTCTTTGCAATCAGAGCAATTTCGTTCCAAGCAGATTATTGCCAGGGCATTATTGCAACACAAAGACTTCATCAAAGAAGAAGCAGACACATACGGAATTATTTTTGAATGATGTAGTGCTCGAATAATATAATCATTATTTGTGTGTATGGCGCATAGACAAGTATTCCTAGCATCGACTTTGGGGAATAAAACCCAAAATGGTCGATTTCTTCGAAATGTTTCATAGGAAATAGACATACCAGTCTTATTCACAAATGCCTTATGCAAATTCAAAAGTGACTCGTTTAAAAAGCGAATTTGTTTCTTGATCTTTCTTCTTGTGATTGTGTCTTTTTTTCCAGATGTCAATCTGCTGTGTTCATCTTGCAGTAAAAAGTCATGGATTGCCTTTCTTATCTCTTGAGCCTTCATCGTTTTTATTCTTCTATTTGCACTTTCTTTTCTCTTTTCTAGTTTACTACGTGTTCTGATACATCTCATTCTATATTTGGCCATTTTAGACTCTAATTCAAGAACTTTTTTATTTAAATATTTATTTTCTGCAACAAGTCGTCGTCTATTCCGTATAGCCACCGCTCTGCCAACAAGTATACGTGAAAACGAAGGACTTGATGGAGGTGTGTTCTCTTGCACAAAATTACGTTCCCTTTTCTTCATTTTTTCCTTATCACGTTTCTTTTTTGCCTTTTCTCTCCACATTTTTCTTATCTGCCTTTGTTCTCTTGGCGTATAGTCTTTAACAGTCTTAATTTGACCTAGCTGTTTTTTTCTTTTGTATCTCTCCCTATCCTTCCTTCTTCTTTCTTCGAGAGCTGCGTCATCCATTTTTGCCCGAGCACGGCGTATACTAAGTTTTTTCTGCTCTCGCCTGCGTTTCTTTTTTTCTTCTTCGGATAGTTGCCCTGATCGACTCGTTCGTGGCATCGTACCCTACCTGAAATAAAATACCCTAACATTCATGCGCTGCAAGCAACAAAATGCAAAAAAAATGGCAAAAAAAAAAACAGCCGGTCGATTCTGTAAAAATCTCACCGTGAAAACTTAGGTTAAGTGAGTTTGTTTTTGCTAGGAATTGACACTATTGACAGCTCACTTCACCTAAGTTTTCACGGTGAGATTTTTACAGAATAGCACCGCTGATTGCAAAAAAAAAGTGAATGGTAAAAGTGTAATAAGTGGCGTGACAGACAAAATAAATAAGCCGAAACCTTAAATGTACATAGAATAAATACTCCAAGAAACTCTTTTTACAAAACATTCTTTAATTATCTAGGAAACCCATCAGATCTCTACCAAATTAACATGAAACCGCACTAAAGTATGCCCATTAAAAAAAAGAATAATCATCCAATTCGGTTAAAAAAGGATTAAAAACAAATATATTCTAATTAAGAACCTCCCTTTTTTTTAAATCGGATAAAACGTGAGTAACACCACTGTTCTTTTTTTTAAATATAGTGAAATTGCATTACTAATTCACTTCTGTTGACATAGCTCCCTTCTGTAGACACTAAGTCTACAGTAAAGATGTCTACACGAGAGACAAATTTTGGTAAATCAAAGATGGCATCCTGCATTATGAGGTTAGAATTTAAGCGATATGATATTTGCATACCGCGCCCAAACGCATACACTGTCTTGATCTTTTTATGTATTTGAAAAGGCTACTTACTCAGGTATCCTTTGCACAGAAAAGAAACACTGATCTCGACCGGAAACTTGTGTAATTGAATATAATTGGGATTTCTCACGTCACACGCTCTTTACGTAAAATTCACAAGCGGGCAAATGACAGAGAATATAGTGCTACCAACACAACAAACAAAATATTAACGATGCGTTCATCATTGGCAAATTTTGGTTTATTTTATGCGTCTACAGAAGTAGTCCTAAAATCTTTTAACAACATGTTTATACGTTTTATTTCAAAATTTAGAATTATATGTTTTTTAATACGTTGTGTTAAGTATATTTGATAATATAACTGATGTAATGAAACGAAATAAAAGTATCTAAAGTATGTGTATATATTTTTAACCACCACTTAAACTCAAATACTTGTCATCCGAACAGTCTACAGAAGGAGATTTTTTCAGATTCAAATGGTAAAAATTTCATGTAAATTTTAGTAAAGCGCTATTTTTTTATGAAGGATGATAAGTTTTCAAGACAAAAGAACTATTAAATGTATTTAATGTTGATATAATAATAAAATAACGGTTTTAAGTTACATGAACATATTTTTTTCGTTTTTTGTGTATGACCCATCCACGTGAACGAAGTTACGGAGGCATTGCTAGTTTTAGACAAGATTTTACCTTACTTTAATATTAATAATCACACTAATATTATAAAGACGAAAGTTTGTGAGTGTGTGTGTGTGTGGGGGTGTGTTTATATGTTTGTTACTTCTTCACGCTCAAACGGCTGGATCAATTTTGATAAAATTTGGTATAGAGGTAGCTGACACCCTGGATTAACATATAGGATCTAAACTTATGCAGGTGAAACCACGGGGCGCAGGCAGGTAGTTGTAAATAAAAAAACAAAAGTTATTGCTGTTTCTTCAACTGATAAACTTGAATTTGTAGCGAATACCAGTTTAATAAGCTGTTGACTTCTACTTACAACCTTTGATGACTTGATATTCGTAATGTGATTAAAATAATAAAGATGTAATATACTTACGTAAAAGGTATTTCTGTAAATAATTATCATAATTTTAAAGCTTAGTCTTAAAATAATAATATGTACAGGTAATAGGAAAGAATCAAAGAGCATCAACAAATTCTTCCGCATTGTTGTCAACAGGAAAAGTGCCTATAAGACGGGAGTGATCTATGAAGATTCGAATGACGTTATTGCGACGCACGCTATTTCGAAAAAAAACTTTTTAACAAAAAAAAAAACCGACTTCCAAAAAAAACACTACAAACTGAAAAATAACTTTAATTTCGGAAGTCGGTGTCTTAGGGATCAGTATTTTAGTTTTTGCCACCGACTTCCGAAATTAAAGTTATTTTTCAGTTTGTAGTGTTTTTTTTGGAAGTCGGTTTTTTTTTTTGTTAAAAAGTTTTTATTTCTCGCTTTTTAGTGGGTCTATTTATAATTTATCTAAGTTACAATAGCCTAATGTCAACTTGCCCATCGCCTTTTTATAAAATATTCCTTTTCTCGATGCAGGGACGTTAATTGTTGAGGAGTTCTCCTTTTATTAGTTTTTAGATTAGATGCTGATAATCCTGGCTGCAGCATCAGGCCAGACTTATGTCAACATTGCATTGAACTTAAAATTAGTCCTGTTTAAAATGAGCCCAAACACGACTACGGTGCTGTAATTTAAAGGTTTGTACTTTTTCTGATGCTCCTGGCTTCAGCATCAGGTCTTCGGTGTTCCTCAGTAACAGTACATTTATCCACACATCGAGCCCTTTTCAATGAGCCTAAACACGATATATCTGCTGTTAGTTGTCGAGCAGTTAGGTACTCTGCAGACTATCCTGACTGCAGCATCAGGTCATGACGTGATGATCATGAGACCAAATGCCCTATCAAACATAAAAACAATTTACTAAAACAGTCCTTGCCTGTTCGAGTAACTTCTTACTGTTAAGGAGTTGTACCTTCCATCATCAGCCCAGCTACCTGAGATGGTGACAACCATACACAAATACACAAGATACTTCATAAAATATGCGAAAAACAATAAGTGAGCCTATAAAATTTGAGGGTTGCCCTCGATTTCTCTAAGATCCCATCATCAGATCCTAACTTGGTGACAATGGGACCACCTCAGAACTATCTACTTTCGAACAAAAAAAGAATTTTGAAAATCCGTCGACAATTGGCGGCGTATTCGATGAACAAACATACAAAAAAAAAAAAAAAAAAAAAAAAAAAAACATACAAACACCCGAACATAGTACCTCCTCCTTTTTGTAAAGTCGGTAAAAAATTAAGAGTAGTACGCCAGTTCGAAACCGCATATCGAATGACGTTGTCGCGAATACGCTGATTTGAAAAACTGTTTGAATGGTACGCTAGTACGAAAGTCTTGGCATTGAAATCCACTGTTGCGAATAGCACATTTCAATCTGAATTTGTCTGGGGATCGAACTCGCGACCCCGATAAAGCCTTATTCTTTACGTACCGTGACCCCTCCGTGCCTCGGAAAGCACGTAAAAGCCGTTGGTCCCGGCTGTCATTCGTGGATCTTTGACAGTCGTTACGGGTAGTCAGAAGCCCGAAAGTCTGACAAGCAGTTGAAGCAGTCTTACCAATCTCGTATCGTACCTATTACGTAGGTCGCTGGCTGTCCGTTGTAACATGCTGGCCTGCAGGTTTGCACGTTGTACGAGGGCAGTTAAAGTAACGCTTTTCAAAGCTTACTGTCAATCTTTCTACACGTGCAGCCTGTGGGCCAACTTCACTCAGAGGGCATACAGCGACCTACGCGTTCAATATAATAATGCACTGAGAGTACTGCTGCGGCTGCCGTGGCGATGTAGTGCGTCGGGGATGTTTGCAGATAATAATATTGATGGTTTTGCCGCTATTATTACCGACTTCAAAAAAAAAAGGAGGTTATCAATTCGATACGTATGTATGTAATATTATTGGAATTGCATTATATTCACATATGATGATCTATTAGGGCTTCCAAACAAATATACAAAATTTCATAGACGTATGTATGTATGTATGTATGTATGTATGTTTGTCCACGCATATCTCCGGAACTATTAATCGGATCGTGACCATTTTTTTGACGTGACAACGTCTTAAATTAGGTTGCGACTGGGAGTCACTTATGAAAAAGTGTAACGCTCGGTAACGTTACGATGAGTCACCGAACGAGAGAGAGGCCCGCCGAATGCCTTGCGTCTCTCTCCCACTCAACTATGATCGGATGATCGGTCGTTGTCACGTAAAATCTTCGCCCGTAAAACCGACTTTACAGGCAACCATTTTTTTTATTGGCTTACAATTTCTTCAACTTAGGGAACAGTGCAAGTTTCATCAAGATCGATTCAGTAATTTTTAAGATATGGACTAATACGTGTAAGTGTGACGGCCTGGGTTATTGATAAGAGCTACGGGTGTAGTGTCAAAGGGAAAACATCTCAAAACCTTGGTCAAATACTAGTGCAAAAACTAAAAATTACGAAATAAAAAGTAATTTAAAAAAATTAAACCGACTTCAAAAAGAAATTAACTCAAAATTATGAAATAACTTTAATTTCGGAAGTCGGTGGCATAAAACTAAAATACAGATCCCAAGACACCGACTTCCGAAATTAAAGTTATTTCATAATTTTGAGTTAATTTCTTTTTGAAGTCGGTTTAATTTTTTTAAATTACTTTTTATTAGGAAAAGATGTGCATCCCTGATGTCTCGTGTTCGCGGCGGCACCAACAGTGTTCTCAGTGTATTCGTAGATCGGTGGGATTCCCCGATGTTGCGGGGATGGATGCACACTAGAACACTACACACTAGAACACTAGAACTTAAGGCTACTCTTTCGAAAAAAGCTTAAAACAGCGTGCAGATGAAGCAGCTTTTCTCCGGAACTTACAGAGAAATTACATCTGAAAAAATAGTTGGTAATCTACATGATATGAATCGTAATTTGGTTTAGCCATAATTTTTCTATCGATATCACCTATTAAGAAAAAAAACAACCAAATCACCTCCAAATCGTTGAGATGAAACCATTTTACTCCTTCATTTTTTATCAAAAGAATATAAAAAAAATATCTAGTGCTTTGCAATACAAACGAAAATGATTTGGTTTTGTTACTTTTTAAAAACATGTATATTTCTTAATATAATATAATAAATTAAAAATGCGATCGTTTAAAGTCCGTGTCTATATCATCTCATCCACGAATTCAGTGCGGGGCGCCTCGTGTTGCTAGGCAACGCGTTGGCATGCGGGTGGCGGAGTGGCGCGGAGAGGGGTAGTTAGCTCCGCCCAAATGCACAAGGTCGTTGGCATGAATACATACTAACCCTATGGACTCCGGTCTGAAATAAAAATATTCTATTCTATTCTATTACTACCTACCTATTACTCAGTAACTGGGTTGTGGAGGTCAGATAGGCAGTCGCTGCATGTAAAATACTGAGTATTCAGCTGCATCCGGTTAGACTGGAAGCCGAGCCCTACGTAGTTGTGAAAAGGCTAGGCTGATGATGACAGGAAATTCAATATGGGGGATTCTAAACGTCAAAAGACATGTCATGGTTTTTTTTTTCAAGGGGGACGTGATGCCTCTACCTCACCCTAGGCGGGATACAGGCGTTATATTAGGTTATCCATACTTATCTATAAATCCATACTAATATTATAAATGCGAAAGTCTGTCTGTCTGTTACCTCTTCACGCATAAACCGCTGAACCGATCTAGATGAAATTTGGTATAGAGATAGTTTGAGTACCGGGAAAGGACATAGGAGTTTTTATCCTGATATTCCTACGGGATCGAAACTTATGCGGAAGAAACCGCGGGGCGCTGCTAGTGTGTAAATAAACAAATGAATATTTAAAGGAGTCATCGCAGACAAATGTTTTTGCTCAACCACTAAGTCTATTGTTGGTACAAAAACTAATTGCATACTTACAGAATCCGAGGAAGCAAAAAAAAACAGTTCTTGTTTGGAAAAAACTCCATACTAATCGCTGCGTATAAGTTCATTCATATTAATCTATTGTAAAATATTTAAAACTACATCATCATCATCTGCCTAGCCTTTTCCCAACTATGTTAGGGTCGGCTTCCAGTCTAACCGGATGCAGCTGAATACCAGTATTTTACATGGAGCGACTGTCTATCTGACCTCCACAACCCAGTTACTGGGTAACACGATACCCTGTAAGACTGGTTGTCAGATTTTTAGGCTTCTGACGACCCTAACGAAAGAAAAAAAGATACTTAAAATATATTAAAGCATAATATATTTTTATAAAACACAATTCTTGTATTGTGACCTCCTTTAATTTTCAAGTTTATTTATTTTTTATTATTTGCTGTTATAGCGGCATGAAAATGCCAAAAAAATGAATATTTCAACTGTCTACGTATTACGGTTACGGTTCATGAGATACAGCCCGCTGACAGACGGGCGGACGGACAGCGGAGGTTTAGGCTCAAATCACACCGAGATGGAAGCGAAGCGGAGCGCAGTTTCAGTGTCATATGAATTTTAACTTTATTTTCAGTACTATAATACTTATTATCGCATGAGAAACTTGAGTCATCGGAGTGCACGCGGCGCCGCGGGCGGCCGCGCCACCTTTCAAGTTTCTCAAGCGATACTATGTATTATAGTAATGAAGATAAAGTTTAAAATTTTATGACACTGAAACTGCGCTCCGCTTCGCTTCCATCTCGGTGTGATTTGAGCCTTAGTGATAGGGTTCCATTGGCAGCACCCTTTGCGTACGGAACGTTAATTAAAAAGTTATCAACATAAATTATATAATAATACAATAATAATAATAACGTTTATTGTGTCCATATTATCATCATCATCATCATTTCAGCCGAAAGACGTCCACTGCTGGACATAGGCCTCCCCTAAGCACTTGTCTGTGTGGTGACCCCATACTTCCACATAATAAATAATATAAGTAGAATGAATTAAATGAACCTAATTTACCTGGAGTGGAGACCGCGAATCGGCAAGCGTAGTGTGGGACGGACGACCTAAAGAAGGTGGCTGGGGTAGACTGGATGCGGAAGGCGGTGGACAGGGTGCTGTGGGCCTGTGGCGCAGTCTGGGAGAGGCCTATGTCCAGCAGTGGACTACGATAGGCTGAGTTGATTGATTGAATTTACCAATGTAAACACAAAAATGTAACGTCGTCTCAGGAAACAAAATAGAAGTTTACTTCTGAAAGTATTTGTACTAGTGACCGCCCCCTGCTTCGCACGGTTTTGACGACTTGAGAAAACACCAAGATTTCTATAATAATAATTATGTTAGTTGACTATCACACTAATATTATAAAAGCGAAAGTTTGTGAGTGTGTGCGAGTTCATATGTTTGTTACTTCTTCACGCTCAAACGACTGGACCAATTTTGATAAAACTTTGTATGGAGGTAGCTGACATCCTGGATTAACATACAGGCTACTTCTTATCCTGATATTCCCACGGGATCGGCATTTACGCGGGTGAAACCGCAAGGCGCAGCTAGTTCATGCATAATCAGCCTATAATGTTCCCACTGCTGGGACACAGGCCTCCTCTTTGTGACAGAGAGTGGGCCGAATCTGGTTTATAGTATACGTATAGAATAGGACACGAATAGACACAAAAATTTCGCCAATCTGTCTGAGCCTTACTTTGTTCTAGAGTCGCCTCATAACGACTATCGTCTAAGGTGACCCCAACCCGATTACTGTGCTAAGGTTAAATCAGTATCATAAAATTTAATGTTATATTATCATGCGTTGCTCATACTTTCACTGCATTATTTGTTTATTGGTCGCAAGCACTACAGCTGAACTCGCTGAATGAGATCCTGGGTTCGATTCCCAGGGGCCGTATTACGAAGTATTACTTTGGGATGCATGAAGAAGCCTCCTCGTGTAGCGCAGTTTGTTCCGCCAGTTACTCAACTGAACTCTCGCGCTCGGCGCATCCTGGACAGTCACACCAACACCTTATCTGACTGCCAAGTCTTCTATTGCGGTGGTAGGGCTAACTAACACCCGACTGGTTTCGGTTTGGAGTCGCGCGTCAAGCAGCCTGCTGTGTTTCGTCGATGCGTGGGAGTCCCTGTGCCTTAAGCATCTTCTGGGCACGCTCGTTCGATCATAGATCTCATCCATGGCTTTCCATCAGGCGTGATCGAGGTCAAGAGCGTGCCCATTCAGCAATAAAAACAGGTGGGCTTCCAAGCTCAAGACATCATCAGCATTAACAGTCTTTGTACCACCCCACAGCCGAGTCCCAGGCCTCGTCCCTTTCTTGCCATGTTTCCCTCATCCAGGTCTTCCCTGCAATTTTCTGTTGGTTGTCCACCTTCCTGGCTGTTGGTCTTCCTACCTGATTGCCAACCAATATACAGGGTCCCAGGGATATTGACGTGCAAAACTGTAACCTTGAACTCAGCACATGACTCTGAACGCCCAAGAGGTGTTTTTTTTTTTGAAATAGCCGTTTCTTTCATGAAGGGGCACGGAGGGGCCCGTGGCTAAATAATAACAGCCGCACAGGTCGATCGATAAGGTTAAGCTACGCTTGCCGCGGTTGGTCTGTGGATGGGTGACCATCTTTACATACCGAGACCCGTTAAGCCGTTGGTCCCGGCTGTCAGTCGTGGATCTTTGACAGTCGTTACGGGTAGTCGGAAGCTCGAAAGTCTGATAACCAATCTTACCAAGTGGTATCGTATTACCCGGTAACTGGTTTGTGAAGGTCAGATAGGCAGTCGCTCCATGTAATACCTACTGGTATTCAGCTGCATCCGGTTAGACTGGAAGCCGACCCCAACATAGTTGGGAAAAGGCTACGCAGATGATGAGCCGTTTCATACATTTTTATTGCACTTTTTTAAGAAACAGCAATTTGTTTTGATAACCGACGAAAAATTTCTGGAAATCTGGGGGCCTAAAAAGGCCACTTTGGCAGAATCATAAAAGGATAACATAATGGACAGTTAACTGTTAAGTTAATCGTATCAAATCCCATTGGTGAAGCATTTTTCACTTACCTATATTTTTTTTGTCTGTGCTAAAATACCAATCAATCCAATCCAAATCCAATCCCAATCTCTTTGATTATGCTTACGTAGTGCAGCGAAAAAAAGAAAAACACGGACTGTCTTCCTTCGCCATATTATGATTCATAATGTTATCCTTTTATGATTCTCCAAAGTAGCCTTTTTAGACCCCCTGGTACTTATAATTAGCTGAATTCAAGGTCACAGTTTTGCGCGTCGACCTCTCTGCCATCCTGTATAAAAAAAAACACAGGAACTATAGACATTATTTTTAGATTTTTAAATTAAAACTTTTTGAGTTAATCCTACGACATTTGTATTGCACTAATCGAATTTGTAAAATAACCTTTCACTTAGCAGCACTAATAGCGAATGTAAAAGAATGTGGAAATACATCGAAAAATTACTGTAAAAATTTAAACGACTATTGTCAACAGTAATCGGTTAATCAATTTTATTACCACTTGTCTGACATACTGATATTAATTGTTTGTAACTTTAAATCTTTTTGAATTTTTGATTTTCGTTTGGTGCAAACAACTGGACTGGTTGGTAGGACTTGGGGCTGCGGGGTTGATATTAATGTAAGTTTATTATTTTTACCGACTTAAAAAAAAAGGAGGTTATCAATTCGACACGTATGTATGTAATATTATTGGAATTGCATTATAATAATAATAATTTATTTAAGTCAGACACAGAGATCCATATTTATGTTAGTAAGTACACTTTTAAAAATTATGTTAGTAACAAAGGAATAAAATACATGTCGCAATAATATTATTATAACTAAATAAATTAAATAAATAAAACAAAATTGAAAAATTGAATTAATTAAATCACAAAACATTTAAATCACAAATTAATATCAATTAAAATCAGAAAAAAAGACAATTACAAGAAATATATATATACACACAAAATATATATATATATATATATTATATTCACATAATTATGACAATCTATTAGGGCTTCCAAACAAATATACAAAATTTTATAGACGTATGTATGTATGTATGTTTGTCTACGCATATCTCCGCAACTATTAATCGGATCGTGACCACTTTTTTTTAATTGGCTTACATTTACTTCAACTTAGTGAACAGTGCAAGTTTCATCAAAATCGATTCAGTAATTTTCAAGATATGGACTAATACGTGTAAGTGTGACGGCCTGGCTTATTGATACGAGCTACGGGTGTAGTATCAAAGGGAAAACATCTCAAAATCTTGGTCAAATTCTAGTGCGAAAACTAAAAATTACGAAATAAAAAAGAAAGTAATTTAAAAAAATTAACCGACTTCAAAAAGTGTCCCGTTTTTACCCTTTGGGTACGGAACCCTAAAATAAGCGACTAGAATCAATTCTATTTTATTTATCGTAATTTTTGACGTTCAAAAGTGCCTTTAATGTGCCTATTTGAAATAAATGCTTTGACTTTGACTTTAAGGTAATTTTAGGGTTAAAATTAAAATTACTAAGCACTTTTTGTGAACTCACAAAAAGTGCTTAGTAAGTTTAATTTTTTGGCAGATAGCAAACTATTGGTTTAAAATGAAATTGTTTATTCTGTAAATAAGGTTTCGGAATCACTTTTACACGTCAAATAAAAAATAAGCTAGATGGAGTCGACATTTCCTTTAACTGACTAGGTAGTGATCCGCGAGAAGAAATGGCAAAACAAACACAGGGGTCAACATCTCTTTTAAAATCTGTTCTAAACTCTGGCTTTTGAGCCTCCACATTCTCCTTTATATATAAACTGGCTTCGCCCTCGAGGTATGTCGATAAAAACTATCCTATGTCCTTCCCCGGGATGCAATCTATCTCTCTGCGAAATTTTATCGAAATCCGTTCAGTGGTTTAGGCGTGAAAAGGTAACATGCAGACAGACAGAGTTACTTTTTAATTTGTAATATTAGTATGGATTAATATGGATAAGCTAGGGAGTTGACATTTCCTATCTGATTAGTGACCCCTGAAAAGAAATGGCAAAGCAAACGCAGGGGTCAACGTCTGCGTTTGCTTTGCCATTTCATAGTCCGGGGCGAGAGGGAGTGAGAGGCAGTCACCTCCTTCTGCAAAGCAGTCATGCTAGCGAAGGAGGTGGCGGGACGGCTCAGGGAGAGAGCCTCCCGTCCCAGCCGCCGCGGGAGACGCTCCGGGCGTCGGTCGGGAGCCGCGTGACGACTCCCGGCCACCGTAGGCGCGGGCCTGCTGGCGGAGAGTAATGCCACGCAATGCAAAATTCCACGCGCGCCTCAAAGAGATGTCAGCATCGAGGAGGGGCCCAATAGGGCCGAAGCCTGCCGGGTCAGCGGGATTGTCCGAAAGGGTTACCGCTGGCCCGGAACATAAAGGGCTAAGGAAGGAACACGGGTGGGTTTTAGTCAGTAAGAGTCTGACACTCCCTTCCGCTCCACCCAGAGCGGGAGGGGTCATTTGATGATTTCACATCCGCAAAAAAAAAAAAAGTGGTCAACGTCTCGTTTTACAATCTGTTTCAAACTCTGACTTTTGAGCTTCCACATTCTCTTTTTAAATAATGAAGTCTTACTTAGAAGTAGGTATATTAATTTACGTAATAAAGACTTAAAAGATTTACATAAACAACATTATGAATTTAAATCGGTACTATACACGGATGCGTTCTAAAAATATGAATCTATCTATAATATTATTGATAACATACAAATAAAAAGTTGCTTTTCCTGTCTGGCTGTGTGACCGTGTTGTTTTTCTAAACTACGCAACGGATTTTGATTCAGCAGGGTAATTTCGTAAAACACTATCAGTAGCAATGGGTTTCATTTTGACAGTTCAACAACATTCATTGCGTGATTTTACGTTGTTGAAGAGACACATTTTTCGAATGGAGCAATGGATTAGCAATATGCTTCAAAATGATTCAAATTCAGAGTAAAGGTCATGGCTCATTATACCAGCACCGCAACTGCACAGCTGCAGCACGGCTTCGCCTCGATTTAGGCTACGGCTAGCCGCCAGCGCGCTAACTACGCGTCGTCCGCGAAGTGCAAGCTCGCAGGTCGCGCGCCGGTCGCGAGGTGCAAGCTTGCTGTCACCGCGAACACAAATTGTTATTAAGGCATTTGTGATTGAATCATTGAACACGCGGGCGACGGCGCAACGACATTGTTTCGCTGGCGACTCGGGGTCGGCGCGCAGTAAGCAGGCGGTCGGCGCGCTGTAAGCATGCGGGCTGCGAGTCGAGTTATATGGTAGCGGCAAGCAAGCTGACTGCCCGCCGTTGGCTTTTTCATATTGACTTTATGAAATATATTATACGACACACGATTTAATGCTCTAATTTAAACGACAAGTTAATTGCTGGGTTGGAGCGGTGTCGTTGCGGTGCCGGTATAGTGTGCCAAGACCTTAATAGTGTGTTACGCAATTAGGGTGCGGGTTTCACCATCATTTATGAATGAATGAATTGCACCGATCCTTACGTGGTTAAACTAGACTTGATTATGCTCATTAGAGCCACCTGGCACCCACTCCGCACCGCCTCGCCTCCTGCGGCTAGTATTCTTTATATGTATAGACTTAAATTGTATGGGTATGCGCTCACTACATCAACTCCGTAGCGTCACCGGATCGCCTCGGTCGTAACCCCTCCACGTGCGGACGGCGGGTGGACCACTCGGTGACAACTCGCTGCTCGCATGCTTGCCTTGCGTTGACTGCGCGATAATGTTACACGCGACGCGAGGTCCACTGGTTGACCGCGCGACGTTTATTGGTGATAACGCGGCGTCCACCCGTGGACCACCTGTCGACAACGAGTGGACCCCGTGCGATGAGGCGGTGAGGGGTGGGTGACCTTTAATCGAATGAACCCCAAGATTCGCACTAGCTCATGTTCATGGTGCTACAGCGACCATTGCATATCAAGGAGTAGACCAGGGGGCGCGGTAATGGTAGGGAAGACGTCCCCTTTTTTTTTTTTTTTTGCGGATGGGAAATCGTCAAATGACCCCTCCCGCTCTTACTGACTAAAACCCACCCGTGTTCCTTCCTTAGCCCTTTATGTTCCGGGCCAGCGGTAACCCTTTCGGACAATCCCGCTGACCCGGCAGGCTTCGGCCCTATGGGGCCCCTCCTCGATGCTGACATCTCTTTGAGGCGCGCGTGGAACACGTACGCGCCGTCCGGCACGGGCCTGGTCCTGATCGGACGGTGAGCTACCCATTACTCTCCGCCCGCAGGCCCGCGCCTACGGTGGCCGGGAGTCTTCGCGCGGCTCCCGACGCCCGGAGCGTCTCCCGCGGCGGCTGGGACGGGAGGCTCTCTCCCTGAGCCGTCCCGCCACCTCCTTCGCTAGCATGACTGCTTCGCAGAAAGAGGTGAATGCCTCCCACTCCCTCTCGCCCCGGACCATGGCTTGCACCAGGGCAGGGTCGCCGCCGCTGCCGATCGCCTCTACGAGGACACGGCGGTGCTCCGCCCAAGCGGGGCAGACCTCCACCGTGTGCTCCACCGTGTCCTCTGGGCGATCCTGGCAATGGTGGTAGGGAAGACGTGCCCTTAGGATAGGTATAGATTTAAGAGCCTACCGGATATATGCATCCTAGAGTGATAATTTATTCCGGAAGGTCTAAGTCTATAAAACATTCATATTAAACTTAAATCATCATCATCTGCCTAGCCTCTTCCCAACTATGTTGGGGCTGTCTTCCAGTCTAACCGGATGCAGCTGAATACCAGTATTTTACATGGAGTGACTGCCTATCTGACCTCCACAACCTAGTTACTGGGTAATACGATACCCCTTGGTAAGGCTGGTTGTCAGACTTTCGGGGACTACCCGTAACGGCTGTCAAAATGACAGCCGGGACCTACGGCTTAACGTGCTTTCCGAGACTTTCCGAGGCACGGAGGGAACTCGGTATGTGGTCACCCATCCGCGGGCTGACCTCGGCAAGCGGTATTTAACCTTGAAGATCGACCCGTGCGGCTGCTATTGTTTATCCATGAGCATGAGCCTTCTCCATCGTATACGGTCTTTACACAGGTGACTATATATTCTCCAAACGGCGAAAATCCACTGCCTAAATGGCAATTCGGCTAGGCGGCAGGGGACTAAAATCACAAGTTCCAAAGTAGGTTTCGACTCTTGTCTTGCGGCGACAGGTCGCACGCGGCGGGTGATTAAAATCGACCGTAAAAATGCGCATAAAGGTCGACATTTTGATGCAAAAACAGCGATTTTTATCGACCTGTGTAAATTGGTTGGCGATTTGGTAAATCGACCACGTACAAAATCCCCTATAAACTGGGAAAAAAAACTTGCACAATGGTCATCGTGCCATCTAATGTCATCGGTCATGCCAAACGCTCTTATCTCATTATAGCATGGACGTAATATACAGAAGATTACGTCCATGCATTATAGCATAATTATATTCATGAATAATCAAATGGAATTCCCCTGGAGGTTGTTTTTTTTACTGTTCGCCTGTGTCCGTTTGTAAACATAATTTTAAGAATAATAAATAGGTGTTATCAAGAGTTTGACCTTATAAGGTCCTTAGCAGCGAGGTCTAGCGATAGTGGCGCCACGAAGTTAGCTATTCTTTGTGACCGGTGGCGGGATAATTTCATAACACACTAACGGTAGCAATGGCTTTTCTTTTTTGACAGTTCAACAACATTCATTGCGTTATTTACGTTGTCGATCATTTAAAGCAATGGATTAGCAATATCCTTCAAAAACGTTCAGATTGTAATTAAAGTGTTCTCCTACGGGTAAGAGCTGCAATGGTGGCTGGAAATGGTCGCGACTTACGCGTTGAAGCCGTGAGGTCGTAGGTTCGAACGCAGACAGACACTTTACTTAGTGTAAATTATTTCATCTCCACTGCTCTGAATACGGGGAAGGAAAACATAGTGAGGAAACCGTTATTAATATTATCCATTTGTTTATAATAATGTCCTAGAATCGAAGACATGTGGACATCTCCCAACCCGCACTGGGCCCGCGTGGTAGATTACAGCCCACTCCCTCTCGAAGGGAGGAGGCCTGTGTCCCAGCTGTGGGAACATTAATAGGCTGATTATGCTGTCACAAGAGGCGTCGCACAGTGTCCGGCGTAGAACAAGCCAGGTGGACAAAAATATATTTTCATGGTTTTGGAACTATATCTATAAATTAGTTAATTATATAGTACTATAATATTTTTTTTTAAAGAAAATGCATAAGAATTTTATATAAATATTTTATTTCATGTAAACTATAATTTCACGTAAACTATATCTATAAATTAGTTAATTATATGGTACTATAATATTTTTTTTAAAGAAAATGCATAGGAATTGTATATAAATATTTTATTTTATGTATAGGTATTAGGTACACGATTATGATACAGAAAAAAAAATAAGATTAAAATTATCTTAATTTCTAAAAATATCAACGCTAATTATATATATACAACCTTAGACTAACATATTATATACAAAAATTATAAATCTAATACTAGAGGTATCTATTTACATTAAAACTAAATCTCAATGTCAGACTCATCGGATTCAGAATCCGATTGTGTCACAACAATCTGCTCCTCGGAAGGATAAACACGGAAACACGTGATGCCCGACTTTCCACTGTCACATAGTCCACTTCATAATCTGTTTGTATGAGTGAGTTGTTGATTTTGAATCAATATAATACGCTAATGCCTCGTCACTACTTAGCGGTCTATCACTTTGAACAGCACTTGCTTGTCGACGGCTAATGCATGCACTTGCAGAAGCTGGATTTTCGGCAATGTCCTTTATAATTCTGGCAACGTTTTTATGTCCAGTTGACCGTGCAGCTACCTCTGCAGCAGTCATTAATTCCCCAACACTCCGCGATTGAACTAGATCTTCAATTCTCTGTTTCTTAGATTTAATAGACGAATCTTCGAAGACATTTTTAGGTCTTCCGGGTCGAGAAAGGTCAGCGGATGAGGTAGAAGGTTGCGGTTGAGTCGATAGCTTGCAGAATTCTATCTTCTCGCCTTCCAGCCACAACTTATTTTTATTAAGGAAACGCTGTTTTGACTTTCCTGAAGACACCCATTTGGTAGCAATTTTCGAAGAAATGCTGGCTAAATTCATCTTAATTTCCCTTTGACATTCTTCAGTGATGTCAGAGGAATCAAATTTAGACAAAATAAACTCAAATA
Organism: Oligia fasciuncula; assembly: GCA_963082905.1. Lineage (NCBI taxonomy): Eukaryota > Metazoa > Arthropoda > Insecta > Lepidoptera > Noctuidae > Oligia > Oligia fasciuncula. The sequence goes on along the minus strand of OY720416.1, from coordinate 5,247,656 downwards.
GACGACCATTTCTTTCGTCTTTTTCGTGCTTAAGCCACTCTTCGCAAAACTTTATTTTACTAATAGAGTAAAGCTTTTCTGCAAAAAAATAGAAAAAAAAATGTTGTACTCAAGTGTGCTACATAAAATATATGTCATAATCATCTATAGCCATGCAGCTACAACATATAAAAAAATCAGAGTGGATACAAGAGGATACATGGCTTTTCCAAGCCTGATAAGTTCGAAAACAAAGAAAAACATTGTTATTTTTTTGTGTATTCATAGAGATCGTCTACTTTATGAATTTTTATGACACATTAAAATATTCTAATTAGAAAAAAATATTATACATACCTTCAGAAGTAAAATTCATCATTAAAACTTTCCACAAAACTAAGAACTGCCACCATGAGACGTTACTGCAAGTATCGCGAAAATGCAACTGACCTATTTCTTTAATTGCATTTACCTCATTAGCTTACTTTGATAAACGATGACTCATCAGTATGGAATGTTAGACCTAAACAATTCTTGGAATCAAGGGTTTAGGGGTGTTGTTTACATGTAGAAAGTACCTATTTCCGGGAATTTGATAACGACTTTTGTCCACCTGGCTTGTTCTACGGCGGACACTGTGCGTCGTGTCACTTGAAGAACAAACAATTACACATTATTTAGTACAAGTAAATATAAACGTAAGGAGTTATACAAATGTGCAACCAACAACGTTCTCCACAGATAAACAAAAAGACCGTTTGAGGTTGAATTCCTCGGGGCGTGGGGTCCGAGTGCTCATGGCTTGTTCAATGGAAACTCCAAATGGCTGGTTGACACTTCCCGTGACCAAAGGGCTAGCTTTTACTTTGGCTTGGGCTAAGTATTGCCATACAAACGTGGCAATGCCGCTAGTCTCTTGGGAGCCAGTCCACAGCGATGCGGTGGAATATGTCGACGCCATATTTTATTTAGTTTGTTAATAATTTTAGTTACGTTAGATAGTTAGTACAACACAAACGAACCTAGACTTACTTAAATTTTTACCATCTCATTCAATAAGTACCAGGAAAACGTTCAGCAAAACAATAATGATCTAGCAATTCTAGCACATAGTATGTAGTTGATTCAGTATCCGTGTAAAAAAAAACTCCCGGATGTCGTTGTCACAATAAAAAGTAAAATTTTCCGCTGTATAATACATACTAGAGATGACAAGGATATTCGGCTACTATTCGGTATTCGGCCTGTGCGGCTCCTTTTTTTTTTAATATTCGGTATTCGGGCTACTCGGCTACTTGTTTTTTAATATCCGGTATTCGGTCGAGTGATTTTTATTCGTTATTCGGCAAAATCACTATTCGTGGCAAAATCACCATTCGTGGAATAAAACGAAATACTAGACTGGTATAAAAAAACCCAGATTTTATTTTTTTATTTTTAACCAGTATTTCGTTTGACCCATTCGGGATTCACTTTAGGAAAATCCTTTCTTAGTAATAAATAAATGATTTATTTTGGACCAAACACTTGTAATGTAAACTTAGCATAAACCTGCCAAACTGCGTGCATCTTTGTGATCTCGACACTACACTTCACCCATTCATAACCTATAATACGCCGATCTATTTCACATTCACACTTAGGTGAAGTGAACTGTCAATAGTGTCAATCCCTGGCATCAGGTGGAATGACAGGTCACTTCACCTAAGTTTTCACCGTGTGATAGTTACAGAATCACACTGCAGGTAGAATGACAGGTCACTTCACCTAAGTTTTCACCGTGTGATAGTTACAGAATCACACTGCAGGTAGAATGACAGTTCACTTCACCTAAGTTTTCAAGGTGATGTTTAAACACAGTAATAAAGTATGCTAACAATGTATCCTATGAACAAACAGTTCTTTAGTTGCTTTTAGCAATTAGAAACAAGTTTCTAACAAGTTTGATGATGTCATATTTATCATTAGGCATTTTGTGAAACCGATTAGTATGTAGTCTTTAGTCGTCATGTGAGGTTAATATTATTGTTTCTGTGCATCATCCCACAGCTGGACAAAGGCCTCTGCCCACTGACTTCCAGCTCTTTCGATCCAGGGCTAAAGTGGACCACGGGTCGTTTGTTTTGTCCAGCTTGTCCCGCCATCTTCTACGGGGTCTGTCGCGACGCCTTCTGGCTCTGTCAGGTCTCCACGTAGTGGTTATTTTGGCCCACAGCTTATTGGGCATACGGCAGACGTGGGCAACCCACTCCCACTTCAGCTTAACGGCTTTTTGAGCAACATCAGTTAATAATATAACTAATAAAATAATTTAATATTATATAAATAAATAGTATTTTAATGATTAAATTAATATACCTACTGTTATTGTCTTTGGCTCTATCACGAAAACTGCAACATAGATTATAAAGTGGCATGCGATGATGCGACGTTGATTGTAATTTGTTATACAAGTAAACACTTAGATGAAGTGAGCTGTCAATAGTGTCAATCCCTAGAATTAGGTGGAATGACAGTTCACTTCACCTAAGTTTTTACGGTGAGATTTTAACAGAATAGGCTATTTGACTGGTTTCTGATAAACATCTCAGATTATTTAATGGTGTCTAACGAGCCCACAAAAACCTATTACTTCAAATTGCATAATATATTTCTTTTAAAAAATAGTAAATAAAAATGTACTGATTAAATAAGCCGCCAAAACGCTATCTATAGCAATATGGCGACGTGACGTCACGATTCACGTAAACAAACGTTGAAACGGTCGAGATACTAGACAAAAGTCATCTGTTCTGTCAACGATAGACAGAAATTTACTAAATCATGACGTCATCTTAAGTTCAGCCAATCCAGACCGTTTTCGATTACGTGGCGCCAGATTTAAAAAGATGAAGTTTTTTCGGGATTTTTTTTATAAATAATACATTGTTTTGTAGTAAAATTAATGCAAATCGATTTTAAAAGCGATAATCTATATGAGTGTCAATAATTATGACCTTATTTTTTACATTGTCAAATAGCCTATTGACCGTCTGCATCCGTCAAGGGGGTGATTCTACCCGTAATTCTAAACTTCTTCGCTATGAAACTCATAACCAATTCGTGTAAAAAAAATCGAATTCATAGAATACTTACAATAAATGGACTATTTCGATGCATGTACGGACGCCAGCACATCAAGTTACTACAATCTGTCAGATTTCTTTAATAGATTTTCGACTTTATTGCTAAAGCATAAGGTTCAAGGTTGATTGGGAAAATCTGACAGTTTCGGGTAGGTTGACCTGCTGGCGTCTGTACCTAATAGGTAAGTTTTTTTTTTAGTGAAAACTTCTCGCGCGTTGAGCGGTTTTCGTTAGGGGCAAATCTGTTCGCTTCACCGACATGCTATATAATACAATCTTTATTAATATTAATTTTTGAATCTACACTCAAATTGAAAATCAATAGAAATAGTTTTAAGTTTTCTCTTCTGTCGGCAGTTCGCATGACTGTTTTTTTTACGCAACCGCTATTACGAGTTTTTTGAATCCGTTTTTCTCCGAATCTGGGCGGATACAGTGCGTAAGTGCGCAGATACGGTAATAATAATATTACCGTGGCACAAACGTCACCCATGCACGACGATTGTAAAGGGCGTGACCTCTTGTCACCAATAAAATTTTCGAGAATGTCGACGACCTAATTTGATTCGGATGAGACCGTAGCGAGAATAAATTAATGTTTTATTAATAACAAGAAACATTTACCTACATCAAATAAATCTAGTGACCTCAACGACCACCGATATTTACGTTATCAACTAATAATAAGTGCAGTTTATATTCAATAGTATGAGAGAAAACACGTGCCTATGTTTTAAATTAAATGTGAGTATAGTTGTGGATGGCTCTTTTCGCATGTGGCCAAAATCGCGCCATCTTGTTTTTTCTACATTTTACGAAACAATTGAAAGAAAGAAAAAAGGTTAATTTTCACAGAAACACGTGCATAAAAAATATAATTAAGTTTTAATTCACGAGCACAAAGCAGAAATAGTCGACAGCTGTAGTTCATGCTGTTCATGCCTGTGACAAGAAGGGTTCGAATATATAAATGTTTACCAAGAGTGGTCCTTTGTCAACGTCATTCGAGTGCCAAAGATCGTAACTAACTCTTTCAGTTACGATCAGTTCGATTATATTACCTCTGATTTTGCATCACTGTCCAAATTACAGTGTTATTATCATTCTAATAAGGTTGTAATAAAAAAAATAATTAACTATAATAAAAAAAAAAAAAAAAAAAAGGTTTTATTGGAATCAACAAGTTTTCATATTACATCAGTGATTCAGTGGTGATTGGAGCCTCCTTTTAAGCGTATAAAGCCTGTATTAGGAGACTCCGCTCTTGCATGCATTGTTAGTAATTAACTAATTATAAATACTTGTGCTATCGGGTTGCTGCCACTGACAAGTCTGTCAAAATCGTTGTGATCTGCCGATATGTATTCTTTAAAAGTATCACCGTGAAAACTTTGGTGAAGTGAGCTGTCAATAGTGTCAATCCCTAGCGTCAGGTGGAATGACAGCTCACTTCAAGCTTACCTCACCTAAGTTTTCAAGGTAAGATTTTTACAGAATAGACCGGCTATCGTGCTAATTTGTAAAGTTCACTTCGACTGTCACTCACAAAGACCCGACAATTCGAAAACAAACTCATTTGTTTTAAAATCGTCACAGATTCCCGTTCAAACTTGGATTGTAAATATATCGTTTAATTTCTCTTTCAGATGTACAAAATACTACCCATCCTAGTGCTGGTGGCCGCTGCCCACGGCCAGGGCAATGGGGACCTCGATTCAGTGCTCAGCCAGATCTTCGGCCCTGCACCTGGTACTGGCGGCAACCCAAATCAGTTATCTACCGCACAGCCAGTCCAGGACAAGACCAATCAGGGTTCGACCATCGTGCCACCATTCCAGCCAAACACAGGTAAACATAAATTGGATAGTTCACCATTCATCATGACACAGTCTGACCTCACCCACTGCGAGCATATGCTTCTCTTTTCAAGTGACATTCCTCACGACCCTGTGCCAGCTTTACTCGCGATGGTAGGTACTCGTAACAATGTCGTCCGCCTTTGGACGCCACTCGGTCACTACCATAATCCACTTGTCATCACTGCGTCTTGCCAGAGGAGCAATTCTCGTACTTTAAAGAACGTTCACAGTCTGATCTCAGTCTCATTCTGTCAAAAATACCTCTAATTTCCCTACATTTTGACAAGTTTTTGACGTTTGTTTGTCGCAGAGTTGAAACTGCGACTAGATTTTGAACGTTCTAAATTACGAGAATTGGCCTTCTGGTTTCCTGCCCAACTCCATTTGAGTTACATAACTCGCTTTCCGATATCGGAAACCTTCGTGCGTCTACGTAATTGGATAGTTACTAAGTGGAAATATCGACTTCAATACGACCACCACAAGCCACAAGCACAGAGCGCGAGATGCCTCTGCTGCCGCTACTAGAAACGGCAGATTTTTTCTTCTTTTGCTTTTAAACTTGACTGTGTATGGCTACTTATCATGCCATACACCGTCAAGTTTACTGGACGCGGCTTCAAGTCCGCTGCAAAGACGGTGAACTTGATCGTGAGTAGCCCGCATAAAACACGTGCACGCGCGTCGACGTCGTCGCATAAAATAACGCCGTGTGCTCTAAACCTCATATTGTTAACTCTCCTGAAAACCCTAATGGTAAAGTACCCCCGTTGGGCCATATTATGCTTCTAATAGTTTTAATACACCTACTACACATACAGTGTGAGTCTTCATAATGAGCACATATTGAAATGAGGGAAACTAAGCTTAATTTTATCGACGGAAAAAATATTTAAAAAATGTAAAAAAAAAAATTGTTTTCGCTGCTGTGACCCACCCCTGTGTAAACAATCGCCCCTCAATTGTGAATTACGGTTTTTTTTTAACAAAAATCTGATATTTTTTCATAAATTTTTACAATAATTGTAAAATTTCTCAATAAAAGCCCCGATTACCTACCTACCATTTTTTATTACTTTAAATTATTCTCCATCGTATCAGATTTCTAAACGTAAAAATACCATGTTTATAACTCAATCACAACATTTCCTATCAACTGTTAAAGAAAGGCCTTGCAATCATCATACTTTAGCAGGTAAAGATCCTTTTAAATATTTTTTTATTTTTTTCAAATATTTTTTCCGTCGATAAAATTAAGCTATGTTTCCCTCATTTCGATATGTGCACATTATGAAGACTCACACTGTAATGTAGGGGCGGCTTAGAACAGCCCTGCCTCTGACCACTGTCTTACTGTGTAGACACGGACTCCCCACTTAAGTCTTCCTATAATTTTCCCTAGCTTTTTTTTTGAAGAATGGCCATCTAATTCTTCTTGAAGAACGGCCATCTGATTCTGAATCTGATTATGACTCCGATCCCCATTACCGGTGTACTAATAGAAAGAAACGCCTTGTCGCACCGCTATAATGCGCGTTTGGGTTCGCCACGCGTCCTAACCAAAGCGATGAGACGGCAATCCGACACGAAAAAACTGAGCTAGCGAAACTACACCGGACGTTGTGGGTATCGCTGTCTAAACATGATAAAATACAGATCCCAAGCCACCGACTTCCGAAATTGAAGTTATTTCATAATTCTGAGTTAAATTACTTTTTTTTTTACAATTTACAATTGCACAAAATTAAATGTTAGTTAACCAACAGCGGTTCCTGGCAACGTCATTCGAGCGTCAAGTGGCAAAAGGGCCTTGTAACAGTATGCATTTGATTCACACGCGCGTACGTGTTCCACGCGCGCCTTAAAGAGATGTCAGCATCGAGGAATGGGCCCCTTAGGACCGAAGCCTGCCGGGTCAGCGGGATATTGTCCCAAAGGGTTACCGCTGGCCCGGAACATAAAGGGCTAAGGAAGGAACACGGGTGGGTTTTAGTCAGTAAGAGTCTGACACTCCCTTCCGCTCCACCCAGAGCAGGTCATTTGATGATCTCCCATCCGAAAAAAAAAAGGGCGCGGATATAGCAGCTCGCACCGGGCGCATAAAAGGCTAATTACGGCACTGACCTTGTGTTCCAAATTCAGTCTCATTGGTTTATACTAGCAGACCCGACATACGTTCTTCTTTCTTTTCTTTTTAGAAAAACGTTGCCCCTCACTAGGAATTTCTCCTGTATTGTGGGTGCGTTTACAAACATTTAAACTCACATACACAAACAGCCAGACCCGGAACAACTACTTGTAGGTCATACAAATATTTGTTCCGTGCGGGAATCGAACCCGCGACACGCAGCGCAGCAGTCAATCGCTTAACCACTGCGCCAACCGTGCCTTGTCCTGTTTTTGATTCCAGATTTTACATACGGCGACTTTTGTGGTTACTGATTTCACGTCTGCCCTCAAATTTTGATCGAAATTAAACGACTTATATAAACAAACTTATTTAGATTTGCAAAACCTACCGCCTATGGGTTTTTCCAATCTTTAACTAGCTATAGTGATTAATCTAATGGATATATTTGATTAAATTTTCATATGCAGACTGGGAATGGCATTATATACTTATATATATTGTCTTCTGATATATCATTTTTTTTTCCGAATTTTCTAAAGCCATAACAGGCGCATGGCTTGTAAGTTGTACTAATATAAGCCTTCTTGTCACCAGCAAATGAAGAGGACCTGTCGTGCAAGATGCCTGACGGTCAGGAGGGCGAGTGCGTCAGCTACTACCTCTGCAACGTCAATAATAACACTGTTATAACTGACGGTATTGGAGTCATTGATATTCGGTAAGTAATGAAATGTATTTTAGTCTTTATAATTATTCTAGGAGCCCTATGAATATGCCCAAAAGTGGATAAAGTTGGACTGTGGATGATGGATGATGATGAAGGGGCTCTTGTAGTATTATACTAAGCGAAAAATTCACCATTGAAACTGAACGCGTGAACACTGAACGTTCAAGAGCTGTCAGCGACATCACTGTAGTGGAATATTTGACTTTTTTCGGATTGGCGCAAAAACGGCTGAACGGATTTAGATGAAATTCCGCACACAGATAGATATTTATACTTTGAACACATAGGGTACTTTTAACCCCAGTAGTAAATTCCCGTGGGATACTTACCGACATCCACGCGGGCACGCCAAAAATCAATCAAAATCAAAAGTAATTCATACAAATTAGGCTGTGAATCAGCACTTTTCGAACGTCAAAATTACATAAGTCAGTCACCTGGCACGCCCGCCCTTCACCACTTCCTAGTGCTTTCGCTGGGAAGGAGAAGTGCCGTAACAAACTCTCCAGCAGCACCAGTTGCCGCGGGCAAAAGCTAGTTCTAACTATGCCCTTACCTCCTCAGAGTCCGTGACGGTCCCTGCGCCTCATACATCGATACCTGCTGCCTGGTACCTGACAAGAGGCCCCCAGACCAGCCCGTGAAACCTCAGCCTAAACCTAATGAGCCACAGGTATGATAACCATTTTATATTTTTTTTGTCATGCCTGCCATTGGTCCCGGCTGTCATTCGTGGATCTTTGACAGTCGTTCGACAGGTCGTCAGAACCCCGATAACCGGAAAAAACCCCTTTTCTAAGGGGTCTCGTGTTACCAAGGAACTGGGTTGTGGAGGTCAGATAGGCAGTCGCTCCACGTAAAATACTGGTATTCGGCGGCATCCCGTTGACTGGAAGCCGGCCCAAATATAGTTGGGAAAAAGCAGGCAGATGAAATGACGGGGGAGTTGGCTTGCAACCGCAAACCTCAAAAAACTGTCTGCCGAAGTGTTAATTTTTGTTGATTGTTTTAAAATAGGCGTACAACAACAAGACGCAAGCTTGGGAGCCGGCGGAAGTATGTATTTTTTTTTATCTCTTTGTCTTCGAGTGTGCTGTTTTGTTTTTATTTTTTCTGAATGAACCATCTGCTAATTTTCTGTACTGCCCTTCTTTCACGTGTTGAAATCCTCACGGATACCTTCCTTCCTGTGGAGGTCAGAGGGGTCTGTCAGACCTTACAGTGTCGTCAACTAAAGTCCGTTTCACAGTCATTTTATCTCTGATTTTGCAACAATCTATATATTTTCGTTAGAATAAAAGGTTACTGTTGGATTGCCGCCACTGACAAGTCTGCCACAATCACAGTGACCTTTATTCTCGTTACAATAAAGTCTCAGTTGGATTGCTGCCACTGACAAGTCTGCCACAATCACAGTGAGCTTTATTGTCGTTACAATAAAGTCGCTGTTGGATTGCCGCCACTAACAAGTCTGCCACACTCACAGTGACCTCTATACTCGTTACAATAAATTCGCTGTTGGATTGCTCCCACTGACAAGTCTGCCACAATCACAGTGATCTTTATTTTCTCGTACAATAAAGCTGATATATTTTATATTAAGGTTGCTGGGTTGTTGGGTTCTACTGTCGGAGTAATAATAATGGAATCAAGAATCATTTCGACGTTACAGCTGTTTTAATGCATTTTTTCTTGTTTGCTTTGAGTATTCTTCTTGGAGATTTTCACTTCCTTTAGTAGCTATTATTTCCCTTCGATTTTAAGCTTTTTAGAAAATCTGGGGACACTTGTCAAATAAAGGTGAGATTTGTTGGGTTTTGACGTGACAACGTCTTAAATTAGGTTGCGACTGGGAGTCACTTATGAAAAAGTGTAACGCTCGGTAACGTTACGATGAGTCACCGAACGAGAGAGAGGCCCGCCGAATGCCTTGCGTCTCTCTCCCACTCAACTATGATCGGATGATCGGTCGTTGTCACGTAAAATCTTCGCCCGTAAAACCGACTTTACAGGCAACCATTTTTTAAATCAGATGAGAAAGTGATACTCCATAAGCACAATATCCGTAGTTTTGGTCGAAGTTACATGTATGCGATTCCCCGTATCACCTACGGACATAAGATTAGTTTGTGGCCCTAACTAAGAATTAATGACACCACGACAGTTGTCCCTACCCCCGATGTGGAGTCGGGTGTAGGGTTCACTCCGAAGCTACGTTGGCGGACTTAGGGCGCATTCCACCAATTTTTTAACCTAGAATAACCTGAGAATAAATTTTGAATTTTTGACAGTTTTAGCCCCCCCCCCCCTTATCTCCGAAGTTTGCAAAGAGAAAAATCTGAAATTATTCTATGTGATAGAAGTTTATGTAAAGATTACAGGAAAAATAAAACGATGTCTCTAAATAGCACACTTTTTAAGAAATCATCAACAAAAGTTACATTAATTCCACTATCGGTCAAGAGATGGCGCTGACCTAAAACTGCAATATTCTACACCGCAGTGCGCTGTGTTAAAATTCTCTAACGAATATAGGCCTCGCCGATGAAAATTTAAAAACATATTATGATGGTACGGAATCCTCGGTGCGCGAGTCCGACTCGTTCTTGCCCGGTTTTTCCTTTGATTAAAGCCATAGACCGGCTTCAATGGGACTTCAGACGGTAAAAAAAGTCAGCCGGTATGTATATTATAAATTCGATAGTAACTCTGTCTGTCTGTGTCTGTATGTTACCTTTTCACGCCTAAATCACTGAACGGATTTCGATAAAATTTGGCAGAGGGATAGATTGCATCCCGGGGAAGGACATAGGATAGTTTTTATCCCGATATTCCCACGGGTGAAACCGTGGGGCGCTGCTGTATATAAAAATATAATATGATTAGTATTGCAACAGTGATCTTAAAAGGTAATTTAATTGTTGTTATCCAAGAAATAAAATAAAACAATGCATTTAATATAAGATATAGCTGTAAAAGCAGTATTTACCTAATATAAGTAGGTCCATTGTTATTTCCAATATCAAATAACCGTGTCTAAATGTTTATAATATGTATTTATTAGGTGTATTAATGTTGTTATCTATACTAATATTCTAAAGAGATAAAGTTTGTATGTTTGTATGTAGTTCCTACCTACATTTTGACGAGTTATTATACGAACATAAATGTATGTAGGGAACAGCTGATTTTGTTTTTCGCGATTTCTGGTTTGGTCCCATAGTAAAAGTTGTTCATAATGATGAGTACAATGACCTCTTAAGAGGTTGTTAATGTTTTACCAATAACCCTGTATATGTACAGCTCTGCCTAAACCATCAGCGGTGTCAGGCGTGATGTTATGTATAAATCTTTGTGTTTTGTCATCGGTCCACCTTGCGGGAGGTCTTTGCAACGCTACGTCTTCCGGTGGGCCCGCACTGGGCCCGCGTGGTGGATTACGGCCCGCTCCCTCTTACAAGAGGAGGCCTGTGTCCCAGCAGTGGGAACATTATAATTATGCTGATTATGCTATTATTGCCAAACTGTCCATCGTAATCCATACTAATAAATATTATAAATGCGAAAGTGTGTGTCTGTCTGTTACCTCTTCACGCACCGATTTAGATGAAATTAGGTATAGAGATAGTTTGAGTCCCGGGAGTGGACATAGGATAGTTTTTATCCCAATATTCCCACGGGATCGTCACTTATGCGGGTGAAACCGCGGGGCGCTGCTAGTATAATGTATATTTATGCTTGTGACCACATACGCGTGGAAACTGTTAGGTAAACCAATTTGCGGTTAGTTCACGGTCAACTTAACTAAACATACTTGAAATAAATGACCTTACACCAACCACATTATTCATTTTAAAATACTCTAAATGACCTTCCATCCAACCACTTATATAATTGTTATTTAATACTTTATAGGAACATATTTTCGTGTCTATCCATATGACCACATTTTGTCCTTTTAAACTTATACACACAATTTTGATTTTGCACTATCATTTAAAGAATTTATTCCGGAAGGTCTGTGTTTAAACACACATCAAACGTGTCGAGGTATCAAGCACGTTATTGCTAGGTATATTATTAGTTTTAATAGGTATTAATTTCAATTGGGCAATATTTTTTTAAATACCGATCTTGATCCTGAGACACATAAATCCATACTAATATAATAAATTACATATACATAATCAGCCTATAATATTCCCACTGCTGGGACACACGCCTCCTCTCTGTGAGAGGGGGCCGTAATCGACCACGCGGGCCCAGTGCGGGTTGGTAGATGTCACATGTCTTCGAATTTTTGGTCCTAGGACATTGCGGTTTCCTCACGATGTGTTCCTTCACCGTTTTGAGAGCGGTGGTGATGATATAATTTACACAAAGTAAAGCGCCTGTCTGGGTTCGAACCTACGACCTACAACTCGTAAGTCGCGGCCGTCACCAGTTGGCCACCACTGCTTTACAATATTATAAATGCGAAAGTGTATCTGTCTGTCTGTCTGTCTGTTATCTCTTCGCGCTTAAACCGCTGAACCGATTTTGATGAAATTTGGTATAGAGATAGTTTGAGTCCCGGGAAATGACATAGAATAGATTTTATCCCGATATTCCCACGGGATCGACACTTATGCGGGTGAAACCGCGGGGCGCTGCTAGTAAAGAAATAAATAAAGAAATCTTGCAAGTTTTGTCAGGTTGTCAGTAAAAATCGTGCGAAACAGAGACGGGTCGCTAACTAGTTCGATTTAAAATGACATTGCAAAACCTTTCGACCTTAGAGTTCACAGCTAGGTCGTTTTTAGCATTCGCCTTAGCAACAGAGTCTTATTCGTGTGCTGAGGTCATTGATAGTGATTACGTAATAGATTATACAATGTACATGTCAACCAGTCCGCTGGGAGTCATACAATAGGTTGATACAGAAGGTTGGTTTCATACATAAAAAGTAATTTAAAAAAATTAAACCGACTTCAAAAAGAAATTAAATCAAAATTATGAAATAACTTTATTTTCGGAAGTCTGTGGCAAAAAACTAAAACTGAAATACAGATACCATTAAACACCGACTTCCGAAAATAAAGTTATTTCATCATTTTGAGTTAATTTCTTTTTGAAGTCGGTTTAATTTTTTTTAATTACTTTTTATTTCGTAATTTTTAGTTTTTGCACTAGAATTTGACCAAGGTTTTGAGATGTTTTCCCTTTGACACTACACCCGTAGCTCGTATCAATAAGCCAGGCCATCACACTTACACGTAGTAGTCCATATCTTGAAAATTACTGAATCGATTTTGATGAAACTTGCACTGATCCCTAAGTTGAAGTAAATGTAAGCCAATAAAAAAAATGGTCACGATCCGATCAATAGTTGCTGAGAAATGCGTAGACAAACATACATACGTCTATGAAATTTTGTATATTTGTTTGGAAGCCTTAGTAGATTGTCATATGTGAATATAATGCAATTCCAATAATATTACATACATACGTGTCGAATTGATAACCTCCTTTTTTTTGAAGTCGGTAAAAATAGGTGTGCATGACCGCACCATAGAAGTGAAAACTTACGACTGGAGCCGAGCATAGCCGATTCAGCGCCGAGTATAGCCGATTCAGCGCCGGGCTTACGCGATTCAGCGCAGAGTATACGTGATTCAGCGCTGAGTACAGCCGATTCAGCGCCGGGCTTACGCGATTCAGCGCAGAGTATACGTGATTCAGCGCTGAGTACAGCCGATTCAGCGCCGGGTTTACGCGATTCAGCGCAGAGTATACGTGATTTAGCGCCGAGTATAAGTACGTGATTCAGTGCCGAGTATACGTGATTCAGCGCCGAGTACACCTGATTCAGCGTCACCGAACCGAGCGTGACGGTTCAGTTTCGTTTGCAGATATCGCAGAAGTTAATCTTTGTCGCCAAACCGGTTTTAAAATTGTTTTTGAAGAAATGGAAATCGATATTGTCATCTCAACACATTAAAAAAAAAAAAATTTGTTTCTAACATTTTTTTTGTTAGGTAGTTTAGGTACAGACACCAGAACATCAAGCTACTACAATCTGTCAATTTTCTTTAATAGATTTTCAACTTTATCGCTATAGCATAAGGCTCAAAGTTGATTGAGAAAAGATCAATGCTCATGGATGTATGGAATCCCCTACCACGCTGCCTCAAAGTCAAGCTTTGGTTTTTATAGACTGCACTTAACATATTAACTCCTACAAAAGTTATTTTTTGTAAACAAAACCCGGGTTTCGGAGATTTTCAAAAAATTCGAAATAACCTAAACACTAACCACTTTATTTTGTTTGACATTTCATACAAGAACGGCCATTATTGGACCTGCTGCAGCGTCAATAGTATATTTTTTTATTTATGAAACAGATTCGGTTACCACCTCGAACTGTAATTATGTATAGACTTTGTTTTTTTTTGTCTTAAAATCTAAAAAAAACGTTTCAATACATGTATTTATGACATTGACGACCGTAACTGGAATTGAATCAATTGAGTGCATTATCAAAATATTTTCTTTTTTTTACGATTTCGTAATCCCGGTTAGACTTTGTTGAAAAAATCAACCATTTTAAATGAAAAATTGGTTACGTTCTTTTGAGTACCTATAATACGATTAAAAGAAGTTAAATACAGTGAGCCCAAAAAAAACTACCTCCATTCAAGGTTATGAAACGGAACGTCATGTAAAGGGAATAAAACAATATCAACACTTTTTTACTTTAAATTAAATTCCCTGTTCAAAAATCAAATCCCCGACGCGTAATGTCGTAAAAAATTATTAAAATAATTACTATCATATTTTGATCTTGAGGCATGAGACTTTTTGGTACGACTTTTGGTCATTAATTGTCCTTTGACAGTGTCGGGTAGCTTGATGTGCTCGCAGTCAAGAAATCTAAATATTTTATTTCACATAAACCTACATAGGCACTAATTAAACGTCAAAAGACGGAAGCACGGTTCCAATTGGTCGTTTCCTATGAGAAGAACCAGCAAGAAACTTCACGGTTACTCTTATCAAAGTAATTGGCTTTTGTTACAATGTTAATAGGGTTCCGTAGTTTTAATTCCTGAATTCACGGAAACCTTTTTGGAATAAATATTTGGCTGTCGATGTCGTATACCCAAACGTCCTGTCTTTGGTATTGTTCGTCGAATCGTTGAGCTCCTCAAGTTCTGAGTTGAGCTGCACGATTTTTTACAAATGCGTGCACTGATTGGACAGATCCGCTCAATCTGTGTGGTTCTTTCCTCAAAAGACCATTTCAGACACCAATCTACATGGTCTTCACACGATCTGACCAAGATTTTGTCTGGACTTTAAAAGAGACTGTGACTTCTGAGTTTGTTTCGGCCTTTCTTCTCAGAATAGTCAGTTAGGAAACGCCGACCTCATCTAGTTTAAAAAAATATGATTGACGTGTAAAAGTGTTTGTACAAACCTACTTACGGAAATAAAATCATTTATCATTTATAGAAACATATGGAACTAGGTTCTTCAAAATGCACCAGAGAATTAGAGTCCAGAGAATTCTTTTGACGGCACGGTTGGCGCAGTGGTTAAGCGATGCCCTACGTGTCGCGGGTTCGATTCCTGCACGGAACAAATATTTGTATGACCTACAAGTAGTTGTTCCGGGTCTGGCTGTTTGTGTATGTGAGTTTAAATGTTTGTAAACGCACACACAATACAGGAGAAATTCCTAGTGTCCTAATCAGAAAGTTGAAGCTAGTTGCCCATTCCAAAACGTAGATCTCTAAGAAGAAGAATTTATCGACACCATTTTATTATATGCTTTTATGTATCTTGGGTTATCTCGACAACTGCAACACTCCTGCTTGTCCTGATAAGGACTTACTTACATTCTGCCACATCCATGTCTGACAACCAGTCTTACCGAGGGGTATCGTGTTACTCAGGTTGTGTTGAGGTCGGTAAAGCAGTTCCATGTGAAATACTGGTATTCACCTGCATCCGGTAAAGACTGGAAGCTGACCCTAGCATAGGCAGGTGAGATACGTCCAAGGAAGCTTCGCCTCACTTCATTCTTTATTCTATTTCGTCCTCCAAGAATGGAGGGACTGACAAATGTACTTTTTCTAATGTCTGTGTGTCCTCCTTCGACAGGTTGGCTGCCGTATCGATGGCTGTGTAGAGGTTGTGACTTTTTATTTAAATACGTTACCTTTCTTCTAGAATATTGGGCGGCTGTCAAATTATAGAGCGTTTTTGACACCTTCTGTCAGATTTTCATGACAACCGTCACAGAATGACAGAACAGCTTTCCTAGAAAGCCGTAGCTTTGCTGTTTCTTTTATTTCGATTCTTTGTTCGTCCGTTTTTTTTCTTTTCCAATGCCGCCATGTTTTTTGACGCCTCCTTTGATGTTTCTCTTGGATTCTTCTGAAGTCTTGTCATTGGCAATTTTTGTTTCTTTGTGTGTTCTCTGTTATCTGTGCTGTCGCCGTGTGTTGTCTTGATGTTAAACCTAATGATAAATGCATTAGACGGTATAACTGTCACACGCCTGTGTTTTTTAGGGTTCCGTACCCAAAGGGTAAAAACGGGACCCTATTACTAAGACTCCACTGTCCGTCTGTCTGCCACCAGGCTGTATCTCATGAACCGTGATAGACAGTCAGAATTTTCACAGATGATGTATTTCTGTTGCCGCTTTAACAACAAATACTAAAAACATAATAAAAAAATATTTATGGGGCCCATACACAAGCCTGTTTTTTTCGGCGTTTTTGCCTTGTGGTGCAGAACCCTTCGTGTGCGAGTCCGACCCGCACTTGGCCAGTTTTATGATATGGCGTAATTATATAAGACACTGTTGTTTTATTTCGAGATAAATTTAATTAACTATTTAAGTACACTAGATACATAAAATTTTGTAGTAATTTATAACCTTTGTTAACCAGAAATGTTATGTATAATTTCAACTTTATGCTGAAAAATTTGAACTTTGTGCTTACTTTAGAATAATTTAATTACTTTATCATTACGGTACTATGACCGAAAAAAGTTGCTGAAGGACTTAAAGTCCCTGGGCCCTTAGTCTGCTATTTTTATAAATTCGTCATTCCAACACGATCCCATTGTCATTTTGCTTATAGTTAGTAATCTGCTAAATTCATAATGGTCGATCATTGGTCGGTTAATACTCAATGGCACAGAACATATACCTACGATACTCGTAACGAATTAAAAGCAATGACTGCACAATGACGTTCTAATGGTAGATCACTGATCAAAGGAACTGTCAAAATTTTAGCAGATTACTTCATTTGTCATTATGCACGAGATGACCATTCTATGCCATTTCTTTCAATGGAGTGTCAGTGGTTGACCATTGGAAAGTCACAATGACGCCATTATATTATTAGATTACCAAACTTGTCAAAATCAACAATTATGAAATTCTGACACTATTGTAATAGCAGACTTGAGGCCCTGCTGGACTCCGGGCGATCTATCATTAGCCTTCGCTCGACCCGTCCGGCGGTTATTATTTAGCCACGAACCCCTCCGTCTTTGTAAACATATTAATAATGATATTTTAACAGCCTTGTTATACCGGTTACATACATGGCCATACGACCGCACAACAAACCAGTCTTGTAGACCTAGCTATTTCATTATTTGACAATATATTAATGTGTTGTGGATTACCTACTTAAATATGGTGTGATGTGGTCGTTATTCAATTATATGATCGTTCCTACAACGTTATTTTTAGTATAAGCGAAACCTGAATATAGTTTGTTCAGAATAAGTAACTGAATCTATTCCGATCATTTTTACCCCATGTTATATTTTGTCCCAAAAATATTTAAAAAGGGTTAAAAGTTGGACACCGAGCGACACTCCAATCTCCGCGCCGAACGGTTAGGTATAGTATTTTATCTATGGGAACCTAGGTCCTATTATCAATGAGCGCAAGACGGCGCGGCGCGGGTGAGCATGTTTTTGTACGGACAAACAGGTAACGCAAGCTTATAACTTTGTGATTTTTCATGATACAGTTTTGAAATTTTGTACATAGATTCTTTACATAAAAATACTAGACACGTGTTTCGGGTTTCGCATTCGTTGTATACTGTAACTAGCTGACCCAGCGAACTTCGTGCTTCCTCAGAACCAATAAATGTTGCGCTAACTTGGAAAGAACAGTTATCAACGAAAGAAAATTTTTTTTTTTCGAAACCAGTCAATTCGTTCTCGAGATATCATCAAAAAAGCCGTTCCATACAAAATGTATGAGAAAATTAGTTATGTAACTTAATTTTTTTTTTTCGTGAATTTTTTCCATGTTTTAATAGTTGTTCTGCTGTTTGGGGCGGATACAAATCCCACAAATCAAAGACCATACAAATCCATACAAATCGGTCCAGCCGTTCTTGAGATATAAATGGTGTAACTAACCCGACTTTGCTTTAGTTATAATACCTATATAGATGAATTAACCGTGGCTAAATAATAACAGCCGCACAGGTCGATCGATTTGCCGCGGTTGGTCTGTGGATGGGTGACCATCTTTACATACCGAGACCCCTCCGTGCCTCGGAAAGCACGTTAAGACCTCGACTTTGACAGTCGTTACGGGTCGTCACAAGCCCGAAAGTCTGACAACCAGTCTTACCAAGGGGTATCGTATTACCCAATAACTGGGTTGTGGAGGTCAGATAGGCAGTCGCTCCATGTAAAATACTGGTATTCAGCTGCATCCGGTTAGACTGGAAGCCGACCCCAACATAGTTGGGAAAAGGCTAGGCAGACGATGATAGATGAATTGATAACACACTCGTTACGTCGAAATTATCACGCGTCATTGTCATTATACAGGGTGATTGGAAGATGGGTGCAAAGCTTTAAGGCCAAGATAGTACAGGCAATTCAGAACCATTTAAGCCATGGTTGTCTTAGACGAAGTCTTACCACTTTTTTTTTACCAATTTCTTAAGATTTTTTTCGAAAATTCCCAAAGTTTTAACTAAACTACTTATTTATGGCCAAATTGAATGATAAACGAATTCATTTTTATTGTATTTAATTAAAGTAATGTGCAAGCAATCTAGCAAAACATGTTTTAGGCCTCTGTGTCGTTAGACATTTTTTTTACAGATATTTAAAGTTCATAACAAATTTTAAAATTCATAAATACTTTTTGTAAACCTTATTTTAAAAATAACGGAGCGTGCTTTTTTTGTTCAAACCTTTTTGAAAACATGCTTGATAATCGCTCTTTCTTTTGAGGTAACATTTACGCAGATATCTTACAAATTATTGAAATTAGAACCTAAAAACCAATTTAAGGGAGAAATTTTAAATTTTAGGCAGTCTAAATAAAACAACATTTGAATTAAATTTATTTATGTTTCATGGTCAAATTGTTGTCCGTGATTCCTAATACAAGCACGGCTCCGTCTTCTCACTTCTGTTGTTGTTATTTTCAACATCATATCTCCAGATTCATTGTTTCAAACTCTGAATTCATTCTCTCTGTCAGTTCTTCTCTCGTGTTTATTTCAACATTCGTATACACCAGCTCCTTGGCCCGGCCCCACATGAAAAAGTCCAGCAGGGTCAGATCTGGTGAGCGAGCGGGCCAAGGGATGAGTCCATCTCTGCCAATCCAGCTGTCAGGAAAACAATTATTTAAGTGTTCCCTTACATTTAACATCCAATGCGTTGGACAGCCGTCTTGCTGAAAGATGACTGTACTGTCTCTTGCGAATATCGGGACACCGGTTTCCTCTATCAGCTCTGGTAAATCCACTTGTAGAAAGTGCAAATCATTTTCACCATTGAAAGTCTCCGGTAAGAAGTGGGGCCCAATCAACGTCCTGCAAATTACTCCAGCCCAAACATTGACAGAGAATTTCCTCTGAAACGACACCTGCTTCTTAAAATGTGGATTGTTGTCTTTGGCGGCCCATTCATGAAGGTTATGAAAGTTTGTAATGCCCTCCCTAGAAAATTTGAATTTGAAATCAATCTTGTGGACGGATGAAAGCAAATTTTCTAGGGAGGGCATTACAAACTTTCATAACCCACACAACACATGGGGAACACTTAAATAATTGCTTTCCTGACAGCTGGATTGGCAGAGATGGACCCATCCCTTGGCCCGCTCGCTCACCAGATCTGACCCTGATGGACTTTTTCGTGTGGGGCCGGGCCAAGGAGCTGGTGTATACGAATGTTGAAATAAACACGAGAGAAGAACTGACAGAGAGAATGAATTCAGAGTTTGAAACCATGAAGCTGGAGATATGATGTTGAAAATAACAACAACAGAAGTGAGAAGACGGAGCCGTGCTTGTATTAGGAATCACGGACAACAATTTGACCATGAAACATAAATAAATTTAATTCAAATGTTGTTTTATTTAGACTGCCTAAAATTTAAAATTTCTCCCTTAAATTGGTTTTTAGGTTCTAATTTCAATAATTTGTAAGATATCTGCGTAAATGTTACCTCAAAAGAAAGAGCGATTATCAAGCATGTTTTCAAAAAGGTTTGAACAAAAAAAGCACGCTCCGTTATTTTTAAAATAAGGTTTACAAAAAGTATTTATGAATTTTAAAATTTGTTATGAACTTTAAATATCTGTAAAAAAAATGTCTAACGACACAGAGGCCTAAAACATATTTTGCTAGATTGCTTACACATTACTTTAATTAAATACAATAAAAATGAATTCGTTTATCATTCAATTTGGCCATAAATAAATAGTTTAGTTAAAACTTTAGGAATTTTTGAAAAAAATCTTAATAAATTGGTAAAAAAAAAGTAGTAAGACTTCGTCTAAGACAACCATGGCTTAAATGGTTCTAAATTGTCTGTACTATCTTCGCCTTAAAGCTTTGCACCCATCTTCCAATCACCCTGTATATTAAAAAATGGTAGGTACAGTTGCATCTGGTTAGACTGGAAGCCGACCCCAACATAGAACTTGGGAAAAGGCTCGGGAGAAAGATGAGATCGGATATCATCCAACTGCTACCAGCCACGAAGTCCGTAAATCGTCTGCCTAAGGAGGCCTGGGGGGCCTGACGTTTGCCGGTGTAACCAGTTATAAAAAAAAAGTGTAAAGTGTCTCATAAGTTCTTGGTTTATCTTTCAGAGAGAGGGATGCGGTTGGGCCAACCCCGATGGTGCTGATCTGCGAACCACTGGAGAAACCAATGGAGAGACCAAATTCGGAGAGTTCCCGTGGATGGTCGCTATTCTCAAGTTAGTATACCTGCTTGTTTTTTAATTAAGTTGAGGTATAGCCAAAGAGAAAAAAACCACTAGAGAGCGTATAGGCCGATTTCTTCGAAGCACACGACTCACTACCGCGGGCCTATGCCTGTCGTTAGGGCTGCATTAAGGGAAAATAGTCGATATCGATAAAATGGATTTTAACATTATGATGAAAAATACTCAATTAAAATCATAGAAATAATATTTAATCAAAATCAATCAATTAAAAAAAAACATGTATCGTGTGAATTGAATAAAGATTGTATTCATTTTAATTTTATTATTTTCGATAATTATTATCAACTTTCAGCTATTAAAGGTAACATGTTGACAAATGCGTGCACTGACTGGACAGGTCCTCTCAATCTGTGAGGTTCTTTCCTCAAAAGACCACCTCAGACATCGATCTACATGGTCTTCATATAACCTGACCAAGATTATGTCTGGACTTTAAAAGAGACTGTGACCTCTGAGTTTGTTTCGGCTTTTCTTCTCAGAGTAGTCAGATAGGAAAAGCCGACTTCATCTAGTTTAAAAAAAAAACATGATTGACGTGTAAAAGTGTTTGTACAAACCTACTTACAAAAAATAAAATCATTTCAAATCATTTCATTTCATTTCACATCAGCATTATATAGGGTGACTGGTAATTAGTGACGGATACTTAAACACGTGATTTTACTCATCATTATGAACAACTTTTACTATGGGACCAAACCAGAAATCGTGAAAAAAAAACAGCTGTTCTCTACATTTTGACGAGCTAGACGAACATAAATGTAGGGAACAGCTGATTTTTTTTTCGCGATTTCAGGTTTGGTCCCATAGTAAAAGTTGTTCAATTACCAGTCACCCTATAGAATTGTCTAATACAAGAACGAGACTTTTCCAAAAGAAAGACATCAACGCGCAACTCAAAAGTGTGCTCGTTTACCCCGCCAGCCACAATTTAAATAGACCCCTGCGGTGGCTCATATCAAAAATAATTTAAATTTCGTATTTTTTACTTACCGATGAAAAGTTATGCCATCCTTTTTGGAACTGGAGACGTAAGCTCGGGTACGGAGAGACGTAAGCGTGGGGACGACGAGCCGTAAGCGCGGGGACGACGAGCCGTAACGCATCGCACCGCGGTTCGTGTGTCCCGAGGCGAGGCGATTATGTTACGATTCCGATTAGTGTGCGTTGCAGTAGGGAGTTTCATACGAAGAATACTGAACGGCTCGAGTTGATACGGTGCCGATCCCTTTCCGGTTTGATACGTGTTCCTACGTGATATGAACTTAAAGGTGAAAGCCAATTCCCGTGACTAAAAACGCTCAAAATCTAGTCGCGATCTCATCTCGGCTACAATCAATGTCAAAAACTTGTCAAAAAAGTAGGAAAAGAGGTATTTTTGACAGATGAGGCTCCTCTGAACATGCCGTAGACAGAGTAATCTATAGACTCATGGTATCCATGTCACCGAAAGGGACAAAAAATTCCGGCAATCTTCATCAAACTATCATTTTTACAGCTTATTACACTGCACCTTACCATTTTCACAGTTACGCAAATGTACTATTATTGAATTTTGCACGAAAAAGATCTTATTTTCCGTTTAATCGCAATGTAGTTTTTATTATTTCATTCATAATTTTTAGTATTTCATTCATAAACGTCAAACTTGTTGTGCACATTGATGTGCTTAGCCGACACGCAGTAAGGGACAGAAATATTCTTACTCTGTCTCTTTTCTTTGCTAGTGACGTTAATATATTTCTCTTCTTCTTGTGCGAATGAAAAAGAAGATATGCAGCAGTCTATAGTTTACTCTGTCTACGGAACATGCACATTGTCTCTCTGTGCCATCGTAGCTCCTAAATAAATGGTCTGATTTCAACGCGGTTGTTTTATTGACATTGTATTACAGTGTTCCTGCGGATGGCGGTGAAATATCGTCATTGTAAGTACATAATAGTTAGGTGAAGTAAGTATAGAGGGCGCTAATGATGCACTATGAGTGAAGTTGAATTTCTCTTTCTTACACACAGCTGACGTATATCGTTCCCTCTTACACTTGTTCAAGTCTGGTTATCTGAACTGGGGTCTACTCCGAAGCGGTTAACCACCGTATCGGCCGAATGTTCGGTAATTTTCTACTACCTTTCATTTCCTATATTGACTATAGGTCTCGACCAAACTGTGCCAATCCGAACCTTTTTAGAACCCTTACCCTTTTTTTTTTAATTCGTAGTAGGACAACAATATTCGAATCAGAAAATGACCGAACATTCGGCCGACACGACAATCAACCACTTCGGAGTAGACCCCCTGCTGTCTGGATTCGGTCGTCTTCTTTTTTTTTTAAGACCTTGCTGTAGATTAGCTTAAATGAGATAGTGATAATCTTTATCAGTGATTTGTAAACTGGTACGCACGATACTTTTCCAGTGTAAGTTGACTTCTCATTGCACGAAAAGCCAATGTGAGGTCGGGTAATACTGGAAATTTATAGCTTGTTAAAATGTCGTCGTATATCATGTGCTGTCTAATGTGGTCAGGAACCACTTTTTCAAGAAATCGTACAGTGACAGCCGTTTTGTTGGGCCACACAGGTCAGACAAAAAGTTTGTACACGCGAAGGAGATGGAGAAAATATATTTCTGTCTCGTTTACTCTTACTGCTAGATCTTTTTGGTGTGTCCTCAGACAATACAGTGAAGCATGCAAAAACTACACCTCCGCTCTGTGCTTGACAGCCCTCTGTCATGGTATTTTATTTGGTCTGAGGGTGTGTCCTTGTGTCCTTGCTATGCTTTCTCTACGCTTGCTGGAGTTTAGACCATGGACTTTTTTATAAATTCGCGTTTGACCACTATCTGAGCTGAAGGTGCATAGCATAATTAGCTTCTACTCTTCGAGAGGGAGTGGGCTGTAATCTACTACGCGGGCCGAGTGCTGGTTGGTAAACGTCCCACGTCTTCGAGTTTTTGGTTCTAGGACATGCCGGTTTCCTCAAGATGTTTTCCTTCACCGTTTTGAGGGTAGTAGTGATTTTTCTAAATTTTTCTGCTCCACGACGTAAATAACGCAATGAATGTTGCCGAACAGAGGGGCCCAAGTCTGCTATTTTTATAAATTCGTCATTCCGACATGATCCTATTGTCATTTTGCAAAAAGTTGGTAATCTGCTAAATAATGGTCGATCATTGGTCGGTCAATGGCACCATAATACGATACTCGTAAAGAATTAAAAGCAATGACTGCACAATGACGTTCTAAGGGTAGGTCACTGATCAAAGGAACTGTCAAAATTTTAGCAGATTACCTCTTAAGCCAGTCATTCATTTGTCGTTATGTACGACATTACCATTCTATGCCATTTCTTTCAATGGAATGTCAGTGGTTGACCACTGGAAAGTCATAATGACGCCATTCTTCCAAAAAAACTACAAAGTGAAAATAACTTTAATTTCCGAAGTCTGTGTCAAAAAACGAAAATGCGGAACCAACGACACCGACTTTCGAAGTTAAAGTTATTTAGCACTTTGTAGTGTTTTTTTTTTAAGTCGGTTAGCCTGTTTTCCCCATCACATATTCCACTCCTAACAAGTCCCTCTTCTTCTCAGGATCGCGCCAGTCAACGAGAATGAACCGGACGGCATGAAACTCAACGTCTACGTCGGAGGAGGTTCCCTGATCCACCCAAGCGTGGTCCTCACTGCTGCTCATTACGTCGCCAGTGCCAAAGCTCTGAGGATCAGAGCCGGGGAATGGGACACACAGAACACTAAGGAGATTTATCCCTTCCAAGACAGGGATGTGGCAGATGTTGAGACGCATAAAGACTTTAATAAAGGTAAGTCGAAAGGTTTTGGAGTGGCGACCGCGTACCGGAAGACGTAACGTTGGAAGGCCTCCCACAAGGTGGTCCGACGACCTTGTGAAGGCTGCGGGAATCCGCTGAACGCGGGAAGCATATAACTGGGCGCAGTGACGACGCTTGGGGGACGCCGATGTCTGGCAGTGGACGTCTTTCGGCTGAAATGATGATGATGATGAAGTCAATAGGAACAGCCAAATGAAAAAAAATGGTTGCCTGTAAAGTCGGTTTTACGGGCGAAGATTTTACGTGACAACGACCGATCATCCGATCATAGTTGAGTGGGAGAGAGACGCAAGGCATTCGGCGGGCCTCTCTCTCGTTCGGTGACTCATCGTAACGTTACCGAGCGTTACACTTTTTCATAAGTGACTCCCAGTCGCAACCTAATTTAAGACGTTGTCACGTCAAAATTTTGTTATGTCAAACACTTCTTATCATAGCCTTCAAACCTGGATTCTTCGTAAGAGCTGGCAGGGTACACTCACATTGGTCACTTTTTACCAGACTGCAGAACTACTGCTGTATCTAACCTATATAGCTCAAGAGATTGTTTATTTATTTAAACGCGCTAATCTCTGTAACTCCTGTCGGATTTGAAAAAATATTTTTGCACATCATAGCCCAATATTTGAGGAAAGTTATAGGATAAATTTTTAATTACGCTACGACCCTTTAGGAGCCAAGCAAAAAGAAAAAAAAAAGCCAGTCAGAACACTGAGGGAATTCGCGGGCTGAAGCTAGTAGTGGATAAAACCCAGGAACCAATAAGGCTTAGCCCGCACTTGCGACCATTAGACAAACGAGTCAGTCACAATAACTTACCGCCTGGTTGTATACGAAGGGTTAAACCCGCATTTCGCCAGTTATATGGAACGCGAAGCAGGAACTCACATCACACTAATATTATAAAGGCGAAAGTTTGTGAGTGTGATGTGTGTTTATATGTTTGCTACTTCTTCACGCTCAAACAGCTGGACCAATTTTGATAAAGTTTTCTATGGAGTTAGCTGACACCCTGGATTAACATATAGGGTGACTGGTAATTAGTGACGGATACTTAAACACGTGATTTTGATGTATGAATGAAATGTAGGGAACAGCTGATTTTTTTTTCGCGATTTCAGGTTTGGTCCCATAGTAAAAGTTGTTCATAATGATGAGTAAAATCATGTGTTTAAGTATCGGTCACTAATTACCAGTCACCCTATATAGACTACTTTTTATCCCGATATTACCACGGGATCGACATTTACGCGGGTGAAACCGCGGGGCGCAGCAGCTACTCTTATTATAAATGCGAAAGTGTGTTTGTTGATGTGTCAAATCCTTTTTTCACGCAACAAAAGAGATAAGTTTAGGGCCCGGGTAGTCACAGAACTTTTAATCGCTAGAAAATTCCCGTACCAAGCCACAGGCAACTGCTAGTAGGAACCCAAGACCCTGATAACCGTGTTAACCAAATTCTACTTCTCTTTCAGGCAACCTGTTCTACGATATCGCCGTCCTGTTCCTAGTTTCGCCAGTAGACTTAGCTCCTAATGTGCGCGTGGCATGTCTACCACAGCCCAAGATGAAACAAGACGACGGCACCAGGTGCTTCGCGACAGGATGGGGTAAAGACGTGTTCGGAAAGGAGGGACGCTATCAAGTTATTTTGAAGAAGGTTGGTGACATTCGGAACCTATTTTTGGAGTGAAAACTTCAGGCAGCGCTTTGCGCTTTTTCTGAATAATAAACGAAATTGAACTAGCCTCGAATCGGCACTCTAATTGCTCACGCTATCATTCGCAATCTGTCACACTTCACACTGATATTATCTATAATGGTTTTGTATGGAGGTAGCTGACACCCTGGATTAACATATAGGCTATATAAATGAGGCCCTGCTGGGGAGACTCTCCAGATCGGCCACCTATAAAACCTTATATCTTTTGAACCAGTGATCGACAAATACTGATATTTGGCGACAAATTTCCGTTCAGTTAACCGCCTGGCCTTTGGAAGTAGTGCTCGCCTCGCTTCGCTCTCTCGGCTCGCACGCGGTTGATCACAGTTCTAACCTCACCTAACCCATTTGGTCGGGGTGCCCTAGCTTAGTTACCTCGACCAATTCCGCTCGCGCGTGATTAGTTACAGCGGTGCTATTCTGTAAAAATCTCACCGTGAAAACTTAGGTGAAGTGCGCGTGCAGTGAACTGTCAATAGTGTCAATTCCTAGCAAAACAAACTCACTTCACCTAAGTTTTCAAGGTGAGATTTTTACAGAATCGACCGGAAGTTCCACAATCTAAACTAATCTAATTGAATATCATTCAGGTCGTTAGTTGAAAGGCCGCCGGCGATTATTTTATTTCAATGTTAAAATCGCTTTTAAAGTTTCGTCCCGATTCACCCCGTTTGACGGAGTCGACAAATGCGATCATTTGTTATTGTTAATGGCGCCATTCTCCCGGCTTTTGTTTTATCTATCATAATTCATAACATACTGAACCGCCGAGCTCAGTCGCGGTGGACAATCGACCGTCGTCCCCGGGACGTCACGTTCGGTTCGAATAAGTAACGTCCCGGTAACGGCTGCGGTGGACAAACGCCCTTAGAAGGTTCAAATCCCGTCCAAATTGACAGGCAGTTGTTTTAACCTAATAAATCTTCTCTTCCAGATCGAGTTACCAGTAGTTAAGCACGATAAATGCCAGACAGCACTTCGCAAGACCCGTCTAGGCAGGTTCTTCCAGCTGCACTCCAGTTTCATGTGCGCTGGTGGTGAGCCTGGCAAGGATACCTGCAAGGGAGACGGTGGATCACCGCTGTCTTGTCCTATTGAGGTAAGATAAAATAATATTTTTGTTGGTCATTTATTTAATCGAACCCCAAATAGTTTGTATTTTGCCCCTTTATTTATAAACAGACTTTCAAACGCCAAAAATGTATGGTTTAACGGATTATGACTACTTGATGCCCTAAGCAGTCCACGCCTGTAGGCCCTCCTATCCACTAGTCGCCTCGTATTTTTCCAAAACATCGACGAGCGATTTGTAAAGATTGGCGCACATCTCTAGAGTGACTTTTGGGTCTTGTAATATCTTGCTGATAAACAGTCTTGCCTTTCATGTGCTAGCAAATACTGTTTCGGTGCTGTTTCTGCCTTATGGTGCCCCCCGAGACGTGATGCCCTAAGCAATTGCTTAATTTGCTTATGGGCTAATCCGGCTTACAGCGAAAAACTCAGCTCTTGCGTATTTTCAAAAGTCCTTCCTTAACGTACGTAACGACGACGTAGCGTTGGAAGGCCTCCCACAAGGTGGTCCGACGACCTTGTGAAGGCTGCGGGAATCCGCTGAACGCGGGAAGCATATAACTGGCCGAAGTGACGATGCTCTGGGGACGCCGATGTCTGGCAGTGGACGTCTTTTGGCTGAAATGATGATGATTTTAAGTCGCTGTACCCCCAATAAACTATTCCTAATTCATTTTTTCCTCTTCCACAGTACGAAAAGGATCGTTATGTTCAAAGCGGCATCGTCGCGTGGGGCATAGGATGTGGTGAAGACGGAACCCCTGGCGTGTACGTCGATGTGTCCGTCCTGAGGGATTGGATCGACGACAAGGTTGCTGGAAAGGGCTACGATCCTAAGACATATACTTATTAGGAGAAGATTATTAAAGGCAGTGGTTTGAAAATGTTTTAATCTAGCTGCAACCATGCACCCTGCGAAAATCGTCACAGGAAAACATGACGTAGGGATTTTTATCAGTCTTTTTAAACTATAACTAGGTACGTTTTTTCAGTATAATTATGTTCATTTTAAAAGCTTATTAGATCTTGTGCACTCTATGATATTTTTCGAACTCCAAGTGACAGCGAATGTCAAACCTTAGTATGCGGCCCGGCAAGCTAAGTGCGGCCCAATTTAGTCAATACGGCCCGTCTTAGCGCTTCCGAACTTGTCACAAAACTGTATTTTTAACCACTGTCTAGTAAAAACTATAAAATATGCTCAATTTTACTTCTAGCACTGATTTTTGCCAATAATAAATTGATAATATGCATTGTACAGACGCCAGCAGGTCAACCTACCCGAAACTGTCAGATTTTCCCAATCAACCTTGAACCTTATGCTTTAGCAATAAAGTCGAAAATCTATTAAAGAAATCTGACAGATTGTAGTAACTTGATGTGTTTGGCGTCTGTACCTATCTATTCATAAATTAAATTGTGATTTTTTACTTCTGAAATTTTTTAAACACGTTTTGAATGTTACCTTTTTTTAAAATGTATGAAGGTGTATCTAAGTTTGGATTCAAATAATTGTTAAATCAAACTTAGACATGCTTAATTTACAATTACCTTATGAGATTTTACTTTGCGTCTAAAGCCTACTCAATGTTTTTAAGAAAAAAATACTTTAAGAATACAATGTCGTTTTTTTTGCCATACCAATCCCCTTTCAAGGTCGCTCAGCGCGCTATGGAATATAGATAAAATCAGACATTAGTTACAGTACATTGTTTGCAGAGCAAGCAAACTGAAGTGGCAGTGGGCTAGCTATGTTTGTCGATGGACCGAAGGCCGGTGGGGCAGATAACTCCTGGAGTGGAGAGTGGAGAGAATTTGTCGGTCACTGGTTCAAAATACATAAAGGTTTATAGGTGTAGGTATAGTCCTAGAGCTAGATCGAAGAGTTCACGAAAAAACTCTTCGACTAGCTCTTGGACTATACCTCACTAATTGAACTCATTATATCTCCTAAACTAAGAACCGATTAAATCTGTGACTTGGCGACTGATTGGCGACAAAATATGGGAGAAAACAGATCTTCGCTAGATGCCCTAGTTTTTGAGATATAATTGTGGCCCTGTTGGGGAGACTCTCTCCAGATCGGCCACCTATATACCCATATATCTTTTGAACCAGTGACCGACAAATTCTGATATTTGGCGACAAATTTCGACTAATTAGCGACAAATTTTTTGTTATCAAAATTTAAATCCCTGATGGTGGCTCTGCCAGTCAGTGACACGACTAGCTCTTGGACTATACCTCACTAATTGAACTCATTATATCTCCTAAACTAAGAACCGATTAAATCTGTGACTTGGCGACTGATTTCGACTAATTGGCGACAAGATATGGGAGAAAACAGATCTTCGCTAGGTGCCCTAGTTTTTGAGATATAAATGTGGCCCTGCTGGGGAGACTCTCTCCAGATCGGCCACCTATAAACCCTTATATCTTTTGAACCAGTGACCGACAAATTCTGATATTTGGCGACAAATTAGCGGCTAAATTTTTGTGTTATCAAAATTAAAATCCTTGATGGTGGCTCTGCCAGAGTCAGTGACACAAAGGCTAAGGTAAAAACCAGATTCCAAAACTTTAACTGCTGTAAAACGAGTTTAAGCTTTTGGTCATAACTCGACAATGTTCTCTTTCTGTATACCTAATGGTCAAAAGAAAACAGAACCTAGTCAAGGTAGGGCGTCAAATAAAACTTACAGGATCGCTTCGCTCGCTCTTGCATTCTCTTGATTCTTGAGCTTTTCTTCATAAGTCGACAAAGCAAGTATTTCCTAGTTATTTTGGAATTATCAAAAGAAAACCTAACCTTTTCAAGTGTGCAAAATTTTCGAGGTCGCTTCGCTCGCTCTTGCATTCTACATTCTCATAGGCTTTCCTGTATAAGTCGACAATGTAACTCCTATTTCTGTTTGAAAATATAAAACAAAACCTAACTTAGCCGAGACGGGTTGTTAAAATTTTTCGAGCACGCTTCGCTCGCTGTTCTTACCCTACATGATCTACGGTTGTCTGATACAAAAAATGCTGCGAGCAATTTAGCAGCATTATTAAGTAACTAGCTATCTGACCTCTACGACCTAGTTATTGGGTAACACATATCCCTTGGACTAGGACTGGTTGTCAGACTTTTGGGCCTCTGACTACCCGTAAAGACTGTCAAAGATCTAGGAATGACAATCGAGACCACCAAGGCTTTACGTGGTTTCCGAGGATGATTAAAATTAAAGCTCATTACAATATTATAAGCTTTATTATCTATATCAATAACCAACATTTCAACTATATTATTAGTACCTACATTAGGAACGCACATTTGAAAATTCAACAAAAAAAAACAACACAAAATAAAAGAAAAATATTTTGGTCTCACGATTTAATACTTCGAAAAAACAATAAAATAATTCCGAAAACAACTATTTACAAATGAAAGTTAATAAAGAAAAAGTGTAATTATGCTTAGAGCTAAGAAAACTATGGTTTAAAAATCTGACAAACGAGTTTCACGTCATATTTGGCCAACACTTTTTCCACAAGCCAATGTTGGTACAAACCATTGCTTCGAATGTTGCCATATTAAAAAAAATCGCCAAATATTACGGAAAACTAGCTACAAAAAATTGAAATACTTGAACATCACTTAAAACGAAGATGCAACTCTTATAAATACTTTGTTTATTATAATTTCTATATATTTACCAACTTTCTGGAATGGACTATAACACAATTCAAATTGGCACTAGTATGGAGGGATCTTTTTTAGGGTTCCGTAGTACCTACAAGGAACCCTTATTCTTTATTACTCTTGTTCACACCCTTGGTTAACTGCGAAATTACTTATATATTGTAATCCATTATTACCAGACCACGTGTATTACGGCCCACTCCCTCACCAAGAGGAGGCCTGAGTCCCAGCAGTGGGAACATTACAGGCTGTTTATTACATAATGTATATTGCATGAAATCTCAAATATGTAAAGTAGTAGTAGACCGTTATTTTTTGACGAGTACTTTTTGTTTTAGGCAATGCGGCCCGCTGGTCAGATTTATGCAGCCCATTGATCTTTTTCGTGCGGCCCGTCCGACAGTAGTCTTTTTAAAGACACTAATATTTTTAAGGTAATTTGAATAAGTAAAATTACTAAACATTTGTTTATTTTACTTTTGTGTTCGGGCCCAAAGATGATGATAAAAGTAAGGTTGTGGCAGAAGACTCGTCAAATTCAGGGCTATTATTTCTCTAATACTATGCGTTTAATACAAGCTCAGAACAATATCGTTGTAGTTTTCATACTGGAAGTTAATTCGCGTTTTATTTAAAATTTAAGGCCATAGTTTCTATAATAGGCTATTTTGTATACTCTGACAATGCATGTTGAGTTTAGAAATATAGGTTATGTCGGTTATTTTAATAGATTTATAGGCAGTTTCAAAGTTACTTATATACGTAATTAATACTCTTGGGACCCGCCGAGCAATCCCGTGCGGCCTCCTTCGACTTTTGCGGCCCGATGGTCAGACGGGAAATTTTTACACTCAATATGCATTGTCTAAGTTTAATTATCTATTTATAAATATATTATTCACACCCACATTTAATAGTTTTTTTGTATCTGTAGGCACATTATCGGTTCTCGAACATTCTTAACATTATTATCTACATAATTAGTATACATAAGCAATTTTTATATAAGTAAGCAAATACGCAGAAAGAGTATATAGTTGCGTTTTCAACATCGAATAAAAACTATAGACGAGTTTTTAAAATTTAAATTTAGTGTCAAATGAAAAATCGATGTCAAAAATCGAATTTAGAATTGATCGATTTAGTCTTTATCTATTGTCTATGCGTAGAGGCACCGTTTTTCTAATCGTATTAAATATATCGAAAACATTTCTTAGTTTAATCGACTATTATTAACAACAATAAATAGTTTTGGAATCAATTTGAGCTCAGGAGACGAACTATAGTGGTTTTACTACGGCACCAGTTTTTGACGTCTGCAAGACGTCAGTATTTATAAAAATACGATGTTTTAGTTAAGATAACATAACCATTTAGTGAGAGAAAGAGAGAAAAGACGACCTTACACAAAATAGTCTTCGATAAAATGCAATAACAATAAAAATATTAAAAAAAGAAAACAGTCCCACAAAATAAATACTCCGAAAAATATTGCACTCACTCAATTGATTCTAATTACAAAATTGCGCTGAATATAATACATAAATAAGACATACAAAAAAAATATATATCCCAAAAAGAGGCATGCAGGAAATACAAAAAAAAAAATTACCATAGACTGATTGCTCTCTCACTAACCGCTAAAACATCGAATCCTTTTTCAAACTTACTCCCCAGCATTAATCGTGATAGTTTTGCCTTTAGGATCATCGAAACGGTCCATGGTTCTAATGTCCAGCATCATCATGATACCGTAGAATGTGATGGCCAGGAGAATGAAGACCACCATGAGTCCGGACCAGATAGGTGCGGAGAAGAATCCGACGCAATGGAACGAGTCACCAAACTCTTGAGTCGTGTTGGTTTCGAAGAATGGCTGGATCTGTGGATGATATATTAATATTATTAGACTGCCCAGTTGGTCTCGTGGTTGCAAGCGCGACTGCTGAGCGTGGGGTCCTGGGTTCGATTCCCGGGTCGGACAAAGTGTTATTGGGTTTTCCATTAGGAATTCCATAGTAACAATTCAAAATTTGGAAGTTGGCGGTTTAATACCCCCGTGCCTCGGAAAGCACGTAAAGCCGTTGGGTCCTGCGCCTGAACTCTCCCCGGTCGTGTCGGATTGCCGTCCCATCGGACTATGAGAGTAAAGGAACAAAGAGTGCACCTGTGTTTGCGCACTCACTTGTGCACTATAATATCTCCTGTGTAGGTACGCAGGAGATATTATAGTGCACAAGTGGCTAATCTCCATTGAGATTGACCACCGTGACCGAAAACGGTCGGGGAGGCTTATTAATGTTATTTAGCTTTTTTAAGGCGAAAGCGCCAGGGTAGCCCGCGTAGTCGCGTTAGTCATTAAAGTTATCAAAACAACTCTCTAAGACCATGTAATCCCCAAGAATGACTATTTCATGAAATCTTGACATTTGGGGATTACATGGTCTTAGAGAGTTGTGTTGATGAATTTTATTAATTATTATAATTCTGTAAATACATATTTGTTACGACCGCGAATCATATTTTAATCAACGTACAACTTAATACTGACCAGCAAATTGCAAAAAACCTAAAAAAAATTGAATTTCGCGGGCTACCCTGGCGCTTTCGCCTTAAGTGGCTGGTGGCTGGTGGCTAAGTAATAACAGCCGCACGGGTCGATCAGGTTAATCTACGCTTGATGAGGGTTAGTTCGTGGATGGGTGACCCTCTTTGCATGCCAAGACCCCTCTGTGCCCGGAAAACTCGTTGGTACCGGCTGTCATTTGTGGACCTTTGACAGTCGTTACGGATCGTCAGAAACCCGCAAGTCTGACAACCAGTCTTACCAAGGGGTATCGTATTACTCTACAACCCACTAATGGGTTGTAGAGGTCAGATAGGTAGTCCCTCCAAATAAAATACTGGTATTCAGGTGCATCCGGTTAGACTGGAAGCCTACCACAACATAGTTGGGAAAAGGCTAGGCAGATGACCTCCACAACCCAGTTACTAGGTAATACAATACCCCTTGGTAATACTGGTTGTCAGACTTGCGGGTTTCTAAGAATATTTTCGAAAAATAGTGTTGCAGCCAAATTAGACCGATTTTAAATTTTCCATAGAAACAAAGATTTACAGTTGTCTTTTTTTAAATAAGACAATATTTCGAAATGTCCTAGAAGGCATGTCCTAGAACCAAAAATTCGAAAGAGATTGTGTCATTACCCCAACCGGCACTGGGCCCGCGTGGTAGATTACGGCCCATTCCCTCTCACAAAGAAGAAGGCTGTGTCCCAGCAGTGGTAACGATATAGAGTGCTTATGTAAACTTTATAATTGAAAAAAAAAAATTGATATACCTTCAGATCCTCAAAGCTGACGTAGTAGTTCTTGGGCGCAGTCTCATTACCGAATGTGACGTGCTGTGCGCACCGGTAGGAGAAGCCAAGGATAGCAAACACGCCCTCTTCGGATGGGTACAGGACATCAGTCACAGCTCCCATGGTTAAGACGACATTCTCTGTGGATAGTGGGAGAATTCGAGAGGTTATAATTATTAGTCTTGTGTTAATGGTTTCGGCATATCCCCGACACTTCTTCAATACTAAATTATGTCAATTAACGTGTCAAACTACTTTGGCGCGCAGTGTTCCCAATTATTCATACTAATATTATAAAAAAATTAGCATCGCCACGCGGTTTCATCCGCATATGTGTCGATCCCTTGGGAGTGTCGGGTTAAAAACTATCCTATGTCCCTTCCCAGGACTCAAACTATCTCTATACCAAATTTCATCTAAATAGGTTCAGCGGTTTAAGCGTGAAGAGGTAACAGACAGATAGGCTAATTTAATTTGACCATATAAATTCGATTTCGCCGCCCGGCCTGTGCAGAATCATGCCGAGTCGAACAAGTGTATAACTCGCCTTAAACAGCTTTTTATTGATTAAAACCTCCTTCCTTCGTATTTGGACTAATGCCAAAGTGTCTACTTCAGTTGAATCTATGCTAAGATGAAAGGCTCAAGAGATATCTTGTTAGTCTTTTCTTTTATGCAACAAATTGGTAAGTCTAAGTACTTATTCAGGTAAGTTTATAACTTTTTTTTTTCTCACGCCTAGCGATTAAAGTTGTTTTTTTTTTATATTATTATGATAACCCGTGGACAGTGTTGTGGGTTACATTATTAGCAAAATACAAATATTGTTATACTAGTTTTAAGTTTTCATAATCTAACTGTTTGCTGTTCCTCTTAATAAAAAAAAATGGTTGCCTGTAAAGTCGGTTTTACGGGCGAAGATTTTACGTGACAACGACCGATCATCCGATCATAGTTGAGTGGGAGAGAGACGCAAGGCATTCGGCGGGCCTCTCTCTCGTTCGGTGACTCATCGTAACGTTACCGAGCGTTACACTTTTTCATAAGTGACTCCCAGTCGCAACCTAATTTAAGACGTTGTCACGTCAATAAAAAATAAGTAGGTTGCATGATCATGACACTTGAAATATTAAAAAGTTTGTAGTAAATTTGTGTTGTAATAAATGTTTAAATAGGTAATAACAAAGGTGTTTATTTATATAAGATTAATATTACATTAAAACACGTCAAACGTCACGTCGTTTAAACGTCAAAAATGTATGGTAAAACAGTCCCTAATGGTCACTAATCATTAAACGAATAAAGGGGAAGATGTTGTATATAAAAGAAACATACAATTAGCCATTAATTCTGTCTTGTAACTTACTCCAGCAAAAGCATGTCCGACAATAATTATGGGCTAAATTTATTTAAATGCACAAGTACCAGCAGTTACGTAACACACTATCAGTACCAATGGCTGTCATTTTGACAGTTCAACAACATTCATTGCGTTATTACATTGTTGATCAGACAAATGTTTTAGAACATGTGAAGCAATGGATTAGCAATATCCTTCAAAATGATTCAGACTGAGATTGATAGTGTGCTACGCAATTATCTAAATAATAATAAGTGTATTGTGTCTTTTAGTCTGTGCTAAATGAATAAATAAATGAATTTTCTCTTTCTTTCTTTTTAATTAGGGTGGTGTTTTCCAACAAAGGGTTAGAACAGCTGCCGGGTCAGCGGGATTGTCCGAAAGGGTTACCGCTGGCCCGGAACATAAAGGGCTAAGGAAGGAACATGGGTGGGTTTTAGTCAGTAAGAGTCTGACACTCCCTTCCGCTCCACCCAGAGCGGGAGGGGTCATTTGATGATTTCACATCCGCAAAAAAAAAAAAAGGGTTAGAACAGTAAGTACAGTCACAAGCACTAATATGTCAACACTTGGCAACTTTAAATTGCGATTTTTTCACGAAATAACGGAAGCAACGTTGAAATACGACACTTTACATAAACCTATGTTCCTAATAATATAAAATTTCATTCAAAAATAAAGGAGAAAATCGCCTTTAAATAAAGCCAAGTGTATACATACTTATGCTCGTGACTGTACACCCATATTTTGCCAGCACGCGTAGCATTACCACCGTAGAAACGGGTTTTGTCGACGGAAGAATAGACAAAATGACAGATTGTAGAAATATTTGTATGCATTCTACTCGTCTAAGCATGGCGTAGCATTCCCACCCCTATGCAAAATACATGCATTGACGTGGAGTTGCAGACACCAGCTCATATTACCTATCTCTATTTATTAGTCATCATCTCAGTAGTCACCCCTCCTTTGTCTTTCAGACAGTCCATTCATCGTGTAGTTCCTCTCCTACTCTTACAGCACATGTAGCATGACCATGGGTTTTGTTGACGAAAGTGTAGACAGAATGACAGATCTGTCATTTTGGCTCTACTACGCATGCAGGAGTCTTAAGACAAAACAAAACAATATAACTTACCAAAGAACCAGTAGCCAGACTTTAAGTTGAAGTTCAGGGTGAGCGTAGTGTTGTCAAAAGTCATTGTAGCATTCACGAATGTGTCGTTGACCACAGAAGTCTGGGACGTAACATCTGCCAATGCCCTCGAGAAGTTCCCAGTTGTGACCACAATGTTTGATGTGACCATACGGAGACCATCCAGAGTGTACATGCGAGTGTTTCGAGCACCTTCCACAGCGCGACGCACTCGTGACTTGGTAACCGGGATGGTCCATGATGGGTAGTTGGCCGTGTACACAGCAACGACGTTCAAGTCTTGTGGCATCTTCGCGATCGTTTCCTGCATGAAGGCGTCATGGCGACGCAGCATGGCAGCCCTAGATTCTCCTTCCCGGGCGTCATTTAGGTTGATGAACACAAATCTGGCTCCAGTAGGGACGAAATCGTCAGAAAATATATTCAAGGCGTCGGGGCCAGCAGTGCGGTTCAGGGTGGGCAGCGCATCGTTCACAGTAGGCAAGTAAACAGCTTCATCAAGACTCTCGTGCAGGTACGGGAAGGACGTCTCACCATCTTCGTTTTTCAGTGAAAAATCTTCAACTGACAGCGTTTCTTCGATGAAAACGAGCGTCACAGGGTCTTCTACCAACACCTGCTTGATGATTGCCGCAAATTCGTCGCTGGTATACGTCGTAAGGGGATTTGATTTTAAGGAACTTTTGAGCGAGTCGCCCCATAGAAACACTGGGACTTTTGATGCATAACAGCTAAATACACTTAAAACTAATAACGGGAACACCACACGGCAAAACGCCATTATTAAGGCTAATTCTATTGGACGCAAAACGGACTAAAAGTTATTATTTTAGCCCAAATTTGTCATAAAAAGACAGCGTTCAGGCGATGACGACTGACCATGGGTCATGTGAAAAGTGATCATATGATAAGTTTGACGCCTTGTCTATGTTACATGCTCTGTGGTCTATGGTTTGTTAATGTTGCCATTATTCGTTTACTATACTGCCAAAATTGAGAAAAGACATTTAAATTAATATTCATATGATAGGTCTCGTGGTTATAAGTAGCTTCAATTCATTATGAATATTTAATACGGTAAGTTATAAAATTATTGTTTATTTTTTTGAAGAAACAAGTCGCCATTTATTTTGAAACAAACAACCTCCAAATTCTGTTTATTTTCCCAATTTTATGGCTACGGTTTGAAATGTATGAAATTGTCTATAGATAGATTTCAGCCAAAAACAAGACTATTATTTTTGTACTACGCCTGTTAGAGTAGGCGAAAGCGCCAGGGTAGCCCGCGAAATAATTTTTTTTAACGATTTTTGTAATTTGCTGGTCAGTATTAAGTTGTACGTTGATTAAAATATGATTCGCGGCCGTAACAAATGAATTTACAGAATTATAATCAATAAAGTCCTAAACACAACTCTCTAAGACCAAGTCACAGAGTACTTTTTGATAGACCAAGTAATGTAATCCCCAAGAATGATTATTTCATGAAATCTTGACATTTGGGGATTATACTAACTTAGCAAGTTGTATTACTGATTGTAATGATTTCTGTAAATACATATTTGTTACGACCGCGAATAACATTTTAATCAACGTACAACTTAATACTGACCAGCAAATTGCAAAAACCGTAAGAAAATTTGAATTTTGCGGGCCACCTTAGCGCTTCCCCCTTAACTAGTTGAGAAAACTATTTTTTTTTTAGTTATCGTATTTAGTTATCGTTAATAATGATATCTATAATTAAATACGATAACTCGCTAACACGTCTGTGAAGTTTACTTACAAAAATAAATTGAATGAAAAACAAGATGGCGACGTTAGTTCCGATTTTGGCCACGCTTTGAAAGATACGTTATTTCAAGCGTTTGTATTAGCAGACACGCAAACTCTTTAAACCTATTTCGACTTTTTCTTTTTCACCCTCTCATTATCTTGGAATCTTTGGAATAATAGTCACAGAGTACTTTTTGATAGACTCCACCAAAGACTACAATTATAATGCTGTTTATGACTCCTCTGACATTGACAAGTACCTCAGTCTTACTTAGTGGATCTGTCAAAAACAAGAATAATTTGTAATAATGAATTCGTTAGTTTTCTTAACGTTTATTTATCTTATGCAAGCAAGTTCTGATGTATCTGCTTTAAACACTGTCCCTGTGTTTATGTTAGATTACGAGCAAATTATGATTCACGTGCAGATAGACCCAAATCCCTTTGCCAAGATGTCGTCTGCTGCTTTCGCAAACATAATCCACGACTCCGCTAAACGCAGTACAGGAGTCATCATTTTTGTTGAAGAATTTTTTAGCGCTGAACACATAAGTACAAAAGATAGCGGATATGGTACTCCCTATAAAAATTTACGCGCCTCCTTCCTTGCCAACAAGGACAAAGTGAAATATTTTCCATCAGTTATCGAACCCTTTAAACTGCTCAAACAAAGATTCCCACCGATAAAAAGCAACGTTTTTTTTTTGTCTCAACACTCTAAATTGCAACTCCAGGATAATTTTAAGTATATTTACATTTTTTTCCAAGACGGAGTCACTGAGTCGAAGGCGGATGTGTTGCAACGACATGATTCTATCATAAAGAAAGTCGTGGACGCGGTACGTCAGTTGAAACCTGGCCCGGTCGTAGCTTACTATACGGGAAAATCGAACCCAATACTTGTGAAAAAGGTAGAATTTGTAAAGAGTGCGCCAACAGTGAGTGCGAGGAAAACAGGAATTTTCGTCGTTTCGCCCAGGGCTCTTTTCCGGCTTTTTGGTTAGTAAGTTAATTAATCATATTTTAGGGTTTTTTGGTTATCGGTATCATATGAACTTGGTAATTACTGGGACATCGAATCGGAAATTGTAGTTTACTGGTGCAACTACGATAGTATTCCGTTGGATGCTAATAAATTTCTACCAAACGCAGCGGCATTTTTTTATTGGCAACATTTATTAGACGCCATTTTATAGCCCGCCATCCCTAAAGGGGCGGCGGGCTATAAAATGGCGTCTAAATCCGCCGCGACCTTTGATCGAGCCAGCACGCGCCGCTGAGCCTGTCGTTTTAAATTCGTCCCTAAATAATTCCGATCCAGCCTGTCCCTTGCTGCCCTTTCCCAACGACGCCCAAGACGAGGTCCGTACCCCACAGGCGGTGTCCTTAGCGTGTAGTCGCTTAGTTTTTGAAGCCCAGGCTGGAGGCCTTAATTTATTTAGGCACATCCACAGGCAAGTACGCATACGCAGACGACAACCTCATAGGTTGAACTGCGTGATGCCATTCACAAAAAAAAAGGTAGAAAATAACAACCAAACGGAATAAACCTACTTTCGTAATTGCACCAGTAAACCGGGACCACCTCGAGACCATACCCTTTCAAACAAAAAAAGAATTTTGAAAATCGGTCTGAAAGACTCGCACGTCTTTTCCATGTTATCTTAGGTTATTATTTATACAGGAGTTAAGATGGCAACGCCGACACGTCGCGCCGAATTCAACCTACCCCCGACTATCTCTGAGGAGACGTACACTCGGCACGAGCTGACTACGAGGTTTGCATTCTCGGAGTTCGAACTCGAGTGGAACTTTAGTTTCAAGGACGACGAATGGATATTAAGTGGGTTATATTTTCGTGACAATAGTTCTCGAATCATAAAAAAAAAAACATTATATTGACAGACGTCAGATTATGACAAAGTTATGTATGTACAGACGCCAGCACATCAAGTTACTACAATCTGTCAGATTTCTTTAATAGATTTTCGACTTTATTGCTAAAGCATAAGGTTCAAGGTTCATTGGGAAAATCTGACAGTTTCGGGTAGGTTGACCTGCTGGCGTCTGTACCTACGCACGGCTACACATCAAGTTATACATTACCCTTAGAGTAAGAAAGCTATAGAGCATCGGGTAGCGTGGCCACACATGAGACAAAAACAAACATTGGCTACTTATGTAGCTGCCTTGAAAAAACGGGCACGCACTGAGAGACGGAAATAGCATAGCTTTATCCTTTTCTGTTACTTATAATAACTCAATACTATATCCTTTTCTTGTGGAAATGAAATGGAGCTACCCGCCGTCTATACTTTTCTTTGTCTAAGACCATTACCAGCGTAAGCTGACTTCTGATTGTACGGGAAATCTATACAATGCGAGATCAGCCAAAACTGGAAATGTAGCTGTAGGTATACATTTCCAGGATGTGTCGCCGCGTGTACTTCATTCAAAATATGTATTACATACACCGGCAAGAACTCCTTTTTCTACAATCTTTGTTCCAAAAATTGCGCATTTCCCTTTGCCCAAGGGGAGAGCCGCTCAATCACTAAAATACACTTAAGTAATTAGGAAAAACTAAACTTTTATCAGCCTAGGGTAACAGTATCATAACTGCGTAACACACTATCAAACAGAATCTGAATCATTTTGATTGAAGGATATTGATAAATCTATTGCTTCTTATGGTTGAAAAATCTGTCTGCCCAACAACGTAAATCATCATCTGCCTGCCTTTTCCCAACTATGTTGGGGTCAGATTCCAGTCTAACCGGATCCAGTTGAATACCACAACGTAAATAACGCAATGCCTCTTGTTGAACTGTCGAAATGAAAGCCATTCCTACGTAGTGTGTTACGCAACTACCCCGCAGAACTGGGGGTCTAAAAAGGCCACTTTGGAGAATCTGCATAAAAGGATAACATTGGATCATAATATGGCGAAGACAGTCCGTGTTTTT
The DNA here is from genome assembly GCA_963082905.1 of Oligia fasciuncula. Taxonomy (NCBI): domain Eukaryota; kingdom Metazoa; phylum Arthropoda; class Insecta; order Lepidoptera; family Noctuidae; genus Oligia; species Oligia fasciuncula. The sequence continues at coordinate 5,205,592 of OY720416.1, read as the reverse complement.
CTTTTTTTCGCTGCACTACGTAGGTATAATAAAAGAAATTGGGTTTGAATTTGAATTGGATTGATTGGTATTTTAGCACAGACAAAAAAAATAACTGAAAAATCCTTCACCAATGGGATTTGATACGATTAACTGTCCATTAAGTTATCCTTTTATGATTCTGCCAAGGTGGCCCCCTGTTACATGTAGACTATCAAATGGATTCCTGTCGATGAATACGTATTTTTGAGACTGATTGTCCATAACGCTTAATAGGTAGAGGTACTAGAGTTGATTAGGTGGCAACTGCGTTATGTACAGACGCCAGCACATCAAGTTACTACAATCTGTCAGATTTCTTTAATAGATTTTCGACTTTATTGCTAAAATATAAGGTTCAAGGTTGATTGGGAAAATCTGACAGTTTCGGGTAGGTTGACCTGCTGGCGTCCGTACTTACATGTAAAATATCTGAGACTGTGTATTCAATTACCTACTCATCTGACATCTCCCTAGCCTTTTCCCAACCATAATGGGGTCGGCTTCCAGTCTAACCGGACGCAGCTGTATTTTACATGAAGAGACTGCCTATCTGACCTCCACAACCCAGTTACTGGGTAATACGATGCCCCTTGGTAAGACTGGTTGTCAGACTTTCGGGCTTCTGAGTACCCGTAACGACTGCCAAAAATCCACGATTGACAGCCGGGACCAACGGCTTAACGTGCTTTTCGAGGCACGGAGGGGTCTTGATAAAAGGTGGTCACCCATCCACCGACCAACCGCGGCAAGCGTGGCTCAACCTGATTTATAGACCCATGCGGCTTGTATTACTTAGCCACAACACACATTAAGCTACCCGAAACTGTCAAATTTTCCCAATCATCTTTGAACCTTAAGGGGGAAGCGCTAAGGTGGCCCGCGAAATTCAAATTTACTTACGTTTTTTGCAATTTGCTGGTCAGTATTAAGTTGTACGTTGATTAAAATATGATTCGCGGCCGTAACAAATATGTATTTACAGAATTATAATCAATAAAGTCATCAACACAACTCTATATGATCATGTTGTAATCCCCAAGAATGACTATTTCATGAAATCTTGACATTTGGGGATTACATGGTCTTAGAGAGTTGTGTTGATGACTTTAATGATTATAATTCTGTAAATACATATTTGTTACGACCGCGAATCATATTTTAATCAACGTACAACTTAATACTGACCAGCAAATTGCAAAAAACCTAAAAAAAATTGAATTTCGCGGGCTACCCTGGCGCTTTCGCCTTAAGCTTTAGGTATAAAGTTGAAAATATATTAAAGAAATTTGCCAGATTGTAGTAGCTTGATGTTCGGGCGACTGTACCACTCTATGGCTGTACCTATAATTATCTTAATGATATAATTTTCTTCTGTTTTCCCTTTAGATAAAGTTTCTATATATGAGGGTGACGAAGAAGTTGGTAGCACTTCATTGGGTGTAGGAGCTCCATACAACGTTTCCTATTTTTGTCCAGAACCTATCAAAATTTTAAATAGCAGAGATGGAAGTACAGTCACCATTAATCAAATCCACGTGAGTTCTTACATGTATACGCTAAAGGATGATTTCCACCAAACGGCTCGTATCGCATCGGATCGGAAAGAATACGAAGGGATGAGGCGACAGCCGATCACGTCCGGCAGGAGGTCGACGCATACGATCGGCTCCGTACGTCGCCGTCGCTTGGGAACGTATCCGTTTCTGTTTCATTCCTACCGTGTTATCTTAGAGTAAGAAAGCTATAGAGCATCGGGTAGCGTGGCCACACATGAGACAAAAAACTAACTTAAATAACATTGGCTACTTATGTAGTTGCCTTGAAAAAACGGGCACGCACTGAGAGACGGAAATAGTATAGCTGTATCCTTTTCTGTTACTTATAATAACTCAATACTTTACCCCTTTCTTGTGGAAATGAAATGGCGCTACACGCCGTCTATACTTTTCTTTGTCTAAGCGTGTTAAAGACATATTCTATTCTTTTTAAATGCATCACAATTCAGTGCGATGCGCGCTCGAACACTGACGTGTTTCCACTGTGCACGGCACGAATTTTATTCGCGTGTTGCGCGGCCATAGCTGCTGCCCGTAAACACTATGAGTTCCAAACAACTCATAGTCAATGAATTGCTGGCATTCCTGGTCCATGCATTGCGAGCGCGAATTTTGTATGGAAAAAGTTATAGCGCCACCTGGTGGTCACTAGGAGAAACCTAATTTCCCATACAAAATTCGGGTTTCATATTGACAGTTCAACAACATTCATTGCGTTATTTACGTTGTTGAGCAGACACATTTTTGACTCTGGCGCGGTAACTGCGTAACACACTCAGTAGCAATGGGTTTCATTTTGACAGTTCAACAATATTCATTGCATTATTTACATTGTTGAGCAGAAAACTGTTTCGAACTTATGAAGCAATTGATTAGCAATATCCAAAATGATTCAGAGATAGTGTGTTACGGAATTACGGTGCTGCCGGTCGATTCTGTAAAAATCTCACCGTGAAAACTTAGGTGAAGTGAGTTTGTTTTTGCTAGGAATTGTCACTATTGACAACTCACTCCACGCTCACTTCACCTAAGTTTTCACGGTGAGACTTTTACAGAATAGCACCGCTGGTTGCTAGAATTTCGGGCTTGCTGACTAAGTGTAAAGTAAATATAATTATAGTGCTTAACTTGTTTCTCCATCAGATTGAACCGAGAAGGAATGGATCTGTAAAAGTGTTCAGTCCCAGCCGCCATTGCGCGCCGTTCTTCAGCTCGAGCATATTATCCTCACTGATGATCACGATCTTGTGCTTATCCATCACGATGTATGGAATTGTGTCTATTTATGACGTCTCAGCTAACGACCGCTTCGATGATCCGAATGGCCAGCAGTTGTCTCATGAAGTGGGACACATAGACGTATAAAAATGGATACATTGTTAAGTCTCTAGCTGTTCAAGGAACTTTGGCCAAAATTGGTACTTTAACGTGGATCCACGCAGTGGCGTAACTTTAGGGTGGCATTGGGGCAAAATGCCACGGGCCCCAGCCAGAGGGGGCCCCCGGCCAGACAGGGCCCTGAAAACAGGAGGATCCTAACATAAGTTTATAATGCAAACTTTTTTTGTTTGAAAATGTGCAACAAAGGACATTATTCTGGTTTCGAACACGTTGTACCTTTTCCCATTGGTCTAATTTTTTGGACAGGACCTCGTGCTCAGCAGTAGCGCTAGCGACCACTAGACCAAAGAAGCAGTTGGGTGTTAAATTTTGTAGGAGAAAATATTATGAAGTCTACGCGGAAGAAGTCGCGTGAGAAGTGCTAGTAAAAAAAAACTGTAACGTTGGTTCAGCTTCTTTAGATTGAGGGGGGGCCCCTATCCCTTGAATTGGTCAAGGGCCCCAACCGATATAGTTACGCCACTGGATCCACGCGTGACTTAATGGCTTTTTAATTGGTTCTGTAATTACGGGGGAAGCGCTAAGGTAGCCCGCGAAATTCAAATTTTCTTACGTTTTTTGCAATTTGCTGGTCAGTAATAAGTTATACGTTGATTAAAAAATGATTCGCGGCCGTACGTAACAAATATGTATTTACAGAATTCTAATCATTAGGATCCGTAATACAACTTGCTAAGTTAGTTTAATTGTAAAATGTCAAGATTTCATAAAATAGTCTTTCAGTGGGATTATAAATGGTCTTGGAGAGTTGTGGTGGTGAGTTTAATGGTTATAATTCTGTAAATACATATTTGTTACGGTCGCGAATCATATTTTAATCAATACAACTTTATAATTACCAGCAAATTGCAAAAAACGTAAAAAAAAATGAATTTCGCGGTCTACCCTGGCGCTTTCCGCGTCAAAAAGTATTTCTGTTTTGTTTTGAAACCTCAGGCAAAAAAGTTGCCGGCCAGCCAAAAATTTTGCGAAAAAGTATCTAGTGTTGCTGTCGCTCCCGAGTGCTTATCGTCCAAATCTCGGCAAGACGACACAGACAAAAAAGTGGCTGGGCAACTAAGTTGCTCGTGGCGCCCTCCATAAGTGGTCTAGCGCAGTACGGAGTTTCAATAGAATATGAGGCTATCTTCCACCTACTGGTTACGGCGGCGTCGCAGACGCATGTTGAGCGTATTGATTTTGATTAAGAGAAATAAGATTGCTTATTTTAAGAACTTCTTGCCTCGTTTATTTTAATTACTAAATAAAAATACTTTTTAAGGAAATGTTGTATATCTTTTTTAGTTCTGGAATTTGAGATTTTCTAAAAATTTTGGAACCATTAGATGTTCGAAATTCGAAAACACTACGGTCCTTTCACAATGTTAACAGACGCTTTAGAGTGAAGGTTTTTTTTTTGTTTTAGGTAATCCACACTGACAAAATTACATAGGAATGAAATTTCATTTGCCGATCATTCAGTTTATTCCCTAAATATCCACCCTAAGAAAAAAGCATGTAGAGCGAAAATCCACATACGGAGCTAGTTGAATAAACAGAGGCCGTCTCCACGAGCGGTGATACTATATCGTCGTGCCACGTATTTCTATACACTCTTAGAACGTGTCGTGTCACCGACTCTGGCAGGGCCACCATCAGGGATTTTAATTTTGATAACACACAAATTCGATCTAGCTCTTGGACTATACCTACTAATTGAAATCATTATATCTCGTAAACTAAGACCCGATTAAATCTGTGACTTGGCGACTGATTCCGACTAATTAGCGACAAAATATGGGAGCTTCTTTGAACCAAAAGCATGAAACTGGTGTGAACTCATGGTTATTATAATGGAACATAGTTTTGGTTTACGTCCAGTGTTCTCCATAGTCCAGTTGGTAATTGGACGATGGAAACGTGTGATTTTCCCCATAGACCAATTGGTCAGAGACGGAGAAAACAGATCTTCGCTAGGTGCCCTAGTTTTTGAGATATAAATGTGGCCCTGCTGGGGAGACTCTTCAGATCGGCCACCTATAAACCCTTATATCTTTTGAACTGGTGACCGACAAATTCTGATATTTGGCGACCAATTTCGACTAATTTTTGTGTTGTCAAAATTAAAATCCCTGATGGTGGCTCTGCCAGAGTCAGTGACACGAACGTGTCTCCACACGGCGAAGATGGCACGGCGAGACTACCGCCGCGCTACTCTCTCATCCGTGGAGATGTGTCACTGACTCTGGCACAGCCACCATCAGGGATATTAATTTTGATAACACAAAAAATTTTTCGCTAATTAGTCGGAAATTTGTCGCCAAATATCAGAATTTGTCGGTCACTGGTTTAAAGCTAGTTTATAATAATTTCAGAAAAAATCTTCGAAACAGAAATAAAACACCATAAATAATTCTTAGCAGTGTATTTGGTAAAGCTGAACTACCTACGTATCAGTAAACTATGTAGAAATTAAAAAATAATAATTAATAAGAACAAAATTGGCCCGATATAACAGCTTTGTCGAACGACCAAGTCATAAATATACATTGCTACAGATGTACAACGATCTTTTGCCGCGTGGCCAAAGACTGAACTAACGCCGCCATTTTGTTTCTTCAATACATTTCACAAAACAAACAACAACGCCATTCAAGCGCCAAAAAATCTTTGTAGCACTTTATTTACTCGAGATAAATATTCGAATATATAACAGAAAAACATCGTCAATTTTCGTTGCTTTTTGGGCAATGTCGGGGCACACTTCTTTTATTGTAATACTAAACTTAAATGCAATAGTCCTGTGTGTGATCACCACAAAATGTGCACTGGACATAGAAAAAATTATATATTCCAGCAGTTTTTTTTAAAACAAGTAATATTTTGCATACGCTACAAATGCTAAAATAAGTGTCACATCGATCAGTAGGTATGAAATGAATACGGCCGGTCTGAACTTCGCGCAGAAGGCTGCGCATGCGCAATAAAAAAAAATAGGAACTAAATGATGACATGAGGCGAGTGAGAGGACATGCGCGAAAGTTCGGAGAGCCTATGTTCAGACAGGAAGGTCGCGCTGATGAGGATGATTTCACATCCGCAAAAAAAAAATAAAGGTCGCGCTTCATAAGCTATATTGTAGTATAGTTATGCATCTGCTGGTTTGGTAGAAAAAATTACCTTAATCTTTGGGAGTGATTGTCTGCAATCTCTGCCCGATGGCTGTTTTAAGTTAAAAGTAAATAATTACTAGGTACACTAGCGGACCGAACTACATAAATTGTGCATTCCAACAAATTGCAAAAGCAAGTGCCGTATGCACAATATAATACAATACGACCGACATAACTTGGGCGGGCCTGAACTTTGCGCAGAAGGCTTTACGAAGAAAATTTTTTACGAACCAAATCGTGACATGAGGCGAGTGAGAGAACATGCGCGAAAGTTCTTAGTGCCTATGTTCAGGCCGCCAAGTTACGTTGGTCGTATTGTACAGTTTACCAATCGGGCTTCAGAAAGAGACAGGTATGAGTGACGGAGACAACGCTATACAAAGCCGAACATTTTTTAAACACGGGCGTATTTTTTTCAACGGCGCGTTTTCTTGATGCGCTCTGCCGGATTCTCAATGCTCGGCTGAATCATCATCTGCCTAGCCTTTTCCCAATTATGTTGGGGTCGGCTTCGTCTAACCGGATGCAGCTGAATACCAGTATTTTACATGGAGCGACTGCCTATCTGACCTCCACAACCCAGTTACTGGGCAATACGATACCCCTGGGTAAGACTGGTTGTCAGACTTTCAGGCTCGTCTGAATACGAAAAACATAGCCCGTTCGAACCTGGACTAAAACTCGATTTGTTATATTTACGACCGGCCGCCGTAATTCAGTCCCTACACGAAAATGTAGTATAGGTCTGCCAGAATCTTATGGCAAAAAAAATAATAATGTCATTTTCATGGATTTACATTGTCAATGTATAAAAACCACTTTTTTTTTTGCCATGTGATTCTGCTAGGCTTATACTGAAATAACAGACTACATTCAATAATGAGACTTGCAGTCATTAATTTATAATAGTAATTTTGGTGAAAAACAATTTCAGAATTAAAAATTACTTTAGGGCGGAAAATGACGTGCTTTTTGAAGCAGTAGGATGAAATAGGCGGAGTTTCTAGGTCTAAACGCTAAGTTCTTACGTCAAATATCAATTTAGTGACCATATTCCTTAGCGCAGCATTTAAGTCCAATTTACATGGGTCGATTTGATTGCAAATGGCCACTGCCAGATTAGCCCATAAGCAAATTAAGCAATTGCTTAGGGCATCACGTCTCGGGGGGCACCATAAGGCAGAAACAGCACCGAAACTGTATTTGCTAGCACATGAAAGGCAAGGCTGTTTATCAGCGAGATATTACAAGACCCAAAAGTCACTCTAGCTAGAGGTGTGCGCCAATCTTTACAAATCGCTCGTCCATGTTTTGAAAAAATACGAGGCGACTAGTGGATAGTAGGGCCTACAGGCGTGGATTGCTTAGGGCATCAAGTAGTCTTAATCCGGGACTGCCAATGGCATACAATAAAAGTTGCACAGTCAGTGTTTGGCAATGAAAGTCATTTGTTGCTTCAATTTGGTAAAAATAGTGTAAATAATGTATTACAGTGATCTGTAAAGGTATAATTTTAACAAGGGATGACGACAAAGGACTTCGGGAGATAATAATTCAAAAAAAATAAAAGTTAAATTATATATAATTTAATAAAAATAACGGCTGCAAGTCCCATATTACACTACTAGGAAACCACGAGCCCATTTACACTAAATAACAATTTAATTCTAATGTCTAAATTTAAAATGGCGTCTACATGTGGAAAATGTGAAATATTGAACTACTTACTGGAAATTTCGTAGATACAATATTATTTATGCATTTTCTGTGATGGTTATGTTTTGCCACACAGTGGTATGATAATATAATATATTTTATTATACCTATGTGTGGTAATCCCGACTCGTCACACAGGATCTAATTTGGTAACATTTTTGGCCAAAACCTACAATTAAAAAAAAAGTTGTGTACTACCCTACAATAGAAGTGAAAACTTGCGACTGGAGCAGAGTATACCCGATTCATCGCCGAGTATACGTGATTCAGCGTCACCGATCGACTGGAGCCCGAGTTGGGATAATCAAAATTTGATTTATAACAATAGAAAAAGTAATTGTGTCACAGTTGAGCTCGTAAACACGATTCAGCGTCAAGTAGACGCGATTTAGCGTCACCAACCGACTGTAGTTGAGTATCCGCTTCAGCGTAACTAACCCGAGCGTGACGGTCCATTTTCGTTGACGTTAAGGGAAACAAACAGGAAGCTTACCTGTTGGTCGTCACCGCCCCCTTGTCTAAGCAATACCAGAGGTATTGTAGGTGCGTTGCCATGGGTTCAAACCCACGACCTACAACTCGGTAAGTCGCGGCCGTTACCACTGGGCCCACCACTGTCGCACACAGACTACAACACAACTAAGTGGTGTTTCTTGTACACACGCCAGCACATTAACCTACCCGAAACTGTCAAATTTTCCCAATCAACTTTGAACCTTAATTCTTTAGCGATAAAGTTGAAAATCTATTAAAGAAATTTGACAGATTGTAGTAGCTTGATGTGCTGGCGTCTAGATATTTGTGACAATTTTTGCGATTTGAAGAGTTTTGACAATAAAATGTTACCACTGTGATTCGAGTCGTTTTCGATGAAACACTAGCGTTTGTGTAGACACCACTTTGTGCCTACCCTCAAATGAAATGAAGGGATGAATCGATCATACATACATCGTAATTTCATAACAATTGCAGCTAAACTTGATAAGTTGATGAACGAGGGAAAAGGGTCGGCCAGAGGCTTTTAAAATAATAATAAAAAAAAACTAATAATAAAATACAATAGTGATCTATGAATCCGTGTCATTCGTAATCTTTGACAGTCGTTACTGCTAGTCAGAAGCCCGAAAGCCTCGACAACCAGTCTTACCAAGGGTTATAGTGTTACCTTGTAACTGGGTTGTGGAGGTCAGATAAGCAGTCGCTCCATGTAAAATACTGGTATACAGGTCCGACCCCAACACAATTGGCTATTTGACAATGTAAAAAATAAGGTCATAATTATTGACACTCGTATAGATTATCGCTTTTAAAATCGATTTGCATTAATTTTACTACAAAACAATGTATTATTTATTTAAAAAATCCCGAAAAAACTTCATCTTTTTAAATCTGGCGCCACGTAATCGAAAACGGTCTGGATTGGCTGAACTTATGATGACGTCATGATATAGTCAATTTCTGTCTATCGTTGACAGAACAGATGACTTTTGTCTAGTATCTCGACCGTTTCAACGTTTGTTTACGTGTATTTTGACGTCACGACGCCATATTGTTAAAGATAGCGTTTTGGCGGCTTATTTAAACAGTACATTTTTATTTACTATTTTCTAAAAGAAATACATTATGCAATTTGAAGTAATAGGTTTTTGTGGGCTCGTTAGACACCATTAAATAATCTGAGATGTTTATCAGAAACCAGTCAAATAGCCTATTCCAGTTAGTCATTGATTGAGTTTTTTTGAAACTCGTAATGTATTTACAAGATGTAAAATTAAATGCGTAAAACCTCTTAAGGGGTCATTGTACTCATCATTACGAACAATGAGGCCCCAAGCTGAAATTGCAAAAAAAAAATCAGTTGTCAGTCCTACATTTATGCCCGCATAACTCGTCAAAATGTACTAAACAAGTTAGATCCCTTAAAAGTTGTTCATAATTACGAGTTCGTCTCTCTGTTGGATACGAGAACCACAACACCGGCTGTTGTGACGATACTTAGGGGAGCCCTATGTCCAGCAAAGGACGTCTTCCGACCCTTGGATCTCGTTCAAAATCTTACCAATCTTAACTGGAGTTTCAACCAAAAAATCATATGTACAGTCAGATTCAGACTTTATGGCGACTCGGAACATGAGGCGAGCTGCTGCGCAGTTACAAATTCACGTGTCAGCGGGGGTGAGGGGTGAGGTACTGCGCAGCGAGTAACGCACTTCAGAACCGCCATAAACTTTGCAACGGGCTGTATCAAGAATACCGTAAAGTATTGGTATGGAGTGAACGACCAATCAGAAGTAAGCTTTATGACGCAGCGCCGGCGCTCGGCCAATGAAAGACGTTCTTCTTCATACGTCACTCTATACTAAATACTTATGACATACATTTTGAGGGTGTTACATTATTAGGCTTGAGAATACTTTTTTTTAGGGTAGATAATTTACGTCATATTAATATTTAGTTAGAATTTTGAAAACATCTACAAACTTACGATAAAAATATTGAAAAAGCAACCCTGCTTTCTTTGCTCTAAGGGCTGATTTTTCCAACGCCAAGATAACTTTATCGGAGGAATAATTTTGAATTTTTGACAGTTATTCGATCCAAAAACTGTCAAACGCCAATTTTATTCCACGAATAAAAATTATCGGTTGATTGAAAAATCAGCCCTAAGTAAGTTAATTAATGTATTATACACATACACCTGCCAGAATAAATTCTTAAAAAGATGGCAAAAACCATTGCGTACACAGACACGAAAAGCGACTTTGTATTACACCCATTTAAAAATCATGGCGTAAATTACCCTTCAAAGTGTCCCCTAATAATATTACACGTTATTTTAAAACGGCTATCATTCCTGTACACAGATGCGAGCATACCGCGCTAGTCGAGTACTGAGAGTACAACACAACTAAGACGCACTTAGTCGAGTACAACACAACTAAGAGGCACTTAGTCGAGTACAACTCAACTGAGTGTCAGTTATTTAGTTCTTTTCTTCTTTCTTCTCTTGATTCTGTTGATCGGTTGTTGATTGGGTTGTCTGCTGCTGTTGTTGCCCTTCGCGTTCGGCTGCCATCTGGGAAAGTAAGGTTTTTGTTTATAAACTAGCTCTGAAAATGGATAGATCTTGTACCCCCACCCCGTCGCAACACTTCGTATTCGCTTAGCGTTCATTCTGACTTTTTTTCTTTTTGCTCGGCTCCTAAGGGCCATAGCGTGATATTAAATAGCCTATAGCCTTCCTCAAGAATTGGGCTATCAAATGCAAAAAGATTTTTTCAAATCTGACCGGTAGTTCCAGAGATCGCAGGAGTTGGTGATACTGGTTCCCAAATTCAGCTATCGCTTGTATTTTGGGACACAGCGTTCAGCCGTGGATAATGTTGCAGTTTGGCGTCTTTAGCTACATTTGTTGTGAATGTGAATATTTTTTTTTATTTACTTATTCATTTATTTATTTAATAATTTTAAAGGGTTAAAGTAAGGTGAAGAGGTGAGTGTGTGAGCGTGTGAGTGTTTATGCGTATGTGTGTGTGAGTGTGTGTGGGTGACAGAGATCATGGATTACACAGTCAATTTTAGTAAGGCGCGTCGCCCACACGATCAACAGTCGAGGTGGAGTTGAGGCGCGGGCGCATAAGCGGCACGCCGATAAATTCAAAACTAATATTTTTGTAAAATATAATTTAAAAAAAAAGTGTTCATGGAGTTTCTTGCCCGTTCTTCTCCATAGGCCACGCTTTAGAATGGACAACTAGCTTCATATTTTCTGACTGACCGACTTCTTGACCATTCAAAAGTGCCTGTTAATGGTTTAATTGAAATAAATGCTTTGAGTTTGAGGGGAACGAGCGCATGGCTTCATCCTTCTCCGGGCATTTTGCAATTGTGATACTATCTCCTTTAGATTTGTGTAGGAGGATGTTGATAAGTTAATGTGTAATAGTCACAAATCGTTCAGCTTGCTTCATGGAGCTAAGCTAAGCTGTTTGATAAAGTGACTACTTTGATTTAGCACACGTGCTTGACCAACCAGCTTTTAAGAAGGCAAGATGGCTCAAATGTGTGCATTGGATATTGTTAATGATTTTCTCGGGAACGAGTGAAATAAATCAAGGGATGTGATGTTTTAAATACGAGGTACAGCCGATTAAAGTTCATAGCACACGTATCAAACCGGAAAGGGATAGGCACCGTATCAACTCGAGGCGTTCAGTATTCTTTGTATGAAACTCCCTACTGCAACGCACACTAATCGGAATCGTAACGTAATCGCCTCGTCTCGGGACAAGTTCAGGAACCGTAGTGCGATGCGTTACGGCTCGTCGTCCCCGCGCTTACGTCTCTCCGTACCCAAGCTTACGTCTCTTCGTCAACCCTTGCCCCCTCCGGCCTGCCTGCTGCACCATCAACCAGCGGTCGGCAAGCCGTAAGCCCGGCGTCGCCTAGCCGTAGCCGAGTCGACGTATCGGAGCTTCTGATCCGCTTTGGTTACGTGCTTACGTTAGGTTGACGGCGAGGCGAAAAGCGATATGGTGCCGATCCCTTTCCGATTTGATACATGTGCTATGTATGACCTCAAAACTTTGTGGCAACTCGGAACATGAGACGAGTCGCTGCGCAGTAACAAATTCACGTGTCAGCGGGGTGAGGGGTGAGGTACTGCGCAGCTACGCACTTCAGACCAGCCATAAACTTTGCATCGGGCTGTATCAAGCATACCGTAAAGTATTAGTATGGAGTGATAGGACCAATCAGAAGTAAGCTTTATGACGCAACGCCGGCGCTCGACCAATTAAAGACGTTCTTCTATAAACATCTCTATACTAGTCATACTTTGTAACTGTGTTACATTATTAGTCTTGAGAATACTTTTTTTAGGGTAGATAATTTTCGTCATTTTTAGAGAAGGCTTTGTCATGACGTGCAAATGACGAAGTTTGAAGGAATGGATAGAAAAGATGGAAATATTCTGTCGAAGATCATGTTTGGTTAGATAGGCGGGGGGACACTTGAGATGATGGCGGATAATAGAGATTTGATTACAACAACTGTCACATACTACACACCAGGGATGTTGCGAATATTCGCATCCGCATATGCGGAACATCCGCATCGATTTAGACATCCGCATAAATCGATGCGGAGTTGATGCGGATGTGTAGCAAGTGTTCCAAGTGAACAGTTGTTTCCTAGCGCAGGATTAATAATACGAACCCTTGCGAAACAGACTGGAGGCCGAAAAGGCAGCCGTTCTACTTTTCATTAAATATAATGCTCCAATATTCAAATTTAATTACTAAAATAATTAATTAGTAATAGTAATTCACTCACTACTTTATTATTAAATAATGACAGGATACATATTAGTCTTTTTTTTAACCCTACCCACACTTAAGTTTTTTGTACAGATCCGCATCCGCGGATGTGAGCCTCTGAACATCCGCATCCGCGGATGTAAAAAAAACTGCATCCGCAGTATCCCTGCTACACACATACACAACAATTTAAATCTTTATTCATTGACTATTATTATTTTTCTAAGATTCATATTTTATTTTAATCATTATTATTAGGCTAGAAATATATGATGTGACTTTTTTTATAGGAATATTTGTACGCCATAGTATGGCAGGGTATGCTGGAACCAATATTGTAATAATATAATATAATTAATAATATAATATAATTAGTCTATGTACAACAATAATCAATGTTCAATAATAATAATAATCAATGTTCAATGTTTAAGTTGATGAGGTTTTCTCTTTGCTACCGAGATTTTAGCTTGAGTTTTTGTTCTTTTCTTTTCTTATAATATTGTTGATTATTTTTATTAGTTTTTTTTTCTCCTTTTGTAACGTGAATGCTGTGTTTTTTCTTCTCTTTTTTTGTTGTGAATGCTGTGCACGTCTGTAATTGACGTAAACACTAGTCCATGTCTCTGTTCACTGTTATTTGTAAATGTTTGTGTTTGTGTTGTTGATGTGCCTTAAATAAATAAATATTGTAACATCTACATATTTTACCATATTCTAACAAATAAACATTTTTGATTTGATTTGATTTGACCCAAATGTATGGGACGGCTGATTATTTTTTCTCGACTTCCCATGGAGAAAGGCGTTCAGTATGATTATCTATACCCCACCCTTAAATTTGACCACACCTTTCTTCAACTGTATACAACGTTATTTTTAGTATATGCGAAACCTGAATATAGTTTGTTCAGAATAAGTAACTGAATAGATTCCAAAAAAAATTACCCCATGTTATATTTTGTCCCAAATATATTTAAAAAGGTTAAAAGTTGAACACCGAGCGACACTAAGTAGGTTATCCAATCTCCGCGCCGAACGGTTAGGTACCTAGGTACTATTATCAATGAGCGCAAGACGGCGCGGCGCGGGAGAGCATGTAACAAGCTTATAACTTTGTGATTTTTCATGATACAGTTTTGAAAATTTGTACATAGATTCTTTACTTACATAAAAATACTAGACACGTGTTTCGGGTTTCGCATATACTAAAAATAATGTTGTATACCCAGCGAATTTATAGAGTCGTTTTTCTTCGAACGTTTTTATCTTTGGCTGTGCTGCAACCAACTCGCACTGGGCCCCCGTGGTCATAGTCAACTCAAAGCATTTACTTCATCAAAGGATCTTGTATGTGAACACGACGTATAACTAAGAGAGACCCAAATAATTTTAATGACTTACTAAGCTATTGTTAATCAAGATTAAAATTGCATGAAGCTGTATTGTAAATGTTAAAATTAAATGTCATTGCTCCTTATTATTTTATTTTGACTTAACATTTGCACAATCGTAAGGTTGAATATAGTGTAACAAACTGTATAACATCTACCTAACCTATATTCTAGCAAATAAAGATATCATTCATTCAAATAAACCAATTCCAACTTTAAAATTGTCAAAGACATCAGTCAGTCAGAACGATGAAGCCCTTTCCAAAGAAGAACGGGCGTGAGAAACTCCATGGACACTTTTAAATCTAAATATTATTACAAAGTCGGTCACATCATTCATGCTGAAATGATATAATGTAAGAACAATGTAGAAAGATCATCATAATGAGCCTATAATGTTCCCACTGCTGGGACACAGGCCTCCTCTCAGTGAGCGGGAGTGGGCCGTAATCCACCACGCGGACCCAGAGCGGGTTGGTGGATGTCACATTTTTAATCTTATGTCTTGAATTGTTTCTTCATTTCTGTCTTTTTTACATTGTTCACACATATAGAAGCAACAAGAATAATGTACCCAGGATTTTGTAATATCTTGATTTAAAAGAGTGTCCATGGAGTTTCTTGCCCGTTCTTCTCCATAGAGATCTACGCTTTGGAATGGGCAACTAGCTTCAACTTTCTGACTAACTGACAGACTATTTAATTTTGACAATTCAAAAGTGCCTGTACAAGGTTTAATTGAAATAAATGATTTTAGTTTGAGTTTCATGTCTTCGAATTTTTGGTTCTAGGACATGCCGTATGTTTCTTCACGATGTTTTCCTTCACCGTTTTGAGAGCAGTGGTGATGAAATAATTTGCACATGGTATGCAATGCAAGGGCACAAAAATGTTTGTTACGACATCAAATTACAAATCTTTGAATTTCTCGGCTTTTCTCTATTATATTATGCATTTATTATACATATAAACCTTCCTCTTATCGTATCTATTGCTGAAAACTGCATTAAAATCCGTTGCGTAGTTTAAAAGATCAAAGTTATCAGGTCGCGGGAGAGACTTTGTTTTATCTATACTAATAATAAAGCTGAAGAGTTTGTTTGTCTGAACGCGCTAATCTCTGGAACTGCCGGTCGAATTTGAAAAATTCTTTTTGTATTTCATAGCCCAATAGGCTATTTGACAATGTAAAAAATATGGTCATAATTATTGACACTCGTATAGATTATCGCTTTTAAAATCGATTTGCATTAATTTTACTACAAAACAATGTATTATTTATAAAAAAAATCCTGAAAAAACTTCATCATTTTAAATCTGGCGCCACGTAATCGAAAACGGTCTGGATTGGCTGAACTTAAGATGACGTCATGATTTAGTAAATTTCTGTCTATCGTTGACAGAACAGATGAATTTTGTCTAGTATCTCGACCGTTTCAACGTTTGTTTACGTGAATCGTGACGTCACGACGCCATATTGTTAAAGATAGCGTTTTGGCGGCTTATTTAAACAGTACATTTTTATTTACTATTTTTTAAAAGAAATACATTATGCAATTTGAAGTAATAGGTTTTTGTAGGCTCGTTAGACACCATTAAATAATCTGAGATGTTTATCAGAAACCAGTCAAATAGCCTATTATTGAGGAAGGCTATAGGCTATTTAACATCACGCTAGGGCCCTTAGGAGCCGAGCAAAATGAAAAAAATAACGCTAAGCGAAAACTAAGTAATAGCTCGGGCAGGCGATGCGCGACGATGGTGTGGGTCTGGGGAAGAAGAAATCTCACGCGGACGAAGTCGCGGGGAGAAGCTAGTACTAGTACTATATAAAGAAGACTGAAATCGCCAATTCGTCTTGGGTAAGCGAAGTGCTCAATGCTCGTGTCTACTCTGTTTAAGAAGAGGCTTTTGGCCCGCAGCAGTGGGAACATTATGCTGTGCTTACCTTCTTGTAGGCTTGCTCGAACAGCTTGAGACTGGCCTGCTGCAGTGTGCTGGTGGCGGTGCGGATCTCCTCTGGGTCAGCGGTTTCCTTCTTCGCGAGCAGCTCGCGGAGTTTCACGATGTCTTCACGGAGTTTGTCGCACTGTTGGTACAAGAAATACATAAATATATATACGTTTTATAGGACCGCCACTACCAACAAAGTAGTAAATCAGTGAAAATGTAATGTACCACGGTTTCTAGGAAAGCGGCGCGCAAGGGGCACGCGACTAGCTGGTACCGCGACTACTCTCGCACCGCTGCAAAAGTGTACCGCGCACTGGCGCGGACACCGATCGGCGGTGCTTATATTATTTTATTAATTAAAGTTACATGTAAACAGTCTAAATATATTTGGCCTAGATTTCTGCTCACTGACATATCATATACAGGGCGTCCCAAAAGGTTACGTAGCTGGGAAGGGGGGTGATAGGGGTGGTCACAAGAGTCACCAGAAAAAAAAAATATAAAAAATGCAATTTATTTTTTAAATACCCAGAGGGGATTTATTTTTTTATTTTTCTCCAGCTACGTAACCTTTTGGGACATCCTGTATAAGGCGCAGGATAAGGTGGGTAATTGTCTGCCGAGAGTCGCCGCATACGCACTGGAGATGTCTTTGCTCTGGCCGACTTGGGTTCAAAGTCTTACATTATAATAACAGATCGTCTGCCATGGCTGAAATGACCGAATTTCAGCCGTGGCAGACGATCTCAACGGAGACTAGCCATCTATACGCGGGAGATATTATAATGCAGGCGTGTGTGCGCAGACAGGTGCACTCTCTCTTCCCTCACCCTCATAGTCCTCAGGGAAGGCAATCCGACACGACCGGATAAAAAAAAAAAAAACTTTAATGGCCTAGTTGCTGAGACCTTTAAGCCAAGACCGGAGAGAGACCAGGCGCAGGAGCAACACACAGACACGTGCGAGAGTCCGCACCGCCTTACCCCGTAAGAGCTTTGCTTATTTTTGCTCACGAGGGGAAGGGGGGGGGGGTTAATAATTGCAACAGTGTAGTTCTTAGTTTCGGAAAAATGTTGCTGTGACATACGGACGGACGGACGGACGGACAGACAGACATGACGAATCCATAAGGGTTCCGTTTTTGCCATTTGGCTACGGAACCCTAAAAACTGATTTACATCCGTCATACGTTTGACATCAGGTATAGTTGAAAACCAGCGTCAGGCACTAGTTGTCTGGCATTTTTGCTGAACTGGACCTTTTTGGCGCAGCCGTGAGGCACACATTCCTGATCATTTCTTACATCGGACTTCGCACTTTTTATTTATCTGATGTACGACGTTTTATCTGACTATCTGGTATATGTGTGTATTTTAGTCTGTGCTAAATAAATTTATTTTCTTTATAAGCAGACGTATCATACAAGATAAAAAAGCTGAAATGGAAATGGGCGGGCCACCTTATCAGAGACAAAAAGGAGAAATGGGCTAAATTAGTAGCCGAATGGTACCCAAGAGAAGGCAAAAGGAAGAAAGGACGCACGATACGTAGTACGTATGACGACCTTAAGGTGACAGCTGGGCCAAATATGTGGAAGAGGGAAACCCATGACCGGGAACTATGGAAGAATATGGGGGAGGCCTATGCTAATGCAAAACAATCTTCGGAAACCGATGTCTGAAGAGGAGATAAAAGAGAGGAATTATATTTTTCTTTTTTAACCCTTTGAACGCCATTGTCACATATACGTGACAAGCAAGCGCGTGCCCGTGCCGTATATTTGTGTCGCTGGCGTACACGCCAGCGACACAAATATGTGACAAAATATGCAGTGCACTTTATCACGAAATAAACAATTTTTTTTTTTTTTTTTTTTTAAAACGTTGCCCCACACTAGGAATTTCTCCTGTATTGTGGGTGCGTTTACAAACATTTAAACTCACATACACAAACAGCCAGACCCGGAACAACTACTTGTAGGTCATACAAATATTTGTTCCGTGCGGGAATCGAACCCGCGACACGCAGCGCAGCAGTCAATCGCTTAACCACTGCGCCAACCGTGCCGTCAATCAATTAAATCATTACTTTTGTGTGTTTTTATTTGTATACCTTAAATATTTAAAATTGTGGCTTGGCGTGGAGGGCACGCGCGTGCGTTTATGCTCTGGCGTTCAAAAGGTTAACTATGTATTTATTATAATTATGTAACTAGAGTAAGATTGTTAATAAAGGCTATTATTATTATTTCCTATAATCCACTTACCTCTTCCTGTGGCAGCTGGCTCTTGTACTCGTCCATCTTGGTCTCCGTGTCGTGTAGGACGCCCTCGGCCTGGTTGGAAACCTCCACTCGCTCGCGCCTCTGCTTGTCTGTGGCAGCGAACTGTTCGGCTGCCTTCACCATGTTCTCAATCTCGTCCTTGGATAGACCGCCCGATGACTGGATCACGACTGTTGGGGAGGAACGAGGAATGAACACGCTAATATTATAAAGGCGAAAATTTGTGAGTGTGTGTTTATAAGTTTGTTACTTCTTCACGCTCAAACGGCTGGAGCAATTTTGATAAAATTTTGTATGGAGGTAGCTGACACCCTGGATTAACATATACTTTTTATCCCGATATTCCCACGGGATCGACAATGACGCGGGTGAAACCGCGGGGCGCAGCTAGTAAGTCATAAATTCATAATGGGATTCCGAAAAAATGCAAAGTCCTGACTGACTGACTTATATATCACCGCACAGTCTAAACCGTTGGTCTTAGAGACACGAAATGAAAAAAAAAGGGTTTTTCGAATTTCCACCCCAAAAGAAGGTAAATTGGGGGGTGTGAAATTTCACGCGGACGAAATCGCGGCTAGAAGCTAGTTGATTAATATAACAAAACAACAATCTTCAGAAGTCGGTTGCAATAGGCTAGCTGACAGGAAGAATTGAATACCCCCTTCTGCTCCTGGCTGGTCCCCTTATCCCAGTAAAATGACCCCTTTTCAGTTATTAAAAGCATGAATTTATCAAACTCAAACCATTCACGGGCACTTTTGATTTGTCAGAGTCGAGTCACGAGAAACTATAAATTTTGTAAATAAAGAACTTCTACTAAGTTACGTAGCGACAATTCAATCAACAACAAATAATTCCAAATTCAATGAACTCAAAGTAACACGTGTAATACGAAACTAACAAGCAATTTCACTTGGTCGGGTTATATTTTAGCGATATAAAGCGCTGTCGTATAATATTTTGTGTCTAATATTCTTCTCCATACGAAAACTACCTTTTGGAATGGGCGACTAGAATCAATTCTATTTTATTGTAATTTTTGACGTTCAAAAGTGCCATGCTTTGACTTTGTGGTACTGGAACGCGTCTGACTCATAAACGACTCGTAAACGTTTGGGCTGCCATTTTGAAGTAAGTTTACGCTGACGCTGTCAAGTCAATGCTGCAGAATGCAGATGCAGAATACTCGGAATCGTCTGACGACAGTAATTAGATGTGTGTGTTAACATAATTATATCCGTATAGAAAAATAAAAATCATTACACAACTGTTTTTTTTTTATTTGATCCAAAGGTTGCAAACCCCTGAATGTGTTTACAAAATTTATAGCTTCTCATGACGGGGACTTTAGTTGGCCATTCCAAACCGTACTAGGTTCCTATGGAAAAGACATGGCAAGGCAAAGGCAATTCCAGGGACACCCTGGGCTCCAATGACATATGTTAGTGTACTCACTCTGTTGCTCCTTCCCGGTGCCCTTGTCCCGAGCCGACACGTGCACGATGCCGTTGGCGTCGATGTCGAAGGTGACCTCGACCTGCGGCACGCCGCGCGGCGCGGGCGGGATGCCGACCAGCGAGAACTGCCCGAGCAGCTTGTTGTCGGCCGCCATCTCCCGCTCGCCCTGGTGGACTTTGATCTCGACTTGGGTTTGGCCGTCCGCAGCTGTGGGGAATTGTGTCGGTTATTTTTATGGTACATACATTCAAATTAAGGTTTTAAGGGGCTTACATGACCTAAAGCGCGGTCACTGTCGGACTGCATAGAAAAGAAAGAGAAGCGCGATGACACAACGCTGGTGGTTTTAGAGGTATCTTCATGACGTAGACAGAGTAATCTATAGACTCATGGTATCCGTGTCACCGAAAGGGCCAAAAAATTCCGGCAATCTTCACTAAACTGTCATTTTTACAGCTTATTACACTTCACCTAACCATTTTCATAGTTGCGCAAATGTACTATTATTTAATTATGCACGAAAAAGATCTTATTTTCCGTTTAATCGCGATGTAGTTTTTAATAATTCATTCATAATTTTTAATGTTTCATTCATAAACGTCAAACTTGTTGTGCACATTGATGTGCTTAGCCGACACGCAGTAAGGGACAGAAATATTCTTACTCTGTCTCTTTTCTTTGCTAGTCACGTTAATATTTTTCTCTTTTTCTTGTGCGAATGAAAAAGAAGATATGCAGCAGTCTATAGTTTACTCTGTCTACGCTTCATGATTTTTTTTCTATCGTATCAAATTAGTTGTAATATGTTTCCAACACTATCTACCTAGCATATATCCTGAAGAATATCATATATTTTTCTGACTTTGTTTACTGTAGTCGATCATATACTTTTATTGTTTCTAAAACTGATACAATGGCAATGCTGTCAGACTGTTGGGACCTTTTCCTGTTGACAGCGATGCAGTCGAATTTTTGATTTGCCCCATGATTATTTCCCCTCCTTTTTATATCCATGTAAGTCAGTTATAGCGATTAGCTGACCCACCTTTGCATAAATGGTTGAGATTTTTTAGAATATGAGTCGATAGAACTTTATAATTCTTTTATATTTTATTTACTTTGCTCAAATACATATTATGTTGGATGTTCTGGATATGGATGTTTGGGACATGTCCCGTTCCTTTTTAGTAATATCTGAAATTATTAATATTCTGTATGTTATCGTAAATATACTGTTTCTAAAGTCACCGGTAAAGAAAACCTGACACTTATGCACCTTTGCCTAAACCTTCGGCGTGTATGTGTTTTAAAAACTCACCCGTAGAGAAAACTTGGCTCTTCTTGGTCGGTATAGTGGTGTTCCTGGTGATCAGCTTGGTGAAGACTCCTCCTAGGGTCTCGATACCCAGGGACAGAGGTGTGACGTCGAGTAGCAGGATGTCTGTGACGTCACCGGCCAGGACTCCGCCCTGCACGGCAGCGCCGACGGCGACAGCCTCGTCAGGGTTGACGGCGCGCGAGGGGGCGCGGCCGAAGATGTCTTGGACTGTTGTTTGTACCTGTGGGGTAGAAAATGGGTGTTTTATTTTGTTGTGCAGTGGTTTGAGTATTACACAACGGATGCGGGGGGTAATTGCGTAGCACACCAACAATTTACTGCTATTTTGACAATTCGACAACATTCATTATATACGTTGTTGACCAGACGAATTTTCCTCGCCAGTCAGCTCTGGTACCACTTTTCTGGCTGGCAAATATTGTTCACCAACTTATTATACTATTCTTTCTTGGTTTGTGCCGCTACGAAACGAAAAGCAACATAATTTATTTACTTTCCTGGGGGCCTAAAAAGGCCACTTTGGACAATCATAAAAGGTTAACATTATGAATCAAAATATGGCAAAGACAGTCCGTGTTTTTCTTTTTTTCGCTGCACTACGTAGGTATAATCAAAGAGATTGGGATTGGATTGATTGGTATTTTAGCATAGACAACAAAAATAACTGAAAAATGCTTCACCATTTTGGGATTTGATACGATTAAGTTAACAGTTAACTGTCCATTATGTTATCCTTTTATGATTCTGCCAAAGTGGCCTTTTTAGCCCCCCTTGTCTATTTTAGATTGATTATGTATAAATAAATGTATGTGAGCGTATAACCCGACCCTGTAGAGACACGGCCGGGGAATATAACCCCAGTTCAATCTGGCACCTGTCTGATAGACCACCTAGACAGCCATTAGGGGCTGACATCGGCTTGTGCTGTTAAGGTGCCACTAGTCGATATTTTTTCCATACAAATTTCGGGGAGAGTATTACTCTACTGTTTGACATTGTGCATCCAAAGTTAAACATGATATCGTTTTGTCCTATTATCGAATTTTTTTACGCGTCTATAAGTTCGGAACGATGTTCCTGTGCGTGGGAACTAGACGTTGTGCGTGTAGACTAGCGTCTAACTGCTCATCACTGATACTATCTTGTCGGACACGAAGCCAGGTGAGACATCGTGCTTTTTGGCCATGACCACCAGTGAGTTCGAGCTCGCGACTAGTTCACTCTTAAGGTGCTTAGTTTGTATTATTCTCATATTACTTTCATTGTGTGCTGGCTTTTACCAATCTTTTATACCTAAAGTCTTATCCAGAGAATTAATTTTGAATTATTGTCAGTTTTTCCATAACTGTCAAACGTCAAATTTATTCCACAGATAAAATGATAAATGATTTTGTTTTTGTAATTAGGTTTGTACAAACACTTTTATACGTCAATCATTTTTTTTTAAACTAGATGAGGTATAGATATCTGACTACTCTGAGAAGAAAGGCCGAAACAAACTCAGAGGTCACAGTCTCTTTTAAAGTCCAGACATAATCTTGGTCAGGTTATATGAAGACCATGTAGATCGATGTCTGAGATGGTCTTTTGAGGAAAGAACCACACAGATTGAGGACCTGTCCTTGGTAAAAGATATCTGACTGGCAAAATCAGCCCTAAATGGAATAAACATACTGTTTCAAGTCAAACACAGCAGGGTACGATGTTGAGCTTACCTTAGGCATGCGGGTCATGCCGCCCACAAGCAGCACTTCGCCGATGTCAGCTCGCTGCACCTCGGCGTCCTGTAGGGCGCGCTGGCACGGAGTGACAGTACGCTTGATCAGGTCGCCGACTAACGACTCCAGTTTTGAGCGGGTCATCTGTTGAAAAAATGGGCCATATTATTAAATCTTCATTTTTATCATTACCTATATACTCCTTCTCTTATTCCAATTTAAATAGGGTCGGTTTAGGTTTCCTAAGGGGCCGTTTCCACGAGCGGGAGAATCGTATAACCCGACCCTGTACAGACACGGCCGGGGAATATAACCCCAGTTCAATCTGGCACCTGTCTGAAAGACCACCTAGACAGCCATTAGGGGCTGACATCGGCTTGTGCTATTAAGGTGCTTAACTAGTCAGCTATAGGCTGACCGCTTAACCATAGAAAAAACCAATAAAAAAAACCAATAAGAAAGCCAGCTCGAGCCCCGAGCAAGCGATAATAGCCTAAACACGTAGGGCTGTCACTTAGTTTATTCAATCGTCAAAAAGCATAGTCAATCTGCAGTGCGATTCTGTAAACATCTCACCGTGAAAACTTAGGTGAAGTGAGCAGCTGTAAAAATCTCACCGTGAAAACTTAGGTGAAGTGAGCGTAGAGTGAGCTGTCAATAGTGTCAATTCCAAGCAAAAACAAACTCACTTCACCTCAGTTTTCACGGTGAGATTTTAACAGAATCGACCGGCTGTATACAAAACCATTTTCCCCTGTAGGGTAAGCATCAGGGATCTTTAATACAAAGTTTTTTTTCAATTATTTTTTCTACATAGACCAGGAGCTGACTACATTTTTTTCATTAGCAACGTCATGTTATCCGTTTAGTTATTTGAAAAATTACGATCGAAATATGATTAATTAAAACGTGGTTTTACTGAATTTATCTATAGCTACTCGAATTTGTAACTATCTATCTCTGGGTCTGGATGGTGATTATGTCAGCCGTATTTATTTTTTTCGGATTTTCTACAAAATTTTGTCGATTTTGGTTTGAACTCATATCGCAACCCTACTTGTCTAAATGTCTATGGTTGAAACCGAAACGCCTTTTTGAGGGATTCCACTGGGGCTTACATAACAGCTGATCATGAATCCATAAAGGAACCAGAACACATTGAAAAATGCATGTACCAATGTTTACGGTATGAGTGGTAGGGGTGGGGGGAACTTGCGCAGGTGGCGACATTTTTTTCAATCTTTACCGGGTATCATAGTATGCACTAAAAGTCGAATGACTTGTACTTTTATCAGTATGCGATTCAGTACGTCAGGCGCAGATGTAAAGTTTGGTATCCCCTATGGCATACAAACTGTGTTTCGAAACTTCCAAATTGTGAATTACGAGTAACAAAAAACTGGCTAAGTGCTAGTCGGACTCGCACACGAAGGGTTCCGTACCACAAGGCAAAAACGCCGAAAAAACACGTTTGTTGTATCCCCCTTAAATATTTATTTTATTTTGTTTTTAGTATTTGTTGTTATAGCGGCAACAGAAATACATAATTTGTGAAAATTTCAACTGTCTAGCTATCGCGGTTCTTGGGATACAGCCTGGTGACAGACAGACAGCGAAGTCTTAGTAATAGGGTCCCGTTTTTACCCTTTGGGTACGGAACCCTAAAAATGACGTCACACAGCTATCCATTCCGAACTCTAGCGTCGACGTCGTCGCAAATAGGTATGTTCGGCAAAACGTGATTTTCTATGAGTTTTTGTTAACATAAACACGTAAGGATTTAGAGATACGCCATGCCACAGACACACCGGAGTGCCCACCATAGATTATAGTGCCTACTACTCATTGACATAGAAAATTCCTATCTCAATGCTAGTACTACCTATGACACTGCAAGGCATTGACAAGTAATGAGGTTACGCCTGGCGCATAGTGTAAAATGAATTTATTTTATTTATTTACTTTTTGTTTTTATTTGCTAATATTTTACATATTTATTTATATCTGTAACTGCCCGTGACATCACAGCGGGCCCTATCAGAATACCAGCGCTGCGACCTTTATTTTTTTTTTAAATGTCGCAGCATAATGCTGAGATAGGAGCCTTTTGGCCTCGTATAGGACTTTGTTTCATTTTCCTTTTGTTACTTTTTTTTTTTTATATAACTTGGATTTTTATTTTACTGTGTTTAGTTTAGTTTGTGTTCTTCCTGTACGAGTCGCAATAAATACTTTTTCTTTCTTTCTTTCTAAGGGCTATATTTCACCGGGACACCAAGGCGGCGCAACCAGTCGCCGCCACCAACAAAATGTATACAGCTCTATAGAGCGTTACTCACCTGGTGTCCGTTTGGTTGCGCAACCAATTTGGCGGCGCGACCAACTCGGACGCCTGCACAGAATGTTACTGGTTGCGCCGCCATGCTGGTCGCGCCACCACTAATTACTATAGCGCTGTATGGTGTCTAACTCACTCGGCCGCCAGTCCGGCCGCCAGTGACGGTCTACAAGGTCCATTTTGATACTGTCTCAGTGTGGTGTGCGACGCTGGTGTCTGTATGGTGTCTAGTTTGGTAGCTTACGGACACCACGGTGGCGCGACTGGTTACGCCGCCATGGTGTCCCAGTGAAACATAGCCCTAACAGATGCGCGGAACACAGTAGGTGCGCGAAGATGGTGGATACCCAGCTTAAAATGTTTTAAAATATAATCGAAAGTGTAAAAGCGAGAGTGCTGCCTGACGTCATAATTATGATTGCCAAAACTTCTGTGTCTAAAATAAACTGGCAATAAGCCATACTGGTCTATTAATATAAAGAAAGTCATGTTTAGAATTCATTTGAACTTTCTATTCTTTTTTTTTTTAGACTTTGCCCCACACCAGGAATTTCTCCTGTATTGTGGGTGCATTCACAAACATTTAAACTCACATACACAAACAGCCAGACCCGGAACAACTATTTTTTACCTACATCTAGTTTATGGCCCTATTTTTTAAATCTATTATTTCAATAAACAATTTCAATTTCATGTCAACTACTTGTAGGTCATACAAATATTTGTTTCGTGCGGGAATCGAACCCATGACACGCAGCGCAGCAGTCAATCGCTTTACCACTGCGCCAACCGTGCCGTCAAATTCTAGAAAGACTCATGCAGAACTGCCTGCACCCCTACGAGATTTATAATTCGAATTGATAGCTGGTTTTGAAAACCGGAATCTACGGACACCAGAAGGCTAATTCCAGAAAATAAAAATGTTCAAAAAATCTAGTCCTCAACGACAATCAATGTCCAAAAACTTGCCAAAAATGTAGGGAAATTAGAGGTATTTTTAACCGACGAAAAAACGGAGGAGGTTCTCAAGTCGACGCGTATACAGGGTGAATTTTCCAAGTGGGCGTGGATAGCCAAATACAAAACTATGAGGATTAGCGAAAAGTAAGCCATATTAAGTAAGTACTTGTTGTACGTATTTTAATGAATATTTGTCACAAATCGCACGCGTACTTCTTACGCGTTCCGACCGTTTGTATGAAGATAGAATACAGCCGGTCGATTCTGTAAAAATCTCACCGTGAAAACTTAGGTGATGTGAGTTTGTTTTTGCTAGGAATTGACACTATTGATAGCTCACTTCACCTAAGTTTTCACGGTGAGATGTGTAGCGGTATCTACAACGCCACATGTGAACAACGCGTCATACTGACGTTACGCAAATCCTGCATCGCGCAAGCAGAGTTTACCGCGCAATTAGCATACATACAACGGCCCGACATGAATCATCGGGCAGTTGCCCGCCAGACACAACACCCGTCTGGTCGGAGGATCCTCCATTTCCTATAGAGTATGAGTGAACTTTACACCCTGTTCCTCATACCTCTATAGATGGTTACAGAATCGCACTGGTATATAGATAATTATACCGTGCCTTTATTAAGCAGGAATCCAGCCTCCGGGCTTGCTACAGAGAAGAGAGAGGTCGACTACACTTAATAAGTTCTCCTTACCTTTAGGTTCATGTGCTTAGGTCCTGAAGCGTCCATGGTCAGGTACGGAAGGTTGATGTCGGTCTGCAGGGAGCCTGACAGCTCGATCTTAGCCTTCTCAGCGGCCTCCTTCAGACGCTGCATGGCCATCGCGTCCTTACGGATGTCCAGGCCTTGCTGTGAATGGGAAATCATGTTTAGATACAGGAAGCCTTTCTTTAAACACATTACCCTCCTTTTGGGCTTCGCCGCGGTCGAGCAAAATTAAATAATATTTTGTAAAGAAGCGCCAACCTGCGGGATAACTGCGTAACACACTCGCAATCCCAATGATATTCATTTTGACAGTTCAACAATTTCATTATTCATTCATTATTTACGTTGTCGAGCTGACGAATTTATCAAACAGAAGCAATGGAATACGCATTTCCTTCAAAATTCTTCGAATTGTGACTGAAAAGTGTGTTTTCTGGGCGTATTATAGAAATCATGTTTTTCTATACAATTGGATTTCTTATTCTAAGTTTTACAAGTAGATCTAGAAATGAGATACACAAGCTCTCTTCCAAATTTGATTCTACAGTCAGTCAATAAAACGCAAATAAACGATTAAGTTACGATTTTTAGATCAACATTTAAAATGATTGTGACTAGTCAATCATAGATAATTAATTTTGGTGTTTTTCTAGTTAATAAATACAATTTAGTGACGAAATCTCATTTCATGATCAGCTTAAAAATGTAATGTACCGCGGTTTCTAGGAAAGCCGCGCGCAAGTGGCACGCGACTAGCTGGTACCGCGACTACTCTCGCACCGCTGCAAAAGTGTACCGCGCACTGGCGCGGACACCGATCGGCGGTGCTTACACTAAGACTAAGTTTGATTTTAGGCATATTTCAACTTTTTGACCGCCATTGGCTATATCCGCCATCGCCATTGGCATGTAAGGTCCCATTAAAATAGATGGACAAACTTTCAGAAATCATTCAGACCACCAAAATAAGGACGATATGGTAAATAAAAAGTAATTTAAAAAAATTAAACCGACTTCAAAAAGAAATTAACTCAAAATTATGAAATAACTTTAATTTCGGAAGTCGGTGTCTTGGGATCTGTATTTTAGTTTTATGCCACCGACTTCCGAAATTAAAGTTATTTCATAATTTTGAGTTAATTTCTTTTTGAAGTCGGTTAAATTTTTTTAAATTACTTTTTATTTCGTAATTTTTAGTTTTTGCACTAGTATTTGACCAAGGTTTTGAGATGTTTTCCCTTTGACACTACACCCGTAGCTCTTATCAATAAGCCAGGCCGTCACACTTACACGTATTAGTCCATATCTTAAAAATTACTGAATCGATCTTGATGAAACTTGCACTGTTCCCTAAGTTGAAGAAATTGTAAGCCAATAAAAAAAAAATGGTCACGATCCGATTAATAGTTCCGGAGATATGCGTGGACAAACATACATACATACATACATACATACGTCTATGAAATTTTGTATATTTGTTTGGAAGCCCTAATAGATCATCATATGTGAATATAATGCAATTCCAATAATATTACATACATACGTATCGAATTGATAACCTCCTTTTTTTTTTGAAGTCGGTAAAAAATATATAAGAAAAACGAATAAATACCTATAAGAAAATAAAAATTACAGACCTTGTCTACTACACAAAAAGGTACACGATTCAGTGAGCTACGCCGCGCGGCGCAGCTCGACGTAGTAGACACTGCATTGTGTACCTTTTAGTGTAGTAGATAAGGTCTGTAATTGTATTTCTATCTTGAAAACTGCGCGTCGCGTCGCGTCTCGGTGTGAACTGACCCTAATGTGCCCGCAATTGATTATTTTAGGTCAAAATAAAATCAGTTTAACCAGTGTTTTTTTTTTTGCTTGGATATCTTTAGTTAGACGTACTGAGTATTACCGTATTTAAGGGGGGCTCCCATACAACAAACGCGATTTTTTTGCCCTTTTTTGCTCGATATTAATAATGGCAACAGGTAGGCACTTGAAATATTCACAAAATACTCGGTTGTATTTTTACTTTACTATAATTAAAATAAAATAAAAATTAAAGGGGGGCTTCCATACAACAAACGTGTTTTTTTCGGCGTTTTTGCCTTGTGGTACGGAACCCTTCGTGTTCGAGTTCGAATCGCAATTGGCCAATTTTTTTAAAGTATTCTCAAAACTATAGTCCGACCTAGAGAAAGGGTTCTTAACACCTGTCAGTTTCATACAAACGATTAAATTAGCTACTTATGATATAAATAACGCTAAAAGATTGTAATAAAACTATGTTGTACTCACGTCACGTTTAAACTCATCCACTAAAAAGTTGACGATGACATTGTCGAAGTCCTCTCCACCGAGCAAGGTGTCTCCGTTGGTGCTCTTCACCTCGAACACGCCCTTCTGGATCTCAAGCACGGAGATATCGAAGGTACCGCCTCCCAAGTCGTATACGGCGATGCTGGAGACAAATGGTGGGGTAAAATTTTTTGTTTCAAGTTTTTCTGAATAGTTATGAAGGGCAAAATGGGTTTTCTGAAATGACGTTCACTAGGTGGCAGCACTGAGACGTCAGGTCCGGGCACCTGTCAAAAGTGTCTAAGCGCCTATATTTTCTATTAGCTTCCGCCCTCGGATTCGCCCGCGAGGTATGTCGTTAAAAACTATCCTATGTCCTTTCCCGGGATGCAATCTATCTCTCTGCCAAATTTTATCGAAATCCGTTCAGTGGTTTAGGCGTGAAAAAGTAACATACAGACAGAGTTACTTTAGAATTTATAATATTAGTATGGATAGTCGTGACTGAATGTTGAACGAATGATGAACGTCATCATAATATATTTTATATTAATAAATTGTCGAAATGGAAGACCTCCTGTCAAAGTGGCGCCAACTGGTGGCGTGAATTTTCATTGACGAAACTTCAAAGACAGTTATTGATTTCTAATGCTGATGAAGCAAAAAAAAAAAGATAGACAACCATTATTTATAATTATTCCACTTCTAAACAAATGACAGCATCTGTGGTGGCACTATAAGGATTCTTCGATTTTAATTACACCTTGTGTAACTATATTAATATTCTAAAGAGGTAACATAGTTGGGTACATGGGAAAAGGCTAGGCATATCGGACTTTGGTAAAATCAGCCGTTCCTTTTCATCTTAACCCGTTAGCGGCCTGCGCAGCTTACCTGCAAAGCCCTAACCGTAACAGTAGATTTTTCGGTTGCGGTTTTTACCATAATTAAAAGAATAAAAGGAGCAAGCTCGAACCGGAACTAGTTGGATGCGAGAAGCACAGAACCGGTCGAAGTGGAGGTGCTTGGGGGAGGCCTATGTCCAGCAGTGGACGTCTTTAGGCTGAAATGATGATGATGATGATGATACTGGCATGCCAGCTACTTGCATACTTTTGTGCAAGCTACAGGCATGTGTGTGGGAGCCCATAACCATAATCAGCCTATAATGTTCCCACTGCTGGGACACAGGCCTCCTCTCGGTGAGAGGGAGTGGGCCGTAATCCACCACGCGAGCCCAGTGCGGATTGGTAGATGTCACATGTCTTCGAATTTTTGGTTCTAGGACATGCCGGTTTCCTCACGATGTTTTCCTTCACCGTTTTGAGAGCAGTGGTGATGAAATAATTTACACAAAGTAAAGCGCCTGCCTGGGTTCGAACCTACGACCTACAACTCGTAAGTCGCGGCCGTTACCACTTGGCCACCACTAGGAGCCCATAGTGTTACGCAATTACCCCGCAGGTTCAGAAGTAAAGATATCAGGATACTCACATTTTGTCGTCAGTCTTGTCCATACCGTAAGCGAGGGCGGCCGCGGTCGGTTCGTTGATAACTCTCAACACGTTCAAACCAGAGATTTGACCTGTTGACAACATGTTAATGTTAAAAAGATTGCCGTCTCATTACAAAGCAAGTTTTAGGCCGCGTTTCCACTGACGCGGAGCTGGGCGGAGCGGAGCGGAGACGTGCAGGAATCGCCAATCACAATGGTTGAAATCCTCATCGCGTCACTCGTGTAATCTGTGATTGGACGATTCCTGCACGTCTCTGCTCCTCTCCGCCCAGCTCCGCGTCAGTGGAAACGCGGCCTTAACTTTAGCTCAAGCTTAAACCCTCGAGCCCGTTTGTAGGGTTCCGTACCCAAAGGGTAAAAACGGGACCCTATTACGAAGACTCCACTGTCCGTTTGTCACCAGGCTGTATCTCATGAACCGTGATATCTAGACAGTTGAAATTTTCACAGATGATGTATTTCTGTTGCCGCTATAACAACAAAATACTAAAAACAGAATAAAATAAATATTATTTTATCCCATACAACAAACGTGTTTTTTCGGCGTTTTTGCCTTGTGGTACGGAACCCTTCGTGTGCGAGTCCGACTCGCACTTGGGCAGTGTTTTCTTACTGAAGTAAAGTTCCATAAACGAAATTTTCAACTTAACGACTCGGTTTTAAATTCAGTTATTGTATTTAAAACTTTAACTTAATAGGAATAAAGTTCGAAATAAAAAAATAGCTTGATGATTTTTAAAGCTTGGTTTAAAGTTAACGAATAAAAGAACTTAATGGAAGGTAATGTACCCCGGTTTCTAGGAAAGCCGCGTGCAAGGGGCACGCGACTAGCTGGTACCGCGACTACTCTCGCACCGCTGCAAAAGTGTACCGCGCACTGGCGCGGACACCGATCGGCGGTGCTTACAACTTACTAATCCCCAGTTTCTGAGACTCTTAGATAAACTCTGAATTCATAACTTTTGATTCGAAAAAAGTTATCAATTTAAACGAAAAAATATCTGAACTGAGTTTTCAGAATGTGTCAAGCACGAAGAATACCTCAAAAACCGAGCATATGGCTGCCTTTTCACCAGAGATGAGCGAGGACCAACCAGTAACATCGCTTCATTTTTATAGCTTGAACTAAGTTAGCGTTGATATTGGTTAGTTTTACACACATCCCTCGCTGCGCATCCTCGCCCATCTCTGGTGAAGTGTACATATTTGGCATAAAAGGTACATAGTCAAAAATAAATGCCGAGCCGAACCGAACATGATTCAGCGAGGGTAGATGCCGATCGGAGTTTTCTGATCGAGCCGAACGAAAGCTGAATATGTGTAGAAATTGCTTGTCGAATCTAAACTAACCCGACCAAGTGTGTAGCAAGCCTTTACAAATGTTTGAACCATAACTAGGTTTTTATCTTTTTAACAATTTTTGCGGTAATCTTTTGCAACACATCTAATGCTTCCTGTATGTTACAATCTCGTAGCGGTATCTTACAACGCCACATGCGAACAACGCGTCATACTGACGTCACGCAAAAATCCTGCATCTCGCAAGCAGAGTTTACCGCACAACTATCATATACAAGGTTAAATTTAAGTCATTCTGGATCCCTTAAGGGGTCATTGTACTCATCATTATGAACAACTTTTACTATGGGATCAAAATTGAAATCGCGAAAAAAAAATCAGCTGCTCCCTACATTTTGACGAGATATGCGAACATAAATGTAGGGAACAGCCGATTTTTTGCAGCGATTTCATGTTTGGTCCCATAGTAAAAGTTGTTCATAATGATGAGTACAATGACCCTTGAAGCGGTCCAGAACGACTTAAATTTAAACGTGTATACAACGACCCGACATGAATCATC
Source organism: Oligia fasciuncula (assembly GCA_963082905.1). Classification (NCBI taxonomy): domain Eukaryota; kingdom Metazoa; phylum Arthropoda; class Insecta; order Lepidoptera; family Noctuidae; genus Oligia; species Oligia fasciuncula. The sequence continues at coordinate 5,172,584 of OY720416.1, read as the reverse complement.
GAGCAGTTGCCCGCCAGACACAACACCCGTCTGATCGAAGGATCCTCCCTTTTCTATAGAGTATGAGTGAACTTTACACCCTGTTCCACATACCTCTATAATCTAATAACCTAGTTTTAATTTTAACCTTTTGACCGCCACACGTCAAAACGTGCCCTCGGCGTCAAACTCTGTCACATAGTCGAACCATGGCGTGCTGGGCACATTTTGGTTTGTCATCTATACATGACTGTGCCGGTCAAAAGGTTAAAGATGGTTACCACATACCTGCATCCTTAGTAGCCTGTCTCTGCGAGTCGTTGAAATAAGCCGGCACAGTGATAACAGCATTCTTGACAGACGTGTTCAGATAGGCTTCAGCAGTCTCCTTCATCTTCACCAGAACAAACGCTCCGATTTGAGATGGAGAGTACACTTTCCCGTCACTGCCTGTAGGACAAATTTGATGGAAGTTAGTTTATTTTATGACAAACTCGACCAAGAGTTCGGTTTGTTCACGATAAGCCAGCGGTCCCTAATGTCATTCGTATACCTTTGACAGTCGTAACAGGTAGTCAGAAGCCCCGAAAGTCTGACAGTCTTACTATAGGGGTATTGTGGTAGCGAGTAACTGAGCTGTGGAGGCAGTTTCGCTCCATGTATTATCATACTGGTGTTCAGCTGCAGTCGACCACAATATCAAAATGTTGGGCAAATGATGTTATTTGACGACAAATAAGCAGGTGGAGTGGCTGATGGTAACTCGCCAGTGAGGCCCATGGACATCAGCAATACCAGAGGCGATATAAGGGTGTTGCCATCCCAAAAACGAAGCTGAACCCCACTTACACCCTTCAAACTAGGGTATTGTGGTAGTATTTCTCCGGATGACCTTTTTCAGTTTTCTAGTAAATGTGGACTAGAATAAAAGGTAATGTGCCACGGTTTCTAGGAAAGCGGCGCGCAAGTGGCACGCGACTAGCTGGTACCGCGACTACTCTCGCACCGCTGCAAAAGTGTACCGCGCACTGGCGCGGACACCGATCGGCGGTGCTTATCAAAGGCAAAAAAACAGAAGAATCAGATCAGTGTCATTTGCCTGACCGGATACATGGACATCCACCAACGGTCACTCTTGAAATATAAAGGTTTCCAAGAGGTGAGGCGAAACGAGAAGGTATGGTAGCCTTTTCATGGAAATAACAGGCAAAATGTAGTTGCACTATACACCAGCTCTGCCTATCTCTTTCGAGGGTACAAGCGTTATGTTAATCTAATTGATAACTTACCCTGCACCCAAGCATCTCCATTCGAAGCCCGAACAACCTTATAGGAAAGATTCTTCATGTCCTTCTGAACTTCGGGGTCGTCGAACCGTCTGCCGATAAGTCGCTTGGTGGCGTAGAAAGTGTTGCCACTGTTGGTGACCGCTTGACGCTTGGCTGGCATGCCCACTAGACGCTCGCCCTCCTTGCTGAAGGCAACGTGGGAGGGGGTGGTGCGGGAGCCTTCGCTGTTCTCCACGACCTGTAGGAAAGAAGAATGGCTTTGTTGAAATTTGCTAGTGTTTGACAAATGGTCATCGTCAGTCAATTCTGGCAGTTTTCCAATTTTTTGTTGCTGAATATGGGCTCTTTTGACGTCGATCACGCCTGAAGGAAAGCGATGGATGAGGTCTATGATGGAACGAGCGTGCCCAGAAGATGCCTGAGGCACTGGAACTCCCATGCATCGACGAAACACAGCAGGGTGTTTGACGCCGGACTCCGGTGGGAGGGTGGTCGCAAACCAGGCGGGCGTTAGCCCTACCACCGCAAGGGATGAATTGGGCAGTCAAATAAGGTGTTGGGTGTGACTGTCCAGGATGCGCCGAGCGCGGGCGTATAATATTTTTGCATCATATGGCCAAAATTTTCTACCGTTAGTTCCATTTTAAGTGACTCACGTACAATGTGAGTACCGATCTCATGTCAAGTTGCCAATATTCTACAATAATATACAAGTTTATGCGCGTCTCCTAGTACGAACACGACCCGAGCATAATACTATCTCTGCCATACTCTGTGTTACCTATAAATAGAATGAATGTAGTAAGAAAACTTTTGGCAAAACACATTTGTCATGCAAATGAAAAGGAAAGGAATTTCATTTATTTATTTAACTTTTCATCTAATCGACATCTCTTCTGCCCGAACACGGGGCGACCTGCAGACTCGCGTTTCTATGAAGACCAAAGACATAATATTCATCATCTGCCTAGCCTTTTCCCAACTATGTTGGGGTCGGCTTCCAGTCTAACCGGATGCAGCTGAATACCAGTATTTTACATGAAGCGACTGCCTATCTGACCTCCACAGCCCAGTTACTGGGTAATACGATACCCTTTGGTAAGACTGGTTGTTAGACTTTCGGGCTTCTGACTACCCGTAACGACTGTCAGAGATCCACGAATGACAGCCGGGACCAACGGCTTAACGTGCTTTCCGAGGCACGGAGGGGTCACGGTATGAAGAGATGTCACCCATCCACAGACCAACCGCGGCAAGCGTAGCTTAACCTGATCGATCGACCTGCGCGGCTGTTATTATTTAGCCACGGGCCCCTAGACTAAGACATAATATTATTCCTCACATAATCCCGTTGGGAATCGAACCCAACACAATATCTTGCGCGCGGAATGCACGCACAGGCAGTGTGATCAGTGCGTCATCGGCAAGACGACGACGCAGCTCGGCCCGATGACTACTCGCTTCCACGGAATCCAGCGCAACGGACGATACTCCTCTCTTAAAACTAACTTAGGTATTGTTTGTCCGGGAAAGTTAATATTGTGAATAAGAACGGCATGAAACCATTGCCCCTAAATACAGTCCACTATTTCATTGCTCTCCGCGCTAACACATAGCAACGGGAAGCAAATTTTAAAATCAATAAGTATAGATTCTTATCCAAGTCCACTATTTCAACTATTTGACACTTGGTGAGAAGACGAGTTTACCTAGATTTAGTCGAAACAATTATTTGTATAGAAAGCAACGTGTCTACTCTTCGTAGAGATAGCAGCGTTCATGCTACGTGTGCTGGAGAAAATTAAAAATAGTTCATTTATCACCTAGTTTGTCATGTTTCTACCACCAAGTGTCAAAAGTAGAGAATGCATGACATTGTATGTAGACTTTTGTCGACTGAAGAATAGAAACATTTCTTCGTCGCCATGCGGTAAGTCTTTTTACAATCTGTAATTTTGTCTATTCTTCTGTCGACAAAACCCGTTTATATGGTGGTCATACTACGCCTGCTGGCTACACTGATATTCTTTAAGGTGAATGGATAGTGGTAGACCGCGAAATTAAAATTTTCTTACATATTTTTAAGTTAGATTGCAAAAAACGTAAGAAAAATTGAATTTCGCGGTCTCAACTACCCATCCAGATCCACCTTAAAGTGACGCCATACTGACGTACTCCAGCATTATCTGCCATAGTGATAACCGAATTATCAAAATAGGAGAATCGAGATAAAAATTACGTAACACAAAACTGTGCCGCGGTTTCTAGGAAAGCCGCGTGCAAGGGGCACGCGACTAGCTGGTACCGCGACTACTCTCGCACCGCTGCAAAAGTGTACCGCGCACTGGCGCGGACACCGATCGGCGGTGCTTATACTTAGTCAATCCTAGGAGATGATTGTATCGTGGTCAACCAAACACGAAGGCCAGGGCTTGCAACACAGTTGTTCGGGCGGCAAAAACGGATATGTAGATTTAGTGTCACCGACTCTCTAGCAGGGCCACCATCAGGGATTTTAATTTCACAGATTTGTGATGTAGCACTCTCTAACGTGTGATTTGAGAGCAGATTTTTAGAACAAGCTTTCTGTTTACATTAAAGATCTAACAACTATTTAAGTTGTTCTAAAATGACTTTCTAAAATTGACTTTTGTAATATTTAATAAAAATATTGCTTCGGTATGTTCGAGGGCCAATAAAACCTTGAGGGTAGTAATTAAGTTACATATTCCGTCGCATTTCGTGTCTGTCTGTGTGATAGACCTTCTAAACTAACCAATGGATTTTGATACGGTTTTCACTATCATGTAGAGCGAGAAGCAGCACCCTAATTACATAACAGGTTTTGAAGAAAATGTCTCACCCATTGCTTCATAGGTTTGAAAAAAAGTAATTTAAAAAAATTAAACCGACTTCAAAAAGAAATTAACTCAAAATTATTTAATAACTTTAATTTCGGAAGTCGGTGTCTTGGGATCTGTATTTTAGTTTTATGCCACCGACTTCCGAAATTAAAGTTATTTCATAATTTTGAGTTAATTTCTTTTTGAAGTCGGTTTAATTTTTTTAAATTACTTTTTATTTCGTAATTCTTAGTTTTTGCACTAGTATTTGACCAAGGTTTTGAGATGTTTTCCCTTTGACACTACACCCGTAGCTCTTATCAATAAGCCAGGCCGTCACACTTACACGTATTAGTCCATATCTTGAAAATTACTGAATCGATCTTGATGAAACTTGCACTGTTCCCTAAGTTGAAGAAAATGTAAGCCAATAAAAAAAAATGGTCACGATCCGATTAATAGTTCCGGAGATATGCGTGGACAAACATACATACATACGTCTATGAAATTTTGTATATTTGTTTGGAAGCCCTAATAGATCATCATATGTGAATATAATGCAATTCCAATAATATTACATACATACGTATCGAATTGATAACCTCCTTTTTTTTTGAAGTCGGTAAAAATTCATATGCTCAACATCGTAAATAACGCAACGATCGTGGCTGAACTGTCTCCTATACATGTTTCATGTGCTTACCTTGGGTTACCCCGCAGGACCGGGTCGCTAGTACAATGATAAATAACTTTTTTTTTATAGCATAGCATTTTGAACTTTGTCTTCTTGCATACAAGGTTCAAATCTCCTAGACGTGTGTGCTTACCTTGGGTTACCCCGCGGGACGAGCGGGTCGCTAGTACAATGATAAATAACGTTTTTTTTTTTATAGCATAGCATTTCGAACTTTGTCTTCTTGCATACAAGGTTCAAATCTCCTAGACATGTTTCATGTGCTTACCTTGGGTTACCCCGCAGGACCGGGTCGCTAGTACAATGATAAATAACTTTTTTTTTTATAGCATAGCATTTTGAACTTTGTCTTCTTGCATACAAGGTTCAAATCTCCTAGACGTGTGTGCTTACCTTGGGTTACCCCGCAGGACGAGCGGGTCGCTAGTACAATGATAAATAACGTTTTTTTTTATAGCATAGCATTTCGAACTTTGTCTTCTTGCATACAAGGTTCAAATCTCCTAGACATGTTTCATGTGTTTACCTTGGGTTACCCCGCAGGAGCGGGTCGCTAGTAGAATGATAAATAACGTTTTTTTTTATAGTATAGTAAGTAGTTTTTTTTATACAAAAAAAAACGTTATTTATCATTCTACTAGCGACCTGCTCCTGCGGGGTAACCCAAGGTAAGCACATTACACACGTTTAGGAGATTTGAACCTTGTATGCAAGAAGACAAAGTTCGAAATACTAATGATAAATAACGTTTTTTTTTATAGTATAGTATTTCGAACTTTGTCTTCTTGCATACAAGGTTCAAATCTCCTAAACGTGTGTAATGTGCTTACCTTGGGTTACCCCGCAGGAGCAGGTCGCTAGTAGAATGATAAATAACGTTTTTTTTTGTATAACTGCATAGCATTTTGAACTTTGTCTTCTTGCAAACAAGGTTCAAATCTCCTAGACGTGTGTAATGTGCTTACCTTGGGTTACCCCGCAGGAGGAGCGGGTCGCTAGTAGAATGATAAATAACGTTTTTTTTTTTTTGTATAAGTGCATAGCATTTTGTACTTTGTCTTCTTGCAAACAAGGTTCAAATCTCCGAGACGTGTAATGTGCTTAGTGCTTACCTTGGGTGTCTTGCCCTCCATGACGGCGACGCAAGAGTTGGTGGTACCCAAGTCGATACCGATGACAGCGCCACGAACGCCCTCCGACCTAAGCACATAAGAAATCGTTGATAACTTGATTTTGTCATTACATCCTGCCAATTTTTATAATAATGGCTCCATCGTTTTATCGATGATTCTGCCAATGTCAAGGTTGAAGGAAACAAAGTGTATTCGCTGAGATTGACCGGTTATACTGCCTTAAGAACGGTTTGCATTACATCCTGTCTCATTAGTACCTACAAGTTGACAGTGATATACATAGATGCGCAACCGTGACCAAGGATTCAGGTGGGGGGAAGGGGGGGGGGACGTTCTCAAGCGGATAATTTTTCCGAAGGTTATTAAAAAAATAAAAAAGAACAGTGGCACTCCGGGAGTGCCGACAGAAGTAACAACTAAACACAAACAGAATACTTTGAATACACTCACTGACATAATATATCGGATTTAAAACCGAGTTCATCCCGAGTACAGACGAATACATCCGAATCTAGCGCGGTGTCGGTAAGGGTCAGAAAACACCGCGACGCAGCGCGCAGTTTTCAAGATAGCAATACAATTATAGACCTTATCTACTACATAAATACATAAAAAGGTACACAATGCTGTGAGATGGGCCGCGCAGTGACGCCCGGCGTAGCTCGACGTAGTAGACACCACGTCACTGAATTGTGTACCTTTTACTGTAGCAGATAAGGGCTATAATTGTATTGCTACCTTGAAAACTGCGCGCCGCGTTGCGTCGCGGTGTGAACTGATCCGTGTCGCGAGTAGGTATAATGGTTTTTTTCCCCCATCTCAAAATAGTTTTCTCTTCATTAAAATTGCTGTTCCATACATATTGGCCGAGTAGGTATTGCACTTTCCCATGAACCAGCAGATTGTCTACGCTAAGGAAGGGGGGGGGGGGGGGGGAAGGTATAGAATCATGTGTAAATTCATAGTTTCCGTTTTCGATGCCAGACTACAGAATAGAATACTCTTTATTATGTACACCATATAAATTACAGACATAATAGACTATAATTAGTTGGTTAAAAGCAATGTACCACGGTTTCTAGGAAAGCGGCGCGCAAGTGGCACGCGACTAGCTGGTACCGCGACTACTCTCGCACCGCTGCAAAAGTGTACCGCGCACTGGCGCGGACACCGATCGGCGGTGCTTCATTCAAAGCCCGGATTACACATGCTTGTAACTTGCACGAAAGTATGCAAGTAGCTTGCATGCCAGTATGCAAGTAGCTTGCATGCCAGTATGGTATTCACCAATCAGAAGTTGTTATGGCAATGTGGGACAATGCTTTGTACTATCAGTTTTTGTGTTTTTGTGTGAAGCCAGATACCTGAAAGTCTGCTAACCAGTCTTATTCAAGGTTACCCAATAAGGTGGTAGCGGTGACCAGATAAGCAGTCGCTCCATGTAAAATACTTGTTGTCATCAGGTTAGACTGGAAGCTTTCCCCCATCGTCTGCCTACCCTTTACCAACTATGTTGAGGACAGCTTCCAGTCTAACGGGATGCAGCTGAATACCAGTATTTTACATGGAGCGACTACCTATTTGACCTCCACAATCCATTTATTGGGTATACAATAAGTCCCAAAGCAAATCAGATACCTAATTATCATAATTTTATTCAAATATTGTAGTTCAAAGTTCAACTTTGAGGTTATAACTTAACAAAACAGCAAGATGTTTTTATTATTTACACCTTTTTGTTATCATGCTAATTTCCTACATCGGACTTTACACTTTCTATTTGATTTTTATTTATTGCTGTCTGATATACATAAAAGCCGCTAAACTTCAGTGGGACTTGGCCAAAAAGCCGCTAAACTTAAGTGGGACTGGGCCAAAAAGCCGCTAAACTTAAGTGGGACTGGGCCAAAAAGCCGCTAAACTTAAGTGGGACTGGGCCAAAAAGCCGCTAAACTTAAGTGGGACTGGGCCGGACATGTTTGCCGCATGTCAGATGGACAATTGGGCTAAGAGAACCACCGATTGGGTCCCACTAAACGCACGACGACATCGCGGCAGGCCAAGACGAAGATGGCGGGACGAGCTTGACTCCTACCGTAGGGACTGGCCGGCACTAGCAAGAGACAGAATTGTGTGGAAAAGGGAGAGGGAGGCCTTTGCCCTGCAGTGGGACAGTACAGGCTAATTAGATTAGATATACATAAGGCCACTTCTCGTAATTAAAAACGTTCAAAATCTAGTCGCAGTCTCATCTCGGCAACAAACAAATGTCAAAAACTTGTCAAAATGTAGGGAAATAAGAGGCATTTTTGACAGATTGAGACTGAGATCAGACTGTGAACATTCTTAAAATTACGAGAATTGCTCGTCTGGTATATTGAGTCTTTTAGTCTGTGCTAAATAAATGTATCTTCTTTCTTTATGAGTTAGTTTTAACTTTATTCCCTTACTTTATTAAGGAGGGTTTGATGTTTCAACTCAAACTCGAAGCATTTATTTCAATTAAACCTTGTACAGGCACTTTTGAATTGTCAAATTTAAATAGTCAGTCAGAAAGTTGAAGCTAGTTGCCCATTTTAAAACGTAGATCTCTATGGAGAAGAACGGGCAAGAAACTCCATGGACACTCTTTTAAATCAAGATATTACAAAATCCTGGGTATACAGACACAAATGAAGAAACAATTCAAAATATAAGATTTAAAAAAAAGCCTTGGCAGTTAAGAGATGACCAGTCTCAACCGACAAACATAATGCATGGATCAGCACCATCCAGCTCAATCATTTTGTAGGGAACTGAATGATCCAACACTCGCTCCACCATCGGTGAGACATTTAAGTGAGCATTCTCAACTGCCTTGGTCTTTCAAGTCAGCATCTTTAGTCTGTGCAGGTATTTTATTGACAGCAGCAACTTATTGTAACAAGAATAAAGATCACAATGATTTCGACTGACTTTTCAGTGGCAAAAACCCAACAGCACCCTTATTTGAATGACAATAAAGATCATTATGATTTGGACAGTGATGCAACGTCAGAGGCAAAATAATGAAATGGCCTGTAGCATCAATTTTTTTTATATTTGACAGGATAACATGAATAATAATAAAGAGGACAAGAAAGATGGTGTTCGATTTAATGGCCCTCGGGTGTACCAGGCTTAGTTTCTTTTATAATCAGAATAATACATTTATTGAACTCGAACTAGCAATTTTGTCTCAGAAAATTCAGCTTCTTTTACATTATGTATCTAACTGTGTGCATCAAATTCTAGTTTACCTTACTCAAACTAGGAATGTTACCAAGAAGGTCAATGAGCCAAGTCTCCCAAGATGTTAAGAAATGAAGTTCATGATAATTTACAGTCTTGAAGCGTGGAGGTCAAGCCCTATCGACCAAATACCTTAATTTATGATGCATTCAAAGGTCAACTGGAGACATGCAATAAGTTAGGTTATGATGAAATATTTGAAAAAAAGATTATTTTACACTTACTTGTTCCTGTATTGGACAGCATGTTGCTGGTAAATGGGCACTGTGGGGGCTGCAGTCTGAAATCCACGATAATAAGACGATATGTTAACCTATACATTTTAGAAGTCGGGTCCATGTGTCCGTAGAACCGGCGCGAATAATCAAGAGAAACACAAAGAAATAAGACAAATAGCTACAGGAAAGGAGAAATTAATAAGTTTTTGACATTTTCTAACAATGTGACATACGATTTTCATTCGTTTTCAGAAATAAAATGGTCACTCACATTTCTGATAATTGACGAGAAATTCCTTTGTGTGTATAGGTCTGAACTTAAGCCGGAGCACTCCAAAGCCTTACGGCCGATCACCCGCGTAGCGGTCAACATTTTTCCGACAATATTATCAACTATTTAATTTATTTGCTAGCTTTATTTCACTTCAAACAGAACATGTGGGTGACGCAACTTCATGAAAGAACGATATATACTTTTTTTTCTAAGCACACCTCGAAGTACAAAACTTGCCAACAAAAAAATTACTCCAGAGCGCCCTAGAATGTTCTCCTTTTTTATTTACGGACGGAACGTTTTCATTGGCATAAATTTCGTTACTTTATTTTTATTGGTTCAACTCGTATGACGTCATTTGGTGAGCCAATGGAATTTACGTAATAGTTTGCTTTACTGAGTTGCAGGCAGTGAAAACTAGCTCATTATGTAATGATCATAGAAAAAGTGTTTAATTTACATCTTATGTAAAAATATGATCGCAATGACTTTGAAAATATCATTTATTAGCATACATATTACATAAATTATTTAAATAACGTAAGCTAGTCGTTGTCAACCATAACTTTAAGTACTACCATCTAGTGACGAAGAGTGACATTATATTTTACATACTGTGTTGTAAGATGGCGCTCTAGACCCTTCTGAATATTTTTAACTATCACGGTAAAATACCCGCTTATAATTTTGACTATACTCGATAACGTAAAAAAGAGTAAGATATAGTTCTTAGTTCTTCTTCTTCTTTCTTTAGTATTTTACGAATAAACGCAAAATTTTATTTAGCGAATTATACGAATTATACCTATTATACCTACTTACGTCTTTCCTTATTTGGGAATTTAGGACATTGAACCCTATTGGTGGAGCTTCTTGCTGGTTCTTCTCCATAGGAAACGACCAATTGGAACCGTGCACCTAGCTTCTGACGTTTCATACGTGCCCATGGAAATAAAAATATTTTGATTTTGATTTATTACTTCTACTGTCTCCTACTAGCGGATTTAGGATCGGTCAACTCAGGACTCAGGACAGGATTGATTGATGGTCGACGCTGTGGAGCAAAAATAAAATAAAACTTCAAAAAATAATGACAATTTATTGATGTAGAATGTATTTTAGTACCTACAGTAGTTAGGTAGGTACATGTTTCACCTAATTTAACTTACATAATAATCAAAAGCTTACATACGTGATACGTGCTTAAACGCTGACATAAAAAAAAAGAATTTTGAAAATCCGTCGACAATTGGCGGAGTATTCGATGAACAAACATACAAAAAAAAAAAAAACATACAAACACCCGAACATAGTCCTCCTCCTTTTTGTGAAGTCGGTAAAAATGTACTTTCATATTGCTTTCATAGGTATTCAGTAGTAGTACTTACCATACCTACTCGGTAAGTACCGTACCTATAGTATTTTTAGCCGACTTCAAAAAAGGAGGAGGTTCTCAATTCGAATGTTTATACATAAAGGTACTTATCTAACTATTTTTTTTTTATTAAGTTCGTGCATAACTCCGTCATCTAAACACGGATTTGCTAAATTCTTTTTTGTTCGAAAGAAGTTTATTCCGAAATGGTCCCATTTAAATTTCGTAAAGATCTGATGATGAGTTTCGGAGACAGACAACGGAACTCTTCTATAAATGCCAGCAAATAAACCGCGATTGCTGCTATCGTATATGTATGCATTGTTTAAGCAATCAAACAACATAACATCACGCCTGTACCCTTTAAAGGGGCAGGCAGATGTGTTCAATAGCTTCCTGTCACTGATAGTCACATAGCAAGTAGTGTTTTTTTAATTTGTGTGGGGTAGATTATACAACTAAAAAAATAAAAACTTTTTTACGAAAAAAAAAAACAACCGACTTCCGAAAAAAAAAACATTGCAAAGTGAAAAATAACTTTTCACACCACCTGCTCGAAAATGTTAAATTATATGTCAAGCAACCTTAACCTAAAGTGAGTCATTAGTGGCCGGGGGCTCAGCCGGTCAATAATGTTGTACTGGATTTCATTATGACCCGCTGGTCAATAATGTGATTTGAATTTGGAATCTCACATGCTCAGCTAAATTGGCAGTATAGTACGGACGCCAGCAGGTCAACCTACCCGAAACTGAGATTTTCCCAATCAACCTTGAACCTTATGTTTTAGCAATAAAGTCGAAAATCTATTAAAGAAATCTGACAGATTGTAGTAACTTGATGTGCTGGCGTCTGTACTAACAAACACCCTTTGGTGCCAGAAAGAGGAAAGCTATTCTCGATACCCTTACTACGCGTGGATGATATTCTCGATTTCCTACAAAATCATAACGACTGCTTCATCATATCGTTGCCATGTTTTCGAAGACATAATATTGTAAGAATAATTAGATAACTACGAACCATTTTTTAAAAGGAATGGAATAACATTAAAACTGGCATTAATAATAACAAATACCGTACCGCGCCGTAATACCGTAATAGTAATTGGCTGTAACATTAGTTAATTTATTTTATGTAAACTGTGGAAAGATTGCTGTGGATTTTGTGAATAACTAATAAAACCTATTTATACTACAGTCGATTTATCACATTTTATCAAAAATACTCTAATTTCACGAGAGTCTCCAATGACGTTCTACATTCAAAATGCATATAGCCAATCATCCAAAACCATTCTACCAGCCCTGTATAAAGCTTAGTTTACACAAACGCCACTTCCATGAGAGTGATATCAATAGACACACACGACAAAACCGTAGAAGAGACTTTTTTTTTTGAAAATCGAATTGATCGTGTCTTGGCTACTTATTGGTAGACGCAATAAAGGCGCGCACTTTTGGCATTTAAACTTTAAATTTATCAATAAATATGTTATTCTTCTGTTTGTTTATTTAATTTTTTTATTTAATTATTTTCGTACTATGGCTATTATTTTCTCACAGTAGGTGTAAAAAGTAGAGTATCCTCCTCTGGGCTAAAGGTGTCTTTGCCTTGGGCTAGCTTGAATCCCTCGCTGCATTCAGGATTCTTGTATTAACTCCCTCGCTTCGCTCGTGAGTTAAATCCCGAATCCTTCATTGCGCTCGAGATTCAATATGACGCCCGTGACATAAGACACAACTTTAGCCCCTCGGTGCATAATCTACTATTAATTTCGAAAGTCGGGGTCAAAAAACGAAAATGCAGAACCAACGACACCGACTTCCGAAAATAAAGTTATTTTTCACTTTGTACTTTGTAGTGTTTTTATTTTACAAAAAAAAGAGTACCTACTGTTTATCATAAAGAACTTTTATTGATGAGATAATGTAGTGACTTAGTTCAAATATAATTTACACTTAAATTAGACAATTGCACTTCTGTAGTTAAAGAGATCGCGTTCTTATGAACTATCTTACCTACTAATAATTTCAATTATTTAAAAATTGCAATCACAAAATGGACGGATTCATTCATTGCTTTATACATAAATAAGGTACTTAGGGTATATTGTATTTTCACACTGTGTACTTAGGCACTTATTTCACTAGAGTTCGAAATATTATTTACAAAGTGAAAACTTCTTTAGGCATTTTTGAGATGGGAATGGATGGGAAAACCATTGAACTCGCGCAACTGTTACGGTAATGCCGGCCATCCACGATACTTCCTATCGTCCAATCGGCATGACGCTACCGATTGGATCAGTTAGAATTGACCGTGTGTGGGAGTGGATTGGCATGACAGTTATACTTGACGGCACAATCGAATTTCGATTCTTTTGGCTTGATCATTCCGATTGGACCGTGCATCAGCATGGCGGTCTGCCGATCGTCAGTTCAATTTGGTCAAGATTTTTGCCGGTGGTGGACGTCGTGCGCGCTCTCAAGATGTCGCAAAATAATTATAATAATTACAATAATCTTGAGGCGTAGCCCTCAATTCTTTTAATAAATTTGTATGAGGAAACTGTTTTCTTTTCATTAGCCACTGTTTGCACCACTCTGCTGGATCTTTTCTTTCATTTTTACGAGTAAAATGCCCGAAACGGCTAAAACATCGTCGTCTGTCACCGGTGACGCGCCTTCAACTGAACGTCGCTGCCGATTGGACAGTTTAAACTGATCGTGTGTGGTGTATATAGACGAACTGCAGATTGGATCAAGCCTGCAGCGTCATGCCGATTGGACGATAGGAAGTATCGTGGATGGCCGGCATTAGCGACATCGCGCGTGTTTTGTTTAAAGACGATTAAAAAAATACCCGCTTCGGATGTGTTCGGATGTCCTCGGGATGTAATCGGTTTTAAGTTTTAATGTATGTCCGATATGTCAGTGAGTGATGGCAAAGTATTCTGTTTGTGTTTTGTTTTCACTTCTGTGGGCACTCCCGGAGTGCCATTGTTTTTTTTTAAACCGCGTTTACGCAATTAGGTTGCCGGCCAGCACCCTAATTGCGTAACACACTATCACAATCAAAATCAAGGGTATTGCTAATCCATTGCTTCATATGTTCCATAAAAAATTCTACTCAACAGCGTAAATAACGCAATGAATGTTGTTGAACTGTCACTGACACTGTTAGCGCTAATTACCGCAGGTGGGATGACTAGCTCGAGATCACTTCCCCAAGTTTATAGACCCACAGGTATTGTTATATCGTATAGTTAACTAATCAGGAGTGGTAGAAGACGGTGCAGGAGCTGGTGGTTCATCTCTCGCAGCCAGGAGTGAGCGGAGTGCCAGGGCCTCCTGTCGAAGAGCGGCAACGTGTGCTCGGAGAGACGCGTTCTCTTGTTCCAGGAGACAGGCGCGCCAGGCTATCTGGTAGAGGGGAAAAGATCTTCGTTTTAGCAAAATATGGAAGTTATTTGCCACGGGCTGGTATTCATTTAAAAAAAATCAGCTGTTCCCTACATTTTGACGAGTTATGCGAACATAAATGTAGGGAACAGCCGATATTTTTTTTACGATTTCAGGTTTGTTCCCATAGTAAAAGTTGTTCATAATGATGAGTACAATGACAGTAACTGAACAGGTTTTCAAGAATGAACAGGTTTTCAAGGTCCGAAGGCGAGAACACCCAATGAAACGCACCAACTGTTTCAATTAGGACAATTTTATTCACAAGGAACAGCACATACAAAAAAAATCCAAAACTATATATGGTTTGCTCGGTAACGAAACCATAGCGAGATGTATTTCGATCCGCACGCCATCTAGGGAAGCGTCAGGTAAACTTTTTCACATATTGAAATATTGGACATACCGCCCACCAAGGACATATTGCGGAATGTCCTTCTCTTAATCTAAACCGCCCACCGTGCAACATGTCTAGTACTATGGGGCGCACAGGTACAAAATTTTAACATAATAATAACATGGGTATCTAGAGACAAAAAAAAACAATTTAGTAATTCTTACAAACTACATACATGTATCATATTATGAACAATACATATTCTTAAATTATAACTTACAAACACAAAGTTTAATTTGCTACAGGAAGAATAGCCAATTTCGTAATAGGTCTCTTTATCAGGGAATTTTTAGTTCTAACCGTAACGACTCGAGTGATTCCGTCAGGGCCAGGATGTTTTAACTCTATCTTCCCCAGCAACCACTTACCAGGAGGTAAATCATCCTCTTTTATCAGAACTATGCCACCTATGGCTGGTTCTGGATTTTGGTGAGCCCACTTATGGCGTTGTAAAAATTGATTTAAGTAATCTTGTGACCACCGCCGCCAATAGTCCTGTAACATTCTTTGAGTAAGTTGCCACCGTCTGAGACTAGAAATATTAGCCTTTTCGAAATCCGAATCAGGTACTAGGACGAGTGGTTCCCCAACCCGAAAATGGCCCGGAGTTAACACCGTTAACTCATTTTGATCTACACAGGAAAGCGGTCTCGAGTTGAGGCACGCCTCAATTTGTGCCAATACCGTCGTTAGTTCCTCGAACGTTAACGTAGAGTTCCCTATAACCCTTCTGAGGTGGTATTTAGTGGACTTTATTCCTGCCTCCCATAGTCCGCCGAAGTTGGGAGCGTGAGGAGGAATAAAGTTCCACTTTGTACCATTATTTGCTAAGCACTCAACCAATTCGGGAATTAATTTAGATTTTTCTTCATTAAATAATTCCTGCAGCTCTCGCGCAGCGCCAACAAAATTTGTGCCGTTGTCACTGTGTAGTTCTGCACAATGTCCACGCCTCGCCACGAACCTCTTAAAAGCGGCCAAGAACCCTTTGGACGTCATGTCACTGACTGCCTCGATGTGAATCGCCCGCGTAGACAGACAGATGAAGAGCGCGATGTATCCCTTGTACGACTTATTACCACGTCCTTTAGTCACTCTGACGTTTATCGGCCCAGCGTAATCAACGCCACTGTACAGAAAAACCTTATTTGGTGTAACACGAGGAGATGGTAGCTGTCCCATTAGTTGGCTTCTGGCTTTATTGGTATACCTAATGCAAGTAACGCATTTTCTAAAATAGGCCTTTACTAAAGGTTTAACCCCTACAACCCAATACCGAGATCTCAAGTAAGCGATCATAGCTTGAGGCCCCCCATGCATCGTTTTTTGATGCGCCTCGCTTATGAGAAGCTTCGTGAGGAAGGAATCTTTAGGTATAAGTATTGGATGTTTGCGATCATAACTCAACTGAGACATCTCTAATCTACCTCCCACTCTAAGTACTCCCTTTGAGTCCAAAAATAAGTTTAACGACTTGTACTTTCTTCCCTTTTTTCCTAAAGATTCCGTCTTCTTAAGTTCTTGTATTTCTTCTTGGAGCTCTTCTTCTTGACCCTTCCTAATACATACTTCCATCGCCTCCTCGAGTTCCATCGTAGACAACTGTTTGCTTCTTTCCTTGTTATCACAATTGATTCTTAAGAGCAAGAATTTCCTACAGTAGGCTACTACCCTGGTCATCCTTGAAAGCGATGAAAATCTGTCCCAAAAGGAAATGTCAAGGATACCCGAATGGACCTTCACTTCCTCCAATTTAGTAATCAAGTGTTTAGGTTTTTTATATTCTATCACTGATTGCCTTAAAAACTTTGGTCCATTGAACCATATCGCAGTATTGCCGAGTTCCCCTGGAACCACGCCGCGAGAGGCACAATCCGCTGGATTCTGTTTAGATGGAACGTGTGACCAATATTGTGTATCCAGTGTGCTTAAGATTTCTGAAATACGATTGGCCACAAACGTTTTCCAACGGCTTGGATGACTATTAAGCCATGCGAGAACAACTTCGGAATCCGTCCAAGCGTGCACATCTGATACATTTACATCCACAGTTTTAGCAACGTCCACCATCAACTTAGCTAATAGAACGGCTCCGCATAGTTCTAACCTAGGTATTGACACCTGTTTGATGGGAGACACCTTGGTTTTCGAGGTAACTAACGCAACTTGTATGTTACCCTCCGCATCTATAACTCTGACGTATACCACTGCAGCGTAGGCCATTTTTGAGGCATCCGAAAAACCGTGTAGCTCCGTCTTTACATTGCTGGATTTAGTGTTAAGCCAACGTGGGATTTTAACGTTCACTAAAGAAGATAAGTCCTTACGGTAAGTAATCCATTCCTTTAATAAACTACTGGGCACTTCTTCGTCCCAACCTATACCTGCTAACCACAGCTTTTGTATCAAAATTTTAGCTAAAATGATACTAGGTGACAACCAACCTAGCGGGTCGAAAAGCCTAGAAATATCCGATATAATTTTTCTTTTACTTACAGGTTCCGTCGAGAGAGGCAATTCTACAGAGTACTGGAAAACATCAGCGCGAGGATCCCAGGTAAGTCCGAGTATTTTTGTAATATTATCTATTTTTATTTTTACTTCCTCAGCCTTATCCCTTTTGCTTTCTCTTATCTTATGTAGTAATTCTTCGTTGTTACTTATCCATTTTTGTAATGGAAATCCCCCTTTAGCTAGAATATTTTTTATTTCTGTATGAATTTTATATCCTTCCTCTACGCTTTCTGCTCCTGTCATTAAATCATCCATGTAGAAATCATTAAGAATGATTTTTGCTGCTAATGGATGATCCTTCCCTTCATCATAAGCAACCTGATGTAAAGCACGCACTGCTAGAAATGGCGCCGATGAAGTACCAAATGTAACCGTCACTAACTCAAATTCTTCAATTTCTTTTTCAGGACTATCCCTCCAAAGAACCCTCTGAAACATTGTGTCATCTCTATTGACCAGAACTTGTCTATACATTTTAATTATATCAGCACCTATACAAATTGGATGTGTTCTCCAACGCATAACCGTATGTCGTAATTCTGCTTGCAATCTCGGGCCAACCATCAAGTTATCGTTTAACGATATCCCATTTACTCCTTTGCAGGAAGCGTCAAATACCACGCGCACCTTAGTTGTTTGCTTATCTTCCCGGAGTATTGCGTGATGAGGTAAGTACAACCCTTTATTCTTTTCTTCTATAGATACCTTTACCATATGGTTAAGTTCTATATACTCTTGCATCACCGCAGTGTAATCCGCCTTTAATTTGTGATTCTTTGAAAGTTTAAATTCTAAACTCTTTAACCTTTTTTCAGATATGAACTTAGATTCACCATCCTTACAACTTTGATTACCATCCCGGAACGGCAACCTTACAATGTAACGTCCGGTTTCGTCTCGCCTTGTGGTATTTGTAAAAATATTCTCACATTCCGTTTCCTCTATACTAAGTATTTTTTCAGTTCCCGATGGCTCCGCTTCTAGCTCCCAGAATTTACGTAAGAAGTCATCAGCCTGAATATTGGAATGCATGACAGTGATACAAGGATATGAATTGATGTCGGACGAATTTTCTGTACCGACAACACCCGAAAGAATCCATCCGAATTCTGTTTGTTGTGCTACGAGCGATCCACTGGTACTCCTTTTGATTCCATCTTGAATAATTTGGCTGAATATCTCAGCACCTAATAAAATGTCAATTTTATTAGGCGTGTGATACTCAGGATCGGCCAAATCGTCTTCGCTCAACTTTACCCATTCTACCCTGGTTGCTGTTACAACTGGGAGAAGGGATGTGATGGACTTCAAAACGTATGCATTTACTTGAACGCGGTAATCTGAATTCACTCGAGAACGTATATCAACAACTACGGAAGAATTAGACATAACTGTTTTATTTCCACCTACACCTGTTACCCGGTGTTTTGTTAAAGTTTTCTTTAACCCTAAATACTGAGCCATTGACTCCGTGATAAAAGAGCCTTGTGACCCTTGATCTACTAATGCGCGAACCACACGATATGTTCCATCCTTTGACTTGGCTTTTACTAAAGCCGTAGGTATTAAAACCGTGTCCGTACCATTTCCTGTCGAAAGGCATGAAACTATTGGCTTAGTAGATCCCTCCGCTTGTACAGCGGCCTTTTGAGTTTCCTCCATTGAGGTACTCTTCCCAGTAGCAGCTGACGCTGCTTCCTTCTGAACAACGCCCGTGTCCTCACCAACAGACCCAGAACCACCGCTAGGGTGGAGTAAAGTATGGTGGCGTCTTTTACATAAATGGCATTTGACGGTGTTTCTACAAAATCTGGCAGAGTGGTTACTACCCATACAAACGAAACATAGCCCATTTTTCTGTACGAAATCACGTCGAGTATCGTTACTTTCTTTAGCAAAACCTTTACAAGCAGTTACCTTATGAGCAGCAGAACAAAAAGGGCAAGACAACTCTGCTTTTTCTTTCCCTACCACATGAAAAGATTGCGAACTCTTTTGAACATGAGGTTTATTTTCTAAATTTTCTAGACCTCGAAAGCGGCCAGTTAAAAAATCAGTAAATTGAGTAAAAGTAGGCAAATCATCCGTTGTATCCGAAGCTACCTTTAACTCCCAGGCCTTCCTGGTTTCCTTGTCCAATTTGCCGCTCACAATGTGTATTATTAGTATGTCCCAAGAAGTAACATCTATCCCTAAATTTTTAATTGAACCCAAACAATCAGATGTGGTGCTAAGTAATCTTTTTATTTCAGTGGCTGATTCTACTGTTAAACTCTTTTGATTAAACAAACGCTTTAAAATTCCATTTGCTAAGAATCGTTTATTGTTGTACATTGCCTCTAATTTTGCCCAACTAGCCGTATAATTATCCGATGTTACATTAATGTTTCTTAATAGGTGCTCTGCATCTCCGGTTAAGTAACCTTTAAGATAATATAATTTCTGCGCATCGTCTAGAGTTTTATTATTGTGTATTAACCCTACAAATAAATCCCTAAATGTCTGCCACTCACTATAATTTCCAGAGAACACAGGTATCTTAACCTCAGGTAACTTAAAGTTCCTAAATCCTGTACTATAGCTAGCTCCTGGACTAACATTACACGTTCCACTAGACATTTTCATATTGTTTAATAATTCTTTCAGCTCGCTTTTAAACTGTATATAAAACTCTTCGACCTCATCATATAAGCCTTTCTTATGATAATTTGAACTAAGTAACTCAGACTTTTGTACCTCACTAATAATTTTTACATGTGTGTTGTAGAATAATTCCCAATGCTGTTCTAAGTTTTCAAGCCTAGTTTCTATATAACAAACAGTTAGACGCTCTTTAGGACTCTTTTTAAAGTTAGATTTTGACTTGAGCATTTTAGCATTAATGTCTTCCTGAATGTCGTTAAGCGACTCCATTTTTTATTAAAAACCACAAGTAGTTTAGGTCACAAATATAAATACACAATTTTCTTGCAACTAGATACAACACTATAAATAAACTTATTGTCCAGTAAACACATTCATAAACACCACAAAAGTTCTAAGTTTCTTTGAAGCACTTCAATATTTTTCTAAGTCCCAGATTACGTTTGAAATTTTACAAGTGTTTTAAACTTGTAATTCTGAGTAAAATCGGGCATAGGTTCCCCGTCTGAACCACTTTTTCTTAAAATTAGCACAAGTCCAAACTAATATTATCAACGGCTAAGTTAATTATCTAGTGATTTTAAGGTTCAAATTTCAATGCACTTTCTTCAATTGTTGAAGTTAATTTCTTCTTAGTAATAAGGTCGAAAATGTACTCACGATTTCTCCACTATGCACTCACTGACACTGATACTCGACGTCTCACGCCGCGCTTGTCGCGCCCTCTGGTGACCGCTTCGCGAACTTCTCTGCCTGGCTCCTCCACGCAACGTCACTCCTCCGGCACCCAGCCGGATCCTCTGCTTCGATGACGTCACCGCTGACGCCTCGCTGTAGGGATGCTCTGGACAGCAATCCACTGCCCAGTACTAACGTTGCGGGGTGTCAATCACCACCACCACCGATGACTAACAAAAACACCTTCACGCCAATCCGACTCCGAAGGACCATGAACAGGTTTTCAAGAATGAACAGGTTTTCAAGGTCCGAAGGCGAGAACACCCAATGAAACGCACCAACTGTTTCAATTAGGACAATTTTATTCACAAGGAACAGCACATACAAAAAAAATCCAAAACTATATATGGTTTGCTCGGTAACGAAACCATAGCGAGATGTATTTCGATCCGCACGCCATCTAGGGAAGCGTCAGGTAAACTTTTTCACATATTGAAATATTGGACAGTAACATTTTACCTGGTCTTCTCTAATACGTCTCGCGTCTCTGGACTTCTTGGCAGCTTGGTTGTTCCTTCGCCGTCTTTCGAAGTACTTCTCATCCTTCAGCTCTGGAGGGATCGGTCGCTTTTCTCCGCGGCGACGGATGTCCAGGTCGCTGTTCGGTGATGGGAGCACTGGAGACCAGTTACAGAGTTAAGGGTCTGTTTTACAGTCTGTGGATGGGCGGGAAGTATGAACTAAGTACACAAATTCTGCTGAACTGAGGCTATAATCTAACCCCCATGCGTCGCCACGACGACCGATGCTGTGGATATTGTATAAGAATTTTATATAGCGGTGAACAGGATATTTTGGCTAAAGCTTAGTTTCCAAGAAGAGCGGTGGCCGCACTTTGACGGTTATCATAAAAATGATGACAGCGACAAAGATTTAAATCGTTAGATTACCGCGCCAAAAGATAGTCGCGTTTCTGTTTCGTTTTGACTAGTGGTGGTTAATATATCATATAGCAAAATAAAGCACCTTGCTTAATACACACATCATAAAGCAAACGCTATCGTGGCTCTCACAAGTTGCTATTTGCTTATTGCTTTTTTACATCGCACTCTGTCTCTGTCATCGCGCGAAACGCATTAAGCAATGAATATATTATTAAATCGTTATAAGCAAGCACCGCGTGTGATTTGCGATCTCGGGCGGCTCACGTAAATAAGTAATATAATTAATGATATGCTATTTGGTTCGTGTTTTTTACTTTTGTGATTATTTTGCTTCGTACTTTTTTAGTGTAAATAAATAATTATATATTAATAAATATCGTATGAGGTATATGAGGATATGTATAAGTATGAAGGAAAGTTGATGTTGTTGTTGTTGAGTTGTTGTTGTTGTTGATTTTGTTGTTGTTGAGTTGATGATGTTGTTGTTGAGTTGATGATGTTGTTGTTGAGTTGTTGTTGTTGTTGTTGATTTTGTTGTTGATGTTGTTGTTGAGTTGTTGTTGTTGATGCTGTTGTTGTTGTTGAGTTGTTGTTTTCATTTTGTTGTTGATGTTGTTGTTGTTGAGTTAATGTTGTTGTTGTTGAGTTGTTGTTGATGCTGTTGTTGTTGTTGTTGTTGAGTTGTTGTTGTTGTTGGTTGAGTTGATTGTATCTGTTTTATCGTAATTCATAAACGCGATGTAATATTCTTTAGCATGCTGTCAGTCACCGCGCTTGCTTTATTCGCGCCCGCCCGTAACATAACAAGTCAAGTATCAGGTACCTACGCGTATAAAAAAAGCATGATTTAATAAAGCATATTAAAAATCATGATTAAAATATAAAGCATTAAGCATTAAGCAAGTGATTGCCTTATAGCAACTTTGAACACCACTAGTTTTGACACCTCTGGCACACAATGACGCAGTTACTTGACTTGATGGTCATGGAAACTCTATTTAAAATCATGTGTGAGCTCATTTTTCTCAGTATGGACACTTTTTCGACGCACTAACTATGGAAAGAGCAAATCTAGCGATTTAAATCAAAGAAATAAATAAATAGCATGGCCTTAAAAACTAGTGCTCTAAGTTTCTTTTTTGAGGCCAAAAGACAGATGTTTAATACATATAATGATATAACAGACGAAGATTTACGTACGCGTGGTGTTCCTCGGTGGTAGATGATGACAATAAGGAGGGATGCAGTGCAGCTGCGGCGGCAATGCTGCCAGCAAAGGATTCACCACGTTGTGCCCATCTGGAAATAAGTAAGGAAGAATGGTGTTCACGACGTAAGTTGACAGTTTTTTGGGTCTACAGATTGCGATGGACCAAACTAAGTACGAATAATTAGGATTGTCTTTAGCCTACGTACCTGGTGGCACAACTCACGATGCAACTAAGAGTCTTAAAGACCACCGGGGCAATTGCGTATCAATCGGAATCGGTTTCATTTTGACAGTTCAATAACATTCATTGCGTTGTTTACGTGTTGATCAGACAAATTTTTCGAGCTTATGAAGCAATGGATTAGCAATTTGCTTCAAAATTATTCAGATTCCGATTGATTGTGCCGGCCACACCGTACACCATAGGCTTAAGAAAAGGACAGAAGATAAATTTTAGTTTAGTCCTGTCAAATTAATCAGCGCCTGACACTACTCCATACAAGCTTAGACGTTACGAAGTTACGATTACGGCGAAAGCGCCAGGGTAGCCCGCGAAATTCAATTTTTTTTACGTTTTTTGCAATTTGCTGGTCAGTATTAAGTTGTAAGTTGATTAAAATATGATTCGCGGCCGTAACAAATATGTATTTACAAAATTATAATCATTAAAGTCATCAACACAACTCTCTAAGACCATGTAATAATAATATAAATTATAATTCTGTAAATACATACTTATTTGTTACGACCGCGAATCATATTCTAAAATTACGTCAATTTACGTCAGGCGCTGATTGATTTGACAGGACTAAACTAAAATTTATCTTCTGTCCTTTTCTCAATGAAATAGAAATTTAGTTTAGTTTGTGAAGAACAGAATCGCTGAACTTATGACAGGACTAATCTAAAAATTTAGTTTAGTTTGTGAACGACAGCGCAACACACTCAAGACAAAGTACAAAAATAAGAACTTATAATGTACCTACCTCATAGATATATATGTTTTACAATATGAATATCAAATTCTAGAACAGAATCGGCAGTTCGGCACCATTTTTTTTACAACACCAAAGGCGAGGCAGATCTTGCGTTGCCATTCCTGAGACGTAGCTGGAATGTATCGAATGTGCCTGCAGTAGCTTAGTTAAGAACTAATAAAACGCTGGCAGAGCAGTCATACTCTTCAACTCGGAAAACAGAAATGCTGCGTGGCATTACAAATAGGTATGTAGATATTATGATGTGGCATTATCTAAGTACAGACGCCAGCACATAAAGCTACTACAATCTGTCAAGTTTTCCCAATCAACTTTGAACCATAAGTTTTAGTGATAAAGTTGAAAATCTATGAAATAAATTTGACAGATTGTAGTAGCTTGATGTGCTGGCGTCTGTCGGTACATATCGACCGCATGAGGTCCTACATAATGTTCCCACTGATGGGAGACGTCTGCTTTCTTCAAGAGGGAGTGCACTAATACTCTTCCACACGGACCCAGTTCGGCAACACACTATCAGTAGCAATGGGTTTCATTTTGACAGTTCAACAACATTCATTGCGGTATTTAAGTACCAGTATTTTACATGGAGCGACTGCCCATCTGACCTCTACAACCCAGTTACTGGGTAACACGATACCCCTTGGTAAGACTGGTTGTTAGACTATCGGGCTCCTGATGACCCGTAACGACTGTCAAAGATCCACGAATGACAGCCGGGACCAACGGCATAACGTGCTTTACGAACCCATCAACGCGTTGCAACGGGCCGACTTCGGCAAGCGTAGCTTATCCTCCCCCTCATAGAATATGTTAGGTACATATTTACATAGCTTAACGTGCTTTCCGAGGCACGGAGGGGTCTTCGTATTTAAAGATGGTCACCGATCCACGGCCCAACCGCGGCAAGCGTAGTTTAACCTGATCATTCGACCCGTGCGGCTGTTATTACTTAGCCACTGCTCTCACTTAAGTACACCTATCAGTAGCGAAGGGTCAATTTTTGTAAGAGATAAGCCGGAGTTCTTTCTTCTGATCTGAGATCTTTAATTATGATTATATTATTTTTTCTTGCGCCATCCCATCTTCCTAGCACGGTGGGCTGTGCTGGGGCGGCTGCTGCAGGTGCAGAAAACCTCAAACGGCGAAAATATTCCAACCTGATTGGGAGTTATATTATATGTTCGAGCCGTTTGGGGTTGAAACACTAGGGCCATGGGGTCCGAGTGCCCACTTGGTTTTTCGAGATATCGCCAAGCGGTTAGTCGACTCTTCACGTGACCAGAGGGCTGGCCTATTTCTTGGCCAAAGAATTAGCATTGCCATACAACGTGGCAATGCTGCCAGCCTTTTGGGCACTGTTCCTGTTGACAGCGATGCGGACGAATTTTTTGATGCCCTATGATCATTTTGATTATTTTTTTCATATAAATGTACATATTATTTTTATTTGTCTAAGTATATAGAATACTGACTGTGCCATTTTTCAAAGGGAAGCCGGGAATCGAATTGTGTTGAACCTTCGCCATCGCCACTGATAGGTACCTATTGAAAATATTTGCCGAGCATTTAGCCTCTGATCCTCCTGTCAATATCCGTCCCTTTTACTAAACTAATGACACTCATTTATTCATGCATGACCCTCGGCTACCCTTGTTCAACTCTAACATAATGACGTGTTGCATTTGATCGACGCCACGCGACCCATAAACGGTCACCTTTCGCACCGATTTATTGGTCAAATAGTTTGATCATCAAATATTGGTTTGTGTTGTTTGTAGATTTGTTGCTATTGCTTTCCCGATTGATGGCAATAGGTTCGCTCCTTTTTACATAGGCCTTACACAATGATATTATAATAAAATGGTAGATATCGCACTAGCGCACACAAATTGTTGCAGACAAATTAAGACAATTGTTGTAGTTTCATTTAGTCCGCTAATAGCAGCGAGCAACACACTAAAGATAGCCATCTCTTTCTGTGTTATAAGTTCCGTACCACACCACCACAAAATAATAATTGTACAAATGTCTAGTTTTTGCAAAACTCTGAACAATATCGACTTATGTAAGTATGTTATAAGTAGTTTTAATATTCTCATGTAAGTGAATTTTTGAATTGAAAATTAAGTTATCTCAAACCTCACATCACAGGTACTCTCTGTATTTTGGTCACCACGTGGAATTAGTTAACCATACACTTGCACCTGCGGCCGTGGGGACCAGCACACCTGTGTGCCCCCCTGTGCCGCTGTCGTAATGATCGCCGCTAATTGTTGAAGGGGTTTGTAGCAGACGATACGATATTGATGATGCAGCTAAGTTTGTGTGGAAAGTGATCGTTGTTATATAAAAAAACGCAAAGTTAAAAAGTTTTGCCAGACGAAAGCGCCAGGGCAGCCCGCGAAATTCATTTTTTTTTACGTTTTTTGCAATTTGCTGGTCAGTATTAAGTTGTACGTTGATTAAAATATGATTCGCGGCCGTAACAATAGTACATTATGATACATGTGTGCTAAGTTGATCATTATGCACGAGGCGATATTATCGCGCGAGCCGCAGGCGAGAGCGATAAGAAAGCCGAGTGTATATTGATTAATGCACACGCGTTTCATACGACGTTTTTCAACACACTTGCGAGGAAAAAAAACAGACTTGTATTGTTAAATATTAACTTGTATGGAAAATGGCGCGCTGGTTTGGTTTTCCCGCGCGCCGTGCTAGCCAGCACTAGCGATGCGCGCGCAACATTGACTCATTTTAAATATATTAATCTATGGCACAGACAATACGCCTAAACAGCCTATAGAAAAAATATAATAAACACAAACCTGAAAATTGCAAAAAACCTAAGAATTTCGCGGTCTACCACTGCGCATTCACCTTAAATTTTCTGTGGTCCCCTGCGAGTTCATTTTGCGACCAAGGACAATACAGACTATTTAAAAAAAATTGAAATATAGCCCGCGGATTTTTTCTTTCGGCATGAAGTCTCTTTGGGCGCTTTCCGAATTAGCTATAATCGCTCACATCATCTCCATGGACGTAATATTACGTCCATGCATCATCTCACATGCGTTCCGATTTAGATATTACTATTATGACTGCTGAGAGCTGGCAACAATTCGGAACACTCGTGAACGCGCTCACATGACTGCTTACACAATGTAAAAAAGATATTATTACAGTATTTCTTTGTATAAACACGACATTTCTTCTTCAGTTCTTCTTCTTTGGTTAGGTGGCGACTGTCAGCCAGAAGCACAATTTCAAAAATGCCACGTTAGTTTAATTTAAAGATGATGCAACTCAAAACAAAACACACTGACACAACCTCATACACACACTGTCATTTTTGACAGCGCTCACGGTGATATTATTCTAGGGCATGGTCGGCATTATCGCAAGATGGCGAATGTCATGACGTCATCTATGACGATTCACGGGACATCGTTATCGTTATCGCGCTCACGCTAATTCGGTTATTTCCCAATTCGGAACACATCGATTACTTCCCAATTCGGAACGCAGGGTTTGATGAGATTAAAAAAGCGCGCGTCTCCGACTAGTAAATAGTTATCTGTGGTATTACAGAACATGTGGATTAAAGTAAAGAAAAAGCACGCGTTCGTAATACACTCCATTATGGACCTAAAAGCGGTTCAATAAGAGCCACTTTACGAGCAAGTGTGTTGAAAATATATTTACAGGATTTATCATTAAAGTCATCAACACAACTCTCTAAGACCGAATGATCCCCAAGAATGACTATTTCATGAAATCTTGACATTTGGGGATATACTAACTTAATACAGAAATCGATCACTAGACCAAAAAATTACTCGTATAACAACAACGTATATTTTAAAGGCAATGAATGTTGTTGAACTGTCAAAACGAAAGGTGTAAATGTAAGTGTGTTACGCAGTTACCCCGCAGATTGTCGTAATGTGTCATTTTCGATACGATACGATAGCCTGTCGGATAGTTGTGAATAGTTTAGATGCAGGAGTTTAGATCCTTCCCCTTGGAAAATAAGAGAATTTACATTATAGGTGAAAAATAATTATGTTCCAAAAGTTATTTAAATACAATCCTATTTCCCTATTTAATAACGCGAACCGCAATCAAAATTAACCCCAAAATGAACACCGGGGTTAAATTCGTGCTGTTCGCAAGAGGAGGGGTGTGTTCACCTAATTAAGTGTAGATATTATTGGGAATGTAGGGCTGCGTAACTTTCGGATTATTTATGGTATTGAATGGTAAACAAGCAGACGGCATAATCAGCCTATTAGATATATAATGCTCACTGCTGGGACACAGGCCTCATCTCTCAAACTCAAACTCAAAATTGGAAACCACCACAAATGAAAAATCTTGGGTCCTCGTGGATTCCTTATTTTTTTTTTGGGTAGGAAATTATCTAGTAATTTCTCCCGCTCTGGGCGGAGCGGGAGGGCTTGTCAGACTTTTACTGACTAAAACCCACCCGTGTTCCTTCAGTTGCCTGTGCCAGGGGCAGCGGTATCTCTTTCGAACAACCGGCGAATCTGGCAGGATGCCTGCCAGGGTCGCGGGAGTTATACTAGACCATTTTTACCGATAACTTCTCCCGCTCTGGGCGGAGCGGGAGGGCGTGTCAGACTTTTACTGACTAAAACCCACCCGTGTTCCTTCCTTAGCCCTATAGGTTCCAGGCCAGCGGTAACCCTTTCGGACAATCCCGCTGACCCGGCAGGCTTCGGCCCTAACAGGCCCCTTCACTGATGCTGACATCTCTTTGAGACGCGCGTACGCGCCGTCCGGCACGGGCCTGGTCCTGGTCCTGGTCGGACGGTGAGCTTTGTTTGCTCTTACTACGATTACTGACAAATGCGTGCACTGACTGGACAGGTCCACTCAATCTGTGTGGTTCTTTCCTCAAAAGACCATTTCAGACACTAATCTACATGGCCCTCAAAGATTGTCCGTTTTTTTTTTTTTTTATATACACATTGACATTGATGAATTCTATTTAGACAATGACATGAATATTTATTTTGTAAGTAATTTATTTTTTATTTAATTATTGTGAATGTGAGGACTATGTGGGTCATTTCTTTTTTTCCTTCTTAGTTTTAATCATGGTCTGGCAGTTTGAGTAGTTTATGCGGCCTACCCAAATGTCCTTTCTTTGGTATTGTTCGTCGAATCGTTGAGCTCCTTAAGTCTTGAGTTGAGCTGCACGATTTTTGACAAATGCGTGCACTGACTGGACAGGTCCTCTCAATCTGTGTGGTTCTTTCCTCAAAAGACTACCTCAGACAGCGATCTACATGGTCTTCATATAACCTGACCAAGATTTTGTCTGGACTTTAAAAGAGACTGTGACCTCTGAGTTTGTTTCGGCCTTTCTTCTCAGAGTAGTCAGATAGGAAACGCCGACTTCATCTAGTTTTAAAAAAACATGATTGACGTGTAAAAGTGTTTGTACAAACCTACTTACAAAAAATAAAATCATTTCATTTCATCATTTCATTTCATTTCTGAAGCTGGATCCCTTACACCAGTATCAGGATTGGTTAGATACTTTTAAAATTGTTTTTATCATCTTCATCGTCCACAGTCCGACTTCACCCACTGCTCGCCGTAAGCTTCTCTTTTCTTGTGCCAATGCCCACGCTCAAGTGCCAGCCTCATCCAGATTAGTATTCATAGCTTTTAGCAGTGATTAATTTTATTTTATGTGCCACCCCTGTTCTTTACCCCATTTGGTACCATCACACGGTCTCATTACATGATCGTGTGATATTTAATGCTAAATGTTTGCCTACCTAATTATTATGGGGTGAACGTGTAATAATTACGCGGTTTTATCAAACGATGTGGCGTGGCTGACGACACGATGTTTTGTTTTTGTATGTTTTTCGACAGGTTTTATTACGATTTCGGGGGAATTTCACCAATGTACTATGAACGCTGCTTAGATGTTCTGATCGTGATCAGAACATCTAAACAGCGTTCAAGAGCTGGCAGTGTCATCATTGTTGAATGTTGATGACAGTAACAGCTCTTGAACGCGGTTTATGAAAGTGTTGTTAACTTTTTAACTCGACTTTATGATTTTATGTCAGGTCGATGTATTTTGTAGATCTTTGACAGTCGTTACGGGTAGTCAGAAGCCCAAAAGTGAGACAACCAATCTTACTTATGGATTTCGTGTTAGTCAGTAAATGGGTTGTGCAGGTCAGATAGGCAGTCGCTTCATTTAAAGTACTGGTGTTCAGCTGCATCCTGTTAGACTGGTCGACCCCAACATAGAACTTAGGTTAAAGCTAGATTACCATAATCAGCCTATAATGTTCCACTGCTGGGACACTGGCCTCCTCTCGGTGAGAGGGAGTGGGCCGTAATCCACCTCGCGGGCCCAGTGCGGATTGGCAGATGTCACATGTCTTCGGATTTTTGGTTCTAGGACATGCCGGTTTCCTCACGAGGTTTTCCTTCACCGTTTTGAGAGCAGTGGTGATGAAATAATTTACACAAAGTAAAGCGCCTGTCTGGGTTCGAACCTACGACCTACACTCGTAAGTCGCGGCCATTACCACTTGGCCACCACTGCTCAAAGCTAGATTGGTGTCTTTAATTTTTAGTTTAAAACCGTTTTATTTAAGGAAAGAAAATAAATAAACAAATACAAATCATTCATCATTCAATAACTTTTTCAAGAGTGCCAACAAACAAATCATGAACACTTCGAAAATCACGAACAAAACCAACCAATATGTTTTAATGTTGACACAGAAGTAAATATTGATTTATAAAAGTAATTAACCTCCGACCTTACGACCCTTCACACCTGCCAGATCACATAACCCACGGACAATCTACACACAGTTGAAATAACACTTTATTTTCAACAAGGTAAAGTAGGAATTGTTTTGAAGTTTTTCAGTTGATGACACCAGCATTTATTATTTAACAATGAGCGTGTTGGGTGTTATTTCAATGTGTACTTTTTACTCTAAAGGGGACTTTGATTGTTTTGTAAGTGCCGCGTCCGGCCCTGGTGCAAGCCATGGTCCGGAGCGAGAGGGAGTGGGGGGCAGTCACCTCCTTCTGCGAAGCAGTCATGCTAGCGAAGGAGGTAGCGGGATGGATGAGGGAGAGAGCCTCCTGTCCCAGCTGCGTCGGGAGCCGCGTGACGACTCCCGGGCACCGTAGGCGCGGGCCTGCGGACGGAGAGTAATGGGTATATGGGATCCGTGACGGACGGCGCGTACGTGTTCCGCGCGCGCCTCAAAGAGATGTCAGTATCAGAGAATGGGCCCCTTAGGGCCGAAGCCTGCTGGGTCAGCGGGATTGTCCGAAAGGGTTACCGCTGGCCCGGAACATAAAGGGCTAAGGAAGGAACACGGGTGGGTTTTAGCCAGTAAGAGTCTGACACTCCAGTCCGCCCAGAGCGGGGGGGGTCATATGATGATTTCCCACACAAAAAAAAATGCCTATAGGTACTCTGTGTTTGTGTGGTAAGGTTTAAGGGGTTTTTGAAAGGCTTGTGGCTAAATAAAAACAGCCGCACGGGTTGATGGAAGGTTAAGCTGCACTTGCCTTTGTTCACAGTCACACCCAACACCTTATTTGACTGGCCCATTCTTCCCTTGCGGTGGTAGGGCTAACGCCCGCCTGGTTACCGACCACTATACCACCGGAGTCCGGCGACAAACAGCCTGCTGTGTTTCGTCGATGCGTGGGAGTTCCAGTGCCTTAGGCATCTTCTGGGCACGATCGTTCCATCATAGCTATAGTTTAAATAACTAAAGTTATGCAGGCGACATGGTGCTGGTGAGCCCCACTATCAGCGTGGAATTAGAAAGTTACTTTCCATGTGTGAACAGCACGGGCTAAAATATATTCCTACAAAAAATGAGCTGTTAGTGTTTCGAGGTAAAAATAAAAATCCAACATGTGTCCCTCCTGTAAAACTAAATGGTTCACTTTTGCAGAGAGTTGCCCACTTTAAATATTTGGGCCACATAGTTACTGAAGAATTGAAAGACGATTTGGACATGGAAAGGGAGCGCAGGGAAAGGCTGTGAGGGGAAATATGATATGCAGAAGGTTTCATAGTCGTTCAGTTCCCGTGAAACTAACCCTTTTCAAGGCCTATTGTCAAACATTTTACACCAGCAGCCTTTGGGATAACCATACCCTTAAAGCAGACAATGCGCATTCACTACAACAATACCTTCAGGGCGCTGTTGAGGCTTCCACCTTACTGTAGTGCGTCAGGTATGTTCGCTGATGCGCATACTGACGACTACTTTGCGATAATGCGGAAGAAAGTTGCCTCAGTAATATCCCGAGTGAGGGGAAGCAGCAACAGCATTCTGAAGGTGTTTGCAGAGAGGCTGGATGGGCCTACAATGGGGAGGTTTACCAAGCTACATGTTGTCAACAAAGCTTGTTAAACCTTCCTGTGATTGTCTTTTTCTTTTTTTAGTGTTCCTGCATGTTACTATTATATTAATATAGTTTTTTTTAAGTAAGATGTATTATAACACCCTATGGGGCTTGATGCCTGACAATAAATTATTTTTATTTATTATTTTATTATCCACTCACACGTCCCGCACCACGTGATTACGTCATAATTATGTTATGTCCCCGAACATTTTTTATTTTGGGCCGCGGGGCGCCCTTGCCACTTACACGACTCGTACAGAAAAAAAATCACCAAATCCAAAATCCCTAAATGTCAAGATTTCATGAAATAGTCATTCAGCGGGATTACTTGATCTTAGAGAGTTGTGTTGATGACTTTAATGATAATAATTCTGTAAATTATACATATTTGTTACGGCCGCGAATCATATTATAGTCAACGTACCTACAACATACTGACCAGCAAATTGTAAAAAAAATTGAATTTCGCAGGCAACTCTGGCGCTTTAAATATCTACCTACTTATATAAAACTTCATTGTATCGGTAAAATCCAAAAACGTCTCGAAGGACCAAAAAACGGTAAGTGGGTAAATTATTTGTCAAGAATTAATAGAAACTGATTTTACCAACCCGCATTGGACCTGCGTGGTAGAAACACACTTCCCTCTCGAAGAGAAGAGGCCTGTGTCCCAGCAGTGGGAACATTATAGGCTGATTAGTGATTATGTTTTAGGAAACTGATAACTTTGACAGTTGGTTTGGCCGTTATGTGTAAAAAGGGCCCAATTTAGTAATTTTCTGAATAAAATTCAGTGTAACGTTAAGCTAGAGGAGCATTAATTCTAGACCCAATTTTAATATACCGTTATAGAGATAGGAGGAACAGGGTGTAAAGTTCACTCAACCTCCATAGAAAAGGGAGGATCCTCCGACCAGACGGGTGTTGTGTCTGGCGGGCAACTGCCCGATGATTCATGACGTGCCGTTGTGTCTATGCTAGTTGCGCGGTAAACTCTACTTGCGAGATGCAGGATTTTTCGTGATGTCAGTATGACGCGTTGTTCTCATGTGGCGTTGTAGATGCCGCTACATCGTCATAGAAAGTTTGCCGACTACCAAGTATGACCGATTTTATCCAACAACTAGCACTTTAATTGCGCAACACATTTTCAATGGCAACCCGAGTGTTCTGGGAAGTTCCTAATCCATTGCTTCATAGGTTGGAAAAATTCGTCTGCTCAACAAGAAAATAACACAATGAACGTGACTGGACTGTCAAAATTAAAGTTACATATAACATGCAATAGGCTATTTGACAATGTAAAAAATAAGGTCATAATATTGACACTCGTATAGATTATCGCTTTTAAAATCAATTTGCATTAATTTTACTACAAAACAATGTATTATTTATTAAAAAAATCCCGAAAAAACTTCATCTTTTTAAATCTGGCGCCACGTAATCTAAAACGGTCTGGATTGGCTGAACTTATGATGACGTCATGATATAGTCAATTTCTGTCTATCGTTGACAGAACAGATGACTTTTGTCTAGTATCTCGACCGTTTCAACGTTTGTTTACGTGTATTGTGACGTCACGACGCCATATTGTTAAAGATAGCGTTTTGGCGGCTTATTTAAACAGTACATTTTTATTTACTATTTTCTAAAAGAAATACATTATGCAATTTGAAGTAATAGGTTTTTGTGGGCTCGTTAGACACCATTAAATAATCTGAGATGTTTATCAGAAACCAGTCAAATAGCCTATTACCCCTCGCAGGTTATCCCGAAAATATTTAATTGTTGTAACGTCTGACATCTGTACGTTCTACGTTGTCTTTGAATCTTGATTAGGTAGGTACCTATGTTAGTGTGCATAGGAGTGGAGGAGAGAGTACCTATTTGAGTAAGGTGGTCAAATACACGAGGCGGCACGTTGTCGATGCGATGGCAGCCTTCAAAGCATTGAGGAGTGTCCACGGCTTCAGTTGCCTCTACCGTTGACGCGTGCAACTCGTGTGTTACGTGTGTATGCACTCTTACTGCTCATTTTTATATTGCGGAGATCAAAATATGTCCACAAAAGCACACAGTAGGTAAATGAAACTCCTGGAAGCTGTGGTGGTCTTTTAGGGACCCGCTAATTAAACAAAAAGCAACGTTTTTGGTCCTGATGAGCCTTTAGACTTACCAGGAGCTGGAGCGGGCGCGGTCGGTGCCAGCAAGTGGTTGTAACTTCGCAGTAGACATGCGACTGACTCCAGAGAATACAGCGGCACTCCTGGCTCCATGGTTAGATGATGCACTTGTCTCTGGTCCTTTTATTTTTGAATTGCCTTCTTAGAAAAGATCGGTGGTTTTTGCATTGTTTTCGGACTTGCGTTGTCCACACTTTTAATTCGCACTTTTTTCAGAAAAAGTCTTTAGTTTTTGTGGTCTTCTACTTCGTTATGGTCCACATAGTTGTTTGGTTTTTAGTGGCGGTTGGTAAGGAACAGCTATATTCAGTAATCGTAGGACAATGCTAGGTTTCCTTCTATGCAGTTCTTTGTTTTAAAATCTTGAAGTTTTTATATAGTAGGTATATGTAGTCCTAGATTTTGCATGAGTTCCGCTTATTTAGTTGTCCAAGTACCTATCCTGAAAAAAGGACTTTTCACATTTAAGAAGTTGGGCTACACTGACATTTTCAGGCCAGCGGTGGATATAACTTTTTTTTTATTTGCTTATTTTAGGCAGGTTTAAAATTATGCACTTTAAAACTTTTCGACAAAAATCGAAGTCCGACGGCAAAGTAGAGACCAATTATTATACCTATAGGTATTTATTGGTTGGTAAATATTATTTTATTTCGTATTTGGTGGTCCTTTTTGTCTAATTCTTATCTATTTGCTAATAATTATTCCATCTGATTCGTAAATAAATATTTTTTATTTATTCAAACACTATTCCACCGCCATTCCTAAATCAAACAAACCGTTCGACTAACTACAATACGACATAACATTACACCACTATGGGAAATGCAACATCACTTCGATAATTTCGCGCGCTTTCTTCCATTGGAGGCAACACTAATTGTACAGCAACATCCTTGGCCGCTATTGGTTGAATGAGTAATTATCGGGTGGTTTGGCGGCGCCTGATTGGTTGTGAGGGAGGTCACGCCCCTTATTTTCCCGCGGTAACCCGGCTTAGCTTATGACACCGCGTGTAACGTTCCACAGTAACGTTCTACGATGAATAGTTGATGAAGTGGCATTAAGTTTTCAGGTGGTCGGAAAGGTTCTTTATGAGGTCGCGTTTGTTTATTTGTTTAGGTAATTTATTAGCTTATTTTACACAATTATTGAAAAAACAAGAGATGAGATGAGATGATGAGAGAAGATAGCGATTAGTTCCGATTTTGGCCACGCAGCAAAAGACCCTTCTTTTTTGGACCTTCGTGTCAAAACCTTTGGCTTTACCTAAACCCTTAATTTCCACACAGTCCTGGGTATAGGCCCTTTCGGCTCCAGACCGATAGATCAGTGTTTCCTTAGGTCAACTAAAAGCATGCTCCGGAATACCGAGATCCCATCATTCTACCCGAGCAAGCTCGAAATGTCAGCAGGCGATCTTTTCCCGTCCCTGACAGGTCATTGAGCCCCGACAGGCTGAAAGTCCGAAAGGTCCAATCCTTCTATATGCGGGTCAGGATTAGATACTTAGTTAACATCTGTGTGCTGTTCGAGGGGAAAATATGTACCTAACATATTCTATGAGGAGGGAGGTTAACACGCTAAGAAGAAGAAGATCATAAATATGAAACATAAAGTAGTAAAACTAAAGTACATGTATATAATTATTACCTGTAGGTGCTACTATAAAGAGCCTTCTGAAAGCAACATGGCGTCGCGTGGCGTTATAATTGGCGCTTACGGCGTCGCCACCGTACGCGTTATGAGCGACCGAGTAACTTGAACAGAGACAGCTGTGGAGACGACTTTATTAATTTTTTTAAAATTAGTTCTGAAAGGATTGCTTCAATAATTCATGGTTTCTGAAAACTTGAACCTTCTCAAAGCACTCGATAGTCCTTTGCTGGAGGAAGGCCTCAGCTATTCAATTTTACTCTCGCTGAGGATCAAGTTGAATAACTATTGATAACATTCCTCAGCTAAGTAAGCCTTCCTCAAGAATTGGGCTACCAAATGCATAAATAAATTTTCCAATGCGACTGGAAGTTCTAGAGCACGTTCATACAAACAAACAAAAAAGCAAACAAACTCTACAGCTTTATAATACTATCTGCGCCCCGCGGTTTCACCCGCGTAAATGTCGATCCCGTGGGAATATCGGGATAAAAAGTAGCCTATATGTTAATCCAGGGTGTCAGCTACCTCCATACAAAATGTTATCAAAATTGGTCCAGCCGTTTGAGCGTCTTAGTAACAAACATATAAACACACACACACACACCCCCCCACACTCTTGTGATTAGTGTGATTGCTCTGCTACCTACCAGACACCACACTGCGAAAATCCTCTTTCCTAACCTGAGAGCGGCCTATAGTATCTATTCTAAACTTCATAGCTGGTCGATTCTGTCAAAATCTCACCGTGAAAACTTAGGTGAAGTGAGTTTGTTTTTGCTAGGAATTGACACTATTGACAGCTCACTCCACGCTCACTTCACCTAAGTTTTCACGGTGAGATTTGTACAGAATAGCACCGCAGTACCTACCTAGCGGTCAAAAGGTTAGAAAACGGTGACCCTCTCCGTAGTTTTCCCTATCCGTCGAAGGTCTAACATCAAATAACCGGCTAATAACTATTGGAACGAAGGTGATGTTACTCTATCGCTTCGAATCGAGCACCATGGAGATTCATTATTTCTCCAACAACATTAATTTCACCTATTTCCCCAAAGAATAGGCAAAGGTATTCATTAAAAAAAAACCTTAAAAACGATTGAACTCGAGGCACTGTTACCGTTAGCGACACCGCGCGTGTTTTGTTTATTTATAAGACGATTCCAAAAATACCCGCTTCGGATGTATTTGGCTGTCTTCGGGATGTAGGTACTTGTATGGAGTATTGCAGCCACTTGTGGGATGGCTCAGCAAAATACCAGCTTGCTGCACTTGACTCGGTGGAACGCAGAGCTAAAAGGCTTATAGGCGACGAGACGTTGGTAGCTACGCTCCACAGCCTAGCTCATCGGCGTAATGTTGCTTGCCTGTCGGTCTTCTACAGATTGTACTTCGGAGAGTGTGCGCAGGAGCTCCATGACCTGATCCCACCATCGCCCTTCTACCACCGGACAACAAGACGTACTGCAGCGTACCATCCGCACTTGGTTGATATCCCCACGAGTCGTACTAAGCGCTTCTCCTCCACTTTTATTATGCGCACAGCCAAAGTGTGGAACTCTCTGCCGGCATCTGTGTTCCCGCCCACATTTAACCCGTCTGCCTTCAAAGCAAGAGTGAACAGGCATCTTCTGGGCACGCTCGTTCCATCATAGACCTCATCTATCGCTTACCATCAGGCGTGATCGGGGTCAAGAGCGGGCCAATTTAGTAATAAAAAAAAAAAAAAAAAAAAAAAGGTACTCGGTTTCAATGGTCAGTGAGTGATGGCAAAGTATTCTTTTGTGTTTTGTTTTCACTTCTGTCGGAAACTCGGAACTCTCGGAGTGCCACTGTTTTTTGTCCATCTAGAATTTCTCAGTAGCAGCCCGGAGTCTGGATTGGTGCATTGGCCCAAGGAGAGGGCCATAAACCACCACGCGGGCCCAGTTCGGGCTGACAGATGTCATTTAACTTCGAATTTTTGGTTCTTCGAATGTCGGTTTTCTCACGATGTTTTCCGTCACCGTTTTGAGAGTAGTGTTGACAGGGCCGGATTAGCCCCTAAGCAAATTAAGCAATTGCTTAGGGCATCACGTCTGGGGGGGCACCATAAGGCAGAAACAGCACCGAAACAGTATTTGCTAGCACACGAATGGCAAGGCTGTTTATCAGCCATATATTACAAGACCCAAAAGTCACTCTTCAGTTGACGCCAATCTTTCGATGTTTTGGAAAAAGACTAGGCGACTAGTGGATATATAGGAGGGCCTACAGGCGTGGACTGCTTAGGGCATCAAGTAGTCTTAATCCGGCACTGAGTGTTGATGAAATAATTGACACAAAGTAGAGTGGTTCGAAATAATCAAATAACAGACTGTTTTAAACTCTAAAAACTCCATTAAAAACTCGCCTCACATTGCACAAGTAAACTTATACCAGGGCGTTAATGATCGCTGTGGGAACTCGCGCGTTGTGTCGACAATTAACCCTTTGCCCTACGCTTTATATAAACGCGCTGTCAGCGGACATAGACGAATAGGTAATGTCACATCAAACTACAACGCTATGAGGGTAGGCAGACATACAGGTAACTCCCTTTATTCATAATTTTGTTGCTTAAAGTTAAATAGAGAATTAGCGACTGTTTAACCATAGATTTGTAGCGGTATCTAGAACGCCACAACATGCGAACAAGTCGTCATACTGTCGTCACACAAAAATCCTGCATCTCGCAAGCAGAGTTTACCGCACAACTAGCTTAGGTAATACAACGGCCCGACAATATGAATCATCGGGCAGTTGCCCGTCAGACACAACACCCGTCTGGTCGGAGGATCCTCCTCTTTTCTATAGAATATGAGTGAACTTCACACCCTGTTCCTCGTACCTCTATAGATTTATTTATCACGTTTAAACGTCACTTAATTTTAATCTGATTTATTTTAAATAAACCCCTTTGTTGCTAGGGAAATTCTAGAACGATGGTACGCAAAAAAAAAAAAAAAAAAGTATTTAACCGGTGTTTTTACGGTTTTTCGGATTCTTTCCTTTACTTGTACATATGACCTTGCTTCTTGCCAAATTTCATGATTCTAGGTCATTTATTGCTTCCCTTGAGAGTGTCGAAATATACGTTTTTTGCGGCAAAAACGGCCGTATTTTTTTTTACGTTAATTTAGAAGTTTGATTTTTTCACAGCTTCAAGGGACTGTAAACTTGAGTAGGTATATATAGTTTTAATTTCAACTCGATACCTCCACGCGTTCCCGAGATAAAGGGTCTTGACAGACAGACAGACGGACAACAAAGTGATCGTATAAGGGTTCCGTTTTTCCTTTTGAAACCCAGCATATAACCTCCTTATACCTTTTGCACACACTATTATCGAAGACAAAAATGAAAAAAAAAATCATTTGATGTTTTGAATTTTGTGACGTCCTGACATTTCAAAGCATATGATCTAGAATTTCGAGAATTTCTTTACAGCGGCTAATGACCACAAAAATTAATATTTTCAACCATGGATAAAAAAATAGTGTTAAAAATGAAAGCGTTTACTAAAATGCCTTCCGAGTTCAGCCGGGCTTGTGTTAATACTTGTAAGTACCTACCTTTCTTATTTACTTGTGGTCATACTAAGCGGTATCGTGTTACCATTGACTTGTATATTACTAGCAGCGCCCCGCGGTTTCACATGAATAAGTGTCGATCCCGTGGGAATATCGGTATAAAAACTATCCCATGTCCTTCCGCGGGACTCAAACTATCTCTATATCAAATTTCATTTAAATCGGCTCAGCGGTTTAAGCGTGAAAAGGTAACATACAGACAGACAGGCAGACAGACAAAGTTACTATCGAATTTATAATATTATAGTATGGACTAGCGTGTTACCCAGTAACTGGGTCGTGGAGGTCTCAAACAGTCGCTCCACGTAAGCATAATGCATGCACACTATACGGGCAGAAATATACAGCTCTGGGCTTTTATTATACACTTTAAACTAAATATCAATAGAATTGATTTCAAAAGGCTACAATGCGCTAGTAATATATTATTATAAATCAATGATCAATAGATTCATCAAGTCCTAGCCTTTTCCCAACTACGTAGGACTGACACTAAATTATTTTGGGGACGCCTTCCAATCTAACGCAGCTGAATACCAGACTTACTATTTGACCTCCACACACAACCCAGTTACTGGGTAACACGATACGCCTTGGTGAGACTGGTTGTCAGACTTTCTGGCTTCTGATGAACCCTAATGTATTATTTTCTTGCTCTTGTCCTAATTTATTTGATGTCGACGCAACATTATCTTCTTCTTCCATACGTTTCCCCCTTTCTAACCATATCATCATTCACAAAATCCATCGAATCTTTGGTCTTCCCCTACTCTTAAAGGCATCTACATTCGTATCATACAGCGTGAAATTTTAATGGTTGTTTTCCCGCGGCAGAACGATTTGTACTCAGTAGTGCTACCGAATCATGGAGTTATTTTTTTTCAAGTAATTATAAAAATATGATCTCAACTCGAAAGCGTGAGAATCAATAGTACCTACTTACGTGCGCCCGCCCGCTACCTACCATCTTTGCAGGTAGCAGGACGACCGCGCGCAGTCGTCCGTTTGCGCTGTAGCTATACTATTGGTTCGAGATCGCGTTCTCGATCGAGTTTTGTTTTTTTCACAATAGGCTATTTGACTGGTTTCTGATAAACATCTCAGATTATTTAATGGTGTCTAACGAGCCCACAAAAACCTATTACTTCAAATTGCATAATGTATTTCTTTTAGAAAATAGTAAATAAAAATGTACTGTTTAAATAAGCCGCCAAAACGCTATCTTTAACAATATGGCGTCGTGACGTCACAATACACGTAAACAAACGTTGAAACGGTCGAGATACTAGACAAAAGTCATCTGTTCTGTCAACGATAGACAGAAATTGACTATATCAAGCATGACGTCATCATAAGTTCAGCCAATCCAGACCGTTTTCGATTTCGTGGCGCCAGATTTAAAAAGATGAAGTTTTTTCGGGATTTTTTAATAAATAATACATTGTTTTGTAGTAAAATTAATGCAAATCGATTTTAAAAGCGATAATCTATACGAGTGTCAATAATTATGACCTTATTTTTTACATTGTCAAATAGCATATTGTAAAAATCTGCCATTTTTTAATACTTTATTTTTATTTTTTTATAAATCGATTGTACATACTATCAAGACAAAATCATTTCGCTTCGGGAAAACCACCATTAAAATTTCACCCTGTATAAAAACTTTCCTCAGAACATTTGGTTAACCAATTAAAAATTGCAGTAAACTCCAAGCTATCAGCATCGAGTCTACCTATGATGGAGTTGCTCAAGAGCTCATCATCTCGAACGAAGGAAGAGGAACCTCTGCCGAGGTGGAAAGCCTTGTCAGTCCTGAGACCTCCCTCTCCTGGTCTTCGAGGCAATGAGCGAGGAATTTATGTGAATCTATGGATGAACAAATGCGGGCTGTTGCCAAAGCCGATGTTTAAATACGGATACAGTCTTTCTCCACGGGGTGGTGCTAAAAATGTAAGTTTGTTTTCACACTATATAGGGTGACTGGTAATTATTGACCGATACATAAACACATGATTTTACTCATAATTATGAACAACTTTTACTATGGGACCAAACCTGAAATCGTGAAAAAAAAAACAGCGGTTCTCTACATTTTGACGAGTTAGACGAACATAAATGTGGGAACAGCTGATTTTTTTTTCGCGATTTCAGGTTTGGTCCCATAGTAAAAGTTGTTCATAATGATGAGTAAAATCACATGTTTAAGTATCGGTCACTAATTACCAGTCACCCTATATGTATATCCTACTATATAATATTATAAATGTGAAAGTTTGTGAAGACGTTTGGATGTTTCTTGCTCAATCACGCGTAAACCGTTGAACAGATTTGGATGAAAATTGGCACATAGATAGACCATTTCCTGGATTAACACATAGGAATTTTTTTATCCTGATATTCCCACGGGATCAAAACCTACGCGGGTGAAACCGCGGGGTCACACTAATATTATAAAAAAAAAAAACTTTCTTTCTATAAAGGCGAAATAGTTTGTGACTGTGTTTGTATGTTTGTTACTTCTTCACGCAAAAACTACTGAACGGATTTGGATGAAATTTGGTACACAATTACACATAGTTTATCTGCCCCAAAATAATTAAATGAAAAATAAGTTTAAAAAACTAAAATACGACTACTGAGTACCTTCCCGTGGTCGCGTGCCGCTGTACTAACATACTTATAAGCTATGGTAGCATGCGATCACAGGAAGGTACTTTCTTGTTTCATCCTTTTCAGTAGTCGGGTTTTAGTTTTTACCCTTATTTTTTATTATAATAGTAACCGTGGAGTTTCTTGCCGGCTCTTCTCCATAGGAAACGACCAATTGGAACCGTGCTACCGAGCTTCTGACGTTTCATAAGAGCCGAGGTAGGTTTATGTGAAATAAAATATTTTCATTTCGTTTTTCAAATTTTTTGACCCTTGGAGGAGGGCCTTGAGGGAGGCCTATGTCCAGCAGTGACCGTCTTTTGGCTGAAATGATGATGGCGATGAATGTATATTCCATAAGGAAGCTAACTTTTAACTTTACTTCCTCAGTTCTCTACTACTGCGATTAGCTATGATGCAGAGAAGAAGGAGGCTCCGCCCGCGCCAGCAAAACCTGCTGCTCCTAAAAGAAAGCCTGAGAAAAAGAAGGGGGCTTCAGCGCCACGTAAAGCGGCAGGTGGTGGTGCTCAGGGTCGGATTATTGCTGGTTAGTCTAACCAATCAAAGTCATTAGATTACTACCGGTTCATAGAAATTAATAAAAAAAACGAAGGCTCCAAGAGAGCAGTCCGGGCTGGTCGCGAAAATTTTAGAGCTTTCGTTTCACTTCGCTACCGATGCCTGCCAAGGTCGCGGGCTATTCAAAAGAGCTACCGTGGCCCCTGGCACAGGCAGCTGAAGTAACACGGGTGGGTTTTAGTCACAAGTCTGCCACGCCCTCCCGGTTTGCCCAGAGCGGGAGAATTTGATAATTTACCACCAAAAAAAAAAAGTGACTCGTTAGGGTGCGGTCTACGCTAGACAAGCCGAGCACGAGCGGAACACGAGCCGAGCATCGTGTTCGCAGCGTCAAGTGTGGACGTACAACGAACCTACAACGATCACTGTCCTCGAACGAAATAAATCCCTTTGTGTTCGTCAAAAAACCGACAATTGGCGGAGCACATTTCGAGCACGAACCAAATGCTCGAAGCGCGCTCGTTTATAGCTCGTAAGTCAGTCCACACTACACGAATTTATGCTCGGCTCGTGCTCCGCTCGTGCTCGGCTCGGCTAGCGTTGACGCACCTGGCTCTAGGCGCTAAGCAAGCCACTTGGCAGTGCGTACGTAGCCTAACAAATACATGCACCGCACGCACATGCCGAAGGATAGGTACCTCACTGCGAAACATCGCGGGTTGTGGGGTTGTGTGTGTGTTGTGTTGTTGTTGGGGGTTGGGTTTACCTCGATGCGTATCTACGTGAAAACAAAACATTTTGTTTAACATCGCGGTCGACGGCAAGCATCGATGTGATCTGGCTCATGATTGGTCACATCGGTTCAATTTGTTCTTTTGAAGCAGGTAGGTATAGAGTACACCACAAACACACGACTGAGCAATACTGACTAACTTTCTATGGATTTAAAAGTCTAAATTAAAAAGTTTTTGTTTTAGTTTTATATTTACTTATAGTTGATTTATATTTCTACTTGTACATTGTTTCATTATATTGTACTCAAATAAAAATCCTTAAAACTGTTCTGTAAAATCGATTAGCTGGTCGTTCGAGAAATGATGTTTCAAGATAATGCGCCTTCGCGCTGCCGATGATTCAAGCTTATAGATATTCCAGATTTCGATGCATCGAGGTAGTGAACTGTCGCGCTTATAATTCATCGATTTCATTTACTATCGAGTTAACGTTTTCGAGCAAGTGTTATTCGATCTCACGTCATTCGATCTCAAGTAGGGAAGCCATTTTGTTTGGCCCCAGATGTAGTTTCATTAGCCAATAACAGCACCCATGCGTAACACACTGTCAATCACAATCTGAATAATTTTGAAGGATATTGCAAACCCATTGCTTCTTAAGTTCGAAAATTTGATTGCTCAACAACGTAAATAACGCAATGAATGTTGTTCAATTGGCAAAGCCATTGCTACTGATAGTGAGTTACGTAATTATCCCGCTGGGGTCACACAGAAAGCTTGCATGCGCGAAAAAGATGGAGAAATTATATTTGTCTCGTTTACTCTTACTATTAGATCTAATAAGCGTGTACCGCTCTAATTAATTAATTATTATTATTTAGTGACTTGACTCTCTCAATGTGTCTTATCAACGGCAGCGTAAGGCGCGAATCACACAGAGACGGCGGGCGTAAGGTAAAGGCGCGGCGCGGGCATGATGCCGCTTCAAAACGTTTTCATACAAAATGTATGTACGAAGGCGCGCCGCGCCCTTACGCCGTCTGTGTATTTTCACGCCTTAGTCAACTTGAAAACTGTCCTGTTCTCATAGTGATCGGCGCTGTCGTGGATGTACAGTTCGACAAAGACTTACCTCCGATCTTGAACGCTCTGGAGGCGCCTGGGAGAAGTAAGTAT
Source organism: Oligia fasciuncula (assembly GCA_963082905.1). Taxonomy (NCBI): domain Eukaryota; kingdom Metazoa; phylum Arthropoda; class Insecta; order Lepidoptera; family Noctuidae; genus Oligia; species Oligia fasciuncula. The sequence continues at coordinate 5,127,682 of OY720416.1, read as the reverse complement.
TGACATTTATAACAAACTAGCAAAGCCCCACGGTTTCACCGGCATAAGTCTTGATCCCGTGGCGATATCCGGATAAAAAGTATCCTATCTGTTAATCGTGGCTATAAACTATCTGTGTGCCAAATTTCATTCAAATCCGTTCAGTAGTTTTTGCGTGAAAGAGTAACAAACATCATCCATCCATCATTACTCACAAACTTTCGCGTTTATAATATTAGTAGGAACTAGAACAAGGTACAAGTTAGCTGATCTTGTGGCGCGCCATTTAAAGCTCTGTCGGTCTATTTTGTAAAAATCTCATCGTGAAAACAGAGGTCTACCCGACCCGAAGCGAGCGAGCGAGCTGGATGCGGCACGAAATTCGCTCGCACAGGTTTTGTCAAGTAATGTTTTTGGAGGTGTTAAAAACTTAAAAGTGGTGTAAATGGCCGCGTGACTTCCTAATCATGGCAATCGACGCATGCAGTTGTCGCGTCCCGGATCCCGCTCGTTCACTCGTTTCAGAAGTATCGCTTATTAAAGAAGTCATCTTCATCCACATTCCGAATTCACTTACTACCGAGCATAGGCCCCGTCTTTTCTTGTGCCAATCACCACGCTCCTGTGCCAGAATCATCCAGGTCCTGCCGCGATGGCAGCAATGTCGTCTCCCCATCTCGCCGCCGGACGGCCGACATCTGATCTTCCAGTCCTTGGACGCCACTCTGTCACAGCCTTACTCCACCTGTCATCACTGTGCCTTGTCAGGTGTCCTGCCCAACTTCATTTGAAGAATTCCATAATACGCTTTCCGATATATCGGAAAGGTCTTCGATTTAAGAAGTACATCATTATAAGTTAGGGATCATTTTAAGATCATTTTAATATGTCACTAATCTTATTGCACTAAATCTTGCAGCGCCTCGACTGATCTTGGAGGTTGCCCAGCATTTAGGAGAGAACTCATGCCGCACCATAGCCATGGATGGTACGGAAGGCCTGGTGCGAGGTCAGGCCATTGTGGACACTGGAGCACCTATTACCATTCCTGTGGGCGAACCGACCCTGGGCAGGATTATTAATGTCATTGGGGAGCCCATTGGTAAGGAATTTCATGCAAAATCATCCAAAGTCCGATTTCACCCAATGCTGGTCAAAGGCTTTTCTTTTTTTGTGCCAATCCCCACGCGCTTGGGCCAGCCTCATCTCATCCAGGTTTACTTTTTGACTTCGTATATAGAGGTATGAGAAACAGGATGTAAAGTTCACTCATCCTTCATAGAAAAGGGAGGATTCTTCGACCGGACACGTACTATCTGACGGGCTACTACCCGACAATTGAAGTCGGGGCGTAGTATATTGTTGTAGTTGCGTGGTAAAATTCGCTTGTGCGATGTACGATTTTGCGTGACGTCAGTGTGTGTTCGCATGTGGCGAGGTAGATTGACGTGTATGGAGTTATCGCGTCATGCCATCGTCATGTGATCGTCATTTGATTGTCATATATATAAAACAGAAACCTCAAGAACCTATATTATTCAATCAGTAACAAGGCCTAAAAAGGCCACTTTGGAGAATCATAAAAGGAAAGATTATAAATCGTATCGTAATCGTATTAAGGTTAAGCTACGCTTGCCGCGATTGGTCTGTGGATGGGTGACCATCTTTACATACCGTGACCCCTCCGTGCCTCGGAAAGCACGTTAAGCCGTTGGTCCCGGCTGTCATTCGTGGATCTTCGACAGTCGTTACGGGTAGTCAGAAGCCCGAAGGTCTGACAACCGTCCGAAAGTCCGTGTTTTTCTTTTCTTCGCTGCACTACGTAGGTGTAATCAAAGAGATTGGATTTGGATCGGATTAATTGGTAGTATTTTAGCACAGACAAAAAAAAAATATCTGAAATATGCTTCACCAATGGGATTTGATACGATTAACTTAACGGTTAACAGCCCATTATCCTTATGATTCTGCCAAAGTGGCCTTTTTAGGCCCCCTGTTCTCTGTTTTCGTCGTCCTGGTAAACACGGGCGATCACCATAGTATGAGAGCTATGTCACCTTCTAATATAACAGATGAGCGTGGCCCCATCGATACGGATGAATTTGCTGCGATCCATGCGGACGCACCTCCCTTTGTTGAGATGTCGGTAGAACAGGAGATTCTGGCGACAGGCATAAAAGTGGTGGATCTTCTCGCGCCGTATGTCAAAGGTATGATAATTATATGGTGATTCGCACTTAGATAACGTTATGAACTACTGATGTCTCATCATGTCAAAATATCGAGATTTCTCTAAATAAATTGTAAACAATATCATTATCTACATCTTCCGGAATACATTTTCTAAGGTTTAGAAAAACGAATTGCGCAAACGAGTTTCTGTTACGTGCATTATGCTCAATTGCTTACACGTCAAAACATCGAAATAAACTATAATGATCTTATATACCATCATGGTATTCAGGTGGCAAGATTGGCCTGTTTGGCGGCGCAGGAGTTGGCAAGACTGTATTAATCATGGAACTTATCAACAACGTTGCTAAGGCGCACGGAGGATTCTCCGTAAGTAATAATAAGTAGTAATAAAATAATATCTCATGACCGAATGTCGGTCACGGCGGCAAAAATCTCAACGGAGATTTTCCTGAAGTACCTACGTAGTAGATATTGGTAAGGCGCAGGAGTCAGGGGGCCTCCCTGCCGTCAACGAAGATAGTACGGGCTCGACCTAAAGTAGTTCTCAACTTCGGCGTGAACCCTTCTCTCGATTTCTTAAGTTTTTCGGACGAGTAAAAAAAAACCGGGAGTGGCGACAACTGTCAAATCCTGGTGTCTCTCATTCTTAGGTCGGGCCCCCAAGCTTATGCTTATGTCCGTTGATGATGAGAAGTAGGTAGGGCTCGTCCGTAATTTCGGCTGAAACTATGGGTATCGTGGTAAGGGAATTAAAGACCTCCAGGACTAACAGCTTTACGTACGACTCACAGCTATCATTCTAATTTAAGTATACTTTATTACAATGAGATATAAGTTGAAGATAATGCAATGACTTACTAATGGTTTCACATTCAAATATGATCGTGAATGAGGGATTTCGCCATGGCCTGAAATAACCTCGTTAGTACCTAGCGATTTATGTGGGAAGATTCGAAGAACCTGGATGTGAATGCTTTATTTATTTTGTTCAGGTGTTTGCGGGCGTCGGGGAAAGAACGCGCGAAGGCAACGATTTGTACAATGAAATGAAAGTGGGCGGAGTTATCACAGACGATTACAAGACTTCTAAGGTAAGTACCTACCTACAATTTAATGCCGGATCAGATCAGGTAGCTCATCAACATTATCTTGTCGTTATCCTAATTTTAGTGATGATAACAGGAACAACATAGTGTAGTAAGGTGGTATAGCGCTTGTTCATAATTATTTAAACTTTCCTTGTCCCTCATCAGGTGGCTCTCGTATACGGTCAAATGAACGAGCCCCCCGGCGCACGAGCCCGCGTGGCTCTGACCGGGCTCACGGTGGCTGAGCACTTCCGCGACAAGGAGGGCCAGGATGTGCTGCTGTTCATCGATAACATCTTCAGATTCACGCAAGCTGGCTCTGAGGCAGGTCATCTTTCTTTTGCCCTGATCCCAACATATTTATAGGGGGTCGGCGTAATATTGTCCTCTTCCAAACGTGAGCAGTGGTGGCCGAGTAGACATGGCTGCGACTTACGAGTTGTTGGTCGTGGGTTCGAACCCAGACAGGTGCTTTATGTTGTGTGCATTATTTTATTAACACTGCTCTCAAAGGAAAAAATCGTGAGGAAACCGGCACCAAAACTTCGAAGTCATTTGACAAAGCTACCAATTCGCACTGGGCTCGCGTGTTAGAATATGGCCCACTCCCTCTCGAAGAGAGGAGGCCTGTGTCCCAGCAGTGAGAACATTATAGACTGATTGTTTTTTCCGTACTTCTCGATTAAGGTCATAGCACAGGTATCAAACCGGAAAGGGATCGGCACCGTATCAACTCGAACCGTTCAGTATTCTTTGTATGAAACTCCCTACTGCAACGCACACTAATCGGAATCGTAACGTAATCGCCTCGCCTCGGGACAAGCTCACGAACCGCGGTGCGGTGCGTTACGGCTCTTCGTCCCCGCGCATACGGCTCGTCGTTGAAAAAAATATAACAATAGTAGGACATTGGGTAAGATGTCTTATTGGTTGTACGGTAAGGTCGGCAGGCCGCATGTCAGTGTTACCAGAACCAGTACACTCTAATTTTATTGAAACTCCGAACTTCGCTGGGCCAGCTCGAAATCATACTGTTACCACTGATTAGCTGCCTATAGTAGCATTTTGTATAGCTATAAAGTTTGACTCTACTATCTCACGCCTTTTTCCCCATGACCCGGTTATGTCCGAAGTTCCGGACGTCTCCGGCTTTTTAGAACCCCGTCCGGACTTTGCCCGGCCCTGTCCAGACTTTGAAAATAATAATAGTGTACTAAACAAGAAAGACAAAAAATTAAACTATCGGGAATTTTACCCCCTATTTCATAGCCGATAACTGGTCAAATGTCGGGATGCTGCCCGTTCGACCCCTTCCCCTTGTGCCTACCTTTTCGGGCAACATGTTTCGTTATATTGTTTACGACAAATCCTCAGGTATCGGCGTTGCTAGGCCGTATCCCGTCCGCTGTGGGTTACCAGCCAACCTTGGCGACTGACATGGGGACCATGCAGGAACGGATCACCACCACCAAGACTGGTTCCATCACCAGCGTGCAGGTAAAATGATGATAGTTGGTCAATATTTAAAAACTAGATGGCGCTGGCATTTTCTGGCTGACTGATTCCTGAGAAGAAATATACCCGTTCTGTGGCGCCTACTGCCTACATAGTACTCACAATCAGCAATTCAGCACCTATAGTGCGTAACATATTATCAACCGCAATCTGAACCATTTTGAAGGATATTGCTGATCCATTACTTCATATATGTTCAAACAATTTGCCTGCTCATCAACGTAAATAACGCAATGAATGTTGTTGAACTGTCAAAATGGAAGCCATTGCTACATAAAGTGTGTTACGCAATTACCCAGCCGGTCTCACTTTAAATGTAATAAAAAGATATAATTCTGTTCTGTCATCCCAGGCCGTATACGTCCCCGCAGACGATCTAACGGACCCTGCTCCAGCGACGACCTTCGCCCATTTAGACGCGACCACGGTACTATCGCGAGCGATCGCAGAGCTCGGCGTGTACCCTGCGGTGGACCCTCTGGATTCCACTTCGAGGGTCATGGACCCTAATATCATTGGAGCCGAGCATTATGGAGTGGCTAGAGGCGTGCAGAAGATTTTGCAGGTGGGTTTTTGATTTCTGGGAAGACTTATTTGAATGCGGGATTACATGGGTATTAGGGACATCATTGCGCAACCTGCTACCATGATTCAAGGACATGATTCTGTGCTGAGTTTCTTAATAAATTCAGGGATTCAGGGTTTTTTTTTTTGGGATTCGGGGATTCAGGGGGTGATAGGCCCTGGCACCCTGTTCAATATTTTAGTGTAATACTATAGAATAGAAAACCTAACCAAGTACGTATTGGCCGGTGGGGTCCGAGTGCTCATGGTCTTTTTAAAGAAATTTCGAAACAGCTGGGTGACACTTCCCGTGACCCAAGGGCTGGCTTTTATCTTGGCCAGAGGCTAAGCATCGCCATACAACGTGGTAATGCCGCCAGTCCTTTGGTTACCAGTCGGCAGCGATGCGGATGAATTTTTCGACGCTATTTTTTAGTTTCTATAAAGTTTTAGTTAAGTTAGGATTTAATTTTGTTATTTTTAGTTTGTATATATCTTGATTATTTCAACTTAATTGGTAATATAGAACCTATTTTGTAAGTATTTACTTGGTTAGGTTTTCTTATATTTTTGGTGTGGTAAGCGGAATTGGACTGCGGCTCTACACCCGATTTGCTTAACACAATTTCAATCACAAATCATGAAATCACAATCCAAAGGATTTTGTTTGAAGGAAATTCCTGGTGTGGCTAAAAATTTAGTAAGTATTTCATTATAGGACAATTGTTTCGATCTTAAACTATCTGACCGTTCTAGGATGCAGGATAGCCATCAGCATTGTCGAAGATAGATACCTACCTACTACATTCCCAAATGCATCCGTTCAGGGAAACGTGGTGGCAAAGCTCTTCGAGGGAAGATTAAAAAAGATCATTAGTAGCTAGAGCCTCACAGAAGTAGTGTCTTCATAATTACTTCCGTACATTCAGGACTACAAGTCTCTGCAAGACATCATCGCTATCCTGGGAATGGATGAGTTGTCAGAAGATGACAAGATGACAGTGGCCCGCGCTCGCAAGATACAACGGTTCTTATCACAGCCTTTCCAGGTATAATGGCGTTCATTATCTAGGAGTTTAATTAATTACCAAAAACTGAAGACCCTGGTCAGCAAATGAAACAGCTCTTGCTCACGGTTTTTGAAAGCCTGCATGACCAAGTGTAGATATATCAAAAAACCAGTTGTCAAAAAATAAAATCGGGCCCAAAAGCGACGCCTCGAGAACTTCTTCCTTTTTTACCCGACTACGGCGAAGCAAAAAGGAGGGTTATGATTTTGACCGGTATGTATGTATGTTCCTCTGTTCCCTCATAACTTCAAAAGTGCTTGCTTATAAAAATTTACAAATGAGGTAGGTATCTTTAGAAGCGTCTTGACCGTCCGCGTCCCGTCCGCTGGTTATAGGCTATGTGACGTCACACTAAATTCCATATGGCGCCCTCTAGAGGACATATACCCTAGTAATGAATACAAAAATAAATATTTTGAGTTGGTGCCTTGTGGGGTATCAAATGAAAGGTCTCAATAAGCACATTTAAAAAAATATAAATATTACAGAAATAATTAAATAAAAAAAAGTTTAAAAACTAAAACCCAACTACCCCCACGAATGTGACGCATGCCGAATCGCCTGTCAGCAAAATTTTATTTGTCTGTGACGCATGGCGATTAATTTAATAACAATTCCAATGACATAACTCGGAGAGCTAGCTATCACAACTTCAGAGATATCGTCGTTTCAATCAGACGGGGCTTAGACGCGGCGTAATCGCGACCTTCACATCTGCGCGTAATCGCGCGGAAAGGATGAAACAAGAAAGTAGTTCTTCCCGTGATCGCATGCTACCATAGCTTTGTATGTTAGTACAGCGGCATGCGACGACGGGCAGGTACTTTCTTGCTCTTCGCATCTGCACATTATAACATAATGTGTTGTGACCATTTTTCAGGTGGCTGAAGTATTTACGGGACACATCGGCAAGCTGGTCAAATTGGAAGAGACGATCAAAGGATTCAAGAGGGTAAGCTGGATTGGCGATAACTATAATTGAGACCGCATGGGGATCAATCTGTCCGGAGAGAGGGGCCCGTGGCTAAATAATAACAGCCGCACAGGTCGATCGATCAGGTTAAGCTACTCTTGCCGCGGTTGGTCTGTGGATGGGTGACCATCTTTACATACCGTAACCCCTCCGTGCTCGGAAAGCACGTTAAGTCGTTGGTCCCGGCTGTCATTCTTGGATCTTTGACAGTCGTTACGTAGTCAGAAGCCCGTGAGTCTGACAACCAGTCTTACCAAGGGGTATCGTATTACCCAGTAACTGGGTTCTGGAGGTCAGAGCAGTCGCTCCATGTAAAATAATGGTATTCAGCTGCATCCTGTTAGACTGGAAGCAGACCCCAACATAGTTGGGAAAAGGCTAGGCAGATGATGGGATAAACCCGTAGCTTATCGGCAGAATTGGATATTGTGTTATGGTGGTACAGCGATTCAAACTAAGCGGCTCTGAACATGAGATGAGTCGCTGCGCAGCCTGCACATTAACAAATTCGTCCTGCGCATTAAAAAATCACGTATCAGCGGGGGTGAGGGGTGAGGTACTACGCTGCGACATAGCGCACTTCAGAATCGCTATCAAATTTGAATCGAGAGTCCATCTAGCTGGGGGCAGTGCCGGATTAAGACTACTTGATGCCCTAAGCAACCCACGCTTGTAGACCCTCCTATCCTCTAGTCGCCTCGTATTTTTCCAAAACATCGACGAGCGATTTGTAAAGATTGCCGGCGCACATCTCTAGCTAGAGTGACTTCTTGTAATATCTTGCTGATAAACAGCCTTGCGTTTCATGTGCTAGCAAATACTGTTTCGGTGCTGTTTCTTGCCTTATGGTGCCCCCCGAGACGTGATGTTGAACCCTAAGTAATTGCTTAATTTGCATATGGGCTAATCACTGGCTAGAGGCGTTCCACGCTAAGCTTGCCGATATGCGATCTCCATTCCAGGATTCATCTGCTCCACTGGTCATCGGTCCTTCGACAAACATCGCCAGCCCACTGCCACTTCAGCTTGCTTCCTCTTTCAGCTATGTCGGGACCTAACTCCGGCATGTACCTACCTCATCATCATCATTTCATCCGAAAGACGTCCACTGCTGGACATAGGCCTCCCCCAAGCACCTCCACTTCGACCGGTTCTGTGCTTCTCGCATCCAACGGGTTCCTGCGGCCTTCACAAGGTCGTCGGACCACCTTGTTGGAGGCCTTCCAACGCTACGTCTTCCGGTACACGATCGACACTCCAGAACCTTTCGGCCCATCGGCCATCTGTTCTGCGAGCAATGTGCCCTGCCCACTGCCACTTAAGTTTGGCAATTCTTCGGGCTATGTCGGTTACCTTGGTTCTCCTGCGGATCTCCTCATTCTTGGTTCGATCACGCAGGGAAATTCCAAGCATAGCCTTCTCCACCTATACCTACTAATAAAAAATGTGCTCCAATCCACACATTCTCGCTGACAGATCCTCCAAGGGGAACTGGACCATATCCCCGAGGCTGCTTTCTACATGGTAGGGACCATTGAAGACGTGATCGCCAAGTCGCAGGAACTTGCCAAGAGCGTGTAGACGATATCGCAGTCTTGCTGATATCGTGCGGCAACTATAGAAGATCTTACACAGCAGATCTGCGGGTATTGTGCTCAGATCTATGCATATCGTGCCTAAAGCAAGGCATATCGTGCTTTTGAATGTCATTCCATATACCAAAGTTCAAACAATTTCATGCTTAGAGCCACACACACATACACGACGCGCGACGCAGGTTTTTCGCTTTGGCCTTTGATTATATAATGTCATCGCTTATAAACACTGTATAGACGCTGCAACTTTATTGTTGCTTCAATTTATAGTAGCCATTATCATCAGGACTTGAAGCCGCGTCCAGTAAACTTGACGGTGTATGGTTACTTATCATGCATACCCATAGCCATACACGGTCAAGTTTACTAGTCGCGGCTTCAAGTCCGCTGTAAACTTGATCAGGGTTTTGGACATAGCATGAAATTGTTTGACATTGGTATACCTACGGATTCGTCAGTTTCAAAAATATGACGTGCTACCTACTCGTGTCATCACTGATTAAAATCATCGTTTCAGCCGAGAGATGGGATAATTACGATTTTATTTTACTGATTAAGATTGTGTGGGTAGTTGTTGAGAAATAAGGCTTTTACACCGCCGCGGAACGGAATGGAAGCGAACTTTTTTTGTACAAAGCATTATGAACTTTATGTCAATGGTGTAACGCACAAATTAGATACACCCACATACGGGGTCGCGCATCTTCTGGAGACTTATCGCGCATTCTCGGGAATTCCCGCAGTAACAAATTCGTATCTAGTTTGTACGTTAGACAATTGACATAAAGTTCATTTTGCTATTACGAAAACTCGATTCCACTCCGTTCCGCGGCGGTGTAAATTGAGCCTATAAGACTTGTATGTTTTATTTGTTTGCCGTCACTTTGTTGTCTACTTTGGAATAAAGTTGTTTTCAATAATCATTGTTTCATTTTACTTAAATTTGTCGCCAAATATCAGAATTTGTCGGTCACTGGTTGAAAAGATATAAGGGTTAATAGGTGGCCGATTTGGAGTCTCCCCAGCAGGGCCACATTTATGTCTCAAAAACTAGGGCACCTAGCCCAAAGATGTTTTCTCCCATATTTTGTCGCCAATTAGTCTGAATCAGTCGCCAAATATCAGAATTTGTCGGTCACTGGTTTAAAAGATATAAGGGTTTATATGTGGCCGATCTAGTCTCCCCAACAGGGCCACATTTATATCTCAAAAACTAGGGCACCGGATTTAGGAAGCCGTACCTGGCGAGGCGCTTTGCAGATGGAGCAACTTTAGTTGAGGCACCTATCAACTTTTTTAAATTTGCCTTTTAAAGTTGCCAGTTGCTAGAACCAAATAGCATAGTATGCATGTAAATTGCTAGTTGCCTGTTGCTTCATCTGCAAAGCGCCTTAGGAAACCAAAACTTCAAGGAAGGATAAATTAGGTATTTAATCCATACTATAATAATTATTATAATTCGAAAGTGTTACCTTTTCACGCCCAAACCACTGAACGGATTTCGATAAAATTTGGCAGAGAGATAGATTGCATCCCGGGGAAGGACATAGGATAGTTTTTATCGACATACCTCGCGGGCGAAGCCGCGGGCGGAAGGTAGTAATAAATAAAACCACACAAATCGCTTTGTACAAATCACAATTTATTGTATTTACAAGCGCATCGCGCACGGCGTACAAACTTAATACAGTCTAACTATATAAATATATTTCGACTTCACGACTACAATCAAAACGTGGTCGGCAGGACTACGCTGTGTCATGTGGAGGTATACTTACAGACTGACATTGTTTTATGAGCGTTTACGACGTACGGCATTTCATACAAACTTTCAAGCCCTTGTTTTTTGAAATAAATGAACAGATTTTAACGATACTTCATACGCATTAGCAGGACACAAAAGTCTAAAAAGTAAGTTAAGAACATTTTCGAAATATCTTATTTAAAATCTTTTAGGAAGTGGTGGTGGTGGTGGTGGTGGTAACAACTCTGAAATACTGATAAAAAAAATGCATGTTTCATACATTTTTGCAGGGTAACTAAGTATTCCGTAACTGATGATTTACGCTGTGATTTTTCGAGTATTATTAAAAGAATCGTGGGCAAGTATTGTCGCCACATAAAATAAAGGATGAAAGTTTTAAAACAACATTAAAAACAGAATCAAAACACAAAAAAGGTTAAAATTTAGACACAATCAATTTCATGTATCTTTCAAAAATTTTATCAGAAAATACCTCTACGTTACTTCAAAGCATAACATTACAGTTTCACAGTAACTATCTACCAGATAACACAGTATTATCTGGCAAATAAGTCACTAGTTATCCGGAGACGAGAGAAACAGGCATTATACAGCACAAATAAATCAGCCGTCTCATACATTTCAGTCGAGTATGTATCGAAGTTTTGCATGTATGGGATAGTTGATTTTTTTTTGCTATTACGATATTTTTCCCATAGAGAAACTTGTTCAGTTAAGGTGCTGCCACACTGCTGTCATAAAATGTTTACAAACATTTTCTAACATTGTGATCTAATACATTTAATCAAAAAGCTTTTTCAGAAATCAGAAAGGTTTTTATGTTAGTAAACATTTTTAAACAGCAGTGTGGCAGCACCTATAGATGGTCAGTACCACACACCCTTAAAATATGACTACATTTTTCTGATTACCGCTGTGTAACCTTCACACAAAGACACCGGAGTACCACCGACCCTTGCATAGGAAATTTTACTGTAAACTTATGTAATTACGATATTAAAACTAAGAAGTCAGTGAGGACATTAAATAGTAAACAACGTCATATATTTAACATAGCCGCTCTTTATGAATACTTTATAACTGAACTTTACTTATAAAACGCGTGTCTGTGGAGTTGCTTGCCCGTTCTTCTCCATAGGAACTTACAGCGCTTTGGAATGGGCAACTAGCTTCATCTTTCTGACTGACCGACCCCTTGACTATCAAGTGTCTGTAACTGGTTTATCCATACTAATATTATGAACTAGCTTTCGCTCGCGTTAGTTTAGAATTTGACAATCAATTCGTTTTGAAAAACACGTGGCGCCATCTATTATCATAATAACGTTATTGTTGTTTTCCTTGGGAACAGCACTGTTTTTCGGGTTGAAAGGTATTTTTGACAGTCAATTCGTTTTGAAAAACACGTGGCGCCATCTATTATCATAATAACGTTATTGTTGTTTTCCTCGGGAACAGCACTTTTTTTCGGGTTGAAAGGTACCCTATGTCCGTTTGTCTGTACATCTGACAACGTATATGCAAAATTTCAGGATGATCGGTTCAGTGGTTTAGGCGTGAAAAGGTAACAAACAAACTTACTTTCGCATTTATAATACAGGGTGATTGGAAGATGGGTGCAAAGCTTTAAGGCGAAGATAGTACAGACAATTTAGAACCATTTAAGCCATAGTTGTCTTAGACGAAGTCTTACTACTTTTTTTTTACCAATTTATTAAGATTTTTTTCAAAAATTCCTAAACTTTTAACTAAACTATTTATTTATGGCCAAATTGAATGATAAACGAATTCATTTTTATTGTATTTAATTAAAGTAATGTGTAAGCAATCTAGCAAAACATGTTTTAGGCCTCTGTGTCGTTAGACATTTTTTTTACAGATATTTAAAGTTCATAACAAATTTTAAAATTCATAAATACTTTTTGTAAACCTTATTTTAAAAATAACGGAGCGTGCTTTTTTTGTTCAAACCTTTTTGAAAACATGCTTGATAATCGCTCTTTCTTTTGAGGTAACATTTACGCAGATATCTTACAAATTATTGAAATTAGAACCTAAAAACCAATTTAAGGGAGAAATTTTAAATTTTAGGCAGTCTAATTAGAACAACATTTGAATTAAATTTATTTATGTTTCATGGTCAAAATGTTGTCCGTGATTCCTAATACCAGCACGGCTCCGTCTTCTCACTTCTGTTGTTGTTATTTTCAACATCATATCTCCAGCTTCATTGTTTCAAACTCTGAATTCATTCTCTCTGTCAGTTCTTCTCTCGTGTTTATTTCAACATTCGTATACACCAGCTCCTTGGCCCGGCCCCACACGAAAAAGTCCAGCAGGGTCAGATCTGGTGAGCGAGCGGGCCAAGGGATGGGTCCATCTCTGCCAATCCTGCTGTCAGGAAAGCAATTATTTAAGTGTTCCCCATGTGTTGTCTGGGTTATGAAAGTTTGTAATGCCCTCCCTAGAAAATTTGCTTTCATCCGTCCACAAGATTGATTTCAAATTCAAATTTTCTAGGGAGGGCATTACAAACTTTCATAACCTTCATGAATGGGCCGCCAAAGACAGCAATCCACATTTTAAGAAGCAGGTGTCGTTTCAGAGGAAATTCTCTGTCAATGTTTGGGCTGGAGTAATTTGCAGGACGTTAATTGGGCCCCACTTCTTACCGGAGACTTTCAATGGTGAAAATGATTTGCACTTTCTACAAGTGGATTTACCAGAGCTGATAGAGGAAACCGGTGTCCCGATATTCGCAAGAGACAGTACAGTCATCTTTCAGCAAGACGGCTGTCCAACGCATTGGATGTTAAATGTAAGGGAACACTTAAATAATTGTTTTCCTGACAGCTGGATTGGCAGAGATGGACCCATCCCTTGGCCCGCTCGCTCACCAGATCTGACCCTGCTGGACTTTTTCGTGTGGGGCCGGGCCAAGGAGCTGGTGTATACGAATGTTGAAATAAACACGAGAGAAGAACTGACAGAGAGAATGAATTCAGAGTTTGAAACAATGAAGCTGGAGATATGATGTTGAAAATAACAACAACAGAAGTGAGAAGACGGAGCCGTGCTGGTATTAGGAATCACGGACAACATTTTGACCATGAAACATAAATAAATTTAATTCAAATGTTGTTCTAATTAGACTGCCTAAAATTTAAAATTTCTCCCTTAAATTGGTTTTTAGGTTCTAATTTCAATAATTTGTAAGATATCTGCGTAAATGTTACCTCAAAAGAAAGATCGATTATCAAGCATGTTTTCAAAAAGGTTTGAACAAAAAAAGCACGCTCCGTTATTTTTAAAATAAGGTTTACAAAAAGTATTTATGAATTTTAAAATTTGTTATGAACTTTAAATATCTGTAAAAAAAATGTCTAACGACACAGAGGCCTAAAACATGTTTTGCTAGATTGCTTACACATTACTTTAATTAAATACAATAAAAATGAATTCGTTTATCATTCAATTTGGCCATAAATAAGTAGTTTAGTTAAAACTTTGGGAATTTTCGAAAAAAATCTTAAGAAATTGGTAAAAAAAAAGTGGTAAGACTTCGTCTAAGATAACCATGGCTTAAATGGTTCTGAATTGCCTGTACTATCTTCGCCTTAAAGCTTTGCACCCATCTTCCAATCACCCTGTATTATATTAGTTAGGAAGTTAGGATTCGAAAGTAATTCTGTGTGTTATTTTTTTCACGCCTAAACCACTGAACGGATTTCGATAAAATTTGGCAGAGAGATGGCATCCTGGGGAAGGACGGTAGTTGACCTCCAATAATCTCCTAATTTCGTTTTGTCACGTTTAGACATCAATACCCTACACGTCTGCAAAGTATCGCTAGCTAATTTAATTTGTGTTAAAAAAAAATACTAGCGAGACCTTACATATAAGACGGGTACTGTCGCGTCTTTCGTTTCGTCAGGTAATTTAAGTCGATACTGAAGAAATGTGGGTGTGTTTTAAGCCTCTGTCTACCCATAGGCCTGATGTTATGTTAAATCTTCCTAAATGATACTGAAACCGCATTACAATCTATCAAGTATTTCAGAAGTACTAAGCTAAAACAGACCAACGAAAAAATAATTTTTAATACTATTTCAAGATAAACCGCCTTGCCCATTGAATAGGCTATTTGACAATGTAAAAAATAAGGTCATAATTATTGACACTCGTATAGATTATCGCTTTTAAAATCGATTTGCATTAATTTTACTACAAAACAATAAAAAAAAACCCGAAAAAACTTCATATTTTTAAATCTGGCGCCACGTAATCGAAAACGGTCTGGATTGGCTGAACTTAAGATGACGTCATGATTTAGTAAATTTCTGTCTATCGTTGACAGAACAGATGACTTTTGTCTAGTATCTCGACCGTTTCAACGTTTGTTTACGTGAATCGTGACGTCACGACGCCATATTGTTAAAGATAGCGTTTTGGCGGCTTATTTAAACAGTACATTTTTATTTACTATTTTTTAAAAGAAATACATTATGCAATTTGAAGTAATAGGTTTTTGTGGGCTCGTTAGACACCATTAAATAATCTGAGATGTTTATCAGAAACCAGTCAAATAGCCTATTGTAATTTATTCTTGAAACTTTCTATTTGTTATACGATTTCATCTGAACACGTATTTATATTTTACTAGCGGGCGTCTTGTTTCGAATTTCCGAAATTTTTCTTCCATACAAACCTTGTCCTGGCAATACCGAACCCAACGAAAAATAATTATCCAATTTGGTGCAGTCGTTCGGTAGTTATGCGCTTACAAACGTTTCGGCGACTTTGTTGTATACTATGTAAGGATACTATTTCGACATAATATGACTTTCCCCGGCATCAATATTTGCAATCTATTCTTGAATATTTTTTTGTCACACGGTTACATTTCAAGACGAATTTTAGGCCGGTCATAATGGATTATCGGGTTTTAGGCGACCTATCTATCAGTGCGACCATTTGTTTTTTTTTTTGACAACGTACGTTTATAAGTAAAGTCCTTTTATAAATTATAAATAGTCATGTTATGCCAGATCCCGCACTTGACTAATCTGTTTTCTGTTTTAACATGCTTTAATTCTGGATGTAATTCAAAACATTACATAAATATTGGTTTACTCGCACAAAACTTGCGATAGATTTAGGCAAAATTAATGTGACATGGTATTTTATTTATATCTAAAGTGTAGCGCAGTTTCAACCAATATTAGCGCAGGTTCACCAAATATTAGCGCAGTTTCAACCAATCTTAGCGCAGTTTGACCCAATCTTAGCGCAGTTTGACCCAATCTTAGCGCAGTTTGACCCAATCTTAGCGCAATTTGACCCAATAATAGCGCATTTTCACACAGTCCGGGATCGGCACAACAACACAATACAACCGGTCAACAGTCACCCTCGTGGACATTCTACCTTACACGGGACACAACATGGAATGTCACCACTTAGACATTTAAACATTCATTTCTAACAAATTCGAGCAGAAAATGTAAAAACTAAAACTAGACAATTATTTGGAACTAGCACTTTACCATCGGCTTCGTCCGCCTGTGAATTTCCCAAACCATAAAAAATTGGACGTTTTTTAATTTCTAATTTTTTAAATTTCTAATGACGCGACGTGACGATATTATCGTGGTCGTCCAGGGCATCACGATAACGCGGAAATACAATGTCCACGATACGAATTAGCATGGGGTAGATACCACATCAAGAAAAGTGAAAAATAAAAATGAATTTTACAAAAAAAAAAACGACCGACTTCCTAAACAAAATTCTAAATACTTGAACTTCGGAAATCGGTGGCAAAAATTGGAAATGCAATATATATTTCTGAATGATTCTTCATACCTTACTAATAAAAAAAGGGTAAGTAGATGTCGCCTTAGTTCCTACATTTTCTGCATTAAACTGTATTATTGCTATTATTTTATCAGAGACACGAGGGACGCTACATTTTGAATAAAAACGGTAAACGAATATTATGTCCAGCTGTGTCATGAAAAATACCAGCACGTGAGGCCGTTGGTCCTGCGCCTGATCTCTCTCCGGTCGTGTCGGATTGCCGTCCCATAGGACTATGCGAGTGAGGGAAGAGGGAGTGCACCTGTGTCTGCGCACACACGCCTGCACTATAATATTTGTTTCCGTTTGAGATGGTCGCCATGGCCGAATTTTTGGCCGAAATTTGTGCCCGGCTATTGGCAATATGCTCGACCTCTTTTGCCTGTTGCTTTTAACAAGCGAATTACCCCTTCAGGGATTATGTGGCGTGATCTTATCCATACTAATAATATAAATTCTAAAGTAACTTTGTCTGTCTGTACGTTACCTTTTCACGCCTAAACCACTGAACGGATTTCGATCTAATTTGGCAGAGAGATAGATTGCATCTCGGGGAAGGGCATAGGATAGTTTTTATCGACATACCTTGCGGGCGAAGCCGCGGGCGGAAGCTAGTGTTATATACTTTACAAAGCAACGTATATCGGTACAACTAGACATAATACTAGTTTATAATTAACATTATTTCAATAAAATGCACTCAACACACTAATACAATATACTTTGCGTCCATACAGAGAACATTTCATGTGCCTACATTTATTTGCTGGTATTTGTCGATCCTTACACTCGGTTACGAAAAGCTTTATTCATTTTAATCTGTAACCGTAAAGGGGACCGTCCATTAATCACGTGATGTTTTTTTTTTGCATTTTTTAACCCCCCCTCCCCCTTGGTGACACATGGTGAGGTTTAAGACTAAACCCCCCCACCCCCCTATATCACGTGTATTTTTAGTAACTACAAAGAATCTTTTTTTTTTTTTTTTAAATACATTGCAACGGCGAATCAGCCGCTTTCGATTTTGTACGCGTTTGCCGAAAAAATAAATGCACGTGATATATTACTACACCCAGGGGGGTGGTTTTTTGTTAGTATTTTTTAGTTTTAAATGCTCCTCATTCTTTCAAATTTTATGTTAGCTATTGTGACTGGTTGACCGAAAAAACTTCAACTGTAATAAACGTCAAAACTCGTAGCAGTAGTTGCCATAAAACGTGCGAGTAGGACGGAGAATATTTACTAAGGAACTTCTAAAACTGAGTCTTATGCCATCTCGCTCCCGCATTTTTTTTAAACGTGTTTGCGACGAAGGTTGGGTTATAATATAATTAAATAAGTCGATATGAAAATAAACAACGAAATAAGTTGACTAGTCTTCTAAAAAAACAGCGCGTTTTAGTAGCCAAGAATGCAAAAAAATGTGTTTATGAAAAAATTACTTTAATTCCTACACAATAAAGTTCAGTTGACGCTACAACTTCAAACATTTTTATAACTTTTTCAACAGTGCTAATCGCTCTGAAGTCAACTTAATTACCATTAAATTAAAGTTGATATTTGTTTAACTTGGAATAACATCAATTGTACACAAAAAATTGAATAGACCTTATATATTTTATCGACAAATATACAAGCAAATAATGCAGGACACTCACAGAATCAACAGAATAGTCATACAGTAAGGAACATATTGTTTGTAACAACACATTAACAGTATACACGAATACATTGTGACGTCACATGGCATACGTCACTACTGTGACGTCGGCAGGCTCTATTTAAACCTGTACAAGCCACTGCTGGGTAGATATATCTATTTTTATGAGAAAAGTTGTTGAGTTAGTGATGCGATTGAATATTGATGGTTTATCGATAACCAGTCTCACCAAGGGGATTAAGCTAAGCTTGCCGTGGTCAGTTCGTGGATGGGTGACCATACATTTCATACTCCTCTGTACCTCGCAAAGCACGTTAAGCCGTTGGTCCCGGCTGTCATTCGTAGATCTTTGACAGTCGTTACGGGCAGTCAGAAGCCTCGAAAAAGGTATACCCAGTAACTGGGTTGTGGAGGTCAGATAGGCAGTCACTCCATATAAAATACATACTGGTACTCAGCTGTATCTGGTTAGACTGGAAGTCGAACCTAACGCAGTTAGGTTGGTTAGCGTGTCACAATGGCCTTATCACTAAAAGAGATCTTTTAAATATAATATTTTAATGGTGAATTAAGACGATTATTCATGCCCAGCAGTGGCCTTAAACCCAAGTAGTGGTACACCATATGACACCAAGATAAATCTTAAAAAACCTAAAAAACGAATGCTTAAAAAAAATCACGAAGAACCTAACACAACTGTAAGATTACATATTATACTTTTAAAACGAAAAAAAAATGATATAATAATAATAAAAAATACTATGAATGAAGTTTCACTTGTGATATTACTGAAATTGTAGACAAACTCTCTGAACTAACAGTTTTTTTTTAAACTATAATTATTATTTTAATAATATAATTAATTTTTAATTTTAACTTTAGTTTTTAGACTTCTTTGTGTACCATGAATTTATAAGACAATATTTTTAACAGCTTTATTTGTTAATTTAGATTTTTTTTGTATGTTTGTTTGTCACGCTTTCACGCTAAACGGCTGAACAGATTTGGATGAAACGGGTAGACCATGACTTGGATTTGAACATAGTCACTTTAAAAAAAAATGTTTAGATATCGAAACCCACACACCACTCACACAAGAAGGAGAAGAAGGTATCGTATTACCCAGTAACTGGGTTGTGGAGGTAAGATAGGCAGTCGCTCCATGTAAAATACTGGTATTCAGCTGCATCCGGTTAGACTGGAAGCCGACACCAACATAGTTGGGAAAAGGCTAGGCAGATGATGATGATAAATATTGTCTTATAATTCATAGTACACATAAAAAGTAATAAAATGTCGACAAGAAAGTAGCGATAGAGATGGGGGGGGCTAATAATTAATGTAACTGTTAAACGGTAAGCTTTCACATAGGAAATAAAGGCGTATGATACGCTCGGTAACTGTCGGTTATTAGCGACATAAATACGTTCGGAGAGCCAGGGGGTCTACTCCGAAGCGGTTAACCACTGTATCGGCCGAATGTTCGGTCATTTTCTACTACCATTAATTTCTTATATTGACTATTGGTCTCGACCAAACTGTGTCAATCCGAACCTTTTTAGAACACTTAACCCTTTCTTTACCTTTTTTTTTTTTAATTCGTAGTAGGACAACAATATTCGAATCAGAAAATGACCGAACATTCGGCCGATACAGTGGTTAACCGCTTCGGAGTAGACCCCCTGGTTTTCAAAGTATCTTATAGAGGGCGCTAGTGTAGCCCGCAAAATTCAAATTTTCTTACGTTTTTGCGATTTGCAGGTCAGTGTCAGGTCGTATGTTGATCTAAATATGATTCCCGACCGTAACAAATATGTCTTTACAGAATTATAATCATTAGAATCAGCGATACAACTTCTTGAGCTAATTCATGGAGTTGTATTACTGATTCCAATGGCCTCAAATGTCATGCTTTCATGAAATAGTTATTCAATAGAGTAATATGAACCTAGAAAGATGATTTTTAACCGACTTCAAAAAAGGAGGTTCTGTATTCGACCCGTATGTTTATGAATATCTATACATATAAAATGGCAAACTAACTGACTGACTGATTGTTGATATATCAACACACAGCCCAAACCGCTGGTCCTAGAGACATGAAATTTGGAGGGTGTGTTCTTTGTGAAGAGTAGGTATCCACTAAGAAAGGGTTTTTCGAAATTCCACCCCTAAGAGGGTGAAATTTCACGCGAACAAAGTCGCGGGCATAAGCTAGTAATTTATATAAATATATATTTGTTACAGCCACGATCATATTTAGATCAAAATACAACCTGATACTGACCTAAAAAAATTGCAAAAAAAAACGTGACAAAATAGGTGCACTCTGTTGGATTCTCAACTCTTAGCTCAACACCGAAGAGTAGAAAATCCAGTGCACAGTAAAATTCCCCCGCGAAATTTATACGTACCTGTGAACATGGGTTTACCATGCTTTTCATACATTGACGCTGCACTACAAATCGCTGATTAAAACATCATTCGTTTTCTGTCAATCGTTTGAAGATGAACGCAGGTGTGCTAAACGCATTCTGAGATTTGCAATGTGATCAACAACATAGATTCGCCCCTCAACCCCAGCGCTACATACCCCAACAATGTGCTACTACGCCTACCGTACCGCCGACACCCAGTTATGACGTCATCATGTCGCTGGGATTGCCGCCGCTGACGCCGGCTGCGCCCTTCAGGAGGTCGTTGATGTCGCGGCGGAACATCGATAGGTTTTGAGTGAATCTGTGAGAGAAAGCATTGTTATTGTTAATTAAAGTGTATGTATATAATATAAAAATAACAGCTTTTTATTAAATTAATGCTTAAAAAAGTAAGTATATACAGTATTTATAAAAAAAAACAGGTCCCATACAAATTTGTAGATATGTAAATAGTTAATCACGGGTTTTTTTTTGTTATTCATCTACAAATTTACTTTTTCGGATTTTTTCCTGTACTTGTGCTACATGACATTCCTTCTTGCCAAATTTCATGATTCTTAGGTCAACGGGAAGTATCCTATAGTTTTGGATTCCGGAACATAAACGCCCGTAACTTTTGATTGCGTTGACTTAGAAGTTTGATTTTTTCACTGCTTCAAGGAATTGCAGCCCCAAGTATTTGAAATTAATTTCAACTTGATAACTCCACGCGTTCCTGAGAAAAAGGGTCTTGACAGATGGACAACGAAGTGATCTTATACGGGTTCCGTTTTTCCTATTGAGGTACGGAACCCTGAAAAACATTTTTTTTTTTTTGTCTTTGTTCCGGCAAATCTTCGAAAAGGCGACCGATTTTGATGAAATATGGGGATACTTTAAACCCTGGCGAAGGACACACTAGGCGTCATAGCACGCGGCCGGTATTAGGACCTTTTTTTTTTTTTGTTGTCGGGGTAAACCTTCAAAAGGCACTCAGACCTCCGGGGAGGGAGGTCGGGAGTGTGGGATTTTTACCTCACTAAAACCACCCCGGTGATCACCATCAGCACATAGGGGTGGTCCCGATTCCTCTTAAAAGACCAAATTCCGTGCAACGCCTGAAAGGCACATCCCTGAGGAGACTGTAAAGGGGCCTCCCCTGAGCCTCGCTATGCACGGCAGCACGCGATCACTGTGCCACCGTCTTCCCTGGGGTCACTCGGTGGGCGGACCACCTACCTTGCTTGGTAAGCGGGTTTCGGCGTATTAGGCTCCAAGGCGGTTGCCACCCCGACGCCTCCTTCTCCGAGCAGGATCAGCCCTCTCCCGATCCCGCTCGGCGGCCTCCTTCTTGGCCATCGGTATTAGGACCTACCTGTCCCTATTCTTGGTGAGCAGGTTGGGCTCGATGCCGGCCATGAGCCCGTTGAACCAGTGCGCGAGCTGCGCCTGCTTGTCGCGCGGCTGTTGCGCGATCATGTCCTGTCTGATGCGCGCGAACTGTTCCTCGTTGAGGAGGATGAGGCCGAGGAGGGGGCGCGACATCGACCATTGGTTGCAGCAGTCTTCGAACATTATTACGTTCAGTACCTGGGAATAAATTAATAGTTTTTTTTTCGTTGCCCCACACTAGGAATTTCTCCTGTATTGTGGGTGCGTTTACAAACATTTAAACTCACATACACAAACAGCCAGACCCGGAACAACTACTTGTAGGTCATACAAATATTTGTTCCGTGCGGGAATCGAACCCGCGACACGCAGCGCAGCAGTCAATCGCTTACTTCCGGCTCCATCATCAGATCAGTTCAACAGTACCATATTATTGTATTGTCATCTGAACTACATACAGCTGCCAATTTTCATTACGCTACGACCCTTGAAAGATGGTTAAATTAGTTACCTTAGATTCCATTACATAGTTAGTTACATACAGGTCGACCTAATAAAAGTCAGTATTTTTTAAATGTCAAGCCGTGCGTCCGATGAGATTTCCTATTGGCTAAATGTTGAAATAACCTACAGTGTTTCATGCCCTCTATGAGAATTCTCAAAAATTCTCTCTAAATGCTCACTTTCATTATAAAATCAACCCTTGTGCAGAGGGCTTTGAAAGTCCCTGGCATAGCCGCGCCATTTTGATTTTTTTTTCAAAATGGCGTCCACGCGTATATCACACTAATATTATAAAGGCGAAAGTTTGTGAGTGTGTGTGTGTGGGGGTGTGTTTATATGTTTGTTACTTCTTCACGCTCAAACGGCTGGACCAATTTTGATAAAATTTTGTATGCAGGTAGCTGACACCTTGGACTAACATATAGCTACTTTTTATCCCGATATTCCCAAAGGATCGACATTTACGCGGGTGAAACCGCGGGGCGCAGCTAGTCGATGCAAATGGAAAATATTACAGGTCCAAACCCCATCAAGTGTCACGTTTCCAAGATATTAAGAGGCGGAGCATGCGTAGTTCATACAAACATAATCTATATATATAAAAGAAAGTCTGTTAGTTACACCACTTATAACTCGAGAACGGCTGAACCGATTTGGCTGAAAATTGGTGGGGAGGTAGCTTAGAACCAGGAGACGGACATAGGATACTTTTTTTTTTTTTTATTATAGTAGGTGTAGGGTAGGAGTAGGGTAGAAGTAGGGTAGGAGTAGTGTAGGAGTAGGGTAGGAGTAGTGTAGGAGTAGGGTAGGGTAGGGGTAGGGTAGAAGTAGGGTAGGAGTAGTGTAGGAGTAGTGTAGGAGTAGTGTAGGAGTAGGGTAGGAGTAGTGTAGGAGTAGGGTAGGAGTAGTGTAGGAGTAGGGTAGGAGTAGGGTAGAAGTAGGGTAGGAGTAGTGTAGGAGTAGGGTAGGAGTAGTGTGGGAGTAGGGTAGGAGTTGGGTAGGAGTAGTGTAGGAGTAGTGTGGGAGTAGGGTAGGAGTTGGGTAGGAGTAGTGTAGGAGCAAAACAACGTTTGCCGGGTCAGCTAGTACCAAAATAATTTGTAAATCAAACATATTCTTAGTGTAGTGTCCCGAACATATATTTTGAAAGGACACTGATATAAAGATGAGGTATGAGAAATTTCTAATTTCTATAGGAAACTTTTTTTTATATACATACATAATCAGCCTATAATGTTCCCACTGTTGGGACACGGTCCTCCTCTCTGTGAGAGCGAGTGGGCCGTAATCCACCACGCCGGCCCAGTGCGGGTTGGTAGATGTCGCATGTCTTCGAATTTTTGGTTCTAGGACATGCCGGTTTCCTCACGATGTTTTCCTTCACCGTTTTGAGAGCAGTGGTGATGATATAATTTACACAAAGTAAAGCGCCTGTCTGGTTTCGAACCTACGACCTACTACTCGTAAGTCGCGGCTGTCACCACTTGGCCACCATTGCTCTTTTTATATATATAACTAGCTGCGCCCCGTGGTTTCACCCGCGTAAATGTCGATCCCGTGGGAATATCTCCCGATATTCCCAAAGCCTATATGTTAAAAAGTAGCCTATATGTTAATCCAGGGAGTGAGCTACCTCCATACAAAATTTTATCAAAATTGCTCCAGCCGTTTGAGCGTGAAGAAGTAACAAACATATAAACACACACACACACACACACACACACACACGCACACTCACAAACATTCGCCTTTATAATATTAGTGTGATTTTGTAATTGTCATTTGAAACAACACTTTTTTTGGTTTGACGATAGTGAGCGCCATTGTTGACGCATACGCGTGCGTCAAGTGGACGTGAAGCCCCGTCCTCAGCGCTTACCGTTGCTAGTAACTGTTGCATGATTTCCGGTCGTCGCTGTAACACTTCTATGAACATGTTACTCGTTTCCGGCGGCGGCTGGCGCGGGTTCGACACTTTGTTGCTAGCTGAAAACATCATAATTTTATTAAGTAACAAAAAAAAATGTTGCAAACATAAACTCAAACTCAAAGCATTTATTTCAATGAGGGATTTTCTTTTCTTTTTGTTTTAACTCTTCCCTAGTCGCTGGATAGATGGCGCTGAACTTGGTAAGTTACTGCAAGGTACGGAACGTCACATAATTTTTTGATTATTTCACTTGGATGTAATTTTAGGATCGCAAAACGAAAGCAAACGAATGTGTCAGTCAACGAGCGTATGTGACGTGACGCAATGTTTTTTTTTTTTTAAGCGTTTTGGCTCTGGCACCTAGTAACGTAGTCCGTTCAACGCCATCTATAGAGTTCTTGGAAACTATGTTTTTTTTTTAATACTCAAAAAGAAAATCTCTCATTAAACCATTTACACGCACTTTTGAAGTGTAATAGTCGGTCAGTTAGTCAGAAAGTTGAAGCTAGTTGCCCGTTCCAAAACGTAGATCTCTATGGAGAAGAACGGGCAAGAAACTCCAAGGACTCGTTTAAATCAAGATATTACAAAAACCTGGGTACATAACAAGTGGTCCTTAAGTTATATGCGTATTAGCCCAGGGGGTCTACTCCGAAGCGGTTAACCACTGTATCGGCCGAATGTTCGGTCATTTTCTACTAACATTAATTTCCTATATTGACTATTGGTCCCGACCAAACTGTGCCAATTCGAACCTTGTTAGAACCCTTAACCCTTTTTTTACCTTTTTTTTTTAATTCGTAGTTGGACAACAATATTCGAATCAGAAAATCACCGAACATTCGACCGATACAGTGGTTAACCGCTTCGGAGTAGACCACCAGGTTCGTACGGGCGCGTTTTACTAGCGGATCTTTTTTTTCGCGCACTGTATGCGAAAAAAAAATCAACGGGAATAAAACGCGCCCGTACGAAAGTTTGCACCAGTGATTCGTGCAGTAAGGATACTGAACAGTGTCTCTCGGCGTTTGGACATATTTTCTTGCTCTTTGGCGGAATTCCAGAGGGTGACACTTGATATGTTGTCCATTGTGTAACTTGTGCTTTTACCCAGACCCGTTACTTGGGACTGGACAATTAGCAATCCATGACTACTTTTCATAGCTTGGGTATTACATAATAAAACAATAGGCTATTTGACAATGTAAAAAATAAGGTCATAATTATTGACACTCGTATAGATTATCGCTTTTAAAATCGATTTGCATTAATTTTACAACAAAACAAAGTATTATTCTTAAAAAATATCCCGAAAAAACTTCATCTTTTTAAATCTGGCGCCACGTAATCGAAAACGGTCTGGATTGGCTGAACTTAAGATGGCGTCATGATTTAGTAAATTTCTGTCTATCGTTGACAGAACAGATGACTTTTGTCTAGTATCTCGACCGTTTCAACGTTTGTTTTCGTGAATCGTGACGTCACGACGCCATATTGTTAAAGATAGCGTTTTGGCGGCTTATTTAAACAGTAAATTTTTTAAAAGAAATACATTATGCAATTTGAAGTAATAGGTTTTTGTGGGCTCGTTAGACACCATTAAATAATCTGAGATGTTTATCAGAAACCAGTCAAATAGCCTATTGTATGTGTCATCATTATCATCATCATTTCAGCCGAAAGACGTCCACTACTGGACATAGGCCTCCCCCAAGTACCTCCACTTCGACCGGTTCTGCGCTTCTCGCATCCAACGGGTTCCTGCGGCCTTCACAAGGTCGTCGGACCACCTTGTGGGAGGCCTTCCAACGCTACGTCTTCCGGTATGCGGTCGCCACTCTAGAACCATTCGGCCCCATCGTTCTGCGAGCAATGTGCCCTGCCCACTGCCACTTAAGTTTGGCAATTCTTCGGGCTATGTCGGTCACCTTGGTTCTCCTGCGGATCTCCTCATTCCTGATTCGATCACGCAGGGAAACTCCACGCATAGTCCTCTCCATTGCCCTTTGGGTGACTTTTAGCCTTCTTATAAGGCCCATTGTGGGCGACCAATTGTATGTATGTCAATGAATAAAATAAAAATAAAATAAATACTGAATATAAAAACCAATTGCCGTGCGTTAGTATCTAACTGCTCGAAAATGCCTCGACCAATTGTAATGAAACTTCGGTAAGTTGTTGTGGGCGCGTCGGAGGTTTCTAACAAAAAGAAAATGGTATTGCATTGATAAGATGTTCAAATAATAGTGCTGTAATACTTACATTTTTGCACTAACTGCTTAAATAGAAATGTGACTATGTGGTCGAGGGTCGCACAGCATCCCGTACACACGCTCGTATCTGAAAACAAGTAATATGAAGAGTATTTATCTAAGAGCTGATTTTTCAATCTACAGATAATTTCGATTCCCACACGGAACAAACGTAAAATCATTATTGAGTTATGGAGGTATGAGGAACAAGGTGTAAAGTTCACCCATCCATAGAAAAGGTAAGATCCTCCGACCGCTATCCTCCCATACCTACAGTAATTTGAAAATATTGTAAAAGTAGTATTATAGTAGGTATATTATTTTGGCACCACTGACAACCCCATTTTTTATATCCACGCAATCACTGTCCATTCCAAGGTTGCCTGGAAGAGATCGCAAAAAGCGATAAGGCCGCCCATTGTATGTTTTGTATTAATCGTATTTTTTTTTTGTTATGTATTTTCTGGTGTACAATAAAGTATATATACTTAAATATAAATAAATAAATAAAAGCCAATTATTTTTAAAAAGAGTAACCGTGGAGTTTCTTGCCGGTTCTTCTCCATAGGAAACGACCAATTGGAACCGTGCACCTAGCTTCAGACGTTTCATAAGTGCCCATGTAGGCTTATGTGAAATAAAATATTTTGATTTTGACCAGACGGGTGTCGTGTGTGGCGGGCAACTAACAGATGATTCACGTCAGGCCGTTGTATCTATGCTAGTTGCGCGGTAAACTCTGCTTGCGAGATGCAGAACTTTGCGTGATGTCAGTATGACGCGTTGTTCGCATGTGGCGTTGTAGATACCGCTACAGAGGTCAGAAAGGCTGTCGCTCCATGTAAAGTATTAGCACAGTATAAAAAAGATACAGTAGGACGACGCCTTTGATCTCGTGGTAAATGCCGACAACGTCTAGGCTTTGTCGCGACAGCTGGGGTTGTCTCAAGTAAACATTATTAATTTATTTATTTGAGATCAACATCGTCATCAACATTATTATTATAAACAATAATTAACAATTATCAAAATATCGTCTTTTTGTGTATCAGCCGCTCATCTACGGAACTATAACTGTACTTCTTTATAAATGGGAGCTTTCATCCGTGCGCGGAAATTGTTGAAATCGCAGATCTTTGTAATCTTTCACAGCACACGTTGTATGCGCTATTTTAATTATTTATTATGCATAAATTAAAACAATAATAAAATCAACATCGAAAAGTCGAAATCGCCAACCCTGAAAGTCGTGTCCCGAACTACTAACACGGTGGCAGTACGCAGTTCGGGCTCGCGCCTCCCACGTCTCGCCCCTCACACCCCGCACAACTGCCCTGTCTAGACGTCTTCGTCGGACGACTGTATGAGGTATAGACTGTGGCATTAGTATTCAGCTGCATCCGGTTAGACTGAAAGCCGACCTGAACAGGCTAGGCAGAAAACGACGATGAAGAGTCTTACCTAGCAGCAGTAATGTGTACGTACACTTACCGAGAGCCGTGAGTCCTTCGGAGATGGAGCACAGTATGTAGAGTGTAGCGTCCGGTTGTAAGTTCGCTAGGAACGGCATGTGGTCCTGCGCTAGTCGCTCTAGGAGGACGTAGTACGTTTGGGAGAGTTTGGGGTAGTCCTGAAATGGAATAAGGAAGATTTTAGTTATAAAATCATACACACACACCCTCACTCAGGCGCGCGCACACACACACCTATACAATTGATCGTATTTTCTTTTGTTTTTATTTTTCCTCATTTCGTTATTTGCCTACTTGTATGTTTATGATGTAAGGGAAGAGCGGAGTCTTCAACTACTGGTATTTTCTATGCCTCTCCTCGTCATGCAATGTAAGCCAAAATGATATGAAATATATATTTTTTTTTTAATTATTTACATTTCTAGAAAAGAGTTCCTGGAAGGAGTTCCTGGAAGGAACTCTTCCTAGAAATGTGCCCAGCAGTGGGACAGCATAGGCTAGCAAAAAAAAAATCATTTACATAACACTGTCAGACAGCCGCGCCCGGAGCGGCGGTGCCCCAATGGTAACGGTCGATTTCTAGGTTCGAACCCAGACAGGTGCTTTACTTTGTGTAAATTATTGCATGACTACTGCTCTCAAAACGGTGAAGGAAAACATCGTAAGGAAACCGGCATGTCCTAGAATCGAATATTCGTAGATATGTGACATCTGCATATAAATATAAGCATAAATAAATATACATAAATACATGAATATACTTACTAGAGGGGCTCGTGGCTAAATAATAACAGCCGTAGTCGATCGATCAGGTTAAGCTACGCTTGCCGCGGTTGGTCTGTGGATGGGTGACCATCTTAACATACCGAGATCCCTCCGTGCCTCGGAAAGCACGTTAAGCTGTTGGTCCCGGCTGTCATTCGTGGATCTTTGACAGACGTTACGGGTAGTCAGAAGCCCGGAAGTCTGACAATCAGTCTTACCAAGGGGTATCGTACTACCCAATAACTGGGTTGTGGAGGTCAGATAGGCAGTGGCTCAACTGTTATTCAGCTGCATCCGATTAGACTGGAAGCCGACCCCAACATAGTTGGGAAAAGGCTAGGCAGATGATGACATGAATATACTTACTAAAAACGCGGGCCCAGTGCGGGTTGGCAGATGCCACATGTCTTCGAATTTTTGGTTCTAGGACATGCCGGTTTCCTCACGATGTTTTCCTTCACCGTTTTGAGAGCAGTGGTGATGAAATAATTTACACAAAGTAGCGCCTGTCTGGGTTCGAACCTACAACACTTAATAGTCGTGGCAGTTACCACTGGGCCACCACTGCTCTCCATTCCGTTTCGTGTTTCCGTCGAGGTAGCCCCAATTTACCAAGGGTGAATGGGTGAATTTAATTTTAATAAAAGGTAACTTACAAGTAGATCACTCTGTGGTATACTGAGCAGTAATTTGACGAACATATTTAGCGCGTTGTCGAGAGCCTCATCACCATATAACCTGAAAAAATATAATTATCATAAAAAACAAACCGCGCCACAACATCAACTTCAAGTCTTTTGTGGTACGAGTTCCAACCCAACATCTACAGACCTGTCTGAAAGAGGACATTTGGCCGAAAGGTGTCGTATGTTGACGTTTCCGTGGATGGTTACGCGACACCACGCAGCGAAACACGACGCCGACAATGTTACGTGTATAGTTCATAGTTTTAAGGTTTTTAATTGTGTATTAGTTTATTATTTTAAAAGATTATTTTGTGTATTTTATCTATGGGCCTTAGTTGCCTGACAATAAAATGATTATTATTATACAACATTCGGCTGTCATTTATAAAAAAAATATGTAGCGAAATTGTTTATTTTGTTAATGGGATATCGGAATCACTTATAAAAAGGCTGACTTTTCAATTATCTAATAACTTTATTCGAGGAATAATTTTGAAATTTTGACAGTTGTTTCATACAAAAACTG
This sequence comes from Oligia fasciuncula, assembly GCA_963082905.1. Taxonomy (NCBI): domain Eukaryota; kingdom Metazoa; phylum Arthropoda; class Insecta; order Lepidoptera; family Noctuidae; genus Oligia; species Oligia fasciuncula. Next base: position 5,097,474 of record OY720416.1, on the reverse strand, counting down.
TCAAACGTCAATTTTATTCCACTAATAAAAGTTGTCTGGTGATGGAAAAATCAACCCTAAGTCATATTAAAAAACTGGCCAAGTGCGAGTCGGACTTGCACACGAAGGGTTCCGTACCACAAGGCAAAAACGCCGAAAAAAAACACGTTTGTTGTATGGGAGCCCCCCTTAAATATTTATTTTATTTTGTTTTTAGTATTTGTTGTTATAGTGGTAACAGAAATACATAATTTGTGAAAATTTCAACTGTCTGGCTATCGCGGTTCTTGAGATACAGCCTGGTGACAGACAGTACCACGTCCACACCACATCGCAGCGACAAAATGTGGTCAAGCTGTGGTTACGTGTGAATAGTGTCTCTGCGGCTCCTTGCGGTTGCGTTGTGGTGTCTACAAAATGTGGATGTTTTTGCGAAGTGGCCGGCCGCTAGTTCACGTTGTGGTTGCGACGTACCGACCACGTCGCAACCACAACGCGATCACACACGCGTTCGATAATGACTGCAAAATGTGGTCCGTGTGAATTTAACTATTTATTTTCATACAAATTAGCGCCCGCCCACGTGTTGTGGTTGCGGTACGTGTGAAACAAGCCTTACGACTGTTCACTCACACTGAAATAAACTTTTTTCAGTGTGATTGAGTATTGTATCAAGTGACACCATGTGTACCGATTGCACAGGCTTCGGGATGCGTTTCCCAGTCCATCTTTCCCTTCCCTGTTTTCAATTCGCCGCCACTTGCACTCGCCCATCGCTGTGAGTGCGACAAGGACAACGCCTCGCTCCCGCCATCTGACGGCGTGGAGACAAAACGTCAGTTCAAACTCAACGAGAAGACTGGCCGGCATTAAAAACGCGCGCGCGGTAGAAAAAACACAAAAATATCGTGAAATACGACTGCTAGTGATACATACAGTGTGGTGATCTCCTGGCTCTCAGCATCCCGTGAGTACCTGACCTCTTTCAGTTTACATCCTTTAGCCTGTTTCTGAGTAGGGAACTTCAAAAGCGTCCTAGGCTATACGCCGTAGACAGAGTAATCTATAGACTCATGGTATCCGTGTCACCGAAAGGGACAACAAATTCCGGCAATCTTCATCATACTATCATTTTTACAGCTTATTACACTGCACCTTACCATATTCACAGTTGCGCAAATGTACTATTATTGAATTATGCACGAAAAAGATCTTATTTTCCGTTTAATCGCGGTGTAGTTTTTATTATTTCATTCATAATTTTTATTATTTCATTCATAAACGTCAAACTTGTTGTGCACATTGATGTGCTTAGCCGACACGCAGTAAGGGGCAGAAATATTCTTACTCTGTCTCTTTTCTTTGCTAGTGACGTTAATATATTTCTCTTTTTCTTGTGCGAATGTAAAAGAAGATATGCAGCAGTCTATAGTTTACTCTGTCTACGCTATACGCGATACTCATTCAACGATGCGGGCGCACACACAACACAATTATAATACTGATGCAGACGATGGCGTGCAACATTCATATTAGTATATGAATTTACCTGAACACTCCGAAGTTGGCGTAGTTGCCACACAGCGCGCACTTCAGTATAGAGAAGCACAGGGAGATGCCCTTTAGTTTCATCGCGTACATCTGTTTCTTGTTCACGTCTATCGTTAGTATTCTGCTGCCTGAAATGTAGAAAATATCTTGTTAAACGCTTAATCAATAGTGCGGTTATTAGCCTTGTAGCGGTATCTACAACGCCACATGAGAACAACGCGTCATACTGACGTCACGCAAAATCCTGCATCTCGCAAGCAGAGTTTACCGCGCAACTAGCATGACTACCCGTAACGACTGTCAAAGATCCACGAATGACAGCCGGGACCAACGGCTTAACGTGCTTTCCGAGGCACGGAGGGGTCACGTTATGTAAAGATGGTCACCCATCCACAGACCAACCGCGGCATCGTAGCTTAACCTGATCGATCGACCTGTGCGGCTGTTATTATTTAGCCACGGGCCCCTCAATTGATTGATATACTCACCGTAGGCACATATAATATTGGACAGCTCTCTGAACAGCAGGATGCCGTTGGGCGACGACACGTCGAAGTGCAGTCGCTGGTTCCTGTTCTGTGCTAGCTCCGCTGTCAGTTTGAGGACTGGTGTGGTGAGGGCTGGCTCCGAGAACCAGACCTCGATGCCGCGGAGGAGGACTTTCATGTAGACCGGGTAACTGGAAAGAAAAACAAACATAAGTAATCAATATATATAAAAGAAAGTCGTGTTAGTTACACTCTTTATAACTCAAGAACGGCTGAACCGATTTGGCTGAAAATTGGTGGGGAGGTAGCTTAGAACCAGGAGACGGACATTGGATAGATACTTTTTTATAGGAGTAGTGTAGGAGTAGGTTAGGGGTAGGGTAGAAGTAGGGTAAGGGGTAGGACACCACGCGAACGAAGTAGCGCCGGGCAGCTAGGATTTAATTTATATGGCAAAACAACGTTTGCCGGGTCAGCTAGTAAGTAATAAAAGAACTGTAAAAATCTTCAAAACAAAGTCGGTACCGCTACCGACAAAGCTCAGTTATCGAAGAGTTCAATAATCTGTATTTATAATTGATTTATGCAGTGGTTTTTTCATAAAACTCGATATTCCAAAGCATTTTTCGATTTTTTTTACGCGCCTTTCAGTTAGGAACGGTATTTCTGTGCGTGAGAACTAGACGTTGTGTGTGTAGACTAGCGTCTAACTGCTCATCACTGATACTAGCTCTGTCGGACACGAAGCCAGGTGAGACAGCGTGCTTTTTGGCCATGACCACCAGCGAGTTCGAGCTCGCGACTACAGTCCACGCGGAACTAGTTGGCCACGCCTTGGCTGGGGCCGGGGGTGAGGGCGGCGGGGTGACCTATTGTTCGCAACGCACGTACTGAGTCATGACAAAGCGCCCCCGCCCCTCCGTCCCACCGCTCACATACCTAAGGCGCGACCAAGTAGTCCCGCGCAGACTAGTTCCACCTTAATGGCAACAGGCTTGCCTCCATGGGGCACATGGGGCTCATAACTGGTTCGAAAGTGGTGTCACTATATGATACCTCTGCCTACACCTTCAGAAAAAAAAACTGGCCAAGTGCGAGTCAGCCTCGCACACGAAGGGTTCCGTACCACAAGGCAAAAACGCCGAATAAAACGTATGGGAGCCCCCCTTAAATATTTATTTTATTCTGTTTTTAGTATTTGTTGGTGTAGCAGCAACAGAAATACATCTTCTGTGAGAATTTCAACTGTCTAGCTATCACGGTTCTTGAGATACAGCCTGGTGACAGACAGCAAAGTCTTAGTAATAGGGTCCCGTTTTTACCCTTTGGGTACGGAACCCTAAAAACAAGTGTTATGTTTGTTATGTATACGCACATCCAATCAAACAGCATCATGTAGGTTGTCTTAGTGTTGAACGCGAAGGCTAGGCCGCGCAGGTCCCGCGCGAGGCCTATTAGCGTCTTCTTGGCATCTTCTGAGCTGAACATCGGGGATTCTGGGCCGGACAGGAGCCCTATGATGCTCTCGAAGGCAGCTGTGGAAAGAGTTTGAAGCCGGTAAAACGCCGCGTTGACCAATAGGTCACACCACAACCGTCAAGCCCCGCCGTGATTGGTCACACCCGATTCACGCAATTCAATTTTTTTAGACCAAACAATAGATTTATTTGTAAATAGATAATTGCTGCATATTTTTCAATAAATTACAGTTCGCGTCAAATAACTTTGCCGCTCTGAAGTAGGCAACAAGTCACTGCGCAGTAGTTAATAGGCTATTTGACGGGTTTCTGATAAACATCTCAGATTATTTAATGGTGTGTAACGAGCCCACAAAAACCTATTACTTCAAATTGCATAATGTATTTCTTTTAAAAAATAGTAAATAAAAATGTACTGTTTAAATAAGCCGCCAAAACGCTATCTTTAACAATATGGCGTCGTGACGTCACAATACACGTAAACAAACGTTGAAACGGTCGAGATACTAGACAAAACTCATCTGTTCTGTCAACGATAGACAGAAATTTACTAAATCTTAAGTTCAGCCAATCCAGACCGTTTTCGATTACGTGGCGCCAGATTTAAAAAGATGAAGTTTTTTCGGGATTTTTTTTATAAATAAAACATTGTTTTGTAGTAAAATTAATGCAAATCGATTTTAAAAGCGATAATCTATACGAGTGTCAATAATTATGACCTTATTTTTTACATTGTCAAATAGCCTATTCTATGGATACAACAGCAGCGCGCATGGCGCGGCTAGGAAAGAGCCTAGCTTCAGAGCGGCTAAGTTATTTGACGCGAACTGTACCAGCGTTGTGTCATCGCGCTTTTCTTTCTTTTCTATGCAGTCCGACAAAGACCGCGCTTTAGGTCATGTAGTCGCCATAATGTATTTTTTTCTTATTTCCCTTACCAGTAAGCGGCATCATAAAGGCTAGGAAGCGGTCCTCGTCCTCGCCCAGGTCCACCATGAGCAGTCGCCCCAACGCCGTGTACAACATACTGCGGCATCGCATCTCTGCTGCTCCGACGCCTGCGATGCCGAGGAACGGGAAGTGTTCTGCCTGTACGAGTGGAATGAGACATCAACATCAGGCTTGAAAATCCACAAAGAGGTTGGCATGCAGAGTTATGCGGGTGTTAGTCGGCGGGGCGGCGCGGGCCCCGGAGCAGTGGGGCTGCGAGGGCCCCGGGGCTGTGAGGTGGCGCGGGCCTCGGGGCAGTTTGGCGACGCGGGCCCCAGGGCATCGCGGGTCCCGGGGCATAAGGGGCAACGCGGGCCCCAGGCGGCAGGGCATCGGGGGCCCCTAGGCTGCGGGGCGGTGCGGGCCCCGGTTCGGACTTCGGGTTGCTACTAATAAATTCTTAATGAAAAACCGCAATGCCCAACCTGGGGATCATACTGTCGTCTGACAAAGCACGGCGCAGCGTGGTTTTCATTTCCAAAACCTTGCGTTAGTTAAAAATAAAAACATGACCGGGCCGTATTTATTTCAAACTACGTTCTGCCAGCGGCTTCGCGCGCGTTAAAGTTGAAAATTTGGAAGACACGTGGCGCCATCTATTATTATAAGATCGTTATGGTTGTTTTCATCGGAAACAGTTGGTACTTTTTTCGGGATGAAAGGTCAAAAATAAAAAAATAACAAACAGGTAACAAAGGAAAAATAACAGAAAACTATAACACGCACTTCGTAAAAAGGATTACTGAGCGCGTCAAGACAGCGTGAAAGCAAATCAAGACTTTAAGAGAAAAGTAATTGGTGTTTTACCGTTTTAAATAACTATAAATAAATGTGGGTGACTTTTAGCCTTCTTATAAGGCCCATTGTGAGCGACCACGTTTCAGCGTACCGGAAGACGTAGCGTTGGAAGGCCTCCCACAAGGTGGACCGACGACCTTGTGAAGGCCGCAGAAACCCGTTGGATGCGAGAAGCACAGAACCGGTCGAAGTGGAGGTGCTTGGGGGAGGCCTATGTCCAGCAGTGGACGTCTTTCGGCTTTTTCGGCTCATGAAATAAATGTGTTATGACCTACCGTGTGATGCGTCAACATGAACTGCACTTCGTCTAACTTGACCAGTTTGCGCACGCACGAGTATCCTCCGCTCAGATCGCTAAGTAAACCGAGCGTTTTTGCAATTATCTGCTCGGAGCTGCCCCAGTATTTCAGGTTAGTTATGCTGTGAACAAAATATTATTTGATTAGTAATAGTACTGTCTTTAGGGTAGTTTTATGTAAAGTATTGCACAAATTTTTCAACATATTTTTTTCATGATATAATGGCGCCGATTCCCTTGTTGACAAACTAAACTAAATTTAAGTTCAGTGCATCTTTTTCTTTCTATTTCATTAAGAAAACGACAGAAGATAAACATTAGTTTAGTCCTGTCAAATTAGACAGCGTCTAACGTAAATTGACGTATTTTTAACCGACTTCAAAAAAGGAGGAGGTTTCTCAATTCGACCGTATATTTTTTAGTAGCCATGTTTTTAATCACGTCTAAACTTGCTATGGAGTATCTTAATTTGACAGGACTACAGTTTCAAAGATGATGACTGTATTTCTGTTGCCGCTATAACAACAAATGCAAACAGAATAAAATAAATATTTAAGGGGGCTCCCATACAACGTGTTTTTTTTTCAGCGTTTTTGCCTTATGGTACGGAACCCTTCGTGTGCGAGTCCGACTCGCACTTGGCCAGTTATTTTATGGTTCAGCAGGATACTCACATTTTCCTCATCAGCACACTGAGCAGCTGGCTCTCATCAGCGAGTCCCAGGACATCGCTGAGTCGTCGGTACACCTTGCTGTTCTTCTGTACTTGTTCACCCACGTAGATCTTACGGAACTGCTCGAAGAACGACATCATTGCTAGCTCTAGCTTCTCGCAGCCGCCCTGTGGAAGAAAATCACACTAATATTATAAAGGCGAAAGTTTGTATGTTTGTTACTTCTTCACGCAAAAACTACTGAACGGATTTGGATGAAATTTGGCACACAGATAGTTTATAACCAGGATTAACACATAGGATAGTTTTTATCCCGATATTCCCACGGGATCGACACTTACGCGGGTGGAATCGCGGGGCGCTGCTAGTTGACTATAACTGCTAGTCCTACTAATATTATAAACACGAAAGTTTGTGAGGATGGATGTTTGTTACTCTTTCACGCAAAAACTACTGAACGGATTTTGATGAAACTTTACAGTAATGTAGCTAATACATCAGAATAACACATAGGATACTTTTTATACCGATATTCCCACGGGATCGACACTTACGCGGGTGAAACCGCGGGGCCCTGCTAGTTGACTATCAGTCTCACCTGTGCCAGCCTAGAGTCAGTAAGGTCCATGAGCTGCAGCACGCGACAGACGAGCTCCCCGTCCATGGCGTCGTTCTCGTCGCAAGTGTTCACGGAGGCGCGCCCACCGATCGCCGCGCCGATGATGTACACCAGCCAGGTTAGCTGACCTGTAGGGAAAGAGATATTAAAGTGCCAACAGTCGATATTTTTTCCATACACGGGAGAGCATTACTCCACTTTTTGACATTGTACATCGAAAATTAAACATGATATCGTTTTGTCTGTACCATACCATAGACCATGGATATACATGTTGATGGATGGAGAGGGAGAGGAAGGCCGAAGAAAAGATGGATGGATTGTGTGAGGAATGATATGAAAGAGAAGGGAGTGAATGATAGCGTGACGGTTGACAGGGGAGAATGGAAGAAGAAAACGTGTTGCACCGACCCCAAGTAACATGGGATAAGGGCAGGAAGATGATGATCGTTTTGTCTGTACAGAAACAGATAAAAAGTCATTAAAACGTTATGAGCCAACAAAGATTTGTTTTTTCTTGTTATTTTTAACGTAACTTTGGGTGTAAATAAGTAATAAAAGAACTGTAATATCTTCAAAACCAAGTCCGTACCGACAAAGCTCAGTTATCGAAGAGTTCAATAAACTTTATTTGTAATTGATTTATGCAGTGGTTTTTGCATTAAACCCGATTTTCTGAAGCACTTTTCGATTTTTTTTACGCGCCTATCAGTTCGGAACGGTGTTTCTGTGCGTGAGAACTAGACGTTGTTTGTGTAGACTAGCGTCTAACTGCTCATCACTCATACTAGCTCTGTCGGACACGAAGGTGAAATAGCGGGCTTTTTGGTCATGACCACCAGTGAGTTCGAGCTCGCGACTAGTTTACTCTTAAGAATAGCTGTTTATGTAAAACTACGTAGCGGCCCGCCACAGCATGCACGGGTGCATTTTTTTTTTCGAATTTCCGCAATTTTCTTTCATACAAACCTTGTCCTGGCAATACCGAACACAACAAGAAAAGAATTATCCAATTTGGTGCAGTCATTCGGAAGTTATTCGCGTACAGACATTTCGTCGACTTTGTTTTATACTATGTAAGGGTAACCAGGGCCGTCTTTACCTATTGTGCAGGGTGTGCGTTGCACACGGGCGCAGCGGTCCTAGGGGGCGCCGAGCGCCGCTCGCTTCGGAGCCCCACTCGGCGCGCGCGATGGCCGGCCGCGGCATTTTCAATGACCAACGTAAAAAGAGCTCCGCTTTCCATACATTTTGTATAGCATCTGGAGCTCTTCTTACCATAATCAGCCTATAATGTTCCCACTGCTGGGACACAGGCCTCCTCTCGATGAGAGGGAGTGGGCCGTAATCCACCACGCAGGCCCAGTGCGGGTTGGTAGATGTCACATGTCTTCGATTTTTTGGTTCTAGGACATGCCGGTTTCCTCACGATGTTTTCCTTCACCGTTTTGAGAGCAGTGGTGATGAAATAATTTTATTTACACAAAGTAAAGCGCCTGTCTGGGTTCGAACCTACGACCTTACAACTCGTAAGTCGTGTCCGTGACCACTGGGCCACCATTGCTCACAAGAGCTCTTCTTATATTTGTCGAATTACACCAAAGCAAGCCGCGCTACGAGCGCGCGAGCGGCTTTTACAATATTGACTTTTTTTCAACATGAAATAAACCTTATTACGCATTATTAAAGATTACCTATATTTTGAGTGTAGTAGTGAGTGTCGCATCGCTCGGCAGCACCTGTTTCAATTATTCGTTTGAAAACACGCCGACAATCATATTGCGAATAATGCGAATTTAACTGTTTGGGATAGACAATAAAGTTCAAATTGCCATGCCATGGACGAAAGTCAAGCGCGCGGCATTTCTGAAAAGCGTGAGTACGCGTGGCGCGTGCCGCACTGTTCTACCGCTCGCTACACATAATTTTGCGAAATAAGCCTTGGCGCTAAACATGTAAATCTAAGCGCACGGCAGTGCGCAGGCCAAGTTCCAGCAAGATGAAATTTACTTAATATTTGCGGCTTTTCTTTTGTACCTAATAAGTTAGATTTAATTTTGATATTAGCTGAATTAGTCTGCCACAAGCACAACTGTTGCGAATGCGACGGGGTCGGAGCACTCGTCAAAAATTATTTAGCTACGCTACCAAATTTCAGTCTGAAAACTGAAAAAACAAAACATTTTTTGAAAAAAAAAACCATAAACTTGTGCTTTGTTTTTTCTTGTCACTCTTTCCTTCCTAAGAATACTTTTTACCCGTGTGTACAGTGGCCCTCGCTCGCAGTGAGCTTCCCAAAGTCAAATGTTCCCAATTGATATTGAACTTTGTTTGATATCAGCACCCTAATTGCGTAACACACTATCAGTCGGAATCTGAATCATTTTGAAGCAAATTGCTAATTCATTGCTTCATAAGTTCGAAAAAATTGTCTGCTCAACACGTAAATAACGCAATGAATGTTGTTGAACTGTCAAAATGAAACCGATTCCGATTGATAATGTGTTACGCAATTGCCCCGCTGGTCGTAATTAAAATGAAGAAATTTCAAAATTTGGACATTGATATGATGTATATATCTATATGTATAGACATGTTAACATGGGTACGTTTTGGCTTGTTAGGGTAAACACCAGAACACCCTGTATAATTCTAAATATACAGTCAACAGCACACCATGGTATCCAAAACCGACGAATTTCTTCTTCATCTCCAAACAATAGTTTATTATCCATTGGGGAAATTTGACAATTTGTGGTAACTTGATGTGCTGTTACTTGAACTTTGTACCCATTCCATTTTAACCGCGCGCTTACTAGGGGACGCTTTTTTTTACTAGGGGGCGCTTGGGTAATGTTTGCACACGGGCGCTACATGGGCTAGAGACGCCTCTGAGGGTAACTGTAAATGGACTATACCTGAGTGGCAGTCTCATTTTAAAAGTCTTTGTCATTTTGACGCCCGGCGGATGGCGACCAAGAATTCAGAACGTGCTACGACCCAAAGAGGCCTCTTTGGGTCGTAGCGCGTACACACAGTTAAACCATAAAAGTCGAGTCGGACTTTCGCACCGAGGGCTCTGTACAAAGTTGTAGGTATGTAAATAGTTTTAAAATTATAATTTTTTGTAATGTAACTACAAATTTACGGTTTTCGGAATTCTTCCTTCACTCGTGCTACATGACCTTGCTTCCAGCAGCTGGCACGTCTTGTACAGTCACGAGCACTAATATGTCAACACTTGGCAACTTTCAATTACGATTTTTTCGTGAAATAACGAATGCAACGTTGGAATACGACACTTTACACAAACCCATGGGTTCGAAAATACTTTGTTCGTAATAACATAAAATTTCATTCGAAACAAAAGGAGAAATCGTCTTTGAATAAAGCCAAGTGTATACATACTTATGCTCGTGACTGTACACACAGTTAAACCATAAAAGTCGAGTCGAACTCGCGCACCGAGGGCTCTGTACAAATTTGTAGGTAGGTAAGTAGTTTTAACATATTTTTTTTGTAATGTAACTACAAATTTACGGTTTTCGGAATTCTTCCTTCACTCGTGCTACATGACCTTGCTTCCAGCAGCTGGCACGTCTTGTACTCGCAGCGCATACCTACCTTGCAACATGGGTATCTGCTGCGGCTGCGGCGCGCTGTAGGCGGCGGCGGCGCGGTCGAAGTGCGCCACCAGCAGCTGGCACGTCTTGTACTCGCAGCGCATACCTACCTTGCAACATGGGTATCTGCTGCGGCTGCGGCGCGCTGTAGGCGGCGGCGGCGCGGTCGAAGTGCGCCACCAGCAGCTGGCACGTCTTGTACTCGCAGCGCATACCTACCTTGCAACATGGGTATCTGCTGCGGCTGCGGCGCGCTGTAGGCGGCGGCGGCGCGGTCGAAGTGCGCCACCAGCAGCTGGCACGTCTTGTACTCGCAGCGCATACCTACCTTGCAACATGGGTATCTGCTGCGGCTGCGGCGCGCTGTAGGCGGCGGCGGCGCGGTCGAAGTGCGCCACCAGCAGCTGGCACGTCTTGTACTCGCAGCGCATACCTACCTTGCAACATGGGTATCTGCTGCGGCTGCGGCGCGCTGTAGGCGGCGGCGGCGCGGTCGAAGTGCGCCACCAGCAGCTGGCACGTCTTGTACTCGCAGCGCATACCTACCTTGCAACATGGGTATCTGCTGCGGCTGCGGCGCGCTGTAGGCGGCGGCGGCGCGGTCGAAGTGCGCCACCAGCAGCTGGCACGTCTTGTACTCGCAGCGCATACCTACCTTGCAACATGGGTATCTGCTGCGGCTGCGGCGCGCTGTAGGCGGCGGCGGCGCGGTCGAAGTGCGCCACCAGCAGCTGGCACGTCTTGTACTCGCAGCGCATACCTACCTTGCAACATGGGTATCTGCTGCGGCTGCGGCGCGCTGTAGGCGGCGGCGGCGCGGTCGAAGTGCGCCACCAGCAGCTGGCACGTCTTGTACTCGCAGCGCATACCTACCTTGCAACATGGGTATCTGCTGCGGCTGCGGCGCGCTGTAGGCGGCGGCGGCGCGGTCGAAGTGCGCCACCAGCAGCTGGCACGTCTTGTACTCGCAGCGCATACCTACCTTGCAACATGGGTATCTGCTGCGGCTGCGGCGCGCTGTAGGCGGCGGCGGCGCGGTCGAAGTGCGCCACCAGCAGCTGGCACGTCTTGTACTCGCAGCGCATACCTACCTTGCAACATGGGTATCTGCTGCGGCTGCGGCGCGCTGTAGGCGGCGGCGGCGCGGTCGAAGTGCGCCACCAGCAGCTGGCACGTCTTGTACTCGCAGCGCATACCTACCTTGCAACATGGGTATCTGCTGCGGCTGCGGCGCGCTGTAGGCGGCGGCGGCGCGGTCGAAGTGCGCCACCAGCAGCTGGCACGTCTTGTACTCGCAGCGCATACCTACCTTGCAACATGGGTATCTGCTGCGGCTGCGGCGCGCTGTAGGCGGCGGCGGCGCGGTCGAAGTGCGCCACCAGCAGCTGGCACGTCTTGTACTCGCAGCGCATACCTACCTTGCAACATGGGTATCTGCTGCGGCTGCGGCGCGCTGTAGGCGGCGGCGGCGCGGTCGAAGTGCGCCACCAGCAGCTGGCACGTCTTGTACTCGCAGCGCATACCTACCTTGCAACATGGGTATCTGCTGCGGCTGCGGCGCGCTGTAGGCGGCGGCGGCGCGGTCGAAGTGCGCCACCAGCAGCTGGCACGTCTTGTACTCGCAGCGCATACCTACCTTGCAACATGGGTATCTGCTGCGGCTGCGGCGCGCTGTAGGCGGCGGCGGCGCGGTCGAAGTGCGCCACCAGCAGCTGGCACGTCTTGTACTCGCAGCGCATACCTACCTTGCAACATGGGTATCTGCTGCGGCTGCGGCGCGCTGTAGGCGGCGGCGGCGCGGTCGAAGTGCGCCACCAGCAGCTGGCACGTCTTGTACTCGCAGCGCATACCTACCTTGCAACATGGGTATCTGCTGCGGCTGCGGCGCGCTGTAGGCGGCGGCGGCGCGGTCGAAGTGCGCCACCAGCAGCTGGCACGTCTTGTACTCGCAGCGCATACCTACCTTGCAACATGGGTATCTGCTGCGGCTGCGGCGCGCTGTAGGCGGCGGCGGCGCGGTCGAAGTGCGCCACCAGCAGCTGGCACGTCTTGTACTCGCAGCGCATACCTACCTTGCAACATGGGTATCTGCTGCGGCTGCGGCGCGCTGTAGGCGGCGGCGGCGCGGTCGAAGTGCGCCACCAGCAGCTGGCACGTCTTGCCGTACTCGCAGCGCCCCACCACCGACAGCTGCTCCAGCTGCTGCTGCACCGTGCCCACGTCGTCCAGGGGGTCTTCCAGGCCGTCCCTGGGGAGAACAATTAGGATATTAGTTAAGAAAAAGAGGAATAAAAGGAGGGCTAGGGGCTAAATAATAATACCCGCACGGGTGGATCGATCAGGTTCAGCTACGCTCGCCGTGGTTTGTCATTGGATGGGTGATAATCTCAAAACAGCTTGTGTGTTGATCTGACAGTTTGAGTAGTTTATGCGGCCTACCCAAATGTCCTGTCTTTGGTATTGTTCGTCGAATCGTTGAGCTCCTCAAGTTCTGAGTTGAGCTGCACGATTTTTGACAAATGCGTGCACTGATTGGACAGGTCCGCTCAATCTGTGTGATTCTTTCCTCAAAAGACCATTTCAGACACCAATCTACATGGTCTTCACACGATCTGACCAAGTTTTTGTCTGGACTTTAAAAGAGACTGTGACTTCTGAGTTTGTTTCGGCCTTTCTTCTCAGAATAGTCAGTCAGTTAGGAAACGCCGACCTCATCTAGTTTAAAAAAAATATGATTGACGTGTAAAAGTGTTTGTACAAACCTACTTACAGAAATAAAATCATTTATCATTTATTTATCATTTAGCTCTGTACAGACAGCGTCAGAAAAAAGAAACCCCTTGACTGACTGTGACTAGGTTTGAGCAGCTCCCTCCCCCACCGCTGCACCCAGCTCTGCCCGAGCGCATACACCGATCCGACTCAAGTATTATTTGCAAGTTTTTAATATTATAATTTTATATGGTATTTTTTCGGCTTCTGGCCGAACCGTATACCGTATACATTTCAGCCGAAAGACGTCCACTGCTGGACATAGACCTCCCCCAAGCACCTCCACTTCGACCGGTTCTTTGCTTGTCGCATCCAACGGCTTCCTGCGGCCTTCACAAGGTCGTCGGTGCACCTTGTGGGAGGCCTTCCAACGCTACGTCATACGGTACGCGGTCGCTACTCCAGAACCTTTCGGCCCCATCGGCCATCTGTTCTGCGAGCAATGTGCCCTGCCCACTGCCACTTAAGTTTGGCAATTCTTCGGGCTATGTCGGTCACCTTGGTTCTCCTGCGGATCTCCTCATTCCTGATTCGATCACGCAGGGAAACTCCAAGCATAGCCCTCTCCATTGCCCTTTGGGTGACTTCTTATAAGGCCCATTGTGAGCGACCACGTTTCAGTGCCATAAGTCATCACTGGCAACACGCACTGGTCAAAGACTTTCGTCTTGAGACACTGCGGTATGTGGGACGAGAAGATATTGCGTAGCTTCCCGAACGCTGCCCAGCCGAGTCGGATTCGACGATTGACCTCTTTCTCGAAGTTAGACCTACCTAACTGGACAGTTTGTCCGAGGTAAACATACTCGTGAACGACTTCGAGTGTAGCGTCTCCGATCTTTATGGGAGTGGGTGTTACATGGGCATTTGACATGACCTTCGTTCTGTCCATGTTCATTTTAAGACCCACTCTTTCGGAGACTCTACTGAGGTCATCGAGCATTGTACTGAGGTCCTCCATAGTCTCAGCCAGGACTACGATATCGTCGGCAAACCGATAGTGAGTTATGTACTCGCCATTGATGTTGATGCCAGCCCCTTTCCAGTCCAGAACCTTGAAGACATCCTCCAGTGCAGCGGTGAACAGTTTCAGAGAGATAACGTCTCCCTGTCTCACACCTCGCTGCAGAAGGATTGGGTTCGAGGTCTGATCCTGGAGTCGGACTGACATAGTGGCGTTTTCGTACAGACACTTCAGCACTTCGATGTACCGATAGTCGATCTGGCACCGTTGAAGAGACTGCAGCACAGCCCTTGTCTCGATCGAATCAAAGGCTTTCTCGTAGTCCACAAACGCTAAGCAGAGAGGCAGGTCATATTCTTCGGTCTTTTGTATAACCTGTCGCAGCGGATGTATGTGGTCTACGGTGCTAAAGCCTTTACGGAATCCGGCTTGTTCGGGAGGCTGGAAGTCGTCAAACCTGCGCGCGAGACGGTTCGTGATGACTCCCGAAAACAGCTGGTAGACATGGCTCAGGCCGAGCCTTATACCTAGGCTATTCGCTTAGTTATCAACCTCAACGAAAATTGGAATAGCATTACTCCTTTTATCGAACAAGGTTAATAACGGTCTAATCTTCTAGATATTAAGGTTTAAATTTCAACTTCCACTACGTGTTATATTTAAGACTAGCACCTTACCGTCTTGTTTTACAAAATGCAATACGTAACTTCTCAATTAACTAAAAGATAAGGTTGAAATTAGCATAGATTTCTTGTTTGGTTGAATAGAATGTGTTGATTCCGATTGTTGCACTACCGTAATTTTACTTCAGAAACTTAACTGCTGTATGAACTGCGAGTTAAGGTTGAATTTAGAATACCTCTTCGACTTATTTACTAAACTGTGACTGACTTTTCAAATATTTTCGTTTTCGTGCCGATCCGCTTGTGTGTAATCTTCGTCGTAATATTATCCAAGTTATTAAGTTTTTGAACAATTGATTCTATTAACCGAGGGTATGGTTCGATTAACAACTTGTTTGAAGGCTAAAATTGTTGTTCTCTGGGTACAGGAACAAAGCACAAAGAAAATAGCACGAGATATGGGCATAACGGTAAGATTTACGTTATACTTACACAGATATTTATTTTTGCAATCATGTTGCATTATTAGTATTATTACTTAAAAGTTGGATTTTTTTAATGTATTTCTAATATTATTATTTTCATTACAGAGAAAAACAGTTCGCAGATGGATACAAAGGTATCAAGCGATGGGTGATGTGAAATGTGGTCACCAAGGCCCTCGCCGAATTGCTTCCACTAATGAATCAGAGCGACCACGTAATATTGTGGAAGTTCACTCAGTGGCACCCTTCAAAACTTTTCAAGCGTTCAAGTGCTGACTTCAAGAAGTGATAGACAATGACGGCCATCCTCTCCGTTATTAAACTTTTGACCGCCACAGTCATGTATAGACCCAAATGTCCTGTCTTTGGTATTGTTCGTGGAATCGTTGAGCTCCTCAAGTTCTGAGTTGAGCTGCACGATTTTTGACAAATGCGTGCACTGATTGGACAGGTCCGCTCAATCTGTGTGGTTCTTTCCTCAAAAGACCATTTCAGACACCAATCTACATGGTCTTCACACGTTCTGACCATGATTTTTGTCTGGACTTTAAAAGAGACTGTGACTTCTGAGTTTGTTTCGGCCTTTCTTCTCAGAATAGTCAGATAGGAAACGCCGACCTCATCTAGTTTAAAAAAAATATGATTGACGTGTAAAATTGTATGTACAAACCTACTTACAGAAATAAATCATTTATCATTTATCAAACCAAAATGTGCCCAGCACGCCACGGTTCGACTACATGACAGACTTTGACGCCGAGGGCACGTTTTTGATATTTTGACGTGTGGCGGTCAAAAGGTTAATAGGCAATTTACTCGGCAGATTGATTCTGTAACTTATCTGATAAAATTGCATTGGAACTTATGAGCAAGTGTTAATAATTCCGAATATTTGTGGGTTCATTATCTCGTAGTTAATTAAAAATAAACAACCTTTGTTATTATCAATCCAGTTACTCTTGTTTACAAATAGTCTTGTAAGTAATGTGTTAACGATGCACCATCTGACCTCATATATTTTTCTAATGTTGTGTTAAATAAGGGTTATCAGAAAATGTGGTTTTTGCTTAGCGTTATTTTTTTCATTTTGCTCGGCTCCTAAGGGTCCTAGCGTGACGTTAAATAGCCTATAGCCTTCCTCAATAATTGGGCTATCAAATACAACAAGAATTTTTCACATCCGACCGGCAGTTCCAGAGATTAGCGCGTTCAAACAAACAAACTCTTCAGCTTTATTATATTAAAATATAGTATATAGAGGTATGAGGAACAGGGTGTAAAGTTTACTCATACTCTATAGAAAAGGGAGGATCCTCCGACCAGACGGGTGTTGTGTCCGGTGGGCAACTGCCCAATGTCATGTCCATCATGTCGGGGCCGTTGTATCTATGCTAATTGCGCGGTAAACTCTGCTTGCGCGATGCAGGATTTTGCGTGACGTAGTATGACGCGTTGTTCGCATGAGGCGTTGTAGATACCGCTACAAGTATATAGATATACTTACCTTAGCACGCAGGCCACAGAGTCCAGCCTCGAGCCGATGTAGGCGGCGGTGACCCCGGGCGCGTAGGTCTCCAGCAGATGCGGCTCCGAGGCCTTCACGTAGGGCACCGACGCGACCATGCGCTGCCACAGGGACAGCAGGTAGTGCACAGAGTTGGGCGCAAATTGCCACATCTGGATAAAAGGCGAATATTACAAACTAGCTTCTGCCCGCGTGAAATTTCACCCTCCCCTTATTCACCGTCTTAGGGGTGGAATTTCGAAAAAAAATCAGCTGTTCCCTACATTTATGTTCGTCTAACTCGTCAAAATGTAGAGAACAGCTGTGTTTTTTTCACGATTTCAGGTTTGGTCTCGTAGTAAAAGTTGTTCATAATGATGAGTAAAATCACGTGTTTAAGTATCGGTCACTAATTACCAGTCACCCTATATATATAGATACTTTTCCGGGATAAAAAGTACCCAGTGTGGTGCCCAGGATATTAAAGAATAATATACCAAGTTTCATCGTAATCGAACCGTTAGTTTTTGCGTGATGCCTGAACAAACCGACAGACAGACAAAAAAATTTTTAATCACATTTTTGGGTTCGGTGTCGGTCTAGTAACAAAATAAATGGCAGGGGGCTGCCATTTATTTTTTTGATATTTTCAATGCACAGAATTTTTAATTCTACAAATTTATTATAAGTATATATATAGTCTGGAAAAAAAACGTTGCCGTACACAGGGATTGGGTATCAGTAATGCTGACATATCTTCTCCCACATACCGCAGTGTCTCAAAGTCCTTGACCAATGCGTGTTGCCAGTGATGACTTATGGCACTGAAACATGATCGCTCACAATGGGCCTTATAAGAAGGCTAAAAGTCACCCAAAGGGCAATGGAGATGGCTATGCTTGGAGTGTTCACTGCCACTGAGTGTCTTCACTGCCCAAACAGTTAGTTTAATTAATTTTGATGCTGAATTCCGTCTTCTTTTCTTACCTGTAGGCTCTGCACAGTGAACTTGGCGATCAGCTCGATGAGTCTCGGGTAGCTGTCCACCATGACCAGCTCGCCCAGCTGGTAGTTGGACTTCAGACGCGCCAGGAGACGGCAGAACTCGTGGTAGTTTGTCGGGTCAGATAGGGCCTAGAACAAAAAAAAAAACAGTGGTACTCCGGGAGTGCCGACAGAAATGTAAACAAAACACAAACAACATACTTTGCCATCACTCACTGACATATCGGATATATATTAAAACTGAGTACCTACATCCCAAGAACAGCTGAACACATCCGAAGCGGGTATTTTTTTAATGGTGTCGCTTACGGTAACATTGGCCAGAGTTCAATGGTTTTTTCCCATCTCAAAAAATGCCCAACGTGCCTACAAAAGTGTTCACTTCAAAAAAACAGTGGCACTTCGGGAGCGCCGATAGAAGTGAAAACAAAACACAAACAGAATACTTTGCCATCACTCACTGACATATCGGTTATACATTAAAACCGAGTACATCCCGAGGACAGCCGCACAGATCCGAATTTAGGGCGGTGTCGGTAACAGTGTCGCGAGTTCAATGGTTTTTTCCCATCTCCCAACACGCCTAAGAAGTTTTCACTTCAAAAATATGGCTTGATACACAATTCATAAACAGGGAGAAGTTCAGAAATGGAACTTCAGGAGAAAAACCGAAACAATGAACTAACTAGCCTGTACTGTCCCACTGTAGGGCAAAGGGCTCCCTCTCGCTTTTCCACACAATTCTATCTTTTTGCGAGTCGGCCAGTTGTTTCGGTAGTAGCAGAGTAAATAAATACAAATGAGTAGGATATCTTCATACAAACGCACCGAACACGGTTTGTATGTGAGCGCGCTCGTACGTATGCGTCGCGCACGCACACACTAAAAAAAAATCGCTTCTAAAGGTCACGTCGTGATAAAATGAAAAAATCGAATTGACTAAGGTGGGATTCCAACCAACGGTTTGAGATGCAACTCCTAACGCTACAAAAATTTAATAACCACTTTAATTAATACCTATTATTTGAGGTTATTTTAAAAATATATTCAATTTCCGAATTTAAAGATTATAATGTTCATGGTAAATGAAAAAGTAAAAAAAATACTTTATGTATACATATAATAAGACAGTAAAAAAACTGTGTCTGTACATTAAATATATTAAAAAAAATAACTGAGGGGGGTTTAGAAACAGTAATAGAGCACGAATCAAAAAAAAAATTCTGTCTGTTTGGTGTAAAGTTCACTCATACTCTATAGAAAAGGGATCCTCCGACCAGACGGGTGTTGTGTCTGGCGAGTGGCGGGCAACTGCCCAATGATTCATGTCGGGCTGTTGTATCTATGCTAGTTGCGCGGTAAACTCTGCTTGCGCGATGCAGGATTTGCGTGACGTCATGACGCGTTGTTCGCATGTGGCGTTGTAGGTAACGCTACAGGGTCAAACCACAGGGTATAGATTTACCTGTGTATTATCCAGTATCCTCAGCACCCCGGCAGCGAGTCTGTTCAGGAACTTGGCTCGCTCGTTGGAACTGAACAGCGAGCGCCGCACTGACGCCAGTTGCACCAGGCAGGCGAGTGCCAGGCTAGCCAGGGAACCTCCTAGCAGGTGGTACAGCTCGAAGAACAGGTCTAGAGTGCCTGATTCTAGGAATGTGGGACGCCATGATGTTGGGATCTGAGGATGAGAAAAAAATTGTAATTAAAAAGATATTTCGAAATGTCTTTTAAAAAAAAATGAGACATACAGATCGTTAATTTTAATTCAAATGAGCATATAATTATGTACAGTATTAAAATAATAATAAGAATATGTACAAGTATATAAAAAGGAAAGGAAATAATCAAAGGGCATTAAAAAATTCATCTGCATCGCTGTCAACAGGAAACATGATAACTGGAAATCTCTGTGTCTATGAAAAATTTAAAATGGCTGTAACACTATTTTTCGAAAATGTTCTCAAGTAATTATACGCATAAGCAGGATACAAAGGTCCAAAAAGTTCAAAAAAAGAGATTCATTTTATTAGAATGTTCAATAATATTGTTTGGAAAGCAGAATGGGAAATTATTTGAGTTTTGATTATTGTCTAACAGAACTTAAGGAGCAGTGGTGGCGTAGGTCGTAGGTTCGAACCCAGACAGGCGCTTTCCATAATCCATAATCAGCCTATAATGTTCCCACTGCTGGGACACAGGCCTCCTCTCGGTGAGAGGGAGTGGGCCGTAATCCACCACGCGGGCCCAGTGCGGATTGGCAGATGTCACATGTCTTCGAAGACAGGCGCTTTACTTTGTGTAAATTATTTCGTCACCACTGCTCTCAAAACGGTGAAGGAAAACCTCGTGAGGAAACCGGCATGTCCTAGAACCAAAAATTCGAAGACATGTGGCATCTACCAACCCGCACTGGGCCCGCCCACTCCATGTCACCGAGAGGAGGCCTGTGTCCCAGCAGTGGGAACTTTATAGGCTGATTATGTATGTAACAGAACTCACCTGCACCGTACACAGATCGTCACTCGACTCGTCGCTGGTAGTCCCAATGAAGTCGAATGTGAGACAGTTGTGTGCCAGCCTCAGCAGCGCAGCCACCAAAGCATGCTGCCTCTCATCTGACAGCTCTAAAGGCTTGCCGCGCATCGTGCCGAGGAGAGAGCAGGACAGACGGAACATCTCGAAAAGTTGGGTATCCCTGGGGACAAATAGATTTTGTTAGGACATAGAAAAGGACTTGGTACGTCGTATGGATTCGATATTATGTAAAAAAAACTGGACAAGTGCGCGAAGGGTTACGTACCACAAGGCAAAAACGCCGAAAAAAACACGTTTAAAAAAATATATTTTATTCTGTTGTTAGTATTTGTTGTTCTATCGGCAACAGAAATACATACAACTGTCTAGCTTTCACGGTTCATGAGATACAGCCTGGTGACAGACGGACGGCCGTAACAAATATGTAATACAACTTGTTAAGTTAGTATAATTGTAAAATGTCAAGATTTCATGGAATAGTCATTCTTGGGGATTACTTGGTCTTAGAGAGTTGTGTTGAAGACTTTAATGATTATAATTCTGTAAATACATATTTGTTACGACCGCGAATCATATTTTAACCAACGTACAACTTAATACTGACCAGCAAATTGCAAAAAACGTAAAAAAAAAATGAATTTCGCGGGCTACCCTGGCGCTTTCGCGTTAAACAAATAATGCACAGGCCTACGCTATCCTCCCATACCTACTGTAATTTGAAAATATTGTAAAAGCCAATTATTTTTAAAAAGAGTAACCGTGGAGTTTCTTGCCGGTTCTTCTCCATAGGAAACGACCAATTGGAACCGTGCACCTAGCTTCTGACGTTTCATAAGTGCCCATGTAGGCTTATGTGAAATAAAATATTTTGATTTTGATTTGATTTTGAATGATTCGCAAGCATAACAAGTATGTATTCACAGATTTTATATTTACCTGAAAGATGAGGCGATCTTCCTGTGTTTGGCGAGTGAACGGTTGGCGTCCGCTTCGGACACCTGGTTCATTTCTACCACCAACTGGGACAGTAGCTGTACACCTATCGTGCATAGATCCTGACTCTGTGAACAAAAACTATGTGATAAAAACTAAATCAAAATCGGTTCATCCGTTCGGGAGCTACGATGCCACAGACAGACACACACCCACACACACTCACACCCCCCCCCCACACACACACCCCCACGTCAAACTTATAACACCCCGTCGTTTTTGCGTCGGGGGTTACAAAGTACAAGGTCATCATCTGCCTAGCCTTTTCACAACTATATTGGGGTCGGCTTCCCGTCTAACCGGATGCAGCTGAAGTATTTTACATGGAGCGACTGCCTATCTGACCTCCACATCCCAGTTACTGGGTAATACGATACCCCTTGGTAAGACTGATTGTCAGAATTTCGGGCTACTGACGACCCATAACAACTGTCAAAGATCCACGAATGAGCCGGGAGCAACGGCTTAACGTGCTTTCCGAGGCACGGAGGGGTCTTGGTATGTGAAGATGGTCACCCATCCACGGATCAACCGCGGCAAGCGTAGCTTAACCTGATCGATCGACCGGTGCGGCTCTCGGTACCTTTCGAGTCAATGGCGGAGATGGAAATGTGTGTGTGTGTGTGTTATGTGCTGACGTCATTCGTCTTCACACACACATCCACAGCGTGTTTGTACTCATGATTAACACAAGTAAAGCGCGTGTGGCTTTGTGAGATCAAAAAACTGGCCAAGTGCGAGTCGGACTCGCACACGAAGGGTACGACAAGGCAAAAACGCCGTAAAAAACACGTTTGTTGTATGGGAGCCCCCCTTAATTATTTATTTTATTATTTATTATGAAAGTAAAAATACAACTGAATATTTTGTGAATATTTCAAGTGCCTACCTGTTGCCATTATTGATATCGAGCAAAAAAGGGCAAAAAAATCGCGTTTGTTGTATGGGAGCCCCCTTAAATATTTATTTTATTGTTTTTAGTATTTGTTGTTATAGCGGCAACAGAAATACATAATTTGTGAAAATTTCAACTGTCTAGCTATCGCGGTTCTTGAGATACAGCCTGGTGACAGACAGACGGACGGACGGACAGACAGACGGCGAAGTCTGGATTCCGTTTTTACCCTTTGGGTACGGAACCCTAAAAACAGTAATTTTTTTTATAGCTGGGTAAGGATTTTTTTCACCCAATAACAGGGTTGTGGAGGTCAGATAGGCAGTCGCTCCATGTAAAATACTGGTACTCAGCTGCAACCGATTAGCCTGGACGCCGACCCCAACATAGTTGGGAAAAGGCTAGGCAGATGATGATGAGGTAGATAAGGATTTTAATACTGTATTCTGTGCTTACCCTGAGAAAGTTGGTGATGTCATTGATAACATTGTGGAAGACGTACTCCTCTTTGATCATGTCGAACCAGCTGAGTTTGGTGATGCGCGCGAAAAGCGACACCAATGACTGTGGACAATAATAATATATATTTTTTTCTCTTCATAAAGGTTCAAATAGTTATAAACAGAGACAAGAAATATAGCGTTTTGACAAAAATGCATAAAATATGATACTTTGTGAGAAACTGGCGTCCATGCTAGGATACCCTGTGTGACGGATCACCAGACTCTCATCCTGAATTAAACCTAATCAACATTAACATTACAACAGGTAATTTTATAACTGTAGACAAATTATGAAAGAAAAAAAAAAGAAGACTTCTACAACTTAAAAAAAAAAAACAAAAGAAAAAAAAATAGAACAATAAAAAATAATTTAAAAAGTTAAACAGACTTCAAAAAGAAATAACTCAAAATTATGAAATAACTTTAATTTCGGAAGTCGGTGTCTTGGGATCTGTATTCTAGTTTAAGTTTTATGCCACCAACTTCCGAAATTAAAGTTATTTCATAATTTTGAGTTATTTCTTTTTGAAGTCTGTTTAATTTTTTTTATTTCGTAATTTTTAGTTTTTGCACTAGAATTTGACCAAGGTTTTGAGATGTTTTCCCTTTGACACTACACCCGTAGCTCGTATCAATAAGCCAAGCCGTCACACTTACACGTATTAGTCCATATCTTTAAAATTACTGAATCGATCTTGATGAAACTTGCACTGTTCCCTAAGTTGAAGTAAATGTAAGCCAATAAAAAAAAATCGTCACGATCCGATTAATAGTTCCGGAGATATGCGTGGACATACATACATATTATGTCTACAAAATTTTGTATATTTGTTTGGAAGCCCTAATAGATTGTTATATGTGAATATAATGCAATTCCAATAATATTACATACATACGTATCGAATTGATAACCTGATTTTTTTTAAGTCGGTAGAGATGAATAGGTATAGTGTAATGTGGTAGTGTGCAGGTGAAGTGTGCGGATATATTGAATGAAGGTGTGAATGAGG
The DNA here is from genome assembly GCA_963082905.1 of Oligia fasciuncula. NCBI lineage: Eukaryota > Metazoa > Arthropoda > Insecta > Lepidoptera > Noctuidae > Oligia > Oligia fasciuncula. Next base: position 5,073,684 of record OY720416.1, on the reverse strand, counting down.
GTGTGAATGTGGGTGTGTAGGGTGTTAGTTACAGTAAAGTAGCCGAAATTATAAAATATTACGAAGGAACCATGAGTAGCTGCTCCGTGGCATCATAGTCCAATTTTTGTAACCAGGCTGAAAGTGTATTTACACGCTTTTATTTGCAACGCTGTTTGGGTAGGGCGTATACAGGGTTATTGGTAAAACATAACAACCTCTTAAGAGGTCATTGTACTCATCATTATGAACAACTTTTACTATGGGACCAAACGTGAAATCGCGAAAAAAAATCAGCTGTTCCCTACATTTTGATGTACTATACGAACATAAATGTAGGGAAAAGCTGTTTTTTTTTTTTGAGGTTTTCCTGAGTTCACTCAGTGGGCCGACAGGGCCCCCACTGTAATCGACCGCGACCCCATATTCCCGCCTGCCTTTCGGCGTGTTTGGCACAGAGACGGTTGCCTCCCCGACGCCTCCTTCTCCGAGCAGGATCAGCTCTCTCCCGATCCCGCTCGGTGGGTTCGAACCTAGACCTCGGAAGTCGGGGCCGCTTCCACTGGGCCACCAGTCCACCACTGTTATAGTTAGTAATGTAGTATTATTATTACCTGTACGACAAAATTGGACAGCTTAGGCCTAGTCGCCAAGTAGTTGAGGACATAGTTCCTGATGTCCAGGCGTTGCTGCGTCGACAGACTCGCAGTGGACCTGGAAAATTGAAAAAATCTTGTTACTTCTTCATAACTTTTCAAGGCAAAAGAGACTGTACTCTGATATGACGGCTTAAGAGGCGATGCAAGTTTTAGAAACAATAAAAGTATATGATCGACTACAGTAAACAAAAAAAGTAATTTAAAAAAATTAAACCGACTTCAAAAATAAATTAACTCAAAATTATGAAATAACTTTAATTTCGGAAGTCGGTGTCTTTGGGATCTGTACTTTATATAGTTTTAGTTTTTTGCCACCGACTTCCGAAATTAAAGTTATTTCATAATTTTGAGTTAATTTCTTTTTTTGGTGACTAAAATCGCATGCGGACTGCGGTTCGGTTGTTTTCTTCGACAATGGTGCCAATTCCCTTGTTCACAAACTAAAATAAATTTAAGATCAGTGCATCTTTTTCTTTCTACTTCATTAAGAAAAGGACAGAAGGTAAATTTTAGTTTAGTCCTGTCAAACTCCATTCAAGCACAAAACACACACACACAAACTTATTTTTGCGGTCAACAAAATCAATACTGTGCACGCGTCAATATTCATTCCAACTATGGAACCCTTCACTGTGCGTGGAACACACACACTTGGCCGGTTTTCTATGAATCGTGCGCGGCATAAAAAAATAGTTTTTCAGTTCTTGACCTCAATCACGCCTGATCATAATCAGCCTATAATGTTCCCACTGCTGGGACACAGGCCTCCTCTCTGTGAGAGGGAGTGGGCCATAATCCACCACGCGGGCCCAGTGCGGGTTGGTAGATGTCACATGTCTTCGAACTTTTGATTCTAGGACATGCCGGTTTCCTCACGATGTTTTCCTTCACCGTTTTGAGAGCAGTGGCGATGAAATAATTTACACAAAGTAAAGCGCCTGTCTAGGTTCGAACCTACTACCTGCAACTCGTAAGTAGCGGCAGTTACCACTGGGCCACCACTGCTCTACCACGCCACGCCTGATCGAAAGTGATGAATTAATAGTTACAGACCTGCTAATAAGCTTAGCCAGCGTCGTGGCAGCGAGCAGCTGTGAATAGCTGGAGTCTGCACGTTCCAGCAGCGCCTGGCATTTGCTCAGGGTATCCGGCGACTCCTGCAATGAAACAATGTCACAAGTTGACACAAATCTACCATATACAGCATAAACTTACATATACCATCTATACATATAAAATTCAAAGTCCTGACTGATTTATCAATGCACAGCCTAAACCGCTGGTCCTATAGACATGAAATTTGGAGGGTGTGTTCTTTGTGAAGAGTAGGTATCCACTAAGAAAGGGTTTAGGGTGAAATTTCACGCGGACGAAGTCGCGGGCGCAAGCTAGTAAAACTATTATAACATAAACTTTTTAAAATGTATTTAAAAAGTTTATGCTGTGGTACTAGAAGGTCGTCATCGACGATCGATCAAGGTAAGCTAACCTTGCTGCGGTCGGTCCGTGGATGGGTGACCAGCCATGTCAAACTGAAGCCCCAACCTTGCAAATTCTTCGGTCCCGCCTGTCATTCGTAGATCTTTGACAGTCGTTACGCGTAATCTGAAGCCTGCAAGTCGTGACAACTTGACAACCGAGGGGTATCGTGTTACCCAGTAACTGGGTTGTGTAGGTCAGATAGGCAGTCGCTCCATGGGGGTTCCCCCACAGAGCTTACTTCCACGCAGTAACCCCCGGGCAACGCCGTGTCTGACCACCGTAACGGAGTGGCAGACCGGCGGCTAAAGAGCTCTGTGACTTGCAGCAACAACAAGCGGACGGCTGCAAGTATGCCGAAAAGCAAACCCATGCGCGACGCCTCCGGGCGATTTTTAACCTCGGCTCGTCCCTCCCAGGACGAGGATGCAAATGGCCCTTCTCAGGGCCAACTCAGTGGCCCTTCTCAGGGCCAATCCACCGGCCCTTCTAAGGGCCTCGCCGAAGCTGGCCGCACACCATCCGTGGCCAGCTTATCCAGTCAGCGGGCGGAGTTTTCGGACTCCGACGAGTCCGTCATGGACACGTCGGCGGCCGAAAACGATCGCCTTCAGCGGAAGCGGGCCTACCTGAGGCTCGGGTCCGAGGGCTCCTCGGAGTCAGTGGGCAAGTCGAGGAAGAAGCCGAAGACAAAAAAGGCTTCGACTTCTGCATCGACCCCCACCCACGATGTGGGCCTGGTGGACGCCGAGCGTCAGTTAGGCCTAGCAAGGAGGCAGCAGCTGCAGCAGGACCTCGAGGAGAAGGTCGCTGCCAGGGAGCAGCAGGCGCGGGCCGCCAGGTCGAGGGCTGGATATGGCACATCCACAGTGCTGTACGCCGACCACTCCCTGGCGGAGCTGGAGCGCATGGCGCTCCAGGACAAGGAGGAGGTGCTGGAGGTCGCCTCCAAGTCCTCGAACCTAAAGGGGACCTTCCAGAAGGCCCTCAAATGCCGGGCCGTGAGCATGCACGGCATCGTCACCGAGCTGGTGCAGCGCACGGCCACAGACGAGACGCGGCAGCTGCAGGCGAGGGTGGATCGCCTGCAGCTGGAGGTCAGCCAGCTGCACCAGAAGCTGGCTGAGGCCACGGCCCGGCAAGCCCTACCTGCGCCTGCCCCTGCATCTGGTCCGGTAGACGGAGGCTCCTCCCCCCCTGGCAACCTTGTGGAAATAATCCGCAGGGTTGTCATGGAGGAGAGGGCCTTTATCAGGGGCTGCTTCGCGGGCATTGAGGACCGGCTCTTGCCGGAAAAGCGGCTCCGCCCGCCGTTAGCGGCGGATAAGAGTCCGCCACCGACGGAGCCGGTGCCTGTACCTGCGCAGCCTGCGGTGCGATCGGGTGCGCAGATCCAGGCCCCGAAGCCCTCCAAGGGCAAAGGGAAGGGCAAGAGGAGCACTGTGGCCCCTCAAACCCCCACCACAAGCGCGGAGGGAGCGTCTGCCACTCCGGCAGCCCCCCAGAACACGCAGCGGGAGGACGCCATGCTTCCCTCCACCACCCCGTCCAACCAGGCGTGGACGGAAGTGGGCAGGAGGGGAAAGGCCAAAAAGCCCAAGCCCGCTGCGACTGCTTCGGCAGCCCAGAAGGCTCCGGCGGGCGGGAGGAAGTTGGTTCCTCCCAAAACTGCGGCGGTCGTGGTGACCATCACCCCGGAGGCCGCGGAGCGGGGCGAAACGTACGAGTCCGTCCTAAGACGGGCTCGTGATAACGCGGATCCCTCTCGGCTGGGGATCGGCAACATTTCGTGCCGCCGCACCCAGGCCGGAGCCCGAATTTTTGAGTTCGGGGGAGAGCAGCGCGGCGCAAACGCGGACCTCTTTGCAACAAAGTTGAAAGAGGTCATCGCAGATGTGGCGACGGTCGCCAGACCGGTCAAGACCGCATCCTTGGAGGTGATCGATATGGACGACTCGGTCACCAAAGAGGATGTGGTGGCGGCCGTTGCCACTGCGGGAGGCTGCAGCGCTAGCGCGGTGAAGGGGGGAGCCATCAGGCCCGGTCGCCGCGGCATGCGCGTAATCCGCGTCGAGTGCCCAGTCGCCGCGGCGGTGGCCGCCCTTAAAGCGACCAAGGGACGGCTGCTCGTGGGTTTCAGCTCGGCTGTGGTCCGGCCGCTTGAGGACAAGCCTGCGCGGTGCTTCAAGTGCTTCGCGCCGGGTCACACCCGATCTACGTGTCCCTCCAAGTCCGACTGGGGAGAGTCTTGCTTCCGGTGCGGACAGGAGGGACACAGGAGTGCCACTTGCAGCGCCACCACGCCACACTGCCCGGCGTGTGCTGCCAGTAGCCGCCCTGCGGGGCACAGGATGGGGGGCAGGAGTTGCCAGCCGCCCACGAGGAAGGGCATAGTGCCGGCGCAGGTTCGCCCTGTCGCCGCCACCGCCGCTGTCGCCGCCGCTGTAACTCCAGCTCCAGCGGCGGTAACTGAGGAGGGGGGTGCGATGTTGGAATAATGGTTTCCAATCATCGCATCCTCCAGGCGAACACCAACCACTGCAGAGCGGCCCAGGACCTGCTAGTGCAGGCCATGGCTGAGTGGTTGGTGAACGTAGCGGTGGTCGCCGAGCCCTACTCGATCCCCGGCAGTTGGCTGGGTGACGAGGACGGCTTGGTGGCACTAGCGGCGCGGTCCTCCACAGACTCCCCTCCCCTCTCGCTATTAGAGAGGGGGCCGGGATACGTGGCCGCCGCGTGGGGAGAGGTAGCCCTCGTGGGCGTCTATTTCTCCCCAAACCGCCCTCTCCAGGACTTCGAGAACTATCTCGGAGTCCTGGCCGCCGTGGTCGGCAGGGCGGCGCCGCGTCAGGTCTCCGTATTGGGAGACCTGAATGCCAAGTCGGTGACCTGGGGCAACCCGGCCACCGACCCTCGCGGGCGGGCGGTGGAGTTGTGGGCAGCCTTCTCTGGGCTCTCCCTCCTCAACAGAGGGAACGTCCAGACGTGCGTGCGGCGGCAGGGTGGCTCGATAGTGGACGTCACTTTTGCCACCCCTGCGTTGGCCGCGCGCGTGCTGAACTGGCGGGTGGACCTGGTGGAGACCATGTCGGACCACCGTTACGTGCGGTTCGACATCTCCACCGGTGGCCCCGGAGAGACGCGGCCCCCCTCGGGGCGGTCAGCGTTTCCACGGTGGGCTCTCGCCCGCCTGGACAGGGAGGCGGCGGCGGAGGCGGCGTTTATCCAGGACTGGCTTTCGCCGCCCTCCGCTGGCCTGGACGTGGACACCGTGGCGGGACACCTGAGGGAGTCTCTGACCGAGGTGTGCAATTCTAGCATGCCTCGGTCAGGCCGACCGCTGCCCAATCGGGCGGTGTACTGGTGGTCGGTGGAGCTGGAGGGGCTTCGAGCGGCGTGCGTGGGGGCCAGGAGGGCCTACGCGCGGAGCCGGCGGCGGCGTCGACGAGACCACGCCCACGAGGACCACCTCTATGAGGTGTACATAGAGGCAAAACTGGTCCTCGAGCGGGCCATCGCCGACGCCAGGGACTCGGCCAGAGCGGAGATGCTGGAGGGTCTCGACAGGGATCCCTACGGGAGGCCATACAGGGCGGCGCGCAACAAGCTGCGCCCCTTTGGTCCCCCGGTCGCCGAGACCCTGGAGCCCTCATTCCTGGATGGGGTGGTTCAGTCCCTGTTCCCGTGCAGGGACAATTTCACCCCACCAGTGATGGACCCTCCGCGGGGGATGGCTCCGCCAGCTGAGGAGGAAGAGGAGGCCCCTCCTGTCACGGAGTCGGAACTTAGCGCGGCGATTGTGCACATCCGCGCCAAGAAGACGGCTCCGGGCCCCGACGGTGTCCCGGCGAGGGTGGTGGCAATTGCCGCCACCCAAATGGAGGAGCGGTTTCGGGACCTCTTTAACGCATGCCTTGCGTCTGGGAGGTTCCCGAAACCGTGGAAGGAGGGGCAGTTGTGCCTCCTTCGCAAGGAGGGCCGCCCTGCAGACTCGCCCTCGGCATACCGACCCATCGTCCTGCTCGATGAGGTCGGCAAAATGTTCGAGGGGATAATCGCTGCCCGCCTAAAGAGCCACCTGCGGAATGTGGGGCCGGACTTGTCGGACGCTCAGTTCGGTTTTCGGGCTGAGCGTTCCACAGTGGACGCACTGGCCCGCCTTAAGGGCCAGGTGAAGGATGCGATGCAGGCGGGGGACGGATTGTTGGCGGTGTCATTCGACATAGCCAACGCCTTCAACTCTGTTCCCCACAGCACCATCCTAGAGGCGCTCCGATTCCACGGAGTGCCTCTATACATGCGGCGTCTACTGGCCAGCTACCTGGAGGATCGGACGATCGTCCTCGTGAACAGGGCTGGCCAAGTCCGGCGGTACGCAGTCGAGGCCGGCGTTCCACAGGGGTCAGTCGTGGGACCTCACCTCTGGAACGTCGGCTACGACTGGCTCTTGCGGGGAACTCTCCTCCGAGGCACGAGTGTCGTCTGCTACGCGGATGACACTCTCCTCACCGCCCGGGGGGAGAGTTTCAGGGAGGCGGCCAACTTGGCCTCGGCAGGCGGATCCTTGGTCGCAGGGAGGATCCGCCGCCTAGGACTGACGGTGGCGCTGCACAAGACCGAGGCCGTGTTCTTCCACGGGCCTCGGCAGCGCCAACCTCTAGACGCCCACATCTTCGTGGAGGGCGTCCGAATCGAGGTGAAGGCCCAGATGAAATATCTGGGCCTTGTACTCGACAGCAGGTGGCGTTTCGGCCCGCATTTTAGCGGGCTGTCGACGCGCCTGCTGAAGACTGCGGGCGCCCTCTCGTGGCTGCTCCCCAATCTGGGGGGGCCCAGCGCGAGATGCCGGCAACTCTACGCCGGCATCTTGAGGAGTATGGCCCTTTACGGGGCCCCTATTTGGGAGGACTCCCTCCACAGGAGGGAGAACGCCGCCGCATTGCGGGCCCCCCAAAGGGCCATAGCCCAGCGGGCGGCGAGGGCCTACCGCACGGTCGGCTTCTCCGCGGCATGCGCTCTGGCCGGCACCCCGCCTTGGGAGCTCGAGGCGTGGGTGCTCGCCAGAGTGTATGAATGGACGGCGGGGCGGAGGGCGAGAGGAGAACGCCCAGCCCCGCAGGAGCGGGAGGCCGTCCGGCGGGAGGCGAAGGACGCCATCGTCGTCCACTGGACGCGGGACCTCGCTGCCGCAGCCTTCGGCCGCCGAACCCTCGACGCGATTGGGCCGGTCTTGCAAGACTGGCTCGAGCGGTCGCACGGGTTCCTCTCCTTCCGTCTGGTGCAGGTGCTGTCCGGACACGGTTGCTTCGGATCGTACCTGCACCGTATCGGGCGGGAGGAGACGCCGTCGTGTCACGACTGTGGCGCGGCGGAGGACACGGCGCAGCACACTCTCGAGGTGTGCCCGTCGTGGTCCGAGCCGCGCCGCAGTCTCACCGCGGCGATCGGAACGGACCTCTCGCTCCCCGGCTTGGTCAACGCCATGCTAGGGGATGAGGGGTCCTGGGCGGCAGTCGCCTCCTTCTGCGAACACGTCATGTCCCAGAAGGAGGCGGCGGAGCGCGTGCGGGAGGAAGACCCTCTCGCGGCGCCGCTCCGAAGGCGGAGGAGGGGTCGAAGAAGACGTCAGTATGACAGTCATCTCCGACTCCTCCCAGGTGGAAGCCAGCAGGCGACGGGTGCGGGGGCACCCTCGCCTGTATTGCACAGGCTTCCACCAGTGCCGGACGGGAATGGCCAGGTGTTCTCGGCCATTCCCGTAGCCCCCCCTCAGACGGGGGGACATGCGGGGCCCGCCAGCTAGGCGGGCATGCGCCGGGGGGGTTGTGGATGCAAAGGCTGAGCCGGATTCCCATGACCTCCCCATCAAGGCGATGAGGGAACACCGCTGAGTTTTAGTGGGTATACTGCCACATGGCAGGGAGTCCCACATACTCCGTCTCTTCCCCCCACGAGCGGAGATGCGTAACGTCATTTCTCAGCGGAAAAAAAAAAAAAAAAAAAAAAAGGCAGTCGCTCCATGTAAGATACTGGTATTCAACTGCGTCCTGTTAGACTGGAAGCCGACCCCAACATAGTTGGGGAAAGGCGGGCAGATGATGCCTCAAAGACAACTCCTTACGAGACAGGGAATCCTAGAGAGGGGTCCATGTATTTGTAAAAAATCTAGCACATAAGGCTCTTATGTAATCTGTTACTAGTTTTTTTTTAAATATTGTGCCGTTTGTTTCTTTTTCTTCTTTTTTTAAAAACGTTGCCCCACACTAGGAATTTCTCCTCTATTGTGCGTTTACAAACATTTAAACCCACATACACAAACAGCCAGACCCGGAACAACTACTTGTAGGTCATACAAATATTTGTTCCGTGCGAGAATCGAACCCGCGACACGCAGCGCAGCAGTCAATCGCTTAACCACTGCACTAACCATGCCTATCTGTCTGTAACTGAATAAAGTTTTTATTTATTTAAGTAACATAGGCCTCCCACAAGGTGGACCGACGACCTTGTGAAGGCCGCAGGAACCCGTTGGATGCGAGAAGCACAGAACCGGTCGAAGTGGAGGTGCTTGGGGGAGGCCTATGTCCAGCAGTGGACGTCTGTCGGCTGAAATGAAGATGATGATGAAGTAACATACCTGGAAGCCGACGACCGCCTTCTCTGCCTGCTCCCTCACGAGCGGGTCCTGGGATTCGTACAGCTGTTTGCATAGCAGCTCTATTTGTATCACCTCCTGTAAGTATCACACATAATTAGAATATAATGTTCCCACTGCTGGGACACAGGCCTCCTCTCTGTGAGAGGGAGTGGGCCGTAATCCACCACGCGGGCCCAGTGCGGGTTGGCAGATGTCATATGTCTTCGAATTTTTGGTTCTAGGACATGCCGGTTTCCTCACAGAAACCAGTACCAGTCCCAGTGCGCAGTGTGTTCCAGTTCCTGTCAGTTTACGTAAACGCATGTTTGACAAAGAAATTATCTTTCTTTCCTTCACCGTTTTGAGAGCAGTGGTGATGAAATAATTTACACAAAGTAAAGCACCTGTCCGTCCGGGTTCGAACCTGCGACCTACAACTCGTAAGTCGCGGCCATTACCACTTGGCCACCACTGCTCTAAGTAAGTATCATGGGTGTAGATAAAGTCTTGTATGCAACTGTACTTAATTAGGTATTAAAACACTCATGTGATACTAATATCACACGAGGCGAGTTTAAATACCCCTTATTATACAACAGTTGCATAAATAACTATTATAGCACTGTGTTACCTAAAATCGCACTTAAGTCACGCTTTTCTGTGACTTAAGTACGCCATTTTTACACAGAAAAGCGTGCCAGTGTGGGTTTAGGTCACACAACCTATAAAATAGTACCTATACGATACGTTTGACTTAAGTAGTCTATTATGCTCGGCGTTTAGCACTAATTTCACGCCGCCACCGTGCAAATCACGTGCAATAATGAACTATTTAAGTCACTCGTATCGTAATGCACTAAGTATTACTATTACAGAAAGGATGATGACTAATTCAACTACCTATGGCTTATCACAAAAAATAATCTAGTAATCCCTTAGGATTACCTGATATTTTTTTAGGGTTCCGTACCAAAAGGAAAAACGGAACCCTTATAAGATCACTTCATTGTCCGTCTGTCAACCCTTTTTCTCAGGAACGCGTGGAGTTATCAAGTTGAAATTAATATCAAATACTCAGGGCTGCAATCCCTTGAAGCAGTGAAAAAATCAAACTTTTTATGTTCCGGAATCAAAACCTTTAGGATGAGAGAATTTTGTAGGCCTTGTAGACTGAAGATTTGTTGACCATTTTCTATTTTATTACCGAGGCCTCACAGGAACCATGCACCTAGCTAAGCGTAAGACGAGTTCAGGGGGGAATACGAATAAGTCTTATTTTTTCTTACCTAAATAATTACAGCCGCACAGGTCGATCGATCAGGTTAAGCTACGCTTGCCGCGGTTGGTCTGTGGATGGGTGACCATCTTTACATACCGAGACCCCTACGTGCCTCGAAAGCATGTTAAGCCATTGGTCCCAGCTGTCATTCGTGGATCTTTGACAGTCATTACGGGTATAGTCAGAAGCCCAAAAGTCTGACAACCAGTCTTACCAAAGAGTATCGTATTAACCAGTAACTGGGTTGTGGAGGTCAGATAGGCAGTCGCTCCATGTAAAATACTGGTATTCAGCTGCATCCGGTTAGACTGGAAGCCGACCCCAACATAGTTGGGAAAAGACTAGGCAGATGATGAGGGATTCCGGGTCTAGATTATTCTTACGTAAGATCACAAGTAAAAATTGTAACTTTTATTCTTTTGCTAGGTAATTTTTCTTTGCAATTTCGGTAGATCTGTTCTTACGTAAGATTGAACCGGGAATGAGTGGGTTCTGGGAAAGTGGTCAAAATTGTCTTAAATAATAAATGAATAGCCCCTAAGTGCCCATGTAGGTTTATGTGAAATAAAATATTTCGATATTGATTATGGTAATTCTTTAAATTATCGAACGCTTGAAATAATAGTTACATGTGTTCCAGTATTTAAAATAAGCAGCAATAGATTATTTATTGCCTAACCTGTTAAGTCAATTCTGTAAAAATCTCACCGTGATAAGTGAAGGGAGCTCGAAGTGATCTGTCAATAGTGTCAATCCCTTGCATCAGGTGGGATCACAGCTCTCTTCACCAAAGTTTTCACAATTAGATTCTAACAGAATAGAAAGCTTGGAATCATACAGTACAGAATGAAGTGCGCTAAATAATTTAACATTTCATTATTTTAAAGTTCCTTGTTGAATGAAGCAGAATGCTGTGATAGTAACAAATAGTGCCAAACTAGTAGCGACATTGTAGCAGGAGAATTTTAATGTGGAATGTCGAGTTTTGGACATTATCAACTTATCTTAATGACTTATTTAACCTCCTTTCTTAAAATTTTGGTTGATATACAATTGTAACAAAAGAAATTGTTCAGTTCATGGAAATCTGGGTTAGTAGGGCTGAAACTAACTTGGTTATTGGAACAAGAAGTGTTATTTTAGACCCAGACATGGTGTAACATTGTTGGCATTGGAAAATTGGTGTCCTTCAAAATATTTAAAACATGAACTAAAGATATTGAAATACTACGCAAAAAACTACAAAAGTAATGATTGATACAATCGTCATCCTGAAAATATAGAAATTTGAAAGTAGAACATTACAAATCGTAAAACGCACTTGGGGGCAGACAGTAGCTAATTCACCAGAAAAGGTTTTGATTACATTTCAAGGATATGATGTGTAAACATCGCATTATAACCAAAGTGCCGGCAATATTATACAAAGAGTTACTCCTAGACGTTGAACAGATATTTTTATAATTGATAAATTGTTAAAATAACGACTGATAGGAGAATCTAACGCACGGAATATCACATCACGGACCAAACACCAATAACAGAGACAAATTTAATGAAATTAGCGGCGGCATTTAAAAAAAATATCACAATATTTATTTGTGTGATTTTGAAGAAGTGTTAAATGCAATATTTACAGTAAATTCATTTAAAATCATTTATAAATCATAATATTTTGGTTCTCACCTGTTCTTCAGCCATCTTTGTTATTTTCTTGCATTTGAAATGACGTTTCGTTTCATCTAAGTTGTCTAATCAGAATACATTTTTGATTTGTATATTACAAACTCTCAAAATAGCACGGCTTTTAAAATATAAAAAGTATTTCTGTGTATCAAAGATTTGCCAATTATATGAAATATAATCTAGAAACGTCTAAACATGTCATCTTTCTGCTTAAAACATAAGTAACGCTGTACAAATTATACAATTATTATTCAGTTTTACATAATGTTGCAACGAAACGTTACTGTATCAAAAGAAGAAAGTCTCGTTCACTTTTAAATAAAATGCGTTCATTTTTGCATGTTTTTAGTATTTTCTCTCTTTGATTGATTTTGTATGTATCATGCATGAAGCATAATATTCATTCAATATACCAATAATTTCGCTTTCTTAAAACAAATAAATGAAGTCTGAAACATGAAAAGAAAAACATGTTCCAGACTTTATTTATTTGGTAACATTAAAATGATTATTATAGAAGTATTTAATAGTAGTCTACACAGAGTACATTATAGTAGTAGTCTATGATTATAGGTCTAAAAAGGGCTGCCATCCGTCCGGGTTTCCCCGGATTTGTCCTTGTTTGGTGGGCGTCCGGGGAGCTGCGGGCGGGTCCTGAAAGTGTGTCTTTCTGTGATAAGGGAAATCCGACTTTGAATGATTTGCAATAAATTAAAGCATAAAATCATAGTTAAAAATTAGCCGAGCGGCAAATCTGTGCGCTCGTGAGAATTCATAATTTGCCTTTGATTTACTTTTTTTTTTCTATGATTCCAAAAATGAAAAGTGTTCCTAATTATTTTTGTTACCTACCAGAGTACCTTTCACATAGAGAAGAGTGTATAATTGAAGAATAAATTAAGCGTTTCATTTGTATTGTTGAGGTTTAAATTGATATTCTATAAATATAAATAAGACAAAAAATATGTTTTTATATTATTATAATTTTTTTTCGAGGGAGTCCAGGCTTTTTTTTTTATTTCACCGAAATGTTCGGAAGTTTTTATCCGGGGTCACTAATTTAGGTGATGGCAGCCAATCTATTTATCTATGTTTCTTTTTTTATAAATAAAAAGAAAAGTCCTGACTGACTGACTGATTGACTGACTCATCAACGCCCAGCCCAACCCCTTTGGACCTAGAGGTTCCCTTTATAATGTAGAAAAGGAATAAGGAAGGATTTTTCGAAATTCAACCCTTAAGAGAGTAAATAGGGGATGAAAGTTTGTATGAACAATCTTATTCCTTGAGTTAATAAATTCGAAACTCGGCAGGAATACTTAGGTATCCAAGTAAATTATGAAGTTTAGCATTGTTCGTTTTTCTAAACTACCCCTACTAAAGGGGGATTGGGGGGTGTCAAAATAAGTATGGAAGAATTTTAACACGCGTTCCGATTAACTCGAAACTCGGTAGGTATTTATACTGGGACTTAGATAAAATTCAAAGTCCTGACTTGCTGATATATCAACGCACAGTCTAAAAAAATTTCACGATTCGAACTGGCAGAAGTTAGTACTTGAAATTTTGCGAACGCCGAGACCACCCGCGCCCAGGCGAATGGGCAGTGTGACTTGCTGCCACGCTATGTCATCCATGGCCACATTTAGGATGGAAGTTAGTGCTGCTTTCTAATAATGGTCTACGTTTTTTAGAAGTTGTGGATGTTTCCAAAGATGAGAAGAGCAAAGGCCGTGTTTTGTTTGATTGTAGGTATTTTGTATGACAAAATTCTGTCCAGATTTTCAGTCTCAAAAATTGTTGAAGGGATTGTTCTGACAAAGACTTTCCGGTTGTTTATCGAGGTGTTTTCCAGTAGCTTCGCGAGGTTGCCTAGAACTTCATGCGAAAAATTCGAATGTGCCGACTGCGGTGGACCAATAGGGTGCGTCCACATCTGGCGAATGTGCAGCTCGCGAGCCGTTGAGCTGCCCGCGAGCTGCGCGCGTGCATTCACGGCAATGGTTTGGTGCGCCTCTTTAGCGCAACTCATGCAAGGCTCGTATAAGGCGCGCGCGCGGCGCGCGATCTGCGCGCACTTAATTCTCGCACTTACAGTTCCGTTTACTGCAGTACTTTTGCGCCGCCCGCGCGCTGATCGCGTACGGCGCTTAGGTCGCGCGCGAACTGCGCGCGGGCGGCGCAGGAGCGGCGCACGAACAAAAATGCACGCGCGCAGCTCGCGGGTAGCTCGTAAACGGCTCGCGAGCTGCACATTCGCGGCACATTCGCCAGATGTGGACGCACCCTTAGGATTACTTATTTTTCATTGACTCGCAGCGACTTAGCGGAGGCCTAACCTCCGCTAAGCCCTTTTCCACTGGTGTCGCAGCTCTGAAGCTGCGCTGTGCGAGGCGAGGAAAATGAAGTTATCCTATTGATGCGGTATCGCACATCGCACATCCCATTTGACCCCGCTTGGGTGCCCCAGGTTCGTAAGCACACCGCTTCCTCGCACAGTAGAGTCCGCTACAAATCTTCGTAGGTACACACAGCTCCATTAAGTAGTTACCCCACCAAAAGACATGTGCGTTCAAATCCGTGATAGGCCCAAGTTGGTTTTTGTATTTTGCAAAAACATTTTATTTTAAATAATGTATTGTTTTAGTGAATAAATAAGTTTGTAAGTATTTTTATTAAATTCTGTTTTTATTTTTTTTTTTTTCAATAAAACAATACTTTTGCGACGACAAGCAACAATAATAGGGTTAACATTTACGACAACTTATTCATCGTCTAAATAGACTGGAGGTTTCAAGACCGCTTACCTTGCATAAGATTGGAAGTTCAAATCCTATATAGGCACGAAATGTGCTTTTTGTTCATTATATTATTTTGATATATTTTTCTATTTTGTTTTAAGTAGTAATTATTTATAAAGAATTAAAAAATCAAGAAAAATAAAATACATTATTAATCATTTAATAATATTTATTATTGCTATTATTTAACAAAACTATGATCTTATTTTACAACAAACAGAACAACTATTTTAGTTCTCATAAAATCAGAAATCATTGAAAAAAATAATTGATAAATAGTAGTCGTTTACTCTTCGCCGTTTTAAGTGAACGTATACAAAGTTCTGACTTGAAGGTATGGATTAATTTTATAAAGACAACGTAAGTAAGTAAAATTAATGGATACCCTCAAATTATAACATCTTTCGATTAGACAGGGACCTAAAGATATAATGACTCAGCCGATAGTAGATAACAATTTCATCGCAATTCATATGGGCTCGCTGGCTAGTTCGTCAAACTGCCGGTATGAGTATGACGACGTTCAGTGATGCGATGGTTCGAATCCGAGTCTACACAATGGACTCTTTTTGAAGTATTCTTTAGATTATTCGTAAGGAATTCAATGTTGTAGCAGTGTAACATTTTAAAACTTGAGGGGTTAGGACATAGTGACGCTTTCTGTACCTACAGCTCTGGTGGAAAGAGTTACTCCGTCTCACAGCTCCGCTGCGCCTCGCCTCCTCGCACCACTCAATTTACTCGTGAATCTCTTTTGGAAAAGCATCCATGAACACCTACAACTGTACGATCCGTTGCCGCGTGGCTAAATTCACAACTTACACCACCAAATTGTCGTTTTCAAAAAAATCTTGCAAAAAGTTTAACCAACATCACCCCCTGTCACTGTCATTCAAGAATCAAAAGATCCCTCTAAAATTAAGACTGTTTACCACTATTAATGTTGCTGTTTCAGTCTATCAAAAAGTACTCTGTGTTGCTGGCAGCATGAACTCAGAAGGCAAAACCGGGCGAACGACGAATAATAATGAAAATTCCAATACGAAATTGGAACAAAAGCAGCAAGTGTCAAATCAAATTTTTAAAGTAACTTTGTCATCTATGCAGAAAAATGTAAGAAATTATTTTCGCTGATTATCAAAATTAAAGAACTTAACACGAAACTAAATTACATGTGGCTTCCATAATGATGTTACGCACGACTATTTCAAGATTAAAGAAGGTGTGTTCAGTTGTACCCCGAATCCTGCGGGGTGACCAATGCAGTGCAACAGGCAAGTTTGAAATTATTATGGTATCAGTAAGCCCTCGTAGCAGTGGTGGCCCAGTAGTAACGGCCGGGACTTAGGTACGAGGTACGGGTTCTAGGTCGTAGGTTCGAACCCTGAAGGAAAACATTGTGAGGAAACCGGCATGTCCTCGAACCAAAAATTCGAAGACATGTGACATCTACCAACCCGCACTGGGCCGACGTGGTGGATTACGGCCTGTGTCCCAGCAGTGGGAAAATTATAGGCTGATTATGTTGTATTATATGCCCCGTATCTACGCACCAGCGGTCGTCCGCCGAGGCTATTCATCTAAGCGGTTTGAAATGTTGAATTCCCTGGAATTTCGGGGCAGTCTATGAGTCTAAAATGATGATGATGAAAAAAAAACCAGCGAGTCGGCTCGCACAATTTTAGGGTACCAAAGTACACCGTGATGTCTGCGCCGGTGGCTTGGTCCCAGTCATAGATATATGAATTTTACATTTCTATGGTCCCAGCCTAGTGCTGTCACGGGGTCCCCCCTTAATGATTCAAGATGTCGAGAGGCTCTATGGTTTACTTCATTTATTCAACTAAAAGATAACCTAACGTACCTGAGGCGGAGTGCTTACGTTCTCGAGCTAGCTAAATAGAGTAATGTGAATTATACATTTCAGCCGCTTAGACCGTTTGTGCACCGGTACCGTCAACGGACGTCAACGATAAACGAGATTATTCGAACCAAACATGTCGTCCCGGTGACGGTGATGCGACTGAACTCGGCGGTTTAGTACCTATGATAGGATAGACAAAACAAAAGCCGGGCGAATGACGCCGCGCCGGTGCGTCTGCGCAGTGTGTGGACAAGATCACACCGTGTTTTGTATTGCTGGTAAATCAGCCCGTCACAATCTCAACTAGAGTAAGCCGTCGCACCGTAGGTACTACTGATAAATTTGGAGGCGGGTATCCCGACGCTCGGCTGACGGACGTGTGGTGGACACTGGTCACGCGGCTGTGGTAATAGAGGTATGAGGAACAGGGTTTAATGTTCACTCTTCCACCATAGAAAAGGGAGTAGCCTCCGACCAGACGGGTGTCGTGTCTGGTGGGCTACTACGCGACGATTGATCGAAATCAATTGTCGGGTCGGGACGTTGTATTATAAAATATGCTAGTCGTGCGGTAAACTCTGCTTGCGCGATGCAGGATTTTTGTGTGACGACAGTGTGATGCGTAGGTCGCATGTCTCGTAGGCGTCCCGTTGACGGTGGCGGTGAACAACGGCCTTACGTCATTTTATCATTGACAGACGACGCATAGTTACTTACAATGTTTTGTACAGACGGCAGCACATAAAACTACCCGAAACTGACAAATTTTCCCAATCAACTTTGAACCTTATGTTTTAGTGATAACGTTGAAAATCTATTAAAGAAATTTGACAGTATGCTGGCGTCTGTACTAATAAGTTAAACATACGGATCTTATTCCTGTGATGTAATTTTTGTTGTAAAATATTTAAATATTTTTTAAGAAAAAATAACTACTGAGCCTACCTATACTTGGTATTGGCGGTATTGGCTTGATAAAGGCGAAAGTTTGTGAGTGTGTGTGAGTGTGTGGGGGTGTGTGTCTGTTAATATGTTTGTTACTTCTTCACGCTCAAACGGCTGGACCAATTTAGATAAAATTTTGTATGGAGGTAGCTGACACCCCGGATTAACATATAGGCTACTTTTTATCCCGGCCTAAAAAAGAAAAAACTACGCTCTTTTCATATGATACCCCCCCCCCCCCCCCACATGCTCTAGTACACACTTCGTATTTTTCAGACCCCCTTTCAGTCCCTGTTGCAAAAAATACCTATACATATTTTTAACTATTTCTTTCCTATTTGCAAAATAGTTGGCAAACGTCATCTAAAACAGCCGGTCGATTCTGTAAAAATTTAACCGTGAAAACTTAGGTGAAGTGAGTTTGTTTTTGCTAGGAATTGACACCATTGACAGCTCACTCCACGCTCACTTCACCTTAGTTTTCACGGTGAGATTTTTACAGTAGGTATAGCACTGCTGTATCAAATTTCAAGTTGAGTAGTTCTGAAGATATCCAGCTGTGACAGACAGACAGACAGAGAGACTGAGTCTCACCGTATGGGTTCCGTTTTACCTTTTGGTACGGAACCCAAATACGTTCAAAATCTAGTCGTGATTTTATCTCAATGACAATCAATGTCAAAAATGTAGGGAAATCAAAGGGAAATTACAGGTATTTTTTAAAGATTTAAGACTGAGAACAAGCTTAGAATTACGAGAATTACCGTTCTGAAAGGGATGAAAAAGTTTCTCGCCATCTTTCATTTTGCTTTCAAGTTTTAAGTAATCACCCAAAAGAAAACGCTTCCCTATCACAATAGTCGCAATGTTTATTATGAACTTAATCTTATTTATTTGTTGTATATTAAGGTATCACTGGGCCTTGTTCAATTTAACTGTAATGGCAACCTTTTTTTAGAACTTAAGGAAAAATGGCGGAAAAAGCCTGCGAGACAATACCTGAAATTTGACATTTAGCTCAAATATTTTTAGCCCACTTATTTAATGCATTTTTACAGGCGTACTTATGGCTTTTTTCGCTATTTTTCAGTTTTGTCTGCTGAGATAAGAAAAGCCCACAAAAGTACAAAAGCTACAGGCGATGGCGAAAAAGCCTCGACGGAGAAAAGCAACGATGTACCCGATTATAAGTTTTCATCAGCGCCAGAGTTCAAGATAGATGATCAGTTTAGAAAGAAAATCGATGAAGCCGCAGGTTTGACTGCTAAAACAGACAAGAAAAATGACCAACCATTATTAATAGTCAAGTTACCTCTCACACATCGCGAAAGATGCCAAAAAATAATAGATGAAGCGTTTGGAAATGCAAGCACTAACGATGATGTGTTGGGGGAACAATATTTTTCCCATACAGTCAACCTTGAAGATACAAGGCGTAAGATACAAGAGTCCGAAAAAGCCAGATTGAAATTACAAGAGCGGCCACTAGACAATCCTTTATTACCTGATAATAGATCACAGTATAGCATTTTCAAAATGCCTCGTGAGCTTAACGCGAATGACGAAAATCGTGGTGAAATCATTGTTACGGATTCTGCTCCAGCTAGAGAACCTGACTTGTCTAAGAATTTGGAAAACGTCAAGGGAACCGCAGAAGAAATTCTACTAGTAGAAGATCCTAACATAACTCAAGCGAAAGAAGACTTATGTGATAAGTGTGTTAACAATCCAGGAAGTATAGAAAGAAAGGCACTTTGTGACGATGATGCCGAGACAATCGAAGTGATTAAGGATGAAAGAAAACCTTATCTGTATCAGAAAGTACCACCAGCTCGCCAACTCCCTTGGTTTCTTAGAGCTAAAACTGAAAGCGAACCTAATCCTCACGATAAAGAAGATGTCAATGATAATCAAGAAAGTGTATATAAAAAACCGCTTTTTAATGATGATGCTGAGACAATAAAACTGGTTAAAGATGAAAATGATCTGCATCAGGAAGCTACAGCGAGCGACCAGCCTCATACACCTCATGTTCTTAATACTACCACTGCAAAAGAGGAAGAGGAACTTTTAACTCAAAAACTGGAAACCATAGAAGAAACCCCTGTTGTTGAAGCGCACAAGCCTAAACTTGAAGGGTTTAATGTAACTCCGAGGGTTTTGGGAAACGAACCTACATTAAATTGTAAGAAAGAAAACAATCAAGACAAATCTTTTACAATGGATTTTCCTGAGGCCTTAGACGAAGTATCCAAACGCTGCCTGAACTGCCCTCTTAGTCAGATAGATGAAATGTTAATAAATGAAATGGAAAAACTTGGCATGACATTTAGAAGTGCGCATAAAGCTCCCTCTGCTCGTATGGAAGACGACCTAGTCCAAATGGACGTATTAAATAAGCAACCAATCAGTGCCATTGCAGATCAGGAAATGCTTTCTGAGAGCTCCAACCTTGAGGATAAAGAGAACGAAAGAGCTACTGACTCTAGGATACCAGAAGAAAATGAACAAAATGAGGCTCTAAGAAAATCTGGAGTAATTTTCAAACCAACGAAAGAAGATGCTAAAGATATTTTATATCCAGAACATATTCGCATACAAATAGAGCCACTACCTTGCAAATCGGAAGAATACAATCTCGCTGACGATTATAATAGTCCTACAACATTGACATGCTATTATTTACCTCCAACTCTTCGACCAGCAGGAATAAAACAAGAAGAAGAAATAGAGGAGACATTACCAAACAGCCGCATACCTATATTATATAATCAAATTAAAGGAACATTGTCATTAGATGAGCCCATACATAAAGGAACTCTATCAGAGACACCAAACAATCCGGGAAATTTAACTGCCACCCACGTGTTGGGTCACGATCATAAAGCTTCCGCTTCAAAATATGAAAACGTGCATCAAATGGATGAAGTTGAACATTATGGCCGTACACCAACACAACAAGCCACAACGGGTGTGCAGGAAGAGCTTCAAGAGGACCAAACAGCTGCGGATAGATTATTTGTAAAGGTACCACATGCCAATTCCCGTTTACCTGGCGAAAACTGTAATAAAAAAAGTGAATATTCACCTACCGCAGACAACATAACTCAACAATGCTCGAAACCCGAGAGTGATCCTGAAAAAGCCAATTTACCAGAAGAGATACTCAAGGAACATACATTAGATCCTTACTACGTGTTGACGTGCAACGAAACCTGTCCGATATCACCAGGATCTTCTACGTCCCGTAACCACAATATTGATTTTGTTGATACCACCGAGACTTTATATATGAAAAAAAATGTTTGCGAGTCTTTACGACCTAAACCGCAACCGATTGTGAAATCCGCGGACATGTCGTCAGACACACATTCACGCCCCAACGTAATAGAGTTGGGAGACCAGCCCGAGATCCGATGTACAAGCGTGCCGGGCGCAATAGAAAGTGTGCCTAAAGTCGGTGAGGAGAATACGTTGTCAGCCCTCCTAAAGAAAGTAAGGAAGAGGAGCAGATTCGAGTTCAATGAAGCTCAGTCAGGACTTGACGTACAAGCTGTTGGGAAATGCGGCAGCAAATCTCCTCGTTGCCAGCCCACCGGACCCAGGTCGCCACCAACAGAGCCAATTCCTCGGCCCACCTTTGGGCTGCCTAAGCTGAAGCGAGGTCCACCCATGTGTAGACCGGTTAAGAAGCCATCAAACAAATGTTCTTCATGTACCACGAATGATGGAGGAAATTATCCAGTAATGCCGAATGTGCTGGACGAAGCTGAAGTCTGTGATGTAATATCTAAGGTAAATTTGTCAGACGAGATTATTAATCGCCTTCAGAACTTGGGCGGAGTTTTGCGACAGGCGAAGTCCAATATCGAGATTTTGTTGGCTAAAGATTATGAGCCATGGGCACCGATTCCTTCTTGGAAGATTCCTCAGAACACTGAGAAGAAGAAGTGGCGACCAGGTTACCATGGTTTACCGCCATGCGTCGATGGTTGTCCAGTCTTTCCGAAGGCCCGTGCGAGTATGAACCCTAGCCCACCCTGCAATCTCAAGCCATGTGAGGGATTTCCTAAAAGAAGATCATTCACTATGTTGGATTGTTTCACAATATCTCTGGGAGAGACTAAAGTGTACGATCTTGGGGAATTCTAATGTAATTTAACATTGTTTTGATAATCAGCGAAAATAAATTTAACATCGCCAATTACTGTTTTATTTATTACTGAACTTACATAAAAATGTCACAGCCAACTAGCTTAATTAGCCTTTCAGTTGAGGGGGGTGCGCTAATAGCCAAATCGGGTCAGCCGTTCTTGAGTTATAAATAGCGTAACTAACACGACTTTCTTATAGATATATATAGATAGATTAATTATTGCACCAACGACAACCCCATTTTATGCCCAGGCAAATCACTGTCCATTTCAAGGTAGCCTGGAAGAGATCCGCCCATTGTATCTATATTTTTAGTGTTCGATCATTTTTTAGGGCTCCGTACCAAAATGGTAAAACAACTCTTTTTTTTTTTTTGGGGTGGGAAATCAAATGACCCCTCCCGCTCTGGGCGGAGCGGAGGGGAGTGACACTGACTAAAACCCACCCGTGTTCCTTCCTTAGCCCTTGTTACCGTTCCGGGATGGCGGTAACCCTTTCGCACAATCCCGCTGCAAAAAGGAACCCTTATGGTGATACTCTATCTGTCTGTCGGTCACAGCTGGATATCTCAAGAAATAAGAAAGAAATAAAAATATACCTATATATTTATTTTGCAACTGGGTTGTGGAGGTCAGATAGGCAGTCGCTCCATGTAAAATACTGGTATTCAGCTGCATCCGGTTAGACTGGAAGCCGACCCCAACATAGTTGGGAAAAGGCTAGGCAGATGATGATGATGATATATTTTGCAACAGGGACTTAAAGGGGGTCTGAAAAATTCAAAGTTGGGCTACTATATAGGCATATGAAAGAGCGCAGTTTGCATATTCTCAAACATTTTTTTTTTAGGCCGCATAGATTTCGCCTTTTGATGAAAAATCCCGTCCCCCCCCCACCCTTATCTCCGAAGTTTGAAAGAGAAAAATCTGAAATTATTCTATGTGATAGAAGTTTATGTAAAGATTACAGGAAAAATAAAACGAAGTCTCTAAATAGCACATTTTTTCAGAAATCATCAACAAAAGTTACCTAGCCGGATGCATCTGAATAGGTACCTACCAGTATTAAATAAATTAATAAAATGGTGCCAAAAAAACGCTCGATATTTGGACAATCGTTATTGTGTGACCGTTCACCATTTTCTTAGGTGTTAGTCCGTTTATCCACCCCAAAACATTCACCCTAAGATGGATACATGGAAACGCAATTCGAGAATCCACTCCTAAGTTCTAGTTGAATAAACGGAATAAGTATCTATATAGGCTTAAGCCGGATTCATACTATTGTGTCGTGTCGTGTCGTGATCGTGACGCCTTCTGACGCAGTGTTAGCCAATCAAAACTCGTTGTAATTTGACGTAGTCCTGAACAGATTCGTTTGATTGGTGTATCCCGAGTCACGACACAACACGATTACACGACACAGTAATGTGTGTGTGGCTTTAGGGTGGATTCTCGGACATGCGTTTCCGCGTAGGTACCTATATAGGTACCTGAGGGTGGATTTTTTGGTTTGGATAAACAGAATAACCGGATTGTCTCGCAGGATTAATACTGGTTAATGTCAGATGTCTTAGAATTTTTGGTACTAGAACATACCGGTTTCCTTCAGCGAGGGTTTAAGGCCATAGCACACGTATCAAATCGGAAAGGAATCGGCACCGTATCGCCTTTCGCCTCGCCGTCAAACAGGCGTCAACCTAACGTAAGCACGTAACCAAACGGATCAGAGGGCGAGGCCACAACACTGCGTTGCGGCGTCGTATCGCAAAAACCGTTGCACAGTACAATGCGTAGTAAATACAATGCGTCGTAGATTTTTACGATGCGACACCGCAACGCAGTGTTGTGGCCTGGCCCTTGATGCGACACCGCAACGCAGTGTTGTGGCCTGGCCCAGAAGCTCCGATACGTCGACTCGGCTACGGCTAGGCGACGCCGCGCTTACGGCTCTCGCCGACCGCTGGTTGATGATGCAGCAGGCAGGCTGTAGGGGTGAGAGGGGCAAGAGTGGACGAAGAGACGTAAGGTCAGGTACGGAGAGACGTAGGCGCGGGGACGACGAGCCGTAACGCACCGCACCGCGATTCGTGAGCTTGTCCCAATGCGAGGCGATTACGTTACGATTCCGATTAGTGTTCGTTGCAGAAGGGCGTTTCATACAAAGAATACTGAACACTGAACTCGAGTTGATACGGTGCCGATCCCTTTCCGGTTTGATACGTGTGCTATGACCTTTAAGCTGCACTGGGCCAACACGACATGCTTTTACAATACATCAATTTTCTCTTTCAGTGCCAAAGTTACTCTCGCCGGTACTTAGCAGAGGTTTCTTCAAAACTGAATGGACCAAGCCGAGGTTTGTAAACAAGCCATACATGACGTCAAGAGAAAATACTGCTGCCATCTCCGGCTTTGATAACGGCGGAGACGTAGAAGAACACCCTTCCATCAAGAAGGCCGAAGAATTAGTTTCGAGCCTGTCTTTGAAATTCCCAAAAGCCCCTGGCCCCAATGTCCAAATCCCAAATTATTGCCATTTAAATAAACACGTGCCGGCAAACGTCGGCCCTTTGAATTTAGATCGCCTTTTGACCCCCCCAATGGCGTCTCTGGCACACGTTTTTGTCAGATACTACGCTAACGACAATAAAAACGATGTATTCTGGAGACCGAGAGTCAGAATTCCCGATGAGAACGAAATAATAAAAAAATTTAGCAATCCCGTCACGAGAAAAGAGGCTGAGACGGAGATCAAGTATTTATTTTTGAACTATGGAAACACTGAGCATTTGAAAAAAAAAAACAGCGATTCGAACCAGCACGACCAAAGCAAGCAGCAGTCGGCGATGTCCGAAAACTGATAAAGTCATTTATTAGGATTTTTTAATTCCCATTCACTATGTGAAATAAATAACTAAACTGCCTATCTAATAGTAGCAATGGCTTTCATTTTGACAGTTCAACAGCATTCACTGCGTTATTTACGTTGCTGGGCAGACACATTTTTCATACATATGAAGCAATGGATTAGCAATATCCTTCAAAGTTATTCAGATTTTTATTAAAAAGTGTGCAACGCCATAGGATGACGTCGTACTACATAAAACTGCACGAAATCATTCATCGGATCGACACGTGCGGATTTGCTACCGTCTTTTTCCGGGATTCGGTCGTGGTCCACCTGCTTAGTTCACCTGGGTGGACCACGGGCACTTTTACTGTTTCTTGCCGGTGGATCACCTCTTAAACTTTTTTGTTAAATTTTTCCGCCCTGTCAGTGTGACCTTAGACTATAATGCCAGAATCATCACAACAAAAGGAAAATGAATACAAACAGTAGCAGTTTCCTCGTCCGGTGAATCCCAAGCGTAGGTAATGAAGTGCAATGAATATAATACTAGTTGTACATATATGACAAATGTCAACCCGTTCGATTGGCTAGGGTTGCCACCGAGTCACTCGTAATACAGTCACCGTCAGCTATATTGTAGCAGGCAAGGTGACCAAATAGGTACTTCTGAACAATTATAAATGTCACTATGTTCTATACACTACAGTTACCATTAGGCTCAACTCACACCAAAAGAGCGTCGAAGCGCAGCGAAGCGGAGCGCAGTTTCAGTGTCATATATGAATACTAGCTTTTGCCCGCGACTTCGTCCGCGTGAAATTTCATCTTCCCCGCGTTCACCCTCTTAGGGGTTGAATTTCGAAAAATCCTTCCTTATTCCTTGTCTACATTATAAAGGGAACCTCTGTGCAAAATTTCAGCTTTCTAGGTCCAAGGGTTTGGGCTGGGCGTTGATGAGTCAGTCAGGACTTTTCTTTTTATTTATATACTAGCTTCTGCCCGCGACTTCGTACGCGGATCCTGCTGGTTACGCCAGCGACAACGGGGTAGTCAAAATCGAAGATCTGAAACGTCTGATGTCGAATTCTAAGAACCCGGGGACTGGATAACAACGGGATACGCGAGACGATTCGAGATGTCATTTTCAGGCAATTTTTTTTTTTTTTTTTTTTTGTTTTAAAAAAAAACGTTGCCCCACGCTAGGAATTTCTCCTGTATTGTGGGTGCGTTTACAAACATTTAAACTCACATACACAAACATCCAGACCCGGAACAACTACTTGTAGTTCATACAAATATTTGTTCCGTGCGGGAATCGAACCCGCGACACGCAGCGCAGCAGTCAATCGCTTAACCACTGCGCCAACCGTGCCGTCTGAATGAACCAATAGGGTGGTAAACTTGGCCTTGCACTTTGAATGTTGGCAAAATGGGCCTTCTGAAATCTGTTTCGCAACAAAAGATGTCATTTGAAAGGCATTATTGTACGAACGTATGTTGTCCAAGAAATGTTTTGACTGTGATGGTCACCGATTAGCAGTGATCTTAATATTTCTGGAGGATTTTGTAATATTTCAATATGTACTTTCCCACCTGAGCAACACATACCGTTTGTTTCTTTTTGCTATTTAACAGCTTCACAAAAAGTAAAATTTTTAACCATACCTCCGATGGCGGAATATGTGGCGTAGTCAATCATAGGAGTATACGTAAATGCACTCCGTTCCTTATCAACCCAAGGAAGGTCGCCATGCCCTACGGCTATATCTTGAGACACATCCGATTCTTCAGATGATATCGACATTCTGTTCAGAGAATGTCGAAGTCGATCAGAATTCAAACGTTCGTTGCGCTCTTCTTAATCTGTCTCTTCATGCCGTACTCCAGCAATTCTTTCTTTCTCACTTTCTGATTATGAATATTTTGTTGTGTGCTTGTTCGGAACAATGTATGATAATCTCACCGTATCAGCGGTCAGTCGCGCATCATATTCTTCACTGGTCTCTAGAGATCTGGATGTAGATGCGTAAATACGCTGAGAACGCAGGCGTGCTTCGCGATCCAAAGAGGTTTCCACGGAGCGAGTTGCAGCCTGATGCTCTCAAACAGCATCAAGTCTCTCCTGACGCTCTTCGGTAGATTCTTGGGATCTTATGATCCTCAATCTTTTAGCTCCTTTGGAACATTGGGAAAGATTTGACCTCTTTCTAGGCATGGTTATAGTTTTATTATGAAGATACCTGATCAATTAAAATCTAAGTGACTGCTCCTCTACCAAGTGTGCCCAGACACGGGATCGTCTGGCCCATGTGCTGGTTTGGTCCCTGGGGTGGTCACGGCGTGCTATGTGTTCTGGTGCGCCGGTGATGGGGAGTACTCCCCAGCGGAGGGTCCGGTGACGGACAGCCGCGGCGGGTTCACGGATGAGTGCTAACGCGTGCCCATGTTCCCGCCGTAAGCGGCAGAGGAGGACACAGTGGAGTTTTAGTGGGTTAGAGTCCCACATAACTGCACTATCTCCCCGTGGTAGTGCAGAATGCATGAGCATTTCTTCACGTTAAAAAAAAATAAATGGGAGTTTTGGCCAGTAGAGTCAAATTTTCAATGATATACCATCGTCATCGAAAATCAGTCCTAAACTGTTACCGCCTTCACCGCGTGGAGGTGAAATTAGTGATAGCTTAGATTTCCACATCAGATGTTTCTGATCTTCGATTTTTATAAGTCAACAGGAAATGCCCATCAGACCGAATAACTTTTACTAAGACGTCATTCCTATATGTGTTATGGTGTAGCTGGGCTCTTGGAGTTCCCCATCAGGTGTTCCAGATCTTCAAATTTATTCTCTCAGCAGAAAATCCTCATCACGTGGAACAATTTTTGCTATGGTACCATTTTTGTATCTCTTATAGTTAAGCTGGTCTGTTTTGGTTCTGCATCAGGTGTTCAAGTTTCCAAGAAACATTATAGCCTGAATGTTGTCCAGCCATAATAACTATACAACAAAAAAAAAATCATTCAAATCCGTCCAGTAGTTCCGAAGATCGGACGCGCAGGCCCGAGGCGTGTACGTACTCTGATAGAATACCTTATCAAATGTTCGCCGTGATTCTTTAAATTGACATAACTTTTTTATTTATGAACCGATTGACATGAAATAAACACTAAATGTTAAGTGAAGCCTACTACAATATATTAGTGAAAACCGCATCTAAATCGAATAAGCCGTTTCTGATATTAGCGTGCACAAACAAACAGACAAACAGACAAACCGACAAACAGACAAACAGACAAAAAAAAAATTAATTACAATTTCGGGTTCGGCATCGATATAATAACAACCCCTGCTACTTTTTTTTTATATATTTCCATTGTACAGACACCACTTTTCTACAAATTTATTATATGTATAGATTATATAGATTTTCCTCTAAAAATTTCGAAAATGTAATCTAATTATCATTTATTTTGATAAATAAGTAATCGGGTCAATTTTCAAGTTTATTAACCAAAATCCTCGCCTGTATAATTAACTACTCCTTTTCACCCCGTTAAGGGTAGATTTTCGAAAAACCCTGATACACGTCATTCTTTATTTTTGATCTTAAGTATAAATACTGAGTTTCGAGTTAATCGGACCGCGCGTTAAAATTCTTCCATACAAATTTTGACACCCCCCAATCCCCCTTTAGGGGGTAGTTTAGAAAAACAAAAAAAATGCCAAACTTCATAATTTACTTAGATAAGTATTCGTGCCAAGTTTCAAGTTTATTAACCAAATGAATAAGATTTTTCATATATACTGTATTTCCGCTTTTCACCCCCATAGGGGTGGAATTTAAAAAAATCTTTTGGGATATGTTCATTACTTGACTCAAAGATTATTTATACCAATTTTCGAGTTAATCAAGTCACGCAGTAAAATCCTCGCCTGTATAATTAACTACCCCTTTTCACCCCGTTAAGGGTAGATTTTCGAAAAACCCTGATACACGTCATTCTTTATTTTTGATCTTAAGTATAAATACTGAGTTTCGAGTTAATCGGACCGCGCGTTAAAATTTTTCCATACAAATTTTGACACCCCCCAATCCCCCTTTAGGGGGTAGTTTAGAAAAACAAAAAATGCCAAACTTCATAATTTACTTACATAAGTATTCGTGCCAAGTTTCAAGTTTATTAACTGAAGGAATAAGATTTTTCATACAAACGAAATCCCCCCTTTTCACCCCCTTAAAGGTTGAATTTCCAAAAACCCCTTCTTAGTGCTCCCCTACATTATAAAAGGAAGCCGTGTGCAAAATTCCACATTCCTAGACCCAGTAGTTTCGGCTGTGCGTTGATATGTCAGTCAGTCAGTCAGTCAGTCAGTTTCTCCTTTTATATATAGATTAACTTTATTTTCATTACTATAATACTTATTGTCGCATGTGAAACTCGAACGAGTCGCGCGGATGCCCGCGGCGCCACTGGAATTCCGGCGAATAGCCTTCTCTACCGAGCGGTTGCGAACAGCTGCGCCCCGCGGTTTCACCGGCGAGTGTCGATCCCGTGGGAATATCGGGATAAAAATTATCTCCTTCCCCGGGATGCAATCTATCTCTCTGCCAAATTTTATCGAAATCCGTTCAGTGGTTTAGGCGTGAAAAGGTAACATACAGACAGACAGACAGACAGGGTTACTTTCGAATTTATAATATTAGTATGGATGTGTAGTCGTGTGTACAAAGGTAGGGAGTCTTAGGTATTTTAAATTGCGCGCCCCGCGTCACATTTTACTTTCGTTCTAGCATTATTATTATTTTTTATTAGCCTGCGCTGTCCCACTCCTGGGCAAAGGTCTCCCTCCACTCCTTCCATCTTTCGCGAGCCCGCGCGTCCTCCTTCCAGGCTTGGTGGAAGCTATCCAGCTCGTCCCGCCATCTCCTACGTGGTCACCAATTCTGCGCTATTTGGACCCACAGTTTGTCCGGCATGCGGCAAACATGTCCTCTGCTCAGTCCCATTTAAGTTGAGCAGCCTTTTGAGCCACGACGACATTGTTCTCTTTTCATCCTCAGCCACTGAACTTGAACGGATGCTCCAAGAACTCAGCAATGCAAGCCTGAGGTTGGACTGAAGATGAATATGTCGAAGACCAAAGTTATGTGCAACGAAACACCTAGAAGCAAAAAAGTAGACGGGGAGATAATACAACATGTCCAGGAAAACCTCTACTTGGGTCAAGTGGTCTCTTTCCAGGCGAGGCAAGATATAGAAATCTCAAGACGATCGGAAAACGCCTGAAGCCTGAAAGAGCATTAATTATTCATTTTTATTTTTTCTCCAAAGATAGGAGGCAGCCCTAGATTCATCTGAGGTCATAGACTCGTAATAGCAATTAAAACTTGATTATACCGTTTATCTAGTAGCAGTTCGGGCAGAGTTATGAGATAATCCTTGCGTCAACATCAGCAGAGCCGGATTAAGACTACTTGACTACTTTATTTGTCAGAAGCAATCCTCACTGGTTTCCTCTTTTGTCAGACAATGTCACTAGAAATAGACGTACTAAATATAAGAACTTCTGATTACAGCCTCACTCTGCGAAAACAGCACTCCTTCATAAAAGCGTGTTTTGTATGGCACCATTAATATATAATAAAATTCCAGAGGTTATTAAAAATATAAACCAGCCAAATTTATTCAAAAGAGAACTTAAAAAGTTACTTACAGAAAAATGTTACTATTATGTCAAAGATTTTTTAAATGATAGTTTCTAAACTTTTTGTGTTATATTTTAATTTTGTTATTTTTTTTTCTTTCTTTGTTAAATTTCAAGTGGTTATTAATTAATTTTGTACGCCAATGGTGGCAAAACATGTTGAACCTCACAGATTTTCAGTTTTACATCCACATTTGCATTTATATGTATAATGTTACACATGTTTACAAATAAATATATCTTTATCTTTATGCCCTAAGCAATCCACGCCTGTAGGGCCCTCCTATCCACTAGTCGCCTCGTATTTTTTCAAAACAACGACGAGCGATTTGTAAAGACTGGCGCACATCTCTAGCTAGAGTGACTTATGGGTCTTGTAATATCTTGCTGATAAGCAGCCTTGCCTTTCATGTGCTAGCAAATACAGTTTCGGTGCTGTTTCTGCCTTATGGTGCCCCCCGAGACGTGATGCCCTAAGCAATTGCTTAATTTGCTTATGGGCTAATCCGGCACTGAACATCAGCTATTAATTAGAAATTAATCAAGTATTTTCCTGTTTCGAATTGGTAATTTTACTAAATTTTTACAAGCATTTATTTAAAGAGGCCTTGTTAGTAGTTTATCATCTATAGTGTAATTATTAATTAATTCACTGGAGTAAACTGACATGCTTATTGTAATAGTGATGAGATCCGTTCGTTGTGATTCAGTTCATCACACAAAGTCAATAGAAACATTGACTTTTTAAAGTCAAAATATAAATTAGCTAGCGTAACTACGCAGACGTGCCACAAACACGATAAAACGAGAAAAAACGAGTCGATGAATTTTGGTATATTATTTGAAGTATAAAATAGGCTAAACAGTTGTTTTTATTTGATCGTGTATATCTGTCGCAGCCAACTGGTTAAATTAGCCAAAATCAAAATATTTTATTTGGGCACTTATGAAACGTCAGAAGCTAGTGCATGGTTCCAATTGGTCGTTTCCTATGGAGAAGAACCGGCAAGAAACTCCACGGTTACTCTTTTTAAAAATAAGCCGTTTAGTTAACCACCTGGCCTTTGGAAGTAGTGCTCGCCTCCCTTCGCTCTCTTTGCTCGCACGCGGTTGATCACAGTTCTAACCTAACCTAACCCATTTGGTCGGGGTGCCCTGGCTTAGCTGCGACCAATTCGGCTCACGCGTGATTGGTAGTTACAACGTAAACTATAACATTGAATATCATTCAGGCCGTTAGTTGAACGGCCGCCGTTTAATTAAAAGGCTAGGCGGTTAACTAAACGGCTAATTAAACCAGTTGGCTGCGACATATCGATGCAAATCACGTCTGTGCAGTTTACACAAAAAACCTGATTCTTTAAGCTAATAGTAGGTACTTAGTTTATCTAAAATAAAAACGGTCGTCGACTCCAAAAAAAAACGGGTCTTTGGCTAAGTAATTAACAGCCGCACAGGTCGATTGATCAGGTTAGTCAAAACATAAGGCTTGCCATTAAATTTTCATACTACAAGAATATAAGAATAGAATAGAATATCAAACTCTTTATAATGTAAAGACAGACGCCATCACATCAATCTAACACCCGCACTGGGCCCGCGTGGTGGATTACGGCCCACTCCCTCTCATAGAAAGGAGGCCTGTGTCCCAGCAGTGGGAACATTATAGGCTGATTATGATGTACTGCCGGTCGATTCTGTAAAAATCTCACCGTGAAAACATAGGTGAAGTGAGTTTGTTTTTGCTAGGAATTGACACTATTGACAGCTCACTCGACGCTCACTTCACCTAAGTTTTCACGGTGAGATTTATACAGAATAGCACCGCTGGCGTCTGTACCTACACCATATAAATTACAGACGTAAATATCCCCACCAAAAACATTTTCGTGTTGCCAAGTCAAAAAGTTATCAGATCCCATGTAGAGCCAAGCTTCTAACTCTACATGCCCTAACTCTACAAGCCCGAACATCACATACTCTACACCTTAGTCAAAACATGAGGCTTGACCGTTTCGTTACTACAAGAAATTATATAACAGAAAAGTAATGAACAGTGAATAAATTTTTCACCTTACGGTCAGTTCACACCGAGACGCGACGCGACGCGCAGTTTTCAAGATAGAAATACAATTACAGACCTTATCTACTACACTAAAAGGTACACAATTCAGTGAGCTACGCCGCGCGGCGGCGGCACCACGCTGCGTAGCTCGACGTAGTAGGTAGACACTGAATTGTGTACCTTTTAGTGTAGTAGATAAGGTCTGTAATTGTATTCGCGTCGCGTCTCGGTGTGAACTGACCCTTACGCCCATGTGATGGTAGCGAAACGGCCAAGCCACTTATATTAGGTGTAGAGTTTGTTAAACACGTTACACACACACACGTTTAGATGATATTTGCAAGTCTGATATCTCTGGCATTTTTCACAGCCACAATTGATGCATAAGATATAAACTTTCATTTGATGTAGGTATATATACGTGGTTTTTATTGGACATACAGCTAGGCCAAAACGCCCATCATTTTTTGCATTGAAATTACGAATTTTTCGCGCCATTCTTATAGTAAGTAAACACTCTCAAAAGGACTCAACTCTCAGGTAACCCCCGCTACTTTTAATATTAAAGCCTTGAACTCAAGACAGGTTTGCACTCTCACAGTTCAAGGTTCAAGTTACCGAGCTCATTTATTCATCTGCAGGTACTCTCACCGCCGCGCAGTGACCCCGCTTGTTATCCTTGCTCTTGAAAAGTCAGGGGAATTACGAGTAATTGACAAGGAAAAAATTAAAAAGAAATTAACTGGTACCAAAATTGTTCTTGTATTTATTACTAGCTTCTGCCCGCGACTTCGTTCACGTGTCAAATTTCGGCCAACGACCCACCCCCGTCACATCGCACAGAATAATTCATGTCTATTGGTTATCGTATCACAAAGTAGGTAGATATTTACTATAGAATGATCCTAGATTGTAGCTACTAATAAATACATACGGGAAATATCATCACACTTATAAAGGTGAAAGTTTGTGTGTGTATGTTTGTTACTTCTTCACACTCAAACGGCTGGACCAATTTTGATTAAATTTGGTATGGAGGTAGCTGACACCCTGGATTAACATACAGGCTACTTCTTATCCCGATATTCCCACGGGATCGACACTTACGCGGGTGAAACCGCGGGGCGCACGCGCAGCTGATGATGATGGCAATAGGCTCGCCCCCTATTACATGGGACTTAAACATGACTGGCGGAATATGGGTGTTCTATAGGTACAGAAGCCAGCACATCAAGCTACTACAATCTGTCAAATTTCTTTAATAGATTTTCAACTTTATCGCTAAACCATAAGGTTCAATGTTGATTGGGAAAATTTGACAGTTTCGGATAGCTTGATTGTAGTGGCGTCTGTGCCTCCCAATCATAATTATAGAAACAGGGTGCATTATAGGTTATAATTTGAAGGTCAATTTCTACGTAAAATTGAGGAAAATCTTCGTTAAAAGACTCGGAACTATGATTCAAAATACATAATACACTGCCCATTCCAAGGTTGCCTGGAAGAGATCGCAGAAAGCGATAAGGCCGCCCATTGTATAAGTTTTGTATTAAACGTATTTTTTTTGTTATGTATGTACTGCATGTCAGACGAACAATGGGCCAAACTTACGACCCAATCGGTCCCTCTTAATGGCAAACGACATCGTGGCAGGCCCAGACGGAGATGGGGGGATGAGCTGGACTCCTTCAACAAGAACTGGTCCTTAGCAGCTTTGAACAGAGAGAAGTGGAAAGAGAGTAGGGAGGCCTTTGCCCTGCAGTGGGACACCACAGGCTAATAATAATAATAATTTTCTGGTGTACAATAAAGTATAGGTATATAAATAATAATTGTTATTCCCAACACGTTTGCAACATTTGTTTCCTCTTCGTTTTACCCTCTAATATTGCGCGTGACGAGTTAACGTGGAGTACATCAATGCCCTAAGCACGAAAATATGTGATGCATCTACAGAGGTAATGTCATATCTACTAAACGTGATGTGATGTGACTAAAAGAGTAATGAAGCATAACCAGCCTATAATGTTCCCACTGCTGGGATACAGGCCTCCTCTCTGTGAGAGGGAGTGGGCATAATCCACCACGCGGGCCCAATGCAGGTTGGTAGATGTCACATGTCTTCGAATTTTTGGTTCTAGGACATGCCGGTTTCCTCACGATGTTTTCCTGCCCGTTTTGAGAGCAGTGGCGATGAAATAATTTACACAAAGTAAAGCGCTTGGCTGGGTTCGAACCTACTACCTGCAACTCGTAAGTCGCGGCAGTTACCACTGGGCCACCACTGCTCTCAAATAACCTCCTCCTCTTTGGAAGTCGGTTAAAAAAGAGTTAGAATGTCCCGGAATCAACGCGCACCACCACGGAACTAACACTGCCCGACCCGAGAGGTCTGATCCCAGGACACCTATAGTAAAATCTATCTATCTAATTTTTCCCCTCTTTATTAGTGGTTGTAATGGCAATCATATCACTAGGTTTTAGTAGGTTTTTATATTTTATTTTTACTAGCTTCTGCCCGCGACTTCGTCCGCGTGAAATTTCACCCTCTTAGGGGTGGAATTTCGAAAAACCCTTTCTTAGTGGATACCTACTCTTCACAAAGAACACCCCTCCAAATTTCATGTCTCTAGGAACAGCGGTTTAGACTGTGCGTTGATATATCAACAATCAGTCAGTCAGTTTACCATTTTATATTATAGAAGATAATTTATCCTTCTGATAGATTCTTATTTAGTAAATCTATGAGAATCTTGTAGGCCTTGTAGACTTTAGATCTGCCGGTCGATTCTGTGAGAATCTCACCGTGAAAACTTAGGTGAAGTGAGTTTGTTTTTGCTAGGAATTGTCACTATTGATAGCTCACTCCACACTCACTTCACCTAAGTTTTCACGGTGAGATTTTTACAGAATAGCACTGCTGTATATTTATTTTTTTATATTATCAAGTACCTGGGTACTTGATAACAGGCCTGCGCTGTCCTCCCATACGTACTGTAATTTGAAAACATTGTAAAAGCCAATTATTTTGAAAAGAGTAACCGTGGAGTTTCTTGCCGGTTCTTCTCCATAGGAAACGACCAATTGGAACCGTGCACCTAGCTTCTGATGTTTTATAAGTGCCCATGTAGGCTTAGGTATAGGTACATGTGAAATAAAATATTTTGATTTTGAGTAAGTTAATAAAAAAACCGGCCAGGTACCTACGAGTCGGACCCGCACACGAAGGGTTCCGTACCACAAGGCATAAAACGCCAAAAAAACGTTTCTTCTAAACCCCTTTAAATTTTAACTTTATTTTATTTTTATTATTTATTTAATGCACATATTCATGTTGTTTACAAGATGTTACGTTTCAAACATGAGCCCTGCTAGGGCACAACAAAATATTTGTACCTATGTAGATGCAACTAGATTTAAGTGTAGCTAATATTGCATGTTTAATCACAACAATAAACATTAAATTTACTGACGTTATTATTCCTTTATTTTATTTATTTTATTAAATACGTATAAATTATATTTTTAAATATTAGTAAGTATAAAAAAGTTATAAAAACATTTTAAAATATAATAGTAGCCCACCGGTATCGGGAACAGGGTCCAAGCTACCGGCGGTCAGGGCTCCAGAGAGAGGAACCTCCTAACAATGCGGGCCGTGTCCAGAAGTACCGCTTTCTGAATCAAGCCCTTGATCCAGCTGCCCAACGAGAGCCTCCTTAGGTGTTGGTCGAGGCTCTTGGCTATATTAATAGCCATAAAGATTTACTCCATAAACATTTAATTATCACCCAAAGAAAAAACTGTATGTAAACTCGCTATTTACATCAATCTATACATATCTATTATTGCAATCGCATCCTACGTTATGTAATAAATATACATATACGTACAGCATGTATCAAAAATGTGTGGTATATAAACCATCAAGCGGAACTAAGAATTTCCAAACAAAAAACACAATACCATTTTGTCCGACCTGGGAATCAAACCCAGAAAACCACGATCAACAGTCAGAGCCGCTAGACCAACGCGGCAGTCCCTCATTTATGTAAATATTATGATGGCATATACTTGGAATTCTGCCGGTGACACTAAAGTAAAGTCCCTACGCTCTGTAGGTACTTATGACACAGGTTTATCAGCTGAGTATGCGTCGCACTTTGCATCAACACGCCACGTTACACCAAAGAACAGAAAACCAACTACCTATTTAAAATCCATACTAATAATATTATAAATTCGAAAGTAACTCTGACTGTCTAAACCACTGAACGGATTTCGATGAAGTTTTGCAGAGAGATAGATTGCATCCCGGGGAAGGACATTGGATAGTTTTTATCGACATACCTCGCGGGCGAAGCCGCGGGCGGAATCACATTATATAAAACTAGCAGCGCCCCGCGGTTTCACCCGCATAAGTGTCGATCCCGTGGGAATATCGGGATAATGGATAAAAAAACTATTCTATGTCCTTCCCCGGGATACAATCTATCTCTCTGCCAAATTTTATCGAAATCCAGACAGACAGAGTTACTTTCGAATTTTTATAATATTACTCGTAGTATGGATTCAAAGTCCTGAGACCGATAATATTAACGCACAGCCTAAACTGCTGGTCTTAGAGACATGAAATTTGGAGGGTGTATTCTTTGTGAAGAGTAGGTATCCACTAAGAAAGGGTTTTTCGAAATTCCACCCCTAAGAGGGTGAAATTTCACGCGGACGAAGTCGCGGGCAGAAGCTAGTCGCTGATAGAATGTCACTTTGTCTAGACCCTCTGGCCACGTACCTCGAGGGCTCGTTCCAGGTGGCGCAGGAAGAGTCCTGGAAGAACTTGGGAGAAGCCTTTGCCCAGCTGTGGGACAGCAGGAGCTAAAGAAAAAAAAATAAGTGGGAAAATGCGACCCCATCTGATGGAAGGTGTTATGTATTATGTTGTTCGACTGATCCAATTTTTAAATTGACCTGCAACTTTGTTATCGAATAGGTACAAAATAATTGAATTTTCATGCATGATTAATGCATTGAATAAATAACAATTTCACAATTTATTATGAGACGAGTTTTTGAGACAGAAACTCAAGAGGAAAACCGATAAATTGATGAACATCTAGAAAGCTGATCAAAGACATTTTTTTTAAATAAATTAAGAATATTCATGATTAATAATTAAGACTTTGGTTGAAAATACATACACTGCAGCACTGGGTAAACTTCACTAAACTAACTAACAAACTATTAAAATAAAAATATCCTAACCTAACTAAAACAATTAATTTATCAAACTAAAATATGACATCGAAAAATTTCTCCGCATCGCTGTCGACTGGTAATGTACCCAAAAGACGGCTTTCCACGTCGTATGGCAGTGCTTAGCCTCTGGCCAAGGTAAATGGCAAGTAATTATGAATCTTAAGCTTCGATATCTTAATAGAAACATATCTAGATAAAATGAGTTCAACGATATTATGCAAAGTGGATCTTCTGATCAAAAACTTGTATGTAAATAACTGAATCATTTTTGTCTGATATATAAACTGGCACAGCGCCTTGTATACCATAGTGTAGTTCGAGACAACGTTCTGCGAAAGAGGTACGTACTTATTTGGCAAAGATCATCTTTTATTTTATTACCTTTATTTCAAATAAGTATAAACATCTTTAATATTATTTTTATACACTAGTTTCATCATTTAATTTTTATAAAAAAAATATAATTATAATTTAAA
Organism: Oligia fasciuncula; assembly: GCA_963082905.1. Classification (NCBI taxonomy): domain Eukaryota; kingdom Metazoa; phylum Arthropoda; class Insecta; order Lepidoptera; family Noctuidae; genus Oligia; species Oligia fasciuncula. The sequence continues at coordinate 5,035,846 of OY720416.1, read as the reverse complement.
GAAATTATTTATAATAAATATATAAAAAAAATATATTTAAATAATAAAAGTTTCAATTTCGTTTACATTTTTAATGTATTTTTCGAATATATAAAAACTAGCTTCTGGACGCGACTTCGTTCATGTGTACAGTCACGAGCAAAAGTATGTATACAGTTGGCTTTATTCAAAGACGATTTTCTCCTTTAGTTTTGAATGAAATGTTATGATATTACGAACAAAGTATTTTCGAACCCATAGGTTTGTGTAGAGTGTCGTATTTCAAAGTTGCATTCGTTATTTCACGAAAAAATCGCAAGTTTAAGTAGCCAAGTGTTGACATATTAGTGCTCGTGACTGTACCTAAGTCGTAAGACACCACATTATACTAAAAAAGTACAGCCAATGTTATTCGCTGATAATGTAGCTTTCGATAGGTGAAATAATTTTTTAAATCGGTTAAGTATTTTTTGAGTTTATCCATTACAAACAATCATACAAAAAAACGATTTTTTTCTCTTTATAATATCGGTATTGGGAACAGGGTCCAAGGTACCAGTGTTCAGGGCTCCTGAGAAAGGAACCTCCTAGTGACACGCGCCGTGTCCAGAAGTAGCGTTTTCTGGATGGATCAAGTGCTGATTATTTTAATTATTTACTAGCTGTGCCCCGCGGTTTAACCCGCGTTAATTTGAGGAAAAAACCTACTGAATTACATATTCCATTACTTTATTAAATGATTACTTACTTGTACCCTCATGACCGGCCACCTTGTGGAGTTATTTTAAAACTATGATATCTCCTAAGATATTCATTGAAATCAAATGATGTCAAGGGCAATTTTGGTCAAAATTAAATACTAATTGTGTATTTATTTGGATATGGATTAATATCATATTCATAAAAACACCTTCGCAAAGTATTTTAGAACTTTGATTACTATAAAAAAAGGTTATAGTGAGTCAGCAAGTTTGAAGCACATAAATGCGCGTTGCGGTTGCATTACAACTGTTACAAGTCTAGGGAGAGAGCATAGGCGTAGTTAGAGACCCTACCATAGATATATGAAAGAAGGAGTTATGCCCGGTACTTGAATATCTATCAAAACCCGATATCGCTCCACCGCGCCACTACTACCATGTAGTTCAGTAAAAGCAATAGATACGCTGCTGTGTGCGTATCTATTGCTTTTACTGAACTCGCAATTCATATATTATTATTAATAAAAAAAAATATTATTATTTATTTATTTTCATTTTTTATTATTATTATTCTCGTTTATTTATATATTTACTTACCTAATTACATTTTAAAATATTTCTTAAAATATAAAATAAGTATAAAAAACATTTATAAATATAAAAAAATATTATTATTATTATTAAAAATCAGAACGCAATTTCTATGACCCTACGCACCACTACTAACTACGCTGCTACGGCGTAGTTCATAATGCTACGACTCGTAGCAGTCGTAGCCTACGACATAGCTCCCAAAACGCATACTTTGTTACGCCTGCTACGCGTGTTTTCCCGTCCGGCGCGCGACGCAGGCCGCGGCGGTGCCCGGCGTTCAGGAGGAAGCTTTACTTTGCGAAGGAATTTTTCAACACCATTTTTAGTTTGTTGTTAGAAAATTTCATTGTTTTCTTTGTTACTTATTTTTTATAGCGTTTTCACCTTTACGGGCTCAGGCCCGTAAAGGTATAAGATTTTCTTGAGTTGATTGATAGAAATTCTTCTATAGAAGACATCTTACTCCCCCCCCTGCCGCCACCTTGCCTCTTTCTAAGTAAATATAGAATTATACAAAACTATATAATTATATATTATTACTCATAATAAAGCTGAAGAGTTTGTTTGTTTGAACGCGATAATCTCTGGAACTACCGGTCAGATTTGAAAAAATCTTTTTGCATTTCATAGCCCAATTCTTGAGGAAGGCTATAGGCTATTTAATATCACGCTATGACCTTTAGGAGCCGAGCAAAAAGAAAAAAAGTCAGAATGAACGCTAAGCGAATACGAAGTGTTACAACGGGGTGGGGGTACAAGAAATTTCACGTGGACGAAGTCGCGGGCAGAAGCTATATAGTACCTAATAATATTGTTTATTTTCAGAAATCATGGCTCGCGTTTTGAAGACTACTTTCTTGGTGTTGGCAGCTTGCCTAGTCTTATGTAAGTACCTAATAACGTTTCCTTATTATCTTAAAAATCACATTAATATTATAAAGGCGAAACTTTGTGAGTGTGCGTGTGTGGGGGTGTGTGTGTGTTTATATGTTTGTTACTTCTTCACGCTCAAACGGCTGGACCAATTTGGATAAAATTTTGTATGAAGATAGCTGACACCCTGGATTAACATATAGGCTACTTTTTATCCCGATATTCCCACGGGATCGACATTTACGCGGGTGAAACCGCGGGGCGCAGCTAGTATTTACATAATTTGAAAGCTAACAGTCTTAAAATAATAACAATAAATTAATGTAGGTACAGTCAACAAAGGAGATAAGTATACAGGAGCGTCGGATATAGTTGAAGTTTACTAAGAAACCGATGCCGATGGATGTTCTGGACTGAAATTTAATTGAATAAATGAGCTGTTTGTTTTCTATTAATAAAATAAAATTTTATTCGAGAACATCCATCGGTTTCTTAGTAAACTTCAACTATATCCGACGCTCCTGTATACTTATCTCCTTTAAAAAAATGTATTTTCTTTTCTTTCTTTGTTTTCTTTCTTTGTTGACTGTACAAGTACTTATATAAAAAGGAAATAATCATAAATTCGTCCGCATAATATTGTTGTCAACAGGTACACCACGTTGCCATGTTGTATGGCAATATGCTGATTCTTTGGCCAAATTATAAACTTTTTTACTTACATAAAAAACAACCGACTTCAAAAAAAACTACGAAGTGAAAAATAACTTTTCACTTTTTATAAATTAAGTGGAAAAAAATCGTATTATTTGTTATTAAAGCGGCAATAGAAATTCACACACTGTGAAAATTTTAACTATCTAAGTACCTATAACGGTTCATGAGATACAGCCCGCTGACAGATAGACAAACGGTAGAACGGACAGCGGAGGCTTAGTAATATAGGGACCCGTTAGCTGGCACCTTTTTTGGTACGGAACCCAAAAATACTTATCAAATGCTATCATCTTCCTAGCCTTTTCCCAACTATGTTGGGGTCGGCTTCCAGTCTCACCGGATGCAGCTGAATACCAGTATTTTACATGGAGCGACAGACACTTTTACTGTTACTGGGTAATACGATACCCCTTGGTAAGACTGGTTGTCAGACTTTCGGGCTTCTGACTACCCGTCATGACTGTCAAGGATGCACGAATGACAGCTGGGACCAACTGCTTAACGTGCTTTCCGAGGCACGGAGTGGTTTCGGTATGTAAAGATGGTATTTGATGATAGGTACTTATCAAATGCTATAACCTTTCATTTATTGACACATTGATAACCTTATCCAATTGTCAAACTTTTCGTCTTTTCCTCAGGCGCATCTCACCCATTAGACAAGGCAAAGACTGCAGAGCCCTCCAACCTGCCAGTATTGAAGGACCAGCCCGCCGAAGTGCTGTTCAAGGCTGACAACTACTCCACAGTTCTCCTGGAGTGCGCCACTGAAGCTCGGGAGAAGGATGTCAAGTAAGTTTAGATAATCATATTACAGGCAACTAAGACTATTTTAAACTAATTCTGGATGCCGTGACGACGCCATGTTATGGTCGATTGAAAAATCAACCGTCATCAGAGATTAACCTAATCGGCACAGTACGATCGCAAGCGTTATTGCTGAGCATAAAGTCCCAGGTTCGATCCCCGAGTATGGTAGTGCAAGTGCCCAGTTAAAGAAAATAGGTCGCCCCGGGCTATTGCAGATTTCAGGGCACATAGCTTACACATTTGAACCACCTGCACTGATATGGATACACCTCTGTTTAGCCCCGGCCTATGGGCAAGACACAGGTGTATCCATACCAGCGGGGTAATTGCGTACCACACTATCAGTAGCAATGGGTTTCATTTTGACAGTTCAACAACACTCATTGCGTTATTTGCGTTGTTGAGCAGACACATTTTTCGAACATATGGAGCAAAGGATTAGAAATATACTTCCAAATAATTCAAATTTAGAGTAATAGTGTGGCAGGTTCTCAACCGTATTTTTCCCAGCGTTGAGAATATGTCTTTTTTCTGGAGCCTCTCAATTTTTTTTACTTACCATCTGTCGCGAATCTGAAACAGCTTTGCAACGATTATGTTTAAAAACGTATATTATTATATAGGTAGTCGTAAGATAGGATATTATAATATAATTTTCTCTGGGTCTTCTACTGGCCCCCTAAAATTCTCAAACGCCCACGAGGGGGCGATATCGCCCACGTTGAGAACTATGACTAACTTTTCGCGGAATAGATACTACGAGTATGTAGCGTGATGTTGTCATGTCATAATATTGTGAAAGGAAAAACAGATCAGTGAATATGCAAAACAATAACAATATTATTGTTTCCTTCTGTGAGGTGGTTTACCGAACGTAGGTAGACTGAATCATTCGAAGGAAACTGTAAAAGTTTTCCTTATTAAAAAAAATCCGTGAGACGTGTGAAAAACCACAATAATTACATTGTACCAATAATAGTTATTGAGGAAAACCTGTTACTTATTTAATCTATTTTATTGATAAACGAAAATTATTTAAAATCAATTTCGTTCTACAAAAACTAACGTGCAAGTCCCCACGTTTAGCACACACTGTGAAGATTGTGACTAGCTAATTGTGTAATACACTAAAATGAGTTCCGTTCAAATCTCAATCTAAATAATTTTGAAGGATATTGCTAATTCATTACTGTTATAGGTTCGAATTTGATCACAATTTGAAAACACTCGTTGAATGTTGTTGAACTGTCAAAACGAAAGCATTTGACAGTCCATTGCAACTGATGTCTGATAGTGTGTTGCGCAACTACCCGCTGGGCATGAAATACCGGTATTTTTGGGAACCGGTACCTTTGGCCTTGGTGTGATACTGGCACCAGGGTTCGATGTTTTATTATTGGGTTTTGGTAATTAGCAGCACGAAGTCCGGATTTATACCCTGTTTAATGGCAATAAGCTTGCCCCTTTTGCATAGGACTTAAGTTACATATACGGTAACTTTAACGTTTACTGGCCAACCGCTTTTGCTTACCCCGTTGGAGAAAATTGGCGTGACGTAATGAGTTAAAAAATTAGTTTAAATTTCTCTGTCCATTCTTTCAGATACTCCTGGCAAAAGAACGGCCAGCCCTTCGACTGGGAGAAAGCCGGGCACATTGCCCAGCGCCCTGGAGAGGGTAGCATCATGTTCTTCAACCCCCAACCCCAGGACGAGGGCAAATACCAGTGCTTTGTGGAAACTCCAGCAGGAACTGCCAGCACTCGCCTAATCAGTCTTAAAAAGGCCTTCATCAACGTCCCACAAGTCAAAACCCAGGAGCATACTCCCGTAGAAGGAAAACCCTTCAAACTGGACTGTCCTATTCCAGAATCTTACCCCAAACCTCAGATAGTTTGGAAGACTCAACTCCGTTCTGACCCTACCATCATTGAGCCCTTCCTTAGCCGTAGAATCACTTTATCTCCTGACGGTACTCTTTGGTTCTCGAATGTGACCGAGTCAGATGTCAGTCCGAGCTTCAAATATGTCTGCTTCGCCCAAACTCCTGCTGTTGGTGAAGATGTGGTGCTTGCTGAGCATTTCTTGAAGGCTCTGGTGCAGGATAAGAACCCGAGTAACGGAGAACTGGTGCCCCAGTACGTGAGCAACGATATGATGGCGAAGGCTGGTGATGTTACCATGATCTACTGCATCTATGGTGGAACGTAAGTGTTTTTTGGTATTTTTTCTTACTTGTAGCCAAAAGTGTGGCAACATTGTTGGCTATGTCTCATCATCATCTGCCTCGCCTTTCCCAACCATGTTGCCCATGTTGGGATCGGTTTCCAGTTCAACCACGAATTTACATGGACCACTGTCTATCTGACCCATAGAAATGTAAAAAAACAGCTATGATCTGACCTATAATATGGCAATAGCTTGTTGGTGTTGTAGCTAAAGAATGCAAAATACTGAAATAAGTATAGTATTACTATTAATAGTTATTTTCAACTCCAGAATTTAATGTTGCTATTATAATATTTAAAACAGCAATAATTACAACGATATAAATCATAATAGTAGCTAACTGTAATATATTTGAAATTAACCTAACTAAAGGATTACTATGAGCCATTTAGGTTTTGCGTGTGGCAGCACCAGGATATTGGCGATTAAAAAGAACGGACATCTTGGCCATCTTGTTTGTTTTTACGTGGAACACTAAATATTTCTTCCAAGTACAGCTAAAATTAAATACAATATGGTTTACAACCCTGCTGTGGCAACAAAACTAAGTAGGCATTTTGTTTAACGACTTTTTTATACCTTTCCAAGTATGTCAGTAAAGTGTTAAGCCATTACGTATGTTCTTTTAATTGGCATCGACATAATTACTTCAAGCATTCAGTATTTATTATTATTGCTAGGGTTTTTCGCGATTACAATTTATGTTTACTTGTTGTATTTTGATAGCTGTCAATTTTGAATGATGTCAAAATAGATTACCAAGGATCATCCGTAAAAAGTTTTGAGTCTCGATCACTTCAGGGATAGTTTATTACGCATTCGACATACTATATGACGAGACTGCGAGGCTCAAAAACCTTTCCAACTAAAATGATGGTGACAGTAATTTATTTAATTTAAACATAAAAGCTCCCAAGCCAGTCAAAAACAGAGCAACCTCCCCTATTGTTTACTCTCATTCAAAACAGATCCAACCAAAGCCAACAATCAATAACAATCATCAATTTACTTCCACAGCCCCCTAGGTTACCCTGCCTGGTTCAAGGACGGCAAGGCTGTTGATGGCAAGCCAGGAGACAGGGTTACGGCCCACAACCGCACCAGTGGCAAGAGGCTGCTCATCAAGGAGACGCTTCTGGAAGACCAGGGCGAGTACAAGTGCGTGGTCAACAATGAAGTAGGACCGAAGCAGACGCATACCATGAGGTTGACTGTAGTCAGTGAGTATCTAACATAAAAATTTTTAACTGCGATTTTAGGAACGAAAAGATATTCAAATTTTTATTTCCGTTCCATAACCATAGGTTGTTACAATGGCGTATAGCTTTTTTTTTTTTTTTTTTTGCGGATGGGAAATCATCAAATGACCCCTCCCGCTCTGGGTGGAGCGGAAGGCGTATAGCTAAGGTACAATTACGATTCCAGCAACCTAATTGTGTAACACACTATTACTCTCAATTTGAATCATTTTGAAGCATATTTCTAATCCATTGCTCCATATGTTCGAAAAATGTGTCTGCTCAACAACGCAAATAACGCAATGAATGTTGTTGAACTGTCAAAATGAAACCCATTGCTACTGATAGTGTGTTACGCAATTGCCCTGCTATAAGGCAAAGCAGCACTTGGCCATCGTTGCACCTGTGGGGCCTCCCCACGCACTTATTTTAAATCATAGTTATTACTTACAGAGACGCTCATGATACAAGAAAAAATATTTCCTTAAGTTATCGGCTTAAATGCATACTGTTGTCCGCTTTACTGATATTTTATTCATTTTTACAGGTGCGCCAAAACTCTCCAAGAAATCAGAAAAGCAAGTCAACGTGAAGGAAGGTGAAGATGTAGCGATCCCCTGCCAAGTTACAGGCCTGCCTGAGCCCAAGGTTTCTTGGACATACAACTCTAAGACTCTTGGTGACAGAGCCACATACAAAGATGGTGTCTTGATCATCAAGAACGCGAAGAAAGGAGACACTGGATACTATGGCTGCAAAGCTGAGAACGAACATGGCGATTTGTACGCGGAGACTCTAGTCCATGTTGCTTAGACTGAAAAAACGTTAATTTATCTAGTTTTAAGATTAATTTTATGTTATCTTAATTAATTTCATTAAAATCAACTATTTGCAAGTAAACTTGTGTTTTCTTTTCAGTTTCTATTAGTTTTTTCTCAAATATTTAACTAATTGAATACACTATTAAGAACCCAACGGCCTGGCACGCGACGATGGGAAAAGACCAGACGGAATGACCATAATGCCCTGGAAGTTATTTATTTATTTGTTTGTAAGTTAGGCAGACCTTTGGTGTGGGATGCAACGTGTGTCGACACCCTTGCACCATCCCATCTTCCTAGCACGGTGGGCTGTGCTGGGGCGGCTGCTGCAGGTGCAGAAAACCTCAAACGGCGAAAATAAGCCAACCTGATTGGGAGTTATATGTTCGAGCCGTTTGGGGTTGAAACATAGGGCTATGGGGTTCGAGTGCCCACTTGGTTTTTCGAGATATCGCCAAGCGGTTAGTCGACTCTTCACGTGACCAGAGGGCTGACCTATTTCTTGGCCAAAGAATTAGCATTGCCATACAACGTGGCAATGCTGCCAGCCTTTTGGGCACTGTTCCTGTTGACAGCGATGCGGACGAATTTTTTGATGCCCTATATGATCATTGTGATAATTTTTTCATATAAATGTACATATTATTATTATTTTAAATACACTATTTGATAAACATAAAAGTAACATTTACTAATCTTTTACGTAACAAGGAATTCTACTATTCCACTCTACAAGGTAAGAAATATAAATCCTACGATGACAACACCTTTTTGACAATGACATTGACATTAAATTAATTACATTTGACATTGTAATGTAATGACAACGCGTATAACCTCAAAATTTGTTCAGAAAATTCAAAACAAAGGCGAAATATAATTAAAAAACATGTTTTTTCTTTACATTATAAGTATTTTATCACTAGCCGTTCAAGCTACATTCGTCACACTTGCCATTGGTAAGCTATACATACATTTTTAAGTAAAAAACGCAATTGAATTAGTGTTTTCGAAAAATTGCAAATTATGTGTTAAAAAGCTTGCCTAGTGCCATAATAGTATGTCTTTTCTGTAGCTAACATGTAAAAGAGATGATGCATGGGCTAGTTAATAGTCTAAATTCTAAAACAAAGCAAAAACACCCTTTTTTAATTTACTTTTTCTTGCAAGGAAAAATTGCATATTAAGATTTCACCTTATCATTCCTCATTAATTCTAAATGTCCCTTGACCGATACTTAATATTAAAAAATTTCTAAACTTATCGTGGAGCATATAATTAAAGAAATAACTGCCAGTATATTCTTTTATAGGCATACCCTTCAGCAGACAGGCAATACTGGCAAGAATCCAGAAAAAAAAATTGGCAGAACGAAATTAATTATTTATAAAATAGTTCCTATTATACTAGAGTTATTTCTAGCTTTGATGAATCAGTAATAATGTTTTATATATTTAATATGTAAATAAATAAAATTAAAAAAACAAAAAACACAGTAGATATACAGGGGATGGTTTAAAATGTTAACAAACAGGGTAGATATGATATGTAAATATAGCCAAGTGCAATAAAGAGCCTCTACAAGTGACGGAGTTTCTTGCCCGTTCTTCTCCATAGGAACCTACTACTCTTTGGAATGGGCAACTAGCTTCATTTGTGACTGACTGACAGTTTAATCAGTTAAATGTAATTACAGAAATGATTAAAAATGCAAATGTACTGATGTGATGTACAGACGCCATCACATTAAGCTACTACAATCTGTCAAATTTCTTCAATAGATTTTCAACTTTATCGCTAAAGCATTAGGTTCAACGTTGATTGGGAAACTTTGACAGTTTCGGGTAGCTTGATGTGCTGGCGTCTGTACATGTCAAAACACCCAGATTTCTGTGGCAAAGCCAAGTTTAAAATTAATTTATTATAGAAATAAACCTTCCAGAATAAATTGTCTAAAAGATGTTGAAAACCGCATCAAAATGCCATCAAAATTAATTGGGTAATTTAGAAGGACTAAGCGGTAAAACAGAAAACATTGTGAGCAAACCTAGAATCAAAAATTCGAAGACATGTGACATCTACCAACCCGCACTGGGCCCGCGTGGTGGATTACGGCCAACGGTAGGGAATGCCTCTCACCGAGAGGAGGGCTGTGTCCCAGCAGTGGGTACATTATTGGCTGATTATGTTAAGGTTGTATACTGTTTGTGTTATATTATGGTAATGTATTTGTATTGATATGTTTTCAGCTGCTGGTCTATACTATTTAGCAGAACTAGTAGAAGAATATACAGTTATGGCAAAATATATTATCACATGGACTGTGATTGTAAGTACAACATTAATTTAAATATTTCATAATTTAAGACAGCAAAAAATGAAGCCTTTTGGTCCCAGTTTTTCTTTTTAAAACATTTTATTTTTGATGTTGGGACGCAAAAAAATGCACCGAGAAAGATGAAATTTTTCTACTATAATGTTACGGCTACATTGTGGCGATAACGCGAACGAGACTACGCAAACTCGCTGTTGTACACCGCTCGACGCGACGTGTCGCTGTACAACGGAGAGCGGGCGAATTGTCGTTAACTTGTCGTAACAATGTAGCGGTAGCATTATTACATGGAACTTTAAACAAAACATGTGTGACAATCGACCTATAAAGGTATGAGGAACAGGGTGTAAAGTTTACTCATTCTCCATAGAGACGGGAGGATCCTCCGACCAGATGGGTGTTGTGTCTGGTGGGTAGGTACTGCCCAACGATTGATGTTGGGACGTTGTTTAGAATATGCTAGTTGCGCGGCAAACTCTGCTTCCGCGATGCAGGATTTTGCGTGACGTCAGTGTGATGCGTAGTTCGCATGTGACGGTGCAGATGCCGCCACAGACCTCTGCCTACTCCTCTTGAGAATCCAAGCGTCATCTTACAATATTACCTACGTACTACAAAAACGCCAGCATTTCAACACTTCCAACTAAGAGTAATTAGGTACAGACGCCAGCACACCAAGGTACCCGAAACTGTAAAATTTCCCTAATCAACTTTGAACCCTATGCTATAGCGGTAAAGTTGAAAATCTATTAAAGAAATTTGACAGATTGTAGTAGCTTGATGTGCTGGCATGGCGTCTGTACATGCCGAAGATGCTTCACTGCGGTACCTCAATGTCGCCTCCATTTAAAACAAATTCATGCTAATAGACACGCTTGCAAGCATCAAACTCAAAGCATTTATTTTAATTAAACCTTGTACTACAGGCCAGGCTTTAGACTTTAGAATTGTCAAAATTAAATAGTCTGTCATTGGCGCCGATTCTGTTGTTCACAAACTAAACTAAATTTAAGTTCATGCATCTTTTTCCTTCTATTTCATTAAGAAAAGGACAGAAGATAAATATAAGTTTAGTCCTGTCAAATTAAGATAATCCATAGATAGGGCTGCCATCCGTCCGGATTTCCCCTGATTTGTCCTAGTTTGGTGGTTGTCCGGGGAGCGTCCGGGCGGAGTCCTTAAGATAAAGCTTGTCATGAACTTACCAAAAACACCTTCTTTTCCAGACCACAGCCTGTATCCACATAGGCCTTCAAATCTTCGAAGACATACCTTTACACCTGAATGCCCTAGGCCTCCTGCAGCAGGCGCTGCACGGTCTACTGCTCCGAGACTTCCCAGTGGTCAGGGTCACCAGCATTACCTTTATAACGGCTATCCTGACCCTGGTACTGCATCATTACCTGGCTTTCAAATTCTTTGGAAGCGTGTTCTATAATTTCTCAGAGGTTTGTTGGTATTTTGTATCTATCTGTACTTTGTTTATGATCACTGATTCGACTGCGTAGACAGAGTAAACTATAGACTGCTGCATATCTTCTTTTTCATTCGCACAAGAAAAAGAGAAATCTATTAACGTCACTAGCAAAGAAAAGAGACAGAGTAAGAATATTTCTGTCCCTTACTGCGTGTCGGCTAAGCACATCAATGTGAACAACAAGTTTCAGGTATATGAATGAATAATGAAAACTACACCGCGATTAAACGGAAAATAAGATCTTTTTCGTGCATAATTCAATAATAGTACATTTGCGCAACTGTGAAAATGCTAAGGTGCAGTGTAATAAGCTGTAAAAATGATAGTATGATGAAGATTGCCGGATTTTTTACGTCCCTTTCGGTGACACGGATACCATGAGTCTATAGATTACTCTGTCTATGGTTCACCCCGACCAAATGGGTTAGGTTAGGTTAGAACTGTGATCAACCGCGTGCGAGCTGAAAGAGCGAGGCGAGGCGAGCACTACCTACTTCCAAAAACCAGGCGGTTAACTAAAAGGCTAATTTAACCAGTTGGCTGCGACATTCCTGTTATTTTTGATTTATATGATATTATTATTATTGAGTTTGTTGCGCCACTTCTTCCCAGCGAAAGCAATAGAGAGTGGTGAAGGGCGGGGCATTTTGGGAGACTGTCTTCTGTAATTTTGACGTTCGAAAAATGCTGATTCTCAGCCTAGTTTAAATAAATGACATTTGATTTTGATTAAAATAACAGGTGTTAGCATACTTCACGCTGTGTCTTTGGGTGGTGCCCTTCGCGCTGTTCGTGTCCCTGTCAGCGAACGACTACGTTTTGCCCACTACTGGGGAAAAACAGCCACTGTTGTTAGGTAAGAAACTTTGATACATTTATTTACATCTGCGAAATCTTTTTTTTTTTTAAACGGAAAACAACGTTGCCCCACACTAGAAATTTCTCCTGTATTGTGGGTGCGTTTACAGACATTTAAACTCACATACACAAACAGCCAGACCCGGAACAACTACTTGTAGGTCATACAAATATTTGTTCCGTGCGGGAATCGAACCCGCGACACGCAGCGCAGCGGTCAATCGCTTAACCACTGCGCCAACCGTGCCGTCAAATCATGTTGTGTGTAGCAGAACTGCTGGAAATATGGGTGTGCACCCAGTGCCGGATTAAGACTACTTGATGCCCTAAGCAATCCACGCCTGTAGGCCCTCCTATCCACTAGTCGCCTCGTATTTTTCCAAAACATCGACGAGCGATTTGTAAAGACTGGCGCACATCTCTAGATTGACTTTTGGGTCTTGTAATATCTTGCTGATAAACAGTCTTGCCATTCATGTGCTAGCAAATACTGTTTCGTTGCTGTTTCTGCCTTATGCCCCCGAGACGTGATGCCCTAAGTAGTGCATCCTTCCCATTCTGAGGTATGGATACCAGACTTGGTCTTTGACAAATATTCTAAAGTCCAAACTCAAGGTTTGCCAATGTGCAATGGAGCACAGTATTCTAGGCGTCAAATTGACAGACCATATTCGCAACACCATACTGCGTTTCAAAACACAGATTACTGACGTTGCTCATAAAGCCGCTAAGGTGAAGTGGGACTGGGCTGGCAACGTGTGACGTATGCCCTATAAGCTGGCAAAATAACCACCACGTGGAGCCCTGACACAGGTAGAAGGCGTCGCGGCAGACCCCGTAGAAGGTGGCGGGACGAGCTGGACAAAACAAACGACCAGTGGTCCACTTTAGCCCTGGATCGGAAAGTAACTTTAATTCCTACACAATACAGTTCAGTTTACGCTACAAACAACTTCAAACATTTTTATAAGTGCTAGTCACTCTAAAATCAACTTAATTGCTATTGAAATAAAGTTGATATTTGTTTAACTTGAAATAACATCAATTGGCAACATTAATTTGAATAGACCTTATCTATTTTTTTTTCCAGGTGACAGCAACGTCCTAACAGACTACCTGTCTAGAAAATCGAAGAGATACAGCCTCCTCTCGTTCTTCAGTTTCGCTAAAGACTCCATTCTACCGCAGCGGAGCAAGAAGGCCTTCTGAGGATATCAAGTAATTAATATAGTCTTAATAAATACAATACAGCGGTGCCACGAACATTTTGTTATAGCTGTATGTAAGTGTCGTGACGTGAGGAGTTGGCAAAAAAGCTGCCAAGTGCGGGCTGGACTCGCACACGATCCGTCTTATTACAAAACGAGTTCTAACTTTAGACCTAGCGTAAACCTTGGAGCCAGTTTCTGTATTTTGAACTTTATTCCGACAAACGTAAAGTTATAAATGCAAAATTGACCTTGGTTCTGTACCACCTTAAAATATTTAACACTATTTATTACAAAATACATTAGTAAAAAAAAAGTTTCTTCAAGTATGGGAACTCACTTCACTTTTCAACTTTATTTTATTTTTATTATTTGTTGTTATAGCGGTAATAGACACACTCTGTGAAAATTTCAAGTGTCTGCCTATTTCGATTCAAAAGACACAGCCTCCTGTAAAATACTCATGTTCAGATGTATCTATCAATCGATTTAAAAGTCTATAGTTCACGAAACTAATCACAAATAATCGGTAAAGGAGAATGACCATTTTGGTATGTTGGCGGCCTCTAATTATATTATAGTTCGGCCGTTTTGAACTGAGTCGTCGGGCCATAAATGTTGTTTGTCATCTTTCTCGCTCGCACGCATTTGGCTTACAGAGCGCGCTAGTGATGTAGCAATTGTTTTGTTACTGAAGTTTATGACCCGACTACTCAGGTCAAAATGGTCCAACTATAGTTCATATGCAAACTAGCTTCGTCAGGGAAGCCCGGGAAATTCATTTTTTCTTACGTTTTTTCCAATTTACGGTTAAGTATCAGGGGGCCTAAAAAGGCCACTTTGGCAGAATCATAAAAGGATAACATTATGAATCAATTATGGCGAAGATCGTCCGTGGTTTTCTTTTTTGCTGCACTACATAGCTGTAGTTATAATCAAAGAGATTGGGATTGGATTGGTATTTTAGCACAGACAAAAAAAAATGAAAAATCCTTCAATGGAATTTGATACGATTAACTTAATAGTTAACTGTCCATTATGATTCCACAACCACAAGGCAAAAACGCCGAAAAAAACACGTTTGTTGTATCCCCCCTTAAATATTATTTTATTCTGTTTTTAATATTTTTTTGTTGTTATAGCGGCAACATAAATACATTATCTGTGAAAGTTTCATCTGTCTAGCTATCACGGTTCATGAACTACAGCCTGGTGACAGACGGACAGTGGAGTCTTAGTAATAGGGTCCCGTTTTACCCTTTGGGTACGGAACCCTAAAAATGCTCAAGAGGTCATTTCCCATAAGACAGCAATAGATACTCTTTATTTCTGGCCGACACTTTAATTAAATATAAGTTGGTTATTAATAAATAAAAAATAAAAAAATGGGTACGAAATGAATTATGTCCTTTGAACTTCGCGGGTTTTTTTTTTGGTAAATTTACTTTAATACATAGTTAATTGATAGTCAAAACCCTGTTCAATGCGATAGGTATTTAATATTTTAACTATAAGCCTTGCCTTTGTGACTTTAATAAGAATAGGGACCGAATTTGAATTGTTCTTTTCATATTTTGATCGCACAGCACTTTTATAACCCTGTTAATTAGATAAAAAGAGTTTATTGTTAAAATACGTAAGTAAATTATTCTTTAGTTGTTAATTTAATTTATTTAGATAGGCACCAATTCACTAAAGCTTTGGTTTCCTAACGCGGTTAAGGCGAATGCGCCAGGGTAGCCCGCGAAATTCATTTTATTTTACGTTTTTTTGCAATTTGCTGGTCAGTATTAAGTTGTACGTTGATTAAAATATGATTCGCGATCATAACAAATTTTATTTACAGAATTATATTATTTTGCTCAATAACTGAGATTAAAAAAACTGAAGTGTTAATCGACTCATGAGTTTTCGTCAAATGCTACTTATAGTATAATCAGCCTACAATGATCCCACTGCTGGGACACAGGCCTCCTCTCTGTGAGAGGAAGTGGGCCGTAATCCACCACGCGGGCCCAGTGCGGGTTGGCACTTGGTAGATGTCACAAGTTTTAAATTTTTTGGTTCTAGAACATGCCGCTTTCCTCACGATGTTTTTCTTCATCGTTTTAAGAGCAGTATGGTGATGAAATAATTTACTCAAAGTAAAGCGCCCGTGTGGGTTCGAACCTACGACCTACAACTTGTAAGTCGCGGTAGTTACCGCTGGGCCACCACTGCACCAGTGCTACTCATACTCAAGTATATTTAGTTTAGTTATTTCATACAAAAACTGTCAAACGTCAATTTTATTCCTCGAATAAGATAACTGGTTATGGAAAAATCAGCCCGAAGAAAACATTGTAATATCTAGTCAATGGAAGACAATATTGAAATGTAAATAGAATGTAGATTGTAATATACAAGGTCAAATTAAATAAGCTAGCGAAACTCTTAAACACGTTAAAACAAATATGAAATTAATATGACGATGTTTTTTGCGAGGTCATCGACCGCAGGTAGTGTAGGCACCTGAAATATCAGTTTAAATACAGTGTGTTTTGTGTAAACTTAACAAACGTGATGGTTATCAACATGTCAAAACAATAAAAAAAAAAAAAGAGAAAAAAGAGTTTCTTAGCTCATACTGCAAGTAACAACACTGCAAACGGTGGTTGACCCCACAAGAAACATCGTCAAATTACTTTCTTTTTTGTTTTATCGAGTTTAGTTAACGATATTCATCACTTCTGCAGTTTCGCTAGCGAATTTAATTTAACCTTGTAGATATTGGTAATGTCATGTACTAAGGCAATAATGTTCCCACTGCTGGGACACAGGCCTCCTCTCTGTGAGAAAGAGTGGGCCGTAATTTACCACGCGGGCCCAGTGCGGGTTGGTAGATGTCACATGTCTTCGAATTTTTGGTTCTAGGTACATACGCCACCACGCACATCAAGCTACCCGCAACTGTCAAATTTTCCCAATCAACTTTGAACCTTATGCTTTAGCGATAAAGTTGAAAATCTAATAAAGAAATTTGACAGATTGTAGTAGCTTGATGTGCTGGCATCTGTAAATTTTTGTTTCCTGACGATATTATTTTCTTCTTTTGCTAATGTTTTGGTCTCCACCAAACATGTTTCGTAATTTGTAACCGTCGGAATAAATACTGATTAAAGTTGTCTATGTCAGTGTAACCATAACCAAGGTGGCAGGGACGCGCAAACTGTAATCATGAATGCAGCACATGATTCTACTAGACCCTCTAGTTGGGCAACTGCCCAACAATTGATGTCGGGACGTTGTAAACTCTGCTTGCGCGATGCAGGATTTTGCGTGACGTCAGTTTGATGCGTAGTTCGCATGTGGCGGTGCAGATGCCGCTACAGGTATTGCACTTTTCTGTGAAATGCTGTTTTTACTTTTTTTTCAACGCTGAGGGTGTCAGAATCATGTACTGGATCCATGGTAACAGGTCGTGGGTCGAAGTCCATGCCACCCTGAATACGCTTGTCAAACAGTGTTTATGTTTAGTTAGCTAAATGTATGTAACATTTAATGTAAATAATTAAAACATTTTGTTTGTGATAACGTTATTTTTAGATAGGTAGTTAAGAAAAGCCATGAGGCTAAAAATAAGGGCACTCGGACATGACCCACTCGCGACCACCGCCAGAGGCCGGTAAGATAATAATTATGTATAACATTGTAAACAATTATTGAATAAAATTATTATTATTATTAACTAAGGCCAATTCTCGTAATTTAAAACGTTCAAAATCTAGCCGCAGTCTCATCTCGGCGGTAAACAAATGTCAAAAATGTAGGGAAATTAGAGGTATTTTTGACAGATTGAGTCTGAGATCAGACTGTGAACGTTCTTTCTTAAAATAACGAGAATTGACCCTCTGGTATTCTGTGATTCATTTAGCGAGTAACCGCCTCCGGTTACACGTAATAGTGGTTATCGTTGAAAAGTGGCTGCAGCAATGGGTCAGCGTACGGGTAGCCTCAGGTAAAGCTTTGGTTTCCTAAAAATGCGGTGAACGGTCACTAACGGATGTAAAAATAAATATGGCGTCAAAAAACACTCGAGGAAAACACCAACTAACTTCCATAAATAATGTTTTAGTGACGTCATTCGCCTTTAAATTGCGGACACGTGGCGGTCATCGCTCTTTTAGGAAATTGTAGCTTAAGGGTCAGGACACATTTATCGACGGCGTTCGACGGTTTTTCCATACAAAAAGAGTGCAAAGTATGGGACGACGTACGCATCCTTTCGCATCGACGCGACAAACGCGCTCCGGCGGCGGACTGACACAAAAACGCGATCCGTAAGCGGTGGATGCGTACTAGTGTGCTCCTTTTCAATCGGCAAAGTGCGAAAGGCCGTCGATCAATGTGTCCTGAGTTCCTGACCCTTAGGCATCTGGAATTACACCTCCGTACAAAGGAGAGAAGTAAGCCCTATTTCCAGATCTGACGTGAAGCGTTTGTGAGTTGTGAAAGGATGATGCCCATTTTGGTACCCCCTCCAATAGCCATGACCTCGTTGACAACCTTGTGAAGGCCGCAGGAACCCGTTGGATACGAGAAGCACAGAACCGGTCGAAGTGGAGGTTCTTGGGGGTGGCCTATGTCCAGCAGTGGACGTCTTTCAGCTGGAAGATGATGATGATACCTCATTGGATAGCTTTTTTTAAACTGAATAGAAGTTACTCTGCACCTAATTCCAAATCCTCGTCAGTTCAAGAGTTATACTGTACCAAATGTCAATTTTAGCAATACACACAGCAATAGGTATCAGAAAAGTTTTTTTGCGATTTGTGACTGTTCTAGTACTTCTAAATCCTTATAGGAAACTACATCGATTAGCATCATACGCAGGATACAAAGGTCTAAAAAGTAGAGAACATTTTCGAAATGTCTTATTTAAAAAAAAATTGTCAATACTAAAATCAGAACAACAATTTTCATTCGAAATAAAATCAACGTTTCCAAATGTATCGGTAATTGTATTTTGGTAATGGTTTCCAAATTGATTTTTGATCTTTAAGCAGGTTACTTGCAGAATTGTTCTACAGCAAGTATCAAAAAGGCCTGGTACAGAGCGTCAAACTCAACAACCTTCTCAGTTTAATTATGTTATGTATGTAAAACATTTTAAAAGAGTAACGGTGGAGTTTCTTGCCCATTCTTCTCCATACGAACAATACCTTTTGGAAGGGGCGACTAGAATCAATTCTATTTTACTGTAATTTTTGACGTTCAAAACTGCCTTTAATATGCCTATTGGAAATAAATTATTTGACTTTGACAACCTTCTCCATATGACCAACATCGTAGGTAATCGCGAAAAAATAGCGCTCCCATACATTTGGGTCAAAATCAAGTAATTCTTATTTTTGAACATCAACATTACATAAGATAGTCTTCAAAAACGCCCGCCCTTCAGCACTTCCTCCGTCGAGTATATTGAAGTTTTATAAGGGACAGTTGACATTTTTTTCGCGACCTGAATCTTGGTCTCTTGGAGAAAGTTTTTTTTTTGACGTGACAACGTCTTAAATTAGGTTGCGACTGGGAGTCACTTATGAAAAAGTGTAACGCTCGGTAACGTTACGATGAGTCACCGAACGAGAGAGAGGCCCGCCGAATGCCTTGCGTCTCTCTCCCACTCAACTATGATCGGATGATCGGTCGTTGTCACGTAAAATCTTCGCCCGTAAAACCGACTTTACAGGCAACCATTTTTTTTGTTCATAATGATGAGTACAATGACCTCTTAAGAGGTTATTAATGTTTTACTAATAACCCTGTGTATACCACACCTTTTTGATACATGCTGTACCTACGTACCTAGGTATATGTAATTCTTTAAATTATTAAACAACGTAGCGTGCGATTGCAATACTATGTATAGATTGATGTAAATAGCGAGTGTACATAGTTTTTACTTTGGGTGATAATTAAATGTAAATGGAGTAAATAATTTAGTTTTTTTATTAACTTACTACCTACCTAGCTTCTGCTCGCGACTTCGTCCGCGTGAAATTTCTTAGTCACAGCCCGGAGTTTGGAAGTTGGCGGTGTGATACCCCGAGACTCCTCCATGCCTCGGAAAGCACGTTAAGCCGTTGGTCCTGCGTCTGAACTGTCTCCGGTCGTGTCGGATTGCCGTCTTATTGAACAGTGAAAGCGAAGAGAGAGTGCACCTGTGTCTGCGCACACACTTGTGCAAGATAATATATCCCGCGCCGAAGGCTGATTTCCGCTATGATTGGTTTCTATGGCCGAAATTCGGTTTGGAGGACTTTTATGCTAGGTACCCCTTGATAAGAATGGTTGTCAGATTTTCGGACTTCTAACGACCCGTAACGACTGTCAAAGGTCCACGAAAGACAGCCAGAACCGAGGCTTGAAGGAGTCTTGGTATGTCACCCATCCACGGACCATCCGCGACAAGCGTAGCTTAACCTGATAGATCGACCCGCGCGGCTGTTATTACTTTAGCCACAAGCAGAATTGAAAATCTCGTGCGCGATTAAAAATCGCTTCTGGGCGACCTGGGCTAACAGTTTTTCCTCTCCCGTTGGTCTCGTGGTCGCAAATGCGACTTCTGAGCGTGGGATCATGGGTCCTATTCCCAGGACGGGCAGTCTTTTTGGGTTTTTCCATTAGAAATTTCTTAGTAACAGCCCGTAGTTTGGCAGTTGGCAGTGTTATACCCCCCGTGTCTCGGAAAACACGTAAGTACGCCGTTGGTCCTACGCCTGGTCTCTCTCCGGTCGTGTCGGATTACATGCTGTCCCATCGGACTATGAGAGAGGGAAGAGAGAGTGCACCTGTCTAGCACACATTTGGCCATATATGTTTATCTCCGGCTAGTTTCTGTTGAGATTCCACCATAGCCGAAATAATTATGGTCTGGATGAATGTTGTATCCTACAGCGACCCAGACTGATGTCGCGCCGACCGCGCGCTTCGAGCATGCAGCCTGCTTGCTTGAAACGCGCGGTCCCGGTCGGCGTAACGTGTGACGGCTCGCGAGCTGTCCACTATTCTGTATTGTCATCGTTGACAATCTTAACTTGAATGACAAGTAATTTGCTGTGCTGAAGCGGTGCTGGTATAATAAGTGATGACCTTCATTTTCTTTCCTTTCATGAGCTCTCTAATGACTAGCAAAGCCAAATTTGGTCTTGAAAGTCTGGTCACAGCTTTAAGCATAAGAGCTGGGGCCTAAAAAGGCCACTTTGGAGAATCATAAAAGGATAACATTATGAATCGTAATATAGCGAAGACAGTCCGTGTTTTTCTTTTTTTTTTTCGCTGCACTACGTAGGTAGATTGAGATTGGATTGGATTGATTGGTATTTTAGCACAGACAAAAAAAAACTGAAAAATGCTTCACCAATGGGATTTGATACGATTAACTTAACGGTTAATTTATATTTTTAATTTAATTATGTTATCCTTTGATGATTCTGCCAAAATAAAATGGCCTTTTTAGCCCCCCTGATCAGCATCATTGATGGTTCATACAATGAGCCGAAGTCGTGAAGGAGGATTTTTGCAAAGCGGCGCGGCCTGCTAAATATGCACTGCGCTTTATAAGTAGAACGCGAGTGTTGAGCTGCAACTTAGGGGAGGTAAGCGCACTAGTAGACTGCGAAAGGCTAAAATTGCTTGGATTGAAAATCTAAACACAGGCTTAACTGATCAATATATTTATTTTATTTACACAAAGATGAAGATAATCTAAAGTTACATAGAGCAATTGAAGATTTAAATTCTAAACCCTCCTTAACAATTTGAATATTTGCGACCACGGTAATTATTTCTTTTGGGGTGGAGTTACTTGGTTTGTGTGTCAACGTTGTTATAATATCTACTATATTATAAGTATTAAAAGTGTTCTGAAATAAGTAGAAATCATTCTAATTTATTAATGAGTAATAAATTTCTTTAGGATCATAACACCAATATATTTATTTCATTTACACAAACATGAAGCTAATCTAAGTGTAATCGGGTATAGATTGCAGATCTTGTAGCGGTATCTACATCGCCACATGCGAACTGCCCGTCATACTGACGTCACGCACAAAATCCTGCATCTCGCAACCAGATTTTATCGCGCAACTAGCATATATACAACGGCCCGACATGAATCATCGAGCAGTTGCCCGCCAGACATGACAACCCGTCTGGTCGGAGGATCCTCCCTTTTTTAAGGAATAAGAGTGAAATTTACACCCTGTTCCTCATACCTCTATAATCTAATCACAGACATAACTACTAGTACTAACAACACTAACATAGCTTAAAAGCACAATCTGTTATAACAACTAATAACTTATGGACTTTTAGGTCTGAAATAAAGATATTTTATTTATTTCATTTATAACACCAATATATTTATTTTATATACACAAAGATGCAGCTAATCTAACACTAAAGTCTAAACCTACATTAATGCCAAGAGGCCTCTTCAGACCCTCCGGCCTCTTCGGCACCCCCGGCCCCTCCGTGATGCAACTTCACATGCAACTTCAAACTCGTCATCTGAACGAAAGCCCTATCACACTCCTTACACACATACCTTTTATCATTCGTGTGTATCCTCTTATGTATATCCAACGTCTTCTTCCTCTGGAACGCCTTTTCGCAAATTTCGCACTCGAAAGGCCTCGTGTCATCGTGGCGAACCATGTGGCTTTTCAAAAGTTCGTTGTTAAAGACTTTGAAGCCGCATACCTCACAGGCGATAGTTTTCTGTTTTAGATGAGTCCTCTGCTTATGCTGAACGAGTCTACTCTTCATTGTAAATAGCATATTGCATTGGTCGCATCTGAACTGCAGTTTTTTGACGTCATGCACAAGCGCTAAATGCCGTTTCTTAAAGTATTGTGATGGGAGAATCTCTGGACACTTCGGGCATTTCAGCATGTCGGTCCTGTGTACTTTTTCACTGTGAATTTGTAGGGAATAAGTGTTTCGGAATTCCTTGTCACATTTTCGACATTTCAAGCCTTGAGTGAAGGTGTGAACGTTCCTCATATGGCTGACCATATTCGCGTAAGCAACGAACCCTTGTCCACACATCTCACACAGAAACGTTCTAAACTTGTTGTGGAATTTGTGAGCATGCTTCAATAGCGTCCCGAAGAATCGGAACTCCTGAGCGCATTCCTGACAGAACAATATATCGTCTGAAAGATGGAAAGTGAAGATAGAATTGGCTATTTCTTTGTTGAATTTGAAGTCGTGGAGTGAGTCTAGATGATCCACGAAATCGTTGAAAACAAGGAATTGCAGTCCGCATATTGTGCAAAAGATTTCTGAAGTGTCAAGTTTAATGCGACTGCTTCCAACCAAGGTTCTGAGTACATTCTTTAGATTAGCTCCTTTATGCTCTTCATTGGTGTGTTCCTTGAGTTTTCCGCTCTCTACGAAGGAGTAACAGCAGTAGAAGCACATGTACTTGTTAGCGGCCCATCTGAACGGGACAATCGAGGAGTTTTCTAAAATGATAGTGATGAACTTCGTGAGCTCGTCTTTTCTTTGCTTTTCAGCGAGTCTCGCCTCTTCATCTGAAACAAGATTTTTTGGGATTTAGAAAACTTTTAATGCTTAGAGCAATGGGAACTTATATAAGGCGGCAGGTACCTACATCGCCGCGAAACCTGTTACCATGAATTCAGCGTCATGACGCGATAGCGTAGAAACTTTTCGTCGGTTATTGAAAAAAATCTGCCTTTTCATAGAAAAGTACATAACTACGCGTGCACGCGGTGAAAGTGTACTGAAAACCAATTTTTGTTTAAATTAACCGACGAAAAATTTCAACGCAGGTTTCAGAATCACGTGTTGTTATTTTTATAATACCTAATTGTTATATTAGTAAGTAGGTGCCTACTTGTGTACTTAGACATTTTGAATTATGGGTCATATTCAAAATAATTGTATATTTACTACTGTCTTAATGTCCAACCCAATTATTTTCATAACGAGATGCAACTGACTAGAATTTCATAAACAAACAGATAAAATATTTATTTGAGCTTAATAAAAAACAACGAAACATTTGGTAAACCTAAACAATTCATTTAAAAAAATTAAACCAGACATTGCGTAGGATCCGTTTCATACAAGTATTCTATGTCCACGTCTTTAACGGTAAACTAAAAAAAATAATTTAATTATGAACCATTCCACAAAAGTTAAAAAAAAAATATATATTCAGAGAATATTGTTTAAACTTTCAACACTTTACTAAACAAAATATAAAATACTATTTAGTGTACTCCAAATTTAATTTATTAATGAGTGTCCTGATTTTGCACATATCTGTTATTCTTCTCTGTTATGCTATTTTAACATTATTTCCATGGCAATAAAGAAATTTGAAATACTGGCAAAATTAGTTCACTAGCTGTTACTACACGACGCGTAAGAATAAACGCTTTGCCATTTTGTTCAATATAGTTTTTCAGCTCGTTTCGTTGTCGAAGAAAATTAGACTTTTAAAAGTAAATATTCAATGTGAGTCGTTTACAGTAGCGGTAAGTACTTACTGTTTTATTACTCATACTAGGAAAGGGCTGTATTGTGAAATTTGTTATAACTATAAAATATTCGTATAATCATGTGAATTGGTGTGGAAATAAATAGATTTGTAGGATAGACACGTGCAATTAGTTCATATACGTTATTTTATCTGTCACTTTTTTCCGTTACGTAACAGATATGAATGATTAGGCGTTATTCACATTGTCTCATGTATGAATTAATGAAAATAAAATATTAATAGGTACTTAGTGCACCGCAGGTTAGCCAACACAATTTTTTTTACTTACTTAAATTTATTTGAAGTATGTAAAGTTTGCGTATATTGTGCCATGTATTGCATTGCTGTGCCATGTATTGTCTGTGTGTGCATGTTTTACTGCGTATCCTCAGTCCTCACTGGTTGAGCCTTTTATACTAACCGCGCAGCCTCGCCGAGGCGTACCCAGCCTCTCGTCGGCCGTCTCAGTATCAGATATGGGGGATGCGCCAAGGTAGCCCGCGAAATTCAAATTGACTCAGGTTTTTTGCAATTTACAGGTCAGTGTAAAGTTGTATGTTGATTAAAATATGATTCACGACCGTAACAAATATGGCTTTACATAATTCTAATCATTAGAATCCTTTTGCCTTAATATTAATATCAAAATTTTAGGCTCGGTAGTTTCGGAGATAAGGCATTATGGCAATGATGATGATGAATTTATGGCAATTATACCAACTAAAATACGATCACCAAAATGTTATTTCATTATGTACCCACCTAGCGACCCACACCGACTTCGCACTCGTAGCCTGTTATAAACGTGTGCTATTTAAACTTGCCCTAATAATTCCTTTCTGTTATTTTTCTATTACAATCAAATAATATTCATATCTGTTTCCTATCCGTAACTTACAATTATTTTGAATATGACCCTTATAACATCACCTTGAATGGGTTTGTGAAGCTGTTGTAGCGTTGGTGCAGGGCCGTCTTTACCTATTGTGCAGGGTGTGCGTTGCACACGGGCGCAGCGGTCCTAGGGGGCGCAGCGGTCCTAGGGGGCGCCGAGCGCCGCTCGCTACGGAGCCCCACTCGCGTAAAAAGAGCTCCGCTTTGCATACATTTTGTATAGCATCTGGAGCTCTTCTTATATTTGTTGAGCGGCTTTTACAATATTAACTTTTTTTCAACATGTAATGAACATTATTAACGATTATATTTGGTGTAGTAGCGAGTGTCGCATCGCTCGGCGGCACCTGTTTCAATGATTAGTTTGAAAACACGCCGACAATCATATTGCGAATAATGCGAATTCAACAGTTTTGGGATAGAAAATAAAGTACTAATTACCATGGACGAACGTCAAGCGCGCGGCATTTCTCAAAAGCTTGAGTAAGCGCCCCAGAAGGTGGTAGCCATAAGGCTCATCCGGGGCTACCGCACGATCTCGGGCGAGGCGGCAAGCCTCATTGCCGGACTGCCGCCATGGGATCTGGGGGCGATAGTCCTCGCGCGCGTATATGAGTGGTGGGCGGAGGCACTACGCCGCCGGGGGGAAGTTTCGCTTCCGCGGAAAATCGCTGTGGAGCGGACGGATCTCCGGCGCGATCTCATAGCGCGATAGCGGCGATAAGACCCCTCTTTGAGGAGTGGCTAGAGAGGACTTACCAACTGAACTTCGACAAACCGTAGTACGACAAGATTTTATTTCGACAATATGGAACTCCGACACGACGGCGCCCTCACCTACCGCCTGACGCAGGTTCTCACCGGACACGGAAGTTTCGGTTTCGGGAGGTCCCTGCACATCATCAGGCGGGAGGAAACGCCCGGGTGTCACCATTGCCAGGATCGCCCAGAGGACACGGTGGAGCACACGGTGGAGGTCTGCCCCGCTTGGGCGGAGCATCGCCGTGTCCTCGTTGAGGCGATCGGCAGAGGCGGCGACCTCTCGCGTCCGGCCCTGGTGCAAGCCATGGTCCGGGGCGAGAGGGAGTGGGAGGCAGCCACCTCCTTCTGCGAAGCAGTCATGCTAGCGAAGGAGGTGGCGGGACGGATGAGGGAGAGAGCCTCCCGTCCCAGCCGCCGCGGGAGACGCTCCGGGCGTCGGGAGCCACGGGACGACTCCCGGCCACCGTAGGTGCGGGCCTGCGGGCGGAGAGTAATGGGTAACTCACCGTCCGATCAGGACCAGACCCGTGCCGGACGGCGCGTAGGTGTTCCACGCGCGCCTCAAAAAGATGTCAGCATCGAGGAGGGACCCCATAGGGCCGAAGCCTGCCGGGTCAGCGAGATTGTCCGAAAGGGTTATCGCTGGCCCGGAACGATGATTTCCAATCAGAAAAAAAAAAAAGCGTGGCTCGTGCCGCACTTTGTGTTCTACCGCTTGCTACACGTAATTTTGCGAAATAAGCCTTGGCGCAATGGATTAAGTTTTATATTTGAGTAAACATGTAAATATGTTTACTTCTTATTTGCGGCTTTTCTTTTGATTGAAATTGACTTAAGTAAGATTTAATTTTGATATTAGCCGAATTAGTTGCCAGTCTGCCACAAGCACAACTGTTACGAATTTCGACCGCGCCGGAGCACTCGTCAAAAATTGCTACCAAATAAGTCTGAAAACAGAAAACATTAAAAAAAAAACATAAACGTGTGCTTTGTTTTTCTTGTCACTCTTTCCTTCCTAAAAATACTTTTTACCCGTGTACAGTGAGCCTCGCTCGCAGTGAGCTTCCCAAATTAGTCAAATGTTCCCAATTGATATTGAACTTTGTTTGATATGAGGTCGTAATTAGAATGAAGAAATTTCAAAATTTGGGTGTAACATAACATCTATAAATAGACAAGTTAACATGGGTACGTTTTGGCTTGTTAGGGTAAACACCAGAACACCCTGTATAATTCTAAATACATTCAACAGCACCAAAACCGACGAATTTCTTCTTCATCTCCAAACAATACAGTTTATTATCCATTGGGGAAATTTGACAGTTTGTGGTAACTTGAAGTGCTGTTACTTGTACTATATACCCATCCATTTTGACCGCGCGCTTACTAGGGGGCGCTTGGGTAATGTTTGCACACGGGCGCAACATGGGCTAGAGACGCCTCTGCGTTGGTGTTGGTGTTCCGTGGTCACATGTCATGTCAACAAAACGTCAGTTGGTTTTTTCATGTCAATGGAAAATATCTTCCGTTCTAAATGTTGATGTGGACTTAATGGGTGGGTTGCACCAAGAGCTCATACGAAGTAATTGAACATTATCATCTATCACTTTTTTTAAATAGGTACTTGATTGTAAACTAAATACCTAAATAAATGTGCTGAATTCATGGTAACAATGCGCATATAGACGCGGCGGCCAAAAGCACTTAAGTCAAATTCTTTTTGCAGTTGACTTAAGTGCTTTTGGCCGCCGCGTCTCCCGCCATTCTGTACTTCTTAAACTTCCATCCAGTGTCGGATTAAGACTACTTAATGCCCCAAGCAATCCACGCCTGTAGGCCCTCCTATCCACTAGTCGCCTCGTATTTTTCCAAAACATCGACGAGCGATTTGTAAAGATTGTCGCACATCTCTAGAGTGACTTTTGGGCAATGATTTCAAAAGTAAATATATAAGTCAATGCTTTTGGGTCTTGTAATATCTTGTTGATAAACAGCCTTGCCATTCATGTGCTAGCAATTGCAAATATTGTTTCGGTGCGGTTTCTGCCTTATGGTGCCCACCGAGACGTGATGCCCTAAGCAATTAATTTGCTTATGGGGCTAATCCCGGCATTGCTTCCATCCCCTTCAGCTTTCATCTTGTTTATCATCCTGTTCTTCTTTTGTAATCTTTATATCACTCTGTGACCTAAACCCTCACTTAAGTCACGCTAATCTGTGACTTAATTAGTCCATTTTTACACATAAAAGCATGACCTAAGTGCGCGTTTAGGTCACACGTGCTATAAAATAGTATACGGTAGGTGTAACTTAAGTAGGCACAGACGGCACACCAAGTTACCCGAAACTGTCAAATTTTCCCAATCAACTTTTAACCTTAATGCTTTAGCGATAAAGTTGAAAGTCTATTACTTAAATAAAAATAGAAATTGACAGATTGAATTAGCTTGATGTGCCGTCTGTACTATGAATGCGCGGCGTTTAGCACATCTCGCTGCGTTCGGGCGCTAATTACAATATGACCGACGACGTAACTTGGCGGGCCTGAGCCTTTGCGAACTTTCGCGCATGTTCTCTCACTCACACTCGCCTCATGCCACCATTTGGTTCCTAAAAAACGTTTGTGCGCAGCCTTCTGCGCGAAGTTCAGGCCCGCCAAGTAACGTCGGCGTCGGTCGTATTGTTGTACACGCCGTGCAATAATGGACTAAGTACCTACTTAAGTCCCACGTATCGTAATATACTATTTATAAATACCTTAGGTATGATATGAACCGTATTCCGGTAAAGGCTGGCTGTTTGACATAATTTGGTTAAATAGGATTAAAATAAAACGATAATTAATATAAAGAAAATGACTTCAGTTTTTATTTTCTAATATGATTACCATAATTAATGTATATTAAGTAGCCTTAAAAACTATTTAGTTAATCTTAATTGAGAATTGATCAAAAATCTAGAAATATGTACCTATAGAAATAGATGGGCTCTATTTGAATCCCAATGTAGTTTATCAAGCAAATAACACATGACCCCTAAAGTGGTACTCAGATAAGCAAATAAACCTAATTTCGCCTGTAAAGTCGTATAAATTAGGGGGCGAGTCAGGGTACAAGTATTGAAGCGCCAGGATACCCCCCCGCAAATCTCTCGCGTCCGGCCCTGGTCTAGGCCATGGTACGGAGCGAGAGTGCACGGGAAGCCGTTACCTCCTTCTGCGAAGCGGTAATGCTTGCGAAGGAGGGGGCGGAACGTGTGAGGGAGAGGCAATCTTTGCGCCCTCACGCCCCTAGTCGCCGTAGGTGACGCCCTGGACGTCGGGAGTCGATAGCTGATTCCCGGCCACCGTAGGCGCGGGCTTGCGGACGGCGAGCAATGGGCAGCTCGCCGTCCGGTAAGGACCAGGCAGGGTGGACGGCGCGTTGTGTTCCACTCGCGTCTCAAAGAGATGTCAGCACTAACTGACGGGGTCCGCTAGGGCCGATGCCTGCCAGGGTCGCGGGTTGTTCGAAAGAGATACCGTGGCCCCTGGCACAGGCAACTGAAGGAACACGGGTGGGTCTTAGACAGCAAAAGTCTGATAAAATGTTATTTGATAATTTCCAAACAAAAAAAAAAGGGTACCTACCCCGCAAAATTCAAATTTTCTTACGTTGCAGTTGTATGCAATGTGCAGACGTAACAAGTGTGTATTTACATAATTATAACCATTAAAACCCATACAACCCTCATAAAACCCTATTTTTACAACCCTTTATTTAACTTGTTTAATGATTATTTCATGAAATATCAAATACACACTCGATACGGTCGCGAATCTAAAAATTGCAAAAAACGTAAGAAAATTCAAATTTTGCGGTCTATCCTGACGCTTCCCCCTTAAACCGTTAAGAGCCAGGGGCCCTTAAAGCGCTATTCTAGAAGAGCGGTCGCCATCATAAAGCCTCTGTAATTTACTGGCGAATGACGTCACTGAACTGAAGCCAAAGACTACAATATGATGCTGACTGAAGCGTTCTTTATGAAAGAAGTCGATGTGTTTTCCTCTTCACTCAAACCCCGATTCTATCATCTTCGGCGTCCACTGCTTTTTTAGGAAACCCGTGTCTTTACGCCAGGTAGTCTACTCCCTAAGCACTAAGTCCGTAGTTTCGGCTGATAATTACGGGCTTTATCCTACGGCGTATTATTTATGGACGTAAGATTATTTCGGGGGGCCGAACTAAGAACGACACATTTTGACAGTCGTCCATCCCGATGTGTCTTTTCCCGTACGAATTTTTTTATTTGTCACTTGTTTTGATGGATTTACGTCTTTCTGACGGGCCTGTATCTTCGTTGATTGACATAGAGAGTAGAACCCCCTGATCTAAGACAATAGTTTCGCCATCCAAAATTGGGCTACTACGGAGATATATTTATATATATAGAAAAAAATATATATAACACTCATCCTGGCCTGAGAATCTAGCCCGATTTAGAGACTACACATGTTCGGTACATTCGATTTGGCAGTACCTTTTTGTTGAATAAAAAAGCCGCCCCGAAAAAGCTATCTACCACTACATATATGCCCCAAGTAGCACAGAAGCGCTGAATAGTAGCTGAATCACTGTTCACAATGGAAATTTCAGCTGAATAAACCTGCTGAGTAAGAGCGTTAAAGGCGCCTACTCAGCTGATATAACTCTGATTTGGGCACAAATTAATCAGCTGTTAGCTGAATAATGTAGCTAGTTGCACTATATCAGCGTTATTTGAGCATTATTAAAGGTAACAGTCGCCCCAAGAGCTGAATAGTGACTGATTATCAGGGTATGTGTTACCTTTTATACACCACAAAGGCTGAATAATAGAGTACTTATTACCTATTTTTCAGCACAAAATACACTCCAGGATACCTTTTAAACTAACAGTAACTCTTTTATGGATCTGACAATTCACAAGTGGCAAAATTGTGAATAATTTTCATATCAAAATAATAAGTAGTATTATTATTTTGATTGATTTTTTCCTCCATGTGTATGAAATTCGAATGGGAAAGAGAGTTTATTGTCAAATACTATATAATTATAGACGAAAATTTTCACGCGCTCTCAAAATATCACTGTTTACTTGAAAATTATAGTATAAAATAGGTTGATGATATTATTATAAAAAATTAAGTATTTTTATTTTTCCTTTGTAATTTGACAATAAGCTGTTTACGTATAAAATCATTACATTTTCTATTCAAATTCTGTTGTTATTTTCGTTGACTAAACAAAAACAAATTGTTATTATATTGTATACATAGGTTAGAATCTAAAAAATGGCAGACAAGCTATGTGTACCGTATTAACCACAATTAAACATCATGAGCTGTTTAAGTGTCCACCCGTGGTACATGAATCAGTAACGAGCTGTAACGAGTGGTTCTTGTTTTACACAAGTCAGCTACAAATTCATGTAAAGCTTGACAGTGGGTAACATGTACGCAAATAACTGTAGGTATGGGTAACATGTGATTAGATTATGGGTAATGTGTGTAGATTATGGGTAACATGTGAGCTAATATAGAGCAGTTTGCTTTAACTTAGCATCATACATGTTCACCCATAGTGATCATGTGGGCTTTATAAGAGCTATTATACGATTGCGTGTAACAAGCTGATTAACATTACACAAATTCCACCGTGTGCAGCAAAAGGCATTATATCTTTGTTATTTGAAGCCACAGAATAACTGATTACATTATAGTAGCTCACGTTCTTTCTTAAAATGCAAGTGGTCTAAGGGTACACTTGTGGTCTTCAATTCAGAATATAGCTTAGTTAAAGTCCACAAAAATCCTTTAAATTGCTTAAAGCTGTATAATACTGAACTTGTTACCTATATTAACGCTGCAAGCGTTACATTGTGGTCTCCGTGACGCATAATAACGTTCTTATTCAGGTGAAAGCTCACTTTTCACCTATTGCAGGTCGAGTGTACTGTAATAACTCTTCATAAGTGCTAAAATTACCGATGTTACCTCTTGTGACATCTTATAATGCAGTTTTGTGCTACTTGGGGCGGCTCTTGCCGATCGGGAAACTTCATTCGGCAGTCGGCACCTACCCTCGCTTAATATTCATGTTCGGGTCGCCTCGGCACAATTCGAGCTAACCTGGCTTTTTCCTACTTTGATTTTCGCGCTCGGTTGTACCGAAATCCGAATTATGCAGAGCCACCCCTGAGATTTATTTATTTATTATATATATAGATATCATTTCTAATTACTTTTATTCACCCAAGGATATACAGCTCCTGAGATTTTATATTATGCTTGCTCATGTGAGCAAGGAAAGTCTTCTTCATTCTAAACCTCATACCACAAAGCGTGCATTTAAAATGCCTAGTAGGATCATGCGTATTCATATGACGCCTCAAAGCCTGCAAATCATATCCTTTGTGCCCACAGAGGTGGCAAGTCGTGAATTTCTCCTTTAAATGCACCACAGACACATGTTTTGTAAGCGAACTTTTACGAGTGAATATTTTAGGACATTTCTCGCAAGGAAACTGCAGACTTTTAACGTTATGACCTAAAGCAATATGACATGTCCTTAAGTACCTACTTTCGAAAGTTTCAGGGCACATGTCACAAACGAATTTACCAGTTTTGTGGGCTTTTCTGCTATGATTGGCCAAACGAACTTTGTTATTGAAGTTTTTACCGCAAAATTTGCAAGTCGTTTTCAAACCGGAGTGAACATTTCTTATATGGTGCTTGATAGTCCCTTTTAACGTAAAAGCTAGGCCACAGTAATCACAAACATATTTTTGAGCATTATTATGGAATTTGTTGACATGCCTCAGTAATGGGCCGAAGAATTTGAAGCTCTCGCAGCACTCGATGCAAACCATGCCATCGTCAGATAGATTGAATATGTAGCAATATTTGTCGAATACATCTCTATCAATATCTAAATCGTGAGCTTCAGATAAATGATTAGTATAATGATCGAAATTTTGTATCGATTTAGGGCATAATTTGCAAGATATCGCAGAGATATCCCATTTAATCCGGCTATGGCACCCAATCCTTTTCAAAATCTTGTTAAGTTTTACTTCGTCATGTGTTTTGGTGTGTTCTTTTAATTTTGAGCAGTCGATAAATGTCTCATCGCAGTAAAAACACCGGTATCGGTTAAGATACCATTTGAACGGCATGATAGTGGAATGTCCTAGTAATATCGTGAATATTCTTCGCAGTTCCTTCCGCGTCGCGAGAATTTTGTCTGGAACGAAAAAAAAATGTATTCAGACTTTTTTATCATTTAACGATCTGTCTCTTTGGAACGTCTTAGAATGGGGAAATTAGGGCAAAGCGTATAGCGCAGTTTAATTTTAAACATATCTCTACAAATAGTTTTAAGCCACAATCTTCTAGTTTTACGATCTTTCGGAAAATGGCGAACTTCAGAGATCGCCATACCCTTCGTATGTCGCGTGTACAGGGTATGTACCGATAACAATAGAATTTCTATTGTGTCTGCTAATTGGACATGCGACGGGCATCACGTGAGGCTCGAAAGGGAGGCAAAAAATCACGAAATATCACAAGAGGAGAGGAGGGTGCAGTGAGATATCACGTGTATTTTTCGTTGAACGCGCGATTTCTAAATCAACTTAGGAACACAACATCGCGTCATTTTCGCAAAAATAAAAAAAAACGCCTCACGCCCTGCTTTATTAACTTGTTTTGAGGACTAGCTACGACAGCGCCATTTTGACAGTTGCCTTTCCCATTGGAACTACATATCCGAACTCAATTAAAATATCAAAATCAAAATCAAAATATTTTATTTCACATAAGCCTACATGGGCACTTATGAAACGTCAGAAGCTAGGTGCACGGTTCCAATTGGTCGTTTCCTATGGAGAAGAACCGGCAAGAAACTCCACGGTTACTCTTTTTAAAAATAATTGGCTTTTACAATATTTTCAAATTACAGTAGGTATGGGAGGATAGCGTAGGCCTGTCAACAAGTATCAGGTACTTGATAAAATAAAAAATGGTCTACAGATCTAAAGTCTACAAGGCCTACAAAGTCCTCACATTTACAAAACAAGAATCTATCAAAAGGATAAATAAAAAATAAAAACCTAATAAAACCTAGTGATATGATTACCATTACAACCACTAATAAGGAGATGGAAAAAATTTGAATTTTCTGTATATAATGTCAAGTAATAAAGAGATTATGTCAAAAAAGTAAATAAAGTAAAGTAAATAAAAAATGAACATCGTAATTTGAGAGCAGTTAATAGACATTTAAATAGTTAAGCCGTTAATGAGTAGCCAGGGAAGCCACATGTGCAGAAGGAATTATTGCCAAACTACCTTGTCTTCAACATAGTCTTTAATCTTATAATATGCTTTTTTGATAAGGACACGTTTGATGAAGGTTTTGAATTTTCCATCGCTAAGTTCTGTAACCGACTTTGGCAACTTGTTATAAAAACGGACGCCGTTTACAAGAAATGACTTGCTAGTTTTAGTTAATCTAAATTTAGGTAACACAATTTCATTTTTACTACGTGTATTTATATTGTGGAAATCGCTTCTTATTTTGAAGAGTCCTAAGTTTTTGCGAACATA
The DNA here is from genome assembly GCA_963082905.1 of Oligia fasciuncula. Classification (NCBI taxonomy): domain Eukaryota; kingdom Metazoa; phylum Arthropoda; class Insecta; order Lepidoptera; family Noctuidae; genus Oligia; species Oligia fasciuncula. Next base: position 5,001,168 of record OY720416.1, on the reverse strand, counting down.
CAAAATACTTTCTAAAATATAAAGAGAAGGCAGAGTTAGTATATCAATTTCTTTGAATTTGTTTCTAAGAGACTCGCGAGGACCCATTTGATAGATTGCGCGGATTGCCCTCTTTTGTAAAATGAAAATTGAATCTACGTCAGCTGCCGATCCCCACAGCAGAACACCATAAGACATAATGCTGTGGAAATAAGCAAAGTATACTAACCTAGCTGTAGCTATATCTGTCAACTGCCTTATTTTTCTTACTGCATATGCAGCTGAACTTAATCTACCTGAGAGAGCTCTAATGTGTGCGCCCCATTGTAATTTTGAATCTAAAGTAATACCTAGAAATACAGTTTCCGTAACAGCGTCTAGTTTTTTGCCATCAAGTTCTAAATTCAGACCCACTTGAGGTACATTTGGTAATGAGAACTTAAGACATTTAGTTTTGTTCGCATTAAGTAAAAGATTATTAGCTGCAAACCATTTCGAAAGAACAGCCAGACTCTCGTTAACATGTAAGACATCCGTATCTTTTCTATCTATTTGAAAAATAAGGGAAGTGTCATCCGCGAATAAAATGATATCCGACAAATTAGCCATCAGGTAAGGAAGGTCATTAATATAAACTAGAAATAGGAAAGGGCCAAGAATTGAGCCTTGAGGCACGCCCATCTGAACTAAAGACCCCGATGACGTCGCCCCATTAACGTTTACTTTTTGCTGCCGCTTTGACAGATAGGAAAGAACAAGATCAGCAGCTTGTCCACGAATTCCGTAATGGTATAATTTACAGATCAGTGTATTATGGTCAACGCAGTCAAACGCTTTTGAGAGGTCACAGAAAACGCCAATTGCATCCTGGGACTTCTCCCAGGATTCCAAAATGTGACTGATGAGTTTTACTCCCGCGTCCGTCGTCGACCTACCTTTCGTGAAACCAAACTGGCGACTATGTAAAATCCCATTTGAATTAAAATGTGACAACATCTGGTCCAGCATGATTTTTTCATAGATTTTGCTCATAGCTGGTAGCACAGATATAGGTCTATAATTAGAGGGATCAGACTTACTACCCGATTTGAAAATTGGTACTACTTTACTATGTTTCATTAAGTCAGGAAACGTACCGCTGTCTAAACATTGATTAAATATGCCTGTTAGGGCAGGGGCAATTGTGTCAATAATATCTCCAAGAACCTTAACAGAAATCCCCCATAAGTCTTCAGTGTTTTTTATGTTAAGACTTTTAAAAGCTTTTTTAATTGTGGCAACAGAAATGGGCTGGAATTCAAAGCTTGGAATATCCTTATTAAAGTTTTCTTTAAGAAGAGCTTCAGCTAATATAGGTGATGAGGGGAGAGACTTTGTAACCTCTATTGGGATGTTGGTAAAGAAATTTTCTAGTGTCTCAGCAACTTTTAACTTATCTGAAATGGTTTCATTATCAATTTTTAGGGACAACTCATTCTGTTCTCGCTGTTTTGTGTTTCCAGTTTCTTTGTTAATTACCTGCCACACAGCTTTTATTTTATTATTAGACATACTAATTTTGTTACTTATTAATTTAGATTTAGCCTCAGCGCAGACTCTTTTGAATATTTTAGAATAATTTCTTACATAATTATGAAGGGCTTGATCAGAGGTTAATGATTTCTCGTGATACAGATTATATAAAATATCTCTGCTTTTTCTAATGCCAGCAGTAGCCCATTCACTAAATTTTGGTTTAGTATTGATAGTAACTTTTTTTACAGGACATGCTTTATTGAATTCTTGGCATACTGTAGAAAATAATGTACCATAGTTTATGTTGGGGTCTTGTGAATCAAAACTTGCTGTTGAAAGATTGCTAAGAACATTATTATTAAACATTTTCAATTTATTTTTAGTTAGAGGTCTTAATTGAATTGATTTATCTATGTGTAATCTTTTACCTAAGTCAAATGACACAAGTTGACCAGTATGGTCAGACCTGACGCCACTAATTAAAGACGAGTCTTTTATTTTACAATTAGTGAATACATTGTCGATGCATGAAGCTGAAGTTGCTGTTATTCTAGTTGCTTCATTAAATATACATTTTAAATTAAATGATTTAAACAATGAAATGAGCTTACATTTTTCTGGTGAATTAACTAATAGATCAATATTTAGGTCACCACAAACAAAAACAAATTTACTATCTTTAAAAAGTTTACTAAGTATTTCTTCCATTATGATTAAAAATGATGACAAATTTGAGGCTGGTGGTCTATAAACACATAAGAAAGTATGGCCTTCAACTTCTGCACATGCTACCTCACATAAGCGATCAACAGAGCAAGCAGTGATATCCTTTCTTTCTTTATACCTAAAAGAACTATTACATAATATCAAAGTACCACCCCCTAATGAGGACCTGTTATATGGAACCTAAGCTCGGTTCCTATAAACAAAAACGAATTGTTTTGCTTACCAATGGTAGCATTTTTCGTTGCCAAACTGGGCATATACGGGGTGGAATTTTCGAATAGTACCTGGAGGGAAAGTACTCTAAATACTAAAGACAGCAAATTTTACTCAAAGGAAACATTCCTTTATTTTTAAAAAGAAACAAAACTGCATTTAGAGATTTTTTTAAATACGTACTTTTATGGCAGCAATCGATAGGGTCAATCATAAGAACCAAATCTCTCTAGCAAACACGGTAAATTAAATGAAACAAAAACCATGAAATCTAAACTTATTTTATTCGAACGAGAAAAACGGGAGGGTTTGCTACTATAGGTTTTTGCTTCATAATTGGTATCTACAAGAGTATTAATTCAATCAATAACGTTCCGTAAATTATAGGAATCGGCCATTAGTAATTGGGGACCGTGCGCAAAATACGCGCATTGACGTGGAGTTGCGGAAACCAGCCCGTATTACCTTATTATTAGTAATTGGGGAACAAAAAAGGGTATTTTATAACCAACATTGAAATTCTATCTTTGGGCACAACTTTATTAATATGTTTTCTATTATTAAGGTATATACCTAAATATACCTACAATGCTATGTCATCTAGCATTCAAGGTTAGTGAACATACATTTTTCGGATTGTAATCTAATGTATACGATAAACCTACATAATGATATGAATATTTACTTTTTAAAGTACAGACGCCATCACATCAAGTTACCCGAAACTGTCAAATTTTCCCAATCAAGTTTGAACCTTACGCATTAGCAATAAAGTTGAAAATCTATTTAAGAAATTTGACAGATTGTAGTAGCTTGATGTGCTGGCGTCCTAGATAGAATATTATATTACTAAAATTTTATTGGTATTTTGACGTGTAGACGTGTTTTTAAACCTCATCATCTGCCTAGCCTTTTACAACTATTTTTGGGATCGGCTTCCATTCTAACCGGATTTTTAAACCCAAGTGTTTAAAGCCTATTTTCAAAAATAAATAATTTATCCGGACACTTTTAACTTCCCGCAACAAGAACATCTAACGCCGCCGCCGTTCAATCAGTTTTATGTGTCTTCAGGTGGCACGCAAGGGTCTTCTTTCGCCGAAACGACTTGTCGCAAATTCCGCATGTGTAAGGCCGCATATCGTAATGGACCACCATATGTCTCTTCAGGCATTCCTCGTTAAAAGTCTTGAAGCCACAAACTTCACACGTACAATTCTTCTCCTTCTCATGTACTCTAAGCTTGTGCTGAACATATTTATTATTTCTGGTAAAAATCTTCGAACAATATTCGCAGACTAACTGCGCGCTCTTACAGTCATGGACTAGGGCCATGTGACGTTTCTTTAAATATCTATTTCCGAGTATCATTGGGCAAAGTGGGCATTGGAGCTTGTCAGTCCGATGCACGTTGTCGACGTGATTCTTTAGAGCGTACTGCGTTCGGAATGTCTCATTGCAATGTTTACAGGATTGGATGCCATGTATAAGTTTAACATGGTTATGTACGTTATGTTTTTCCGAGAATCCTTGTCCGCAGATTTCGCAAAGAATCTGTTGGATATGATACTTGTACGTATGTTTAAGTAAAGGTCCAAAGAATCGGAAGTACTGTCCACATTCTACGCAGAACATTCCGTCGTCAGCTAAGTGGAAACAGTCAAAGGATTGAGAGGCTTCTTTGTGTATACTGAGGTCATGAGTTTCTGAAAGATGCTCCAAATATTCTTGGAAATCATCGAATTGACTTGCGCAGTTGGTGCACCAAAGATTTGAGATGTCAAGCTTTGCCCTGCCTCCCGTATACAGCGTTCTTACAATGACGTCCCGGGTATTGATGGCTCTATGTTCAAAATCCGTGTGTTCTCGAAGCTCTGCGCTTTCGACGAACACAGATTTGCAGTAGAAGCACATGTATTTGCTTCTATGCCATCTAAAAGGTATTATAGTTGAGTTGAGAATGATGGCAGTCAGTATTGTCGCGAGCTGTTCTTTTCGAATCTTTTCATTAAGTCTTGTTTCCAATGATTGTTCTGAAATGAGAGAATAATCCCGTTAGATGCCCTCTGTCACAGTTTCCCGGTGGAATAAAAAAAAGGTTTTATCAAGTGTTTGAGGACAATAACACTACATAAATTAAGTCGCAGGTCTCGGCCGGGTCGGGCCTCATTGGTCTAGTGATCACACGCGGTACTGCTGAACTTGCAGTCCTGGATTCAAACTCCCGGGTCGGGCACTGTTATTGGGATTTCCCGCCACTATTGTTGCGCCACATCTTTTTCCCAGCGAAAGCACTAGGAAGTGGTAAAGGGCGGGCATTTTGGGGGACTGTCTTATGTAATTTTGGCGTTCGAAAAGTGCTGATTCTCAGCGTAATTTAAATAAATGACTTTTGACTTAGATTTTCTTCCATTTGGGATTCTTCAGTAGCAGCTCAAAAATTGTTTTGTGGCCGATTGATAGCCATAGGCAGTGTTGCCAACCTAACCGAAGCATAAAGCAGCAGATCAGACTTAAAAAAACAGTAGAAAACAGTAAAATGGTAACTAGTCAAAAAAAAGGTCAAAGTCATTGTGTCACCCTATGTACAGTTTCTATTTTTATGTCTGTAATTTATTTGGTGTACCTACATAATAGTCTACTACTTTATTAGAATTGAAAATGAAACCCTTAATAGTATTGAAAACGCAAGTACATACCTAATGCTTATCATTTATTTATTATGTTAAAAATATGAATAATTGAAATTCTTAGAAATATTCTTACAAATAATTATTTATCGTTTTCAATTTCTTCAATGTCTTCGACATTTTCTGCCTCATTTTTTTTTAATCAAAATTATACTTAGGACTTTTATTGAATTTCTTCGTAGGCTTTTCAGTTGCATTAAATGTATAGCACACCTTTATTTCTGTTTTACTATGTAATGAATGTGCCTTTGATTGTCGTCGTGGACATTTTAATTCTTAGTTTAGTTTTCAAAATGTTTACTGCTGTTTTGTTAGACATAGATAAAAATTAATTTGGATACATACATGCATATCATGAAGTTAGGTAATTTAACTGGAGGTTTTATCGTTTTAGACGAAATCTCCAGTAAATATTATAATAATAAAAACAGTAGAAATTGGTACTGAAACAGAAAACAGGGATGTCATGGTAAAAACACTAAATCTACTGTTAAAACAGTAGGGTTGGCAACACTGGCCATAGGCTCGCCCGTCCCCTATTAAGTGTGACTTCAACATAACTTGGGCAATAAGGGTTTACTATAGAAACACCTGTCTAACCCTTCGGTGATTAGAGGCGTAATGTTATGTCATTTTAAGTAACGGGTCAACACAAAAAGAGCCGTTGTCTAGCTCCGGCTTTTAAATGGGCAGTTCATTTTTTATACTTATATAAAACAAAATAAAAACCAAAAGTGTTTCAGAATTCGTTTATTATCCACCAATCATAAAAAAAAACCTACTGAACATTTATTCTTATAGATTAATTAGAAAAAAAAAGAAAACAATCATAATAAAAATTAGTGTGTGTGCTTATAGCCACACGATTAAAATGAAAATTTGCGACTGAAGTCGAGTACACGCGATTCTGAGCCGAGTATACTAGATTCAGCGCTGAGTACACGCGATTCGAAGCCGAGTATACTAGATTCAGCGCAGAGTACACGCGATTCGGCGCAGAGTATTCTATATTCAGCGTAAAGTACACGCGATTCGGAGCAGAGTATACTAGATTCAGCGCCGAGTACACGCGATTCGAAGCCGAGTATACTAGATTCAGCGCAGAGTACACGCGATTCGGCGCAGAGTATTCTATATTCAGCGTAAAGTACACGCGATTCGGAGCAGAGTATACTAGATTCAGCGCCGAGTACACGTGATTCGGAGACGAGTAGGCTAGATTCAGCGCAGAGTACACGCGATTCGGAGCAGAGTATACTAGATTCAGCGCCGAGTACACGCTATTCGGAGATGAGTATACTAGATTCAGCGCAAAGTACACGCGATGAGTATACGAGATTTAGCGCCGAGTATACCCGATTCAGTGTCACCGACCCGAGCGTGACGGTTCAGTTTCAATCAGTGTTCAGAAAGAGCGCCAAGTGCGCCTACTAAACAAGTCGCACCTTTAGATTTATAGAGAACTAATTCGAAATTTGAAGATTTCAACTTTGACTTATAAAATTACCTTGCACGACCATCTTTACTCTGACATATCTGACAAGACTGACATATTAAGTCTCGGTTTTATTAACATTCGATGAAGATGGTCGTGCAAGATAATTTTATGAGTCAAAGTTGAAATTTAAATCTTCAAATTTCGAATTAGGTCTCAGTAATTCTAAAGATGCGAAGTGTTCACTTCAATAAGTAATCACCTACCTACTTGGTAAGACCAAAATAGGCTCGCCCCCAATTAAGTACAGACGCCAGCACATAAAGCTACCCGAAACTGTCAAATTTTCCCAATCAACTTTGAACCTTCTGCTTTAGCGATAAAGTTGAAAATCTATTAAAGAAATTTGACAGATTGTAGTAGCTTGATGTGCTGGCGTCTAGCGTTTAGGTACTTTACACATCTCATTGGAGACTTTACATATCTGTTAAGAGGTAGACCCTCATAGGGAACACAGGTGTAGACACCTAATGTTATGTTACGAAAAAAAAAAAAACTTAAAACCTAAAGATGCTCATGATTTAGCACGCGTAGTACGAAACGTACCATATCCATCCGTCGACGGAAGAACAGACAAAATTACAGATAGAATAGACAAAATGATACGAAAACCGTAAATTTTTAGTTACCTACATAACAAAAAAAACCGGCCAAGTGCGAGTCGGACTCGCGAACCGAGGGTACCGTACTTTGAAGGTATTTTACTACAAATTTAAGGTTTTCGGATTTTTACCTTTACTTGTGCTACATGACATTGCTTCTTGCCAAATTTCATGATTCTAGGTCAGCGGGAAGTACCCTATAGGTTTTGATTCTGATTATTTTAAGTCACGCTTTTCTGTGACTTAAGCGGTCCATTTCTACACAGAAAAGCGTGACATAAATGCGGGTTTAGGTCACACAGTGCTATAAAATTCTTCTTGCATTTGATAGCCTAAATCTTGAGGAAGCCTAGCTAACATCACGCTACGACCCGTAAGAGCCGAGCGAAAATGAAAAAGACAGAAAGATCAGTATGCGAAAACGAAGTAATAGCGCGGTCGGTCGATTCGGTGCGACGACGGGGTGGGTCGGGGGAAGCTAAAACTGCAATATGATCCCAAAACTCATCACCATCTGCCTAGCCTTTTCCCAACTATGTTGGGGTCGGCTTCCAGTCTAACCGGATGCAGCTGAATACCAGTATTTTACATGGAGCGACTGCCTATCTGACCTCCACAACCCAATTACTAGGTAATACGATACCCCTTGGTAAGACTGGCTGTCAGACTTTCGGGCTTCTGACGACCCGTAACGACTGTCAAAGATCCACGAATGACATCTGGGACCAACGGCTTAACGTGCTTTCCGAGGCACGTAGAGGTCTTGATAAGTAAAGATGGTCACCCATCCACGGACCAACCGCGGCAAGCGTAGCTTAACCTGATCAATCGACCCGTGCGACTTGTTACTTAGCCACAAGCCTCTCAATGTGATCCCAAAACTATACAGTTAAAATATCGTACTGGTGAACACCGTGTGTAAGTACGTAGTCTTACTGGTCTGCTCCAACGACCGACGTCTCTTCGGTAGACACAGTCTCCTCCTTAACCTGTTGTTTGCGATGCAATTTCATATGCCAGCGCAAACTAGTATGCTGCACGAACGCTTTCCCACACTCCTTACACACACACCGTTTATCATTCGTATGTATCCTCTCATGAACGACTAGAGCCTTCTTCCTTCTAAATGTTTTGGTGCAGTAACCGCATGTAAAAGCACTGCTCTTGTCATGTTTAACTTGATGCGACTCAAGCAAATGATTATCAAAGAATGATAAATGATAAATGATTGATAAATGATTTTTATTTCTGTAAGTAGGTTTGTACAAACACTTTTACACGTCAATCATATTTTTTTTTTAAACTAGATGAGGTCGGCGTTTCCTAACCGACTATTCTGAGAAGAAAGGCCGAAACAAACTCAGAAGTCACAGTCTCTTTTAAAGTCCAGACAAAATCTTGGTCAGATCGTGTGAAGACCATGTAGATTGGTGTCTGAAATGGTCTTTTGAGGAAAGAACCACACAGATTGAGCGGACCTGTCCAATCAGTGCACGCATTTGTCAAAAATCGTGCAGCTCAACTCAGAACTTGAGGAGCTCAACGATTCGACGAACAATACCAAAGACAGGACATTTGGGTAGGCCGCATAAACTACTCAAACTGCCAGATCATCAGAATCTTTGGCCACACACTTCACAAGTAACATTTTTCTCTTTGAAATGTTCTCGTCGAATATGCTTTGATAACATATCTTTCTGTAGAAACATTCTTGAGCACATATCACATTTATATTGTGATGTCCAAAAATCATGAGCTTTGACTAAATGAGTGCTTTTTTGATACGCACTGCCGAGTATTTTGGAGCAAACGGGACATTTCCTGTTTTCTATTTCATGCATTCGTTTTATATGACGCCTTTTGTTGTTATTCGAGCTGAGTTTTTTGCCGCATACGTTACAGTCGAATTGGGTCGTCTTGTGTTTTTTTTCTTCTATATGCCTAAGAAGACTGTATTTAGTGCAAAAGGAAATGTTACAAGTCTCACAAGGGAATTTTCCCTCCGAATGGGCCCCTTGAGTGTGTTTGAGAAGCGAGGAAAGATACAAAAACTCATCTTTGCAAATGTAGCAACTGACTGCGTCATCGGACAATTTGAAGTTTAGAATGTGAGTTAAATCGTTATCTACTTTCAATTTGTGCTTTTGAAGATGAGCGAGGAAAGTGTCAGTATCCTCAAAGCTGTCGTAACAAATTTTGCATTGCAGCTCTGAGATATCCAATTTTAAAATGGACGTTGTGATATTTTTCTCGACAATTTCTTTTAGGTCTTGGTTCGCGTGGATCTTTTGCGTGTGTTTCCTCAGTTGAGATGGCAAGCAAAAGTTCTTTGGGCAGTAGAAGCACTTGTATTCGGTGTTGTTCATTCTAAACGGCTTGTGTTCGGTCTTGTTAATTCTAAAAGGTACCGCCGTAGATGTTTCTAGAATGCCTACAAAGAGTTTGCAGGTCCTTTGGGTGTCCTCATCTAGGCAGGGCTTGCTGTTTTCGTTTTCCTTCGCGGCTGAAAACGAGAAATATTCTATTGTAGATACTCGTAATGGTCTGATCTCCGCACACAGCCAGCTCTGACAGCCAGTGCTTACCTAAGTAAGCACTGGCTCTAACGATGATGCATTTTGAAGAAAATTTTATTTTAAGGTACCTTATGGATATGGATTCGTCGCGCGACGTCAAGCTAAAGGACTTGTCGCAAATCCCTATACAGTAAAACCCCGCTTAAAGCCCCACAGGCGCGTTATTATCAGTTGATAATATCGTTATTGTGACATCTGTTTATAGTACATTATGTATTAGGACGGCCGTGAAGTTCCAAACTGCTGCGATAATAACGACGCAATAGAAGTAGGACGCTTGCGTTCCTCCGTCAGCCTAAATTACAATATGAGTTCTTGGAACATTTTGTATTAAGACGCATACGATGTTACACACACTTGAGTTAATACGTAGTAACGTGTAGTGCGGGCGGGGGCCTGTAGGTTACACGCGCACGTTGGAAATATCGGACGATAAAAGCGCAGCTCGGCAAGGAATCGGGACGCATTACCGCAATAACTCTTCCGATAATAACGCGCCTGTGGGGCCTTTACGCGAGGGATGCGCTCCGGACAAAACCGCATTAGGCGAAATTTGCGTATAACAGAATATGATGAAATAACAAACAACATATATAATTAAAGTGCTTTTTATTGCAAAAATGATACAGAATCAGCCTAATAATTGTTACAGAAAAGTTTTTACTTAGATATTAATCCTTAGAATTATATGAGAAATAATTTATCGAATGTTTTTTAAGCAGTATTTTGTTTGCGTTCTTGCAAGTCTTTCGTAGCAAACAACACAGTTTTGTATAGCTTGTCGAACACTTATAATGTGATTAATTTATCATAGTCAGAATATTCTTTTTTCTCCTAAGATACAGGATCTTCCTAGTTTAGGAGTCAGGGCTCTAATTCTGTGTTGACTGTACCTGTCTCTTGTATGTACACTATTCCTGTTTTTCATTTCTCTGTCTCCTAGTGACTACTATGTGTATTATATTAAGTGTCAAACTTGTATTGTGCTAATAAAACTTATTATTATCTCCTTTATTCATTTAAATTCTTATAAATTATATTTTTAAATATTAGTATAAAGAAATATAAAAACATTTAAAAATATAAAAAATAGTAGCCCACCGGTATCGGGAAAAGGGTCCAATTATTATTATTATTATGATGATTCTAAAGGGATTTGAAGATCCATGGCATACCCCTACTGTCGCATCAGTTTTTTTTTTTTTCAAAATGGCTGCCACGCATGGCTGCTATACAGGGTTATTGAAAAAACACAACACAACAACCTCTTAAGAGGTCATTGTACTCATCATTATGAACAACTTTTACTATGGGACCAAACCTGAAATCGCGAAACAAAAATCAGCTGTTGAACATTTTGACGAGTTATACGAACATAAATGTAGGGAACAGGTGTTTTTTTCGCGATTTCTGGTTTGGTTTGGTTTCAGGTTCAACTTCTTTCTAAAGTTGTGTTTTTAATAAAAACAACCACCAACAACGAAGTGATAAATAAGGTATAAATAATGGTAATTCTTATGAGAATAAAATGATCTTAAACCGCATAAATAAGTTAGAATAGGTGTAAAAGTGATAGTGAGAATAGGATAGTTTAGACCCTATCTGCGCTCCGGGCGCAAGTAGCATGGGATTTACAGGCACTTTTGAATTGTCAAGAAGTCGGTCAGTCAGAAAATATGAAGCTAGTTGCCCATTCCAAAGCGTAGGTACCTATGGAGAAGAACGGGCACGAAACTCGATGGACACTCTTTTAAATTATATTTTTACAAAAATATTAGTTACATCATTAATGTTGCATTTATAATTATATGTGAGAACGATGTTAAAAAGACGTACGCGTTAAAAGCGTCCAGAGTACAGCAAATAGTAAAAAAAAACAATCCAAAAATAAAATAATTAAAAATAAGCCGAGGCAGCTAAGTGATGACCAGAACCCAACTGACGGCGCCCGTTCACAAACATGACGCATGGATCAGCACCATTCAGCTCAACCATTCTGAAGGGAGCTAAATGATCCAACACACACGCCACCGTCAGCGAGACCTTTTTGTTTGAGCATGATATGTCATGCTCACACAAATGTCTCCCTCAAGTCAATGAAAGACATATTACCCGGTAAATGGTACAGGCGCCGGTACATCAAGCTACCCGAAACTGTGAAATTTTCCCAATCAACTTTGAACCTTATGCTTTAGCGATAAAGTTGAAAAACTTTTTAAAAAATTTGACAGATTGTAGTAGCTTGATGTGCTGGCGTCTGTACATAGGGTAGGGTTTGCAAAGAGAAGAATCTGAAATTATTGTATGTGTTAGAAGTTTACATTAGTTACACTGTCGGTCAAGAGATGGCGCTGACATAAAACTGCAATATTCTACACCGCAGTGCACAGTGTTAAAATTCTCTGACGAATATAGGCCTCGCCGATGAAAAATTTAAAACATGATGGTACGGAACCCTCGGTACGCGACTCCGACTCGCTCTTGACCGGTTTTTTTTATATGTGCCAATCCCCACGCTCTTGGTCCAGGCTCTTCCAGGTTTTGCCCGCGATAGCAACAATGTCGTCTGTATCATTCGATATACAATACGTACAACGTAGCCGTAGGCACTAAGAACTTTCGCGCATGTTCTCTCACTCGCACTCGCCTCATGTCACCATTTGGTTCCTAAAAAATCTTACTGCGCAGCTTTCTGGGCAAAGTTCAGACCCGCCAAGTCACGTCGGTCGTATTGTACGCAGTTTAATTTATCGTCGTCTCTTCCTTGTATAAGTGTAATATACTTAAAGATAATTTAAAATAGTTTCGTTGCACGCTATAAGCCCTTACTTCGGGACAATTCGCCGCACATTCTTCTGCCTAACCGTCATATGTATATTATTACAATGTGCTTTCAAAGTCTTTTTCGTTTTAAAAGCCTTGTTGCACACATTGCAGTAAAAATTCTTTTCAGTGCTATGCTTCAGCATGTGTATCTGAAGTCTGCTCCCTTCAAAGCATTTCCAACCACAGACGTTGCATATAGCATTCTTTTCTTGCAAATGTGATTCTCTGAGATGTCTCATCATCGTACTTCTGAAGACAAAGGTCAACGGACATTGGAGGCATTTGATTGATTCCCTATTTTTATGCACCGTCATCATATGTAAGGACCGCTTATAATGTGATCCAAAAACTTCTGTACAATTGGAACACTTGTATTTTTTCCCATGCACTTTCTGCATGTGAGTTCGTACAATAGTTGGCGCCATTCTGTCGTCACACAATCTACATTTAACTGTTTTATAATCGTGTTTACTGTCTATATGTTCCTTTAACCGATGAGCAGACTGGAAATGACTGCCACATATATCACACAGAACATTCGACGAGCCTTTGTGGTACCTATCTGTGTGGCATAGAAGCCTACCAAAGGTTTGGTAGACACTATTGCATATAGCACAAGAAACATTAATATTATTGAGTTTAAAAGGATTCATGCATAAGCCTATATCTTTATTAAACTCTATATCATGTTTTATAATCAAATGATCAACTAATGAAAATAAATCGTTGATTTTTTCGGTACATAGTCTGCAAGAGATTCTTGAAACATCCACGTTCACAGCAGGATCTAAAAACGATTCCATTTTCTTTGCAATTTCTTCTGTTTTGTGAATTTCTTGGTGATCTTTTAGATCTTTGGGTTGTTGGAAGATTTCGTAGCAGTAGAAGCATCTGTATGAGGTTTTGAGCCACTTGAACGGCATAAGTGTGGACGTTTCAAGCACTCGAGCTACATTCCCTCTTAAAATATTTTGGGTCTCTAGTATACCATATGATTTAGTCGTTTTCCCTTTAGAATCATATTTTACTTTCTGCAAAGGCTTTGTTTCAGGGATATCTTCTTGCTTTATTTCTGTTTTTGTAGTTTCCTCAGTGCTTGCAATGCCTGGAAGAAGAAAATTTCTTCATAGAGTTGTAAGGCTGAATTTCTCACATAGCTCTTTTTATTTTATGTTTGTTGCGAAACACTTGGGTTTTCCGATGTTATTCGGTATTTATGTTAGTTTTAAATAGCTCGACGATGTTGACGATTTTATGCATTAAATATGCATGTAAATAAGCAGTGAATCTATCTATAAATATATATAAATAAAACAAAGTCAGGTTAGTTACACCATTAATAACTCAAGAACGGCTGGACCGATTTTTATGATCTTTAATTTGTCAGATTTGTCTCCGCCCCGAATAGCAGTTTAACTATTAAAACATCGAAACAAAAAGGTAATTTTCTCATTACATTTTGTATGGAACGGCTTTTTGATGATATCTCGAAAACAGATTGACTGATTTCGATGACGGTACAGTCAACAGCAAAAGTAGATGATCAAAATCAGATATACAATACTAATGAACGGAGTTCGCGTCAGAACTGTGTGGCGTTGGATTACTACTACTTAGAATACTTGCTACGTAGAATACTTTTGAATCACTTCGACGCCACACAGTTCTGACGGGAACTCCGTTCTTTAGTATTGAATTTCTGATTTTGATCATCTACATTTGCTGTTGACTGTACCTACGAAGTTCGCCGGGTCAGCTAGTGTGAAATAAAATACAATATTAAGATGAAAATCGTGTATAATTTTGTGTCACTTATTACGATATAATATATTCAGGATACACATCAAATAAACTATATATATTTAAGTGTATCTGTACTTATTATTAATTAATATTTTTTTTTTTTTCACTTTAAGACTCAAACATCAGTGTAGCTCTGGCTCTTGTACAGACGCCAGCACATCAAGTTACTACAATCTGTCAGATTTCTTTAATAGATTTTCGACTTTATTGCTAAAGCATACGGTTTAAGGTTGATTGGGAAAATCTGACAGTTTCGGGTAGGTTGACCTGCTGGCGTCTGTACTAGGAGGTCCTGTATCACAAGAGCCAATAAAATATGCTTATGACGGTTGGCGTTTTAAAGCAACCCACATAATGTCCATTGCTATGAGATTCTTGAGAAAGTAGCCTATAAACCTTTGTGCTCAACACATGAATTAAACATCTACGTTTTGTCTTATCTTCTACAAATACACATAGTGTTAAATAAATCATTTTATTCTTTTATGCTTACAAGCACGACCAATATTGCATTGTTACTTGTACATAGTTATTGCACTTATTAAAGTCACATTATTTATTAAAAATTACAATATAAATGATCTACCATACTTAACATTATTAAGTTACGTACATCAGTTTACAAGAATTAAATCAGACAGATCACTGAGGAGAGAGTTTATTTGAATAAATGTTCCATTTTTGTTTTTTTTATATCACACGGCACAAACAGTGCCGTCTTGTTTTGTCTCGTTTGCACGGCAACAGCACTGCCGTAGAAATGAATATCTCCTCGTTTTTTCGTTCAAGAAAAAGAAGACGTAGGAGATGAGTCGAAAGGACCGGATGTTCAATCCGTCTTCTGACGTTTAAATTTTCTTACATTCCAAGTGCGAATGAAAGGTGCTGAGAGTGAAATCCTAGCAATATCTGACAGGTCATGAATTTTTTTCAATCGATTTTTTAATTTAATTTAAATTCAAATTCGGAAAATTACTAAGTAACTGAGAAAGTAGAAGCACTGCCAACACTTCAAAAATATTGAGATCTATAACTTTTTTTTTCGCAGGAATATCCTCATGGATACTCCAACTAAAACCCCACTGTTTCTTCCAATACCATGACTCGAGGGCCTGGGAGATACTGCCACATTCGCCGCACCCCCGACTGAGATCCATAACCCTAACCACTATTCCTTAAAGTCTACGAATACAGGCGTGAAATAATTTAAACTTGTCCAATATAAGGATTATCATATTGCATGATAGAAGGATGCGGATTTTTGTGCATTCTCGAGAAATGAGCTTTCATTATCTTCTTAGTAGTAAATGCCTTGTCACAGGCCTCGCATTTGAAATTCTTTTCCCCACTATGCTTATACATGTGGTTTTTCAATCGATTACTGTTGAAGGCCTTCCAGCCACACACTCCACAAATATGGTTACGGAATTTAAGATGGGAATCGCGCAAATGTGTCATCATCATGCTTCTAAAGACAAAGGTCTTTGGACAATGAGGACATTTGATTTCTTGCCTATTCTTATGCTCGGCTGCCATATGTCTCGACCTCTTATAGTGGCTTTGAAAAACCTCAGAGCAATCCGCACACTTATATTTTTTTTCCATATCGTGGCTATTTTTCTGATGGGTCTTCAGTTTAGATTTCGAGTCAAATTTTTCACCGCATTCAGTGCAAAGGAATAGTGCGTTTTCATGGACAGATTTCACGTGAAGACGAAGTAAGTTCGCATCTTTGAAATGTTGGCCGCAGACGTCGCAAAGTATAGCTGACGTTCCTTTGTGGTCTTTATTTGTATGATGGAGTAAAGGCCCAAATGTGTAGAAATTAACACCACAAGCGAGACAGCTTACATTAAAATTATCAAGCTTAAAAGCGACCATACATATCCCTACATCTTTGTTATACTCCACTCCGTGAATCGCGATTAAATGGTCGATTAAATCGTATAGATCAGTAATATTATCCGGACAAAGACTACACGACAGATTGGATACGTCGATATAGACAACGGGCTCCCAATAATTTTTCATAGCTTGCGCTTTGATCGCAGTCCCCGTATGTACTTGCTGATGACTTTTCAACTCGGAGGCCTCCTGGAAAATTTCGTAGCAATAGAAACACCTGTATGAACTCTTGAGCCAACGGAATGGCATGACGGTAGATTTTATCAGGACCTGTAGCACATTATTTCTCATGATATTTCTTTTGTCTTTCGCTGTGAGGGTTGGTTTACTGGTAGACTGTGTTAAGCCAATACCGTACTCTTCGATATTGTTGATGACCTGCTTTTCAGTTGTATCCTGGCGACCTCTGAGTTCTCCTGCAAGGAAAACAGAGGGTTTTAGAGGTAGCCAGAATACAACATGCAGTTTTTATATTGAATTTTAATTTATACGAATCTTATCGTACTTTCTTGAAAGTTGTTAGGCATTTTCATCTGAGAATTAAAGCCGTTACTCAGAATTGTGGTTCTGGTTTTAAAGTGCAACAGAGGACCGAGACACACGTTTAGTTGTATAAGTAAGTATTTTGCCTTTATGCATAGCAGGCTGATACCAGTCGAGGTTGCGGCGAATGTACATGTATCTCTCGGGCCAGGACTTGTGATAGTAGAAGGAAAGTGGGGTTTTAATCGGTAGAAGTTCGACATAACCTTCCGTTCTCCCCAGACGGAGGGAATCCGTGAGGATTTCCCCAGGAAAAAAGAAAAAAAGGTAAGTTACCTATTTTGTAGAAAATTTAAGTAGTTCAGTTTTTCAAATAGGTAGTTATGAAGAGAAACAAAAGCCATAGATATATTATATTTATTGAATTTCAGTAATACTTATTTGAGTCGTAAAAGAACTTATTATCCATTATATATAACAAAGCATTGTTTTTCAAATATCCGTCGTAACGTTGGTGTTTTTTTATCGAATTAATGAATGACCACGTATAATACGTTTCGTTTTCAGGCAAACATAAACATTTAATTCTCTAGTGCATTTGCCTCAACACCTCTCCTGCCCTTGTCCAAAGTTATTTGTGGTTGGAAGCATGACTGCTTCTACCATACAACTCTATCATCTGTCGTTTGATCATCTCAGTGTTATTTTTTTTTTAGCCACACCCTCTTTCACCCAAGCTATCCGCTTTGGCTTCATATTATTTTTATTGTATGCTATCCCTCCTGCGCAAAATATTATAGATAGATCCTATTAAAACTATGACAAATAATGACTACTCAAGGTAGGTATTCAAATCCTTAGCTTTTTTCAAAAGTATTCAGTTAAAAACAAAGTAAAAAATCTCACAAGTAAAAAATCTCACCGTGAAAACTTAGGGCAAGTGAGCTGTCAATAGTGTCAATTCCTTTGTGGCGGCATCTACATCGCCACATGCGAACTACGCATGATGTCACGAAAGCCCTGCCACGCGCAAGCAGAGTTTACCGCGCGAGTAGTATATATGTAACGTCCCGACACCAACAACAGCCTCCTAGATTGGCACGCGAGATGCCATACGCAAAAAAAAAATTGTCCTCCAGAGACGACACCCGTCTGGTCGGAGGTTCCACCCTTTTCTATGGAGGATGAGTGAACTTTACACCCTGTTCCTCAACCTCTATACCTTAGCTTGTAATAGCTCAAATAAGTTATTACGGCGATATCTTCACAGAATCGACCGGCTGACACCCTTGCATGGACCTAATGACCTCTCAACCAAAGAATAAACATTAACAGCTATTCAACTGTCTTTTACAGTTATTGCACACGTCCCACTTAAGGCTTGTATTCATGCCAACGACCTTGTGCATTTGGGCGGAGCTAACTACCCCTCTCCGCGCCACTCCGCCACCCGCATGCAACGCGACGCACGTGGACGTGCGTCGCGTTGCCTAGCAACACGAGGCGCCCCGCACTGAATTCGTGGACGAGTGCGGGGATGATATAGACACGGACTTTAAACGATCGCATTTTTAATTTATTATATTAAAAAATATACATGTTTTATAAAGTAACAAAACCAAATCATTTTCGTTTGTATTGCAAAGCAGTAGATATTTTTTTTTATATTCTTGTGATAAAAAATGAAGGAGTAAAATGGTTTCATCTCAACGATTTGGAGGTGATTTGGTGGTTTTTTTTCTTAATAGGTGATATCGATAGAAAAATTATGGCTAAACCAAATTACGATTCATATCATGTAGATTACCAACTATTTTTTCAGATGTTATTTCTCTGTAAGTTCCGGAGAAAAGCTGCTTCATCTGCACGCTGTTTTTAAGCTTTTTTTCGAAAGAGTAGCCTTAAGGCTGCTTGCACCACAAATCTCTAAATGCGTCATCTCCTAACGATGTTTTAAATACGTTTAGCAGAAAACGTATTTATTTGTGGTGCAAACGGGCCTAAAGCTCAAGTTCCTAGAAGAGCACAAGCCGCCACATAACGGCCGCAGTTGCGGCTGTCATGAAAACGGTGTCGGAGTGTCTTGAAAATAATGGCTGCGGGGTATGAACCCCGCTGCCATTACACCGTAAAGTCATTCCGGTGTCAAAAATCGCTGTCCAGGAAAACACACCAACTTATTTTCATAAATAACGTTTCAGTGACACCATTCACCGGGAAATTGCAGACGCTATATGGCGGCCAGCGCTTTTCTAGATAATCGTAGCTTAAGACCCTAAACTATTTGCATTACGCCTCTTAATACAATTGTGTCAAGCTCCAAGCAATAGTAACAAATTCTAATGTTTAAGACTCTTCAAAATAATGAAACTCAGCTGTATGAACGTTCAAGGTCTCCAAATCGGTAAAACCTCTTCGACAGATTCGGCAGACACGTCCAGATATCCCAGAATGGACCTTCATATGAGCTCTCAAGTTACTAGATCTACGAAAAGACCTCTCGCAAATACTGCAAGCGTAGTCCCTATCCCCGAAATGTTTTTTCTTATGTAAAGTAATCAACCATTTAATTCCGGTCTTATAACTGCATAAATCACACTCAAATTTGGAGTGCGAATGTTGAGATTGGACGTGAAGCAACATAGCTCCTTTAGTCGTGCAAATTTTTGCACAATGTTCGCATTTGATCCTGTACTTTTCCACATTGTGCATCTTGCCTAAATGCACTTTTAATTGGTACTGGCTGTCGAACGTCGCACTGCAAAGGTTGCATTCGTGCGTTTTAGCTTGCCCGTGCATTCTTTCCTTGTGTTTCTCCATTCTATGGGAGGTGTTGAACATTTTTCCACAAGCCGTGCATTTGTATCCTACATGACTGTTGCTTATGTGTCTTTTGAGGCGAATCTTGCTGATGAAGCTTAGACCACATATTTGGCAGATGAACGAATGGTTCACATGATCCTTGTGCATATGACCCACCATGCAGGTGAAGTTGTCGTACTGATTCTCGCAGAGAACGCATTGCATAACATCCTTGTTTAAAACAAACGGTAACGCACAGACACCTAAAGATCTATCATAATCCTCATCATGAGTGAGAATCATATGAGTAATCAGGTCTTCTAAATCTTTCAATGGCTCTTCAATACACATCTTACAGCTTATGCTCGCCACATCAATTTTGACTGGTATATCTTTGGAAATAATTCTCTTTGTAATGAAAGTGTTAAGGTCTATAGAATGTTTTTGGGTGTGTTCTTTCAGGGTCTCGCAGTCCCGCATAGGTTTTGAGCAGTAGAAACATCGGAATCCCTTGGTGTGCCAGTTAAAAGGGACCACGTTACCGTATTGAAGGATTTGGAGTACATTTCTTCGTTTTTTATTGAGTTGTTCGATGTACGTTTCTTGGGTGTTCCGACGTCCTGGAAAGAGAGGCCAAGATTTACGCTTCCTTTTTGCGTTTGCATTTTTGGTAGTCATATAGTGTAAATGGTGGGTGAATATGGGTTTCATAACATATTAAAAATGTAGTATTCGGGATAAAATATTCGTTAATCTGTAGAGTTTTTGACGGTTATAGTGGTGAACTAAGCTTTAAAGACTAACCCATGTGGGTTGAGAGGGCCTCGCTGCATTGCCAAAAATTTTCCTACAAAATGTTCGTACTGTTTGTACGAACCATCGCACACCACACTACAGGCGGGCCGCACCGCGCTTTTTATATTAAAACTAGCAACCCGCCCCTGCTTCGCACGGTTTTAACGGCTTGACAAAACATCGAGATTTCTTCATCATATGTAAGTTTAATAGCAACGTAATATACGCGTAAACCTTTCGGAATAAATTCTCTAAATGATGATGAAAACCGCACCAAACTCCGTGAGTTATTCTGATTATTCACCCCAAAAAAATCCACGATAAGGTAGGGTACGCGTAAACCGTCCGAGAATCCACCCTAGGCCTAATTGGATTCTCGGACATGCGTTTCCGCGTATCCACCCTAGGGTGGATTTTGTGTTGTAGATAAACGGAATAACCGAAATCCGTTGCATAGTTTAGAAGAACAAAGCGATCACACAGACAGACACGAAAAGAGACTTATAATTAGGAGCCGTCTCCACGGGCGAGAGAATCGCGGCTATAGTCTTGCCGGGCCATCAAATTTTCGCCGCGATTATCGCCGTGTAGAGCCACGGTGTATAGAAATACGTGGCACGACGATAATATCGCCGCGATTCTCTCCCTCGTGGAGACTGTAATGTTACGATTCAATATTGTAAATAAATAAAGCTAAACTAATTTCAGCTGAACCCGCCTTCGTTTTAGATTTATGTATAGCAGTGTTCATAAGATCAGAAAATTTACATTCCATCGCCACTTAATCGGTTATCTACTTTAGTGAAATGTATTTTATGTTGATTTTTGAATGACCCTGCATTCTTTTGTAACAAAATTTCATTGCAACCAAAAACTTATTAGGACCTCCTAATAAGTTTTTGGTTGCAATGAAATTTGAACTTTGTTAAGTTATGGTAAAAACAACATCAGAATTTATAAACGTTTATTTATAAATATGTACTAATACGTAATATTTACAAGTAAAGTAAAACATAATTACTTATACAATAGTGCTAAAAGTTATTTAATTATGGTTTAAGACTAAAAAACACCTATTGGAGATAAAAATATTACATATTAGAATTGCGTAGGTAATATTTTTTTATCGTGGCAACATTCTAGTATAGTGTATTTTTATCCCACGAAGCGACACGCTTTTCTTGTGGTTATCAAGTGTACCGTAGACAGAGTAAACTATAGACTGCTGCATATCTTCTTTTTCATTCGCACAAGAAAAAAAGAAAAATATATTAACGTCACTAGCAAAGAAAAGAGACAGAGTAAGAATATGTCTGTCCCTTACTGCGTGTCGGCTAAGCACATCAATGTGCACAACAAGTTTGACATTTATGAATGAAATAATAAAAACTACACCGCGATTAAACGGAAAATAAGATCTTTTTCGTGCATAATTCAATAATAGTACATTTGCGCTAAATGGTAAGGTGCAGTGTAATAAGCTGTAAAAATGATAGTATGACGAAGATTGCCGAAATTTTTTGTCCCTTTCGGTGACACGGATACCATGAGTCTATAGATTACTCTGTCTACGAAGTGTACAAACACGCTGTGTGTGCATGTTAGCGCAGGAGCTCTCGGTACCGTCCGAGACAATGGCGAAGTCGGAAGCGTGTGTGCGTGTGTGTCATAAGCTAACGCTACTCGTCTTCACGCACACATTCACAGCGTGTTTGAACACCTGGTTAACACAAGTAAAGCGCGCATCGCTTCGTGATATAAATATACTGTAGCTGTCAAATGCCAGTGTTGCAACATTAAAATATTATTATTTACATTACAATTTGTCTCAATAGTAGTGACTTTAGTTAAAACTAATATTATAAGATTATTCATGTTCAAGTGGAGATACTATTTTAAGCTTTCGGAAAACGTTTTACATGAAAGTATGAAAAGCTAACTATTCGCAGATGATGATGATGGGCCCCCAGCCCGAGAGGGCTATGAGCACAGGAGGATCCTAACCATAAGTATTGAAATGTAAACGTTTTTCGACCACTACAACACTAATTATTTAAATGACATTTATTTATTATTATTATTACTCTTCCTCATAGTAATTAAGTGGCATGTATTTTATTGTAGTTTTTTTTTTTTTTTTGTATTTTTAAGGTTTTAAAATAATTTTTAAATTTCGACACAATGTAAAAATTGTTATGAAATAAATAAATAAATAAAGAAGTAGTCAGGTATTAAATTTTGTAGGGGAAATTATGGAATCTACGCGACCGGAGTCGCGGGCGAAGTGACAGTAAAAAAAAAACTATAACGTTGGTTGAGATTCTATACATTGAGGGCGGGCCCTATCCCTATTTCTTTCTTTTCTTTCCTAAGTCTTTGACGGTTGGCTTAAATCAGATTTACCCAGGGCGATTCAATTGGCATACCTTAAGTTGAAGTAACAATAAAAGATGCACCATCTAAACAGTGTTTAGACGATGCAAATCATTTGTTGCTTCAATTTAATTTTAAGGCAAGACACGTATTAAATGGAGCTTTAGTTCTAACATCTTCGAGATTCGGACCAGCGTCAATTTTCCATTCCACTAATGGGAATTTCATATGATCCGTTCTTCTAAGCGTGTCGAAAGCAAAAATAGCACGAAAAAAATAAATAGGTATCGTTTTTTAAATTTGTCCAAAATTTAGCAACGCGAGTACCGTTTGCTGACGCAGCCGGTCCTCATGTGTGCAGGTGACAGGGCATGCGGTGCAAGATGAGAGGTGAGCCATTAAAAACGTCAAGAGAAAGTCGTTAGAGGTTTCTACAAATTACATTATGGAGTATAGTATATTTTACACAGAAACACTCTATCATTTTAGCTTTAAATCTAAAGATCTACTTTTAAGTTTACTTGCGACAATTAACATCACAAAAAGTTTAAAGGTACTCTGCCTCACTGTCCTATTCACTAAATAAGTCACTTTTACTGTCCAGCCTCCTTTACATAAGCCACTTTAAATATACAATCAGATTACCGACTTTTATACCACTGAACAAAGCGCAATTTACATTGACGACCTTTTATGACTTTCAGTTTTTGTCAATCGAAAATGAACTCAGTCCCGTGTCGTTAAAGTTGACTTTCATGTTTCTGACTCTGTTTGAAGATTAATTGTGGATTCACTCCACAATATAGTAATATCATTGAATATATTGTCCTGCTACTTCTCCTTCTAACTCCTCCTGAATGATTTCCATTTGGACCATATCGCTTTCATCAATTTCGTCAACTATTGGAGCTAGATCAAACCGACTATGTCTGTTACGGATATGCATACGCAAATTTGTTTGGTGCGCAAATGCCTTATTGCAAACCACGCATACATAATCCTTCTCTTTCGTATGTAGTACGGCATGGGAGTTCAAGTTACTTCGCTTGGAGAATTTTTTCCCGCAAACAGAGCATACGAATTTCTTTTCACCATTGTGTTTGACCATGTGGAGTTTAACATCGTAAGGACCGAAGAACTTGTCCCCGCAGACTTCGCATTCTACATTCTTCTCTCTTAGATGCACTCTCCTCATATGACGTGACATTATAGATTCCTGTGGATACACTTTTGGACAAAATGGACACTTAATTTTGAGTTCTTCAACCTCATGAACGTTCGCCAGATGAAGTTTCTTTAAGTATGGACTTTTGAAAGTTTCCGGACAATGCGGGCAAGTCGATAAGTTGACTAAATGAACGTTCTTTTCGTGTAAAATCTTTTTGGATAGAGTAGCAAGACTGATACCACAGTATTCGCAAGTGTAGCCACCCTCTCTATGATAGTACCTATAGTGCATTTTCAAATGGTTTTCTCCTTGGAAACTGGTGCCACAAACATCGCATATGTAATGGTGGGAAAGATGGTGTTTGTTCGCGTGGCGGAGCAGATATTCGAAGAAGACAAATTTCATGTTGCAAGTCGGGCATGTCGGTTGATCCTTGTCTAATTTGAAGGGTAGGAGACAATTTGGAACGCTTACATCATATTCTGCATCATGTGCGATGATCAAATGGTGGATCAGCTCTTCTAAGTTAGTCACTGCTTGAGGACAAAGCTTGCAACATATATTAGTAACATCAATTTTGACTGCAGCATCTTTATTTCTGTTATTTTTGGTTCTGTCGAACACAACGAGTTCTAGATTCGCGAATTGATGCGCTTCGGTCGTATGCTCTCGTAGTACGACTGGGTCTTTAGTAGTTTCGTTGCAATAAAAGCATTTATATTTCCCCTTATGCCACATGAAAGGTGTGACGTTGCTATACTGTAAAACATATTCGACATTCCGCCGTTTTATCAGTAGCTTACGGGCGACTTCCATTTTCTTATATTTGTCCTCCACAGTATTGAATTTTGACCCTGAAAAGAAATTCAGCTTTTACTTTTCTAGGTTTCTGTAATATTCGGCGGGTGGGGCGTCGATTTCTGCGCGGTTTTAGATAGAAGGATCCATTTGCTGAGAATAGTGGTCACAGATGCAGACAAAGCATTAAGAATATAGATAAGGTTATCGTCGTCAAAAAGTGGTATAAATTTGGGAACGCTATGCTGCGTTGTGCTCTGCGCACTTGGCGAATGAGAGCTGAAACGAAAAAAGTGAAACATTTTGATCGTTTCGAAGTGTTGTGTTTTCGTCTATACAAGGTGGTAGGGGCACCAAAATCATAATCAAAATATTTTATTTCACATAAACCTACATGGGCACCGAAACGTCAGAAGCTAGGGGCACGGTTCCAATTGATTAGAGTTTAGAGTTTTTTCGTGAACGTTTCGATCTAGCTCTTGGACTATACCATACTAATTGAACTCATTATATCTCCTAAACTAAGACCCGATTAAATCTGTGACTTGGCGACTGATTCCGACTAACCGACTAATTGGCGACAAAATATGGAAAAAACAGATCTCCGCTAGATGCCCTAGTTTTTGAGATATAAATGTGGCCCTGCTGGGGACTCTGTCCAGATCGGCCACCTATAAACCCTTATATCTTTTGAACCAGTGACCGACAAATTCTGATATTTGGCGACAGATTTCGACTAACTATCGACAAATTTTTTGTGTTATCAAAATTAAAATCCCTGATGGTGGCCCTGCCAGAGTCAGTGACACCAGATGTTATGGGCGTTTTGAGTAGTGCTATTATAACAAAGGGTAGCAGGTAAGTGATAAAAACGCCAAATAAAATACATAGAAGTATATTTTTAAATAAAAATGTCGCACACTTAATACATTCCGTTCGAGTATATCACAATATTCACAAGTCTAGTATTAGAGCCAGCGCAGACTTGGCTATCCGCAGTAAAGAGCGGTTTTTTCTGCCAAACAAATATCGACATTGGGTATCTTTAAAATAAAGTCGAAATCCTGTCCGCGTTGATGCAACTTTCTCAGACAAATTAATGTTTATATATTTTCGACTTTCTTTCAACTGACACAAGGCTGATAATTGTTTGCCAGTGAATAACAACATTTCACCTGGCTTCTTTGCCGGTTCTCAATTATCGTATAAACTATTACATATGTTTATTTAGTCGATTCGACTTCTCGACACCTATAATACCCAGTCGGTACCTACATTTTACCTTTTTCAAGTTTTTTTTTTAATTATCTCATGGCTTTACGTATTGATTATTATAAAATACACATAATGGTTATAAGATACAAGAAATAAAATAAATTGTTTTGAATAAATATTGATTTACATAAAATACCTACTATTTACTTTTTTATGAAACGTATAGTCGTGAATTTTACAGTACTTATTATTTACATTGCTTTAGAAATACAAACATAAATTAAATAGGCTGCTACATAAAGATTTTAAAATAGACTAAGGCGATGTACAGACGCCAGCACATCAAGCTACCCGAAACTGTCAAATTTTCCCAATCAACTTTGAACCTTATAGTTTAGCGATAAAGTTGAAAATAAATTAAAGAAATTTGACAGATTGTAGAAGCTTGGTGTGCTGGCGTCTGTACATAGATGTACGATTTACTATTATACGATTTTGGGGTACTCCGTTTATCCATCCCAAAAATCCACCCTAAGGTGGATACGCGGAAATGCATGTCCGAGAATCCAGCCTAGACCTAGTAGGATAAACGGAATTTATAGGTCTAAGATGGATTTTTTGGGGTGTATAAACGAAATAACCGACAAATTTTAGGGCATATAACACTGTTATTCAAAAAAAAATAGTATCTATGACCAAACACATTTTTTCATAATCTTATTATTTTTGGACTAATTTAATAATTATTTTAGGACCTGCCTTAATAAAAGAGTTATTCCGAGATCAGTTTTTAATAATACTTTTTTACATTCATACTAGCAATTATGTCGTATTTGTGTGAGATATACGGAGATAATTATAGTCAATAATTCTCTTTTATATTATTCCGATTATTTAATACACAAACTGGCGAATTGTGGGTGTACTATGTAGGTACACCTCTGGCTAACCCTTTGCGGAAATGCGTAATATTATGGCTGGAGAAATGTGTTTCTCAATAAGAAATTACAAGGAATTCAATTACTTGAGAACATTTTGGAACTTAAAATATTATGTTAATAGAATTCGGGCTGATTTTTCCAACGTCAGATAACTTTATCGGAGGAATAATTTTGAATTTTTGACAGTTCTTCCATACAAAAACTGTCAGACGTCAATTTCATTCTATGAATAAAAAATATTTGTCGATTGAAAAATCAGCTCTTATTAAATTAGTTCACAAAAAAGAACAGTTCACGTTCTCGTTTAGAAATAAATGGGAATGAAACTTCTCCGTCGTTCAGTGTAGTGAAAAGGCAAGCTAGGAAAGGATAAAATGGACTCGACCCCCAACAGACGAAACGGGAGCAAATCCGTTAAGAACAAAAAATCTTCATCGAAGCGTAAACCTGACGCCTCTTCAGAGAAACGAGAGGTTATGGACCAGCCATGGACTTCACGCCCTTGAAAAAGATAGGACGAAAATTGCGATTTCTTCATATAAACTCGATTTGTGGGTTTAAGTTTTCACCCGGAGATAAGTATCCTCTAACGCATACGTGCCGAGGACAAGAGTGTGCCGAGGACAAGAGCTGTTCCCATTCATGACACGCGATGTGGTATTAATATGGAAACCAAGGAACTAAGCACTTCCTCTCTCCTTAAACGTCATCATCATAATTTCTTTGCTCCTGTTTCATGTTTATTATTATATGTATATATTTATTTAGATTAGTATAATATACGTTATGTATGTTTTATTGTATTATGTAATAGGTACACCACAGACTACCTACAGTATTTGTCTGTCCTTCCCCTTTTTAATCCATCCAAAGGTTGTCTTTAAAAGATCGCTTTTAGCGATAAGACCGCCCATTGTGTCACCCTATGTACAGTTTCTATTTTTATGTCTGTAATTTATTTGGTGTACATAATAAAGAGTATTTCTATTCTATTCTATTCTTGTCTTCCTCGAACATATACAAAAAGCCAATCTTGCGAAAATTGTAGAGAAACAGCTCAAAAATGGCGAGGAAAGCAAGCTAAGAATATTCCAGCTCACGTTAATTGACCAGGATGTTCGAGTGAACCGAAGTGCGATTGATGCGCTCATCAGCACACACTTCGCTAACATTAGTAACGTAAGATTCAATGAGTGCACTGTCCATAAAATTATTTCTGACGTCACGGAACCTGGATCATCCGAAGTGAAAAAGAATGTCAAAAAGGATCCGCAGCCCATCCACTCTGAGACCACCAAACGATGCTACTGTCGACGACATACTCTCATTATGCAAAAAAAGCCCTTCTTGAAGTCCCGTATCTATTGACTGCAATTTTGTAGACTATGAACCACTTTATAAGAATCTGCGGCCACGCAACTTCATAAAGAAGTTGTACTAAGAATCTCTTCGCGAAGATCTGCCCTCAAAGGAATCTATTGCACGCGGAGCGTTCGGCAGCACCAAACCAACACAAAAACCAACAAAATAAAACGCAAATTCCAACGTTGGCACCAAAGTTATATTCAATAAAGGCACGCCTGAATCCCTATGCGTCCTCAAAATCAGAATCGACATAGCTGCATCCCTTGAATAGAACACCACCTTGAATTGAGCATAGACTAACAAAATAGTCTGAATGAAGGGGGATGCTCTACGTAGCCCGCGAAAATCAAAATTTTATTTCGTTTTTTGCAATTTGCATGTCAGTGTCAGGTTATATGTTGAACAAAATATGATTCGCGAGCGTAACAAGTATGTATTTAAAGAAATGTAATCATTAAAATGATTTTACAACCCTCTTAAGTTCATATAATCCTATCGATTGGTATTTCATGAAATAGTCATTCAATTTAATCATTTAAATTGTATACGCTAGCGAATCATATTTTAATAACCGTTCAACGTGACAACGACCTGCTTTAAAAAAATATAAGAAAATTAGAATTTCGCGGGCTACCTATCCCCTTTAACCATTTACAACTATCTCAGAAGATCACACTTAAATCTGCAACTGCACATGCCCATACTTTTTATGCATCTCCATATGCGAGCTCAAATTACTTCGTCTCAAAAAGGCTTTTCCACAAACAGTGCAACTAAATTTCCTATCCCCCTCATGCTTCACCATATGCATCCTCAAAAGATAATTATCGAAAAACTTTTCATTACAAATGGAACAAGGAATGTTTTTTTCCTTCAAATGTGTACGCCTAACATGGTCTTTCATGAAGGAGTTTCTAGTAAACATTTTTCCGCAATAACTGCACTTATGCCCCACATTGTGCATTTTTATTAAATGTTTTTGTTTATGGTACTGCGATTGGAACTGCTCGGGACATTTAGGACATTTGTGGTCCTTCGCATCGTGTGTCCTCGCTCTATGTCGCGCCAAACACCACTGGTTCTTGTATTTGACCCCACAAATGTCACATTCGCAGGAACCTGTGTGTGCGTAGGTTATATGCACGTTTAGATTCGCCGCGTTACGGAAACTTCGACCGCAGAAGTCACAGATCCGGTTGTTGTTGCTGTGTTCAGAGTTCATATGTCGAAGCAAAATGCCAAAGTATCGGAAGACAGTATCCGGGCATATGGGACATGGCATGTTGTCTTTTATAACCCGGAAAGGCTCTAAACACCCAGGAATTGAAGTATCATAGTTCGCCTTATGTTCGTTTATTAAATGGTTGACTAAATCTTCTAAATTAGGCATAGGGAGGCAACATATTTTACAAGCTAATGCAGATATGTCAATTTTAACGGCTATTCTTTCTCCCTTGCATTTCTTCATGCATTTTGACTTCAAATCGCATACAGGATGTTCAAGGCTAGTGTGGTGACGTAGCTCGTCAAATTCAACGAATTTCTTTGAGCAATAAAAGCAGGAATATTTGGAAAAGAATTTGAAAGGCACAGCAGTCGACATATTGAGTACGCACTGTATGTTTTGTCGTATTTGTAGTATATTTTGTTTTTTCTTAGGTTCTATGTTACTGTCATTTAGAAAAGAAGTGTGGGGGAGTTCGACCTGAGAAATTATTTTGACCTTACATTTGCTTATATGCTGTCTTAAACCTAAAGAAGTGTGGAACTCTTTGGAGCAGTAACTACATTTCATATTACTCTCATTTTGGGGGTGATCAACTTGGACATGTTTTTGTAAAAGAGAAAGGGACGCAAAACGCAAGCCACAGCTCTTACAGTGCCTAAAATGCATGTTATTTTGATGCCTCCGCAACATAAGGCGAGTATCGAAGTTCTTCAAGCACAAATCGCAGGGGTATCCTCCCTGTCTGTGATAATTCCTCAAATGTATAGACAAGTCTCTTTTCTTGTTGAAAGTAACTCCACAATCATCACAAATAAAACAGTTCTGCGGGTGTACGTTGTTAACATGTTTAACCAAATATCCGAAATAAGAAAACTGTTCTTCGCAGTACAAACATCGAAAATCGACTAATCGATATTCCTGGAAGGGTATATCGATATTTTTGTTGTATTCCATGTTGTGTTTACTGATCAAATGATCGATTATTTCTTCGAATTTGCTGAAGGGTTCATTACAGATATCACAACCGATTTCTGAGACGTCGATTTTAATTTCGATGTTGTTTCCTTTGATTAGTTTGAGGGAGTAATCTTTAGTGGTGCATAGTCCGTGGGATTTTGTATGCTTTCTAAATTCTGTGTATTCGGTATAGTTTTTTCCGCAGTAGAAGCAAAGATATTTGCCCCGCCATTTAAATGGCATGATTGTTGTGTGGTTGAACAGTATTTTCAAGTTTTTCCGGCGTCTCTCAGAGGTACAGCCTTCGTACGGCCCTGGCAGACCATCTGAAAACAAATTGTTCTTCTCTATAAATGGGCTGTTATTTCATCTTCTACTTCCATGGTTAGTTTTTGGGCGTTTTTGCATACTATATTCCGTTAGTTATATTGGTTGTGAATCCCATAATTTGGTCATAATTCCGGGCTAAATGTCAAATTGTAGTATTCACCTTTGCTAAAGGATGCTCATAGTTCATTGGGGATATTACAGGTAGAAAGTATATAGGAAAATTCTTAGCAAAGCCTTTGAATGGAAACCACACTGTGGTCAATTTAGAACCAGCTATAAAATAACCGGCCACCAGAAGAAATATGAACATAATTATCATCAAAAAATGTTAGGTAACGTTTCTAGAGTTCGCATTCCGGATATGGGAGGCCATATGTCCCCTTAGATTCCTTTTCCACAAGAACTTTTTACCACAAATATCACAATGGAAGTTTCTTTCTCCAACGTGTTTAACCATATGCATTTTCAGCCTTTGACCGTCGAAAAATTTCTCGAAGCACACAGAACATTCTACATTTTTCTCTTTCAAATGAGACCTCCTTACGTGGTTGATCATGAAAGAGTTTTTAGTGAATAACTTATCACAGTAAGTGCATTTATG
The DNA here is from genome assembly GCA_963082905.1 of Oligia fasciuncula. Taxonomy (NCBI): domain Eukaryota; kingdom Metazoa; phylum Arthropoda; class Insecta; order Lepidoptera; family Noctuidae; genus Oligia; species Oligia fasciuncula. The sequence continues at coordinate 4,969,782 of OY720416.1, read as the reverse complement.
TCCCGTACCATGAGAGGTGATTAAGTGTCGTTGCATTGAATATTGTGAAGTGAATTTTTCTGAACATTCAAAGCATTGAACTAATTTTGTACCGTGAACGGTGCCTTGATGATTTCTTAGCGCACTATTAGTTCCAAAAATTAGATCGCAGTTTCCGCACTTGTGATTATCAGCGATTTTATGACGCCTTGAAATATGAGCTCTAAGATTAGGGTCAGTTCTGAACGCTTTGCCGCAGTACATGCAAATATGTTTATTGCCACTATGAGACGCACTAACGTGTTTGAGTAGGACGCCAAAATATCTGTAGACTTCCCCGCACATAGGGCAAGGGTAGTTGTCTTTAATCAGTTTGAACGGTTGCAGATTACTCTCGACAGAAAAGTCGCATTTCACCTTATGCTCTTTGCCCAAATGGTCAATCAAATCGTTCAAATCTTCCAAGGTGACTTGGCATAGTCTACAAGACAAAGAAGAAGTATCAACTTTAATTTGGACACCGTCATATCTGTTCTTTAATCTCATAGACTTAAAGGATATATCGCAGTGAGGATGTTCTATCGAAGTATGTTCTTTTAAATCTTCGCATGAGGTGAAGTCTTTCGTGCAATAGAAACATCGAAACCTATTCATAAAGAATTTGAAAGGAAGTGCGGTTGTCATGTTAAAGATGCATGCTAAACTTTTTCTTATTTCTTTGACGGATACTTTTTTGTCTTCATCGTCATCTATTATGACAGTTTCTTCCTGAGGTTTATGTTCGCAATTTGCAGCATGTCTTACAAAGGCCTGTTTTGTTGTTAGAACTTTATTGCAGAATCCACATTGGCGCTGATTATAATCATGGTCAGATTTCTGATGAGCTAACCGCTTGCCGTCTGACGCAAACACTTGGAAGCAGATGTTACAAGTCGAAGAATGAGAGTTAGACCTGTGGATATGCAACGCGGAGTTTGTTGGGAACGTTTCATCGCATTTTGTACAAGAATAGCATTTCTTATGATGGAGTCTTATGTGCGAATCCAAATCCCTCTTCTTATTAAATCGTTTTTTACATTCGGCACACTCAAAACTGTTGTTTGGATGAGCGACATTCATATGGCTGATTAATTTACGTAAGTAATTGAACGTTTTATCGCAAAGGAGACACTGAAGATCTAACAGTCTGTATGCTGATAACAGCATCTCTACGTCCTTCGCATAAGGCAGTTGGTGTTTAAAAATCAAATGGTCAATAATTTCGTCTAAAAAGGGGAACGTTTCTGAACAAATCTCGCACGAAACATCGGATACGTCTATTTTGATTTCTATATCGGCTGATTTAACTAGTCGTATAGCTCTGTCGCTATCACTGCAAGCTCCGTGGCCTTTCGTGTGTTTCCGGAGACGATCGGGCGTCGTCGTATCGTCCCCGCAATAAAAGCAGAGGTATTTGCCGCGCCATTTAAAAGGTATCAACGTTGTATTGTTGAGCAATATTTGCAGATTTCTCCTCCTTAGATAACTAGCACTGTGCTTTGTCATCTCGGTTTCCAAATCTGAAAAGAAATTACTTTTTTGTACTTTTGAGATAGCAAAGGCAGTGCACGGAGGGAAGGCAAAGTTTGAGTTAATTTGTATAATCCCCTAATTTTTTGTTTTTGTTTTATCATCTCTGCTAGATACCTATAAAGGTTATTTATTGGTTCAAATTCACACAGGTTACGGTAATTTTTGTTTCTAGTATATATTTAGTTAAAACCTGGCTCCTAATACTGGAGCTGACAATATATTTGTATCAATTTTCTTGTATGGTTTTTATGGTCTACACATTCAAAGGATAAATATGGCACTTAAAAGTTAAGAAGTTTTTAAATAAATACTCCTTACAATTACAACTCCTACACTTAGGCATATATCTCACTAGGACACCCATGGTAGCGCAACCATGGTCGCACTGTGAAAAAAATATACATAGCTTCATGGTGGGTATCTCACCATGCGTCCGATTGTTTGCGTAACCATCAATAAATTATTGACCATGGTTGCGCCACCACTGATACCTTGTGAGATAGCCGTTAATCTTGAATTCTAGATAATTACATTGGTGCAGGAAAAAGCTGTTTACTATGTAGCCTATCTCTATGAGTCTTCATGGTCTTGCGCCAGTAGAATCTCTCCCCACACACATCACAGCTATACTTCTTCTGCCCGCTATGTTTTACCATATGCCTCTTCAACAGGACAGTGTTAAAGAACTTTGTATAGCAAACAGAACATTCTATACTCTTCTCTTTCATATGCGTTCTTCGTATATGGTTACTCATAAAGGAGTTTCTTGTAAAGAGTTTTCCACAATAAGAGCATTTGTGTCCAGTGTTGTGGGCGATGATCAGATGTTTCTGCCTTTCGTATTGCGTAGCGAAAGATTCGGGGCATTTTGGACACTTAGCAGCTTTAACGCCGTGTGCTCGAGCCATGTGCATGTACAGACGAGACGGTATATTGCACTCGGCAGCACAAATATTACATTTGAAACGCCCAGCTCTGTGATGACGCCAAATGTGAACTCGTAAGTTTTGATCCCTACGGAATGTTTGGCCGCAGTAAACGCAAATTATATTGTTGTTTGTATGTTTGATGTTCATATGTTTAAGAAGCGTTCCGAAGAAGCGGAAAACCTCGCCGGGACAGTGTGGACAGACCATATTGTCCTTAATCAGCCTATAAGGTTGCAGACACGTTGTTATCGATTTGTCGTACTTCGCATCGTGTTTCGCGATCAAGTGATCGATCAAATGATCTAAGTCAGTCAATGATTCGAAGCAGACTTTGCAAGCGAGTGAAGAAATATCGATTTTAACGCAAGCGACGGACTCCCTACATTTCCTAATACATTTCTCCTTTACATCGCACACAGGATGTTCCATTACCGCGTGTTCCCTCATCAAATCGGAATCGGCAAAATCTTTGGAGCAGTAGAAACAGTTGAACTTATTCTTATAAAAATTAAAAGGTATTGCCGTAGACATGTTTATGACTATAACTATATTTTCTCTGATTTGTTTGACGCAAGGTTTTTTGGATTGATCCTCGTAGTTTAGATCTAAGTCCATGGCAACGTTTTCTTCTTTAATGGCGATTCCGAAAATCTCTTCTCCTTTACATTTTCTTGAATGCATTTTGAGTCCCTGTTTCGTATGGAACTCTTTGAAACAGGTATCACATTGTAAAGACCCGTCGTCTGGATGTTCTAAGTCGATATGTTTTTGTCTCAAAGCAGCTGACGGCAGTTTTAAATTACAAATGTTGCATCGAGTCAAATGCCTGTTATTTCGGTGTTTTCTCAAAATATTCAATGAGTTGAAGATCTGAGGGCACATCTCGCATTGGTACCCTCCTTCTCGATGGTAATTTTTCACGTGAGAAAACAGATCTCTCCTTTTGTTGAATTTTTGGTTGCAGTTATCGCAAATGAGGCAGTTTTTCGGATGAGTATTATTGACATGGGAGACTAGGTAGCCGAAATACGTGAACTTCTCATCGCATCCCGTACAACTGAGATCAGCAAGTTTATACTCTTCTATAGCCATTTCTACTTCTTTATCGTATTCAAGTTCATGTTTGTCAAACAAATGAGTGACGATTTCATCGAAAGACGGTAACGTCTCCGCACACACTTCGCAAGTTATCAATGATATGTCTACTTTAATTTCCATATTCTGTCCCCCTTTTAAGACTTTGAGAGAATGGTCTTTTATGGAGCAGCTGCCATGTGCTTTTGTATGTTTCCTTAACTCTGTATACTCGGCAATATCTTTGCTGCAATAGAAACACAGGTACTTCCCACGCCATTTAAAAGGAATAATAGATGTGTTGTTGAATAATATTTGTAGGTTCCGTCGCCTTCTCATCGAGGAAGACTCTGTGCCCTTGTATTTCCTCGGTTTTTTACCTGAAAAGAAATTGGTCTACTGTAAAGGTACCCTTAGTATGGCAACAAAAAATCAGTTTCTAAAAATGTCTACTTTATTCAAGAAATGGTAAGAAATTATAATTTTGTGGTCAGGGTACTTTTAGAGTTGTTTCAAGAATCTAACGGCAGAATTCTTAAGTAACCTAAGTTTCGTGCTTTCTCTCTCATTTTAAGGCACATTTCAGTGCCGAAGTTTCGAATTTCACCAATGAAACTGAACGCGATTAGCACACCGCGTACCAGGTTCCATAGCAATGATGACACTGACATCTTTTTAACGTTCCATAGCAATGATGACACTGACATCTTTTGAACGTTCCATAGCAATGATGACACTGACATCTTTTGAATGTTCCATAGCAATGATAACACTGACATCTTTTGAACGTTCCATAGCAATGATGACACTGACATCTTTTGAACGTTCCATAGCAATGACGACACTGACATCTTTTGAATGTTCCATAGCAATGATAACACTGACATCTTTTGAACGTTCCATAGCAATGATGACACTGACATCTTTTGAACGTTCCATAGCAATGACGACACTGACATCTTTTGAACGTTCCATAGCAATGATGACACCGACATCTTTTGAACGTTCTATAGCAATGATGACACTGACATCTATTGAAAGTTCCATAGCAATGATGACACTGACATCTTTTGAACGTTCCATAGCAATGATGACACTGACATCTTTTGAATGTTCCATAGCAATGATAACACTGACATCTTTTGAACGTTCCATAGCAATGATGACACTGACATCTTTTGAATGTTCCATAGCAATGATAACACTGACATCTTTTGAACGTTCCATAGCAATGATGACACTGACATCTTTTGAACGTTCCATAGCAATGACGACACTGACATCTTTTGAACGTTCCATAGCAATGATGACACCGACATCTTTTGAACGTTCTATAGCAATGATGACACTGACATCTATTGAAAGTTCCATAGCAATGATGACACTGACATCTTTTGAACGTTCCATAGCAATGATGACACTGACATCTTTTGAATGTTCCATAGCAATGATAACACTGACATCTTTTGAACGTTCCATAGCAATGATGACACTGACATCTTTTGAATGTTCCATAGCAATGATAACACTGACATCTTTTGAACGTTCCATAGCAATGATGACACTGACATCTATTGAAAGTTCCATAGCAATGATGACACTGACATCTTTTGAACGTTCCATAGCAATGATGACACTGACATCTTTTGAATGTTCCATAGCAATGATAACACTGACATCTTTTGAACGTTCCATAGCAATGATGACACTGACATCTTTTGAATGTTCCATAGCAATGATAACACTGACATCTTTTGAACGTTCCATAGCAATGATGACACTGACATCTTTTGAACGTTCTATAGCAATGATGACACTGACATCTATTGAAAGTTCCATAGCAATGATGACACTGACATCTTTTGAACGTTCCATAGCAATGATGACACTGACATCTTTTGAATGTTCCATAGCAATGATAACACTGACATCTTTTGAACGTTCCATAGCAATGATGACACTGACATCTTTTGAATGTTCCATAGCAATGATAACACTGACATCTTTTGAACGTTCCATAGCAATGATGACACTGACATCTTTTGAACGTTCCATAGCAATGACGACACTGACATCTTTTGAACGTTCCATAGCAATGATGACACCGACATCTTTTGAACGTTCTATAGCAATGATGACACTGACATCTTTTGAACGTTCCATAGCAATGATGACACTGACATCTTTTGAATGTTCCATAGCAATGATAACACTGACATCTTTTGAACGTTCCATAGCAATGATGACACTGACATCTTTTGAATGTTCCATAGCAATGATAACACTGACATCTTTTGAACGTTCCATAGCAATGATGACACTGACATCTTTTGAACGTTCCATAGCAATGACGACACTGACATCTTTTGAACGTTCCATAGCAATGATGACACCGACATCTTTTGAACGTTCTATAGCAATGATGACACTGACATCTATTGAAAGTTCCATAGCAATGATGACACTGACATCTTTTGAACGTTCCATAGCAATGATGACACTGACATCTTTTGAACATCCATAGCAATGATGACACTGACATCTTTTGAACATTCCATAGCAATAATTACACTGACATCTTTTGAACGCGGTTTAGATGTGCTGATCGGATTCAGTTTCATATAGTAGCAAACGCCTCTCAGTGCGTGTATTGTGTCAGTTATTCATATAAAATTAGATTAAAATAGAAATGTATGTAAATAAAAAACCAATGCTCCATTAATCATTTTGTTTACTTTCTCATAGGAATAGAAAAATACATAGCTTCATAACCTTAAATTATTTAAATGTCTTACAAAGAATACATTCAATATAATATAATATTATCTTTTGATTACAAGATTCTAGATTTTTGCAATCCAAGTAAAAAATCTGTAAATAATGTTGCTTTCTGCCTTATAAGACGCAGTCTTTCTGCGTGTCTGTCCGTTTGAGCGCTTATAACTAGAGAACCTTTTTTTTAGGGAATCTCGCATTTCAACTTAGGAGGTTGTCGTCCGCTTAAACGGACTTGCCTATGGTTGGCTCAACAAATTAAGGCCTAAAGCCAGGGCTTACAAAATTTAAAAACTAAGAGTTTACACACTAAGGGCACCTTGTTGGGTACGGACCTCGGCTTAGGGCGTGACTGGAAGAGGGACAGGCTGGATCGGAATTAAAGAGGACCTATTCGATAACGTATCATGTATTTATATCCTTAGATATGATTTCATGTTACAAGGGGGTAGAGCCAGAAGATGGCGGAACGAGCTTGACCCCTACGGACAGGATTGGTCCACACTAGTTCAAGACAGAGGAGTGGAAAGAAGAAAGGGAGGCCTTGCAGTGGGACAACATAGGCTAAATAATAATAAAAGGGGGTGATAGGCAGTCGCTCCATGTAAAACGGAATACCAGTAGTATTCGGTTGCTTCCGGTCACACTTGAAGTCGACCGTGTCGTAAGACTAGTTGTCAGACTTTCGGGCTTCTGACTACCCGTAACGATTGTCAAAGATCCAACGGCGTAACGTGCTTTCCGAGGTAAGGAGGGGTGTCGGTATGTAAACATGGTCACCCATCCACGGACCAACCGCGGCAAACGTACCTTACCCTAATCGATCGACCAGTGCGGTTGTTATTACTTAGCCACGAGCCACTCCGAAGTCGAAGTCAACCCCAACATAGTTGGGAAAAGATAATGAGATTCATGTTCTCTGGTTTTTTTTTAGCCTTTAATGTCCCACAGCTGGCCAAAGGCCTCCCTACTCTCTTTCCACCCCTCTCTGCCCAGAGCTGCCAAGGACCAATATTTAACTAAGAAGTCCAGCTTATCCCGCCATCTCTGTCTGAGCTTCTCTGGTTAGGTTTAAATATTAGTTGCGTTAGGAAACGGGGCATATTTATTTATTATTTTTTTATAACTACCTGCGCCCCACGGTTTCACCCGCATAAATCTCTATCCCATGATTTCTAATATAATTAAATCATGATTCAAAAGACACGTGGCGCCATCTATTATCATAATAATGTTATTGTTGTTTTCCTCGGGAACATCACTTTTTTTCGGGATGAAAGGCACCCTATGTCCATTTCTGTACACCTGACAACGTATATGCAAAATTTCAGGATGATCGGTTCAGTGGTTTAGGCGTAAACAGGTAACAAACAAACTTACTTTCACATTTATAATATTAAGGTAGGATTAGTATTATTCAGTAACCGCTTCCGGATGATTGACCTTCATATGCAACCTCATACTATTATTCTGAACAAAACCCTGACTACAGACACTACAAATAAACTTTTTTTCATTACTATGTATCCGCATATGGTCCCTCAGAGTCTGTTTCCTTGCATACGACTTCTTACAGACTTCGCATTGATGTACCCTATCCCCAAAATGTTTGATCATGTGTTTTTGCACGTGCGTTCGCGAGAAAAACTTTTGGTCACACATCGAACAGGGGAAATTTTTCTCTCTTATATGTACTTCCTTTAAATGTACTTTCATTTTGCTCATAATTTGGAAACTCTTATTGCAAACCGGACAAGAGAACTCCGGGAATTTAACATCGTGTATTAAATGATGATGTCGCTTTCTTTGATTATAATTCTGAAAGGTTTCCGTACAATAAAAGCATCTAAGAAGTTTATCCTTATTGTGGACTTTCGATTCGTGATTATTCTTCTGGGTTAGCGAGTCAAAAGTTTCAGAGCATATATTGCAGTGGAACCCAGAACCGTGTGTTAAGAAATGACACCGTAATCTATCCTGGCTAAGGAAGGATTTGCCACATAACTCGCAGATGTAATTTCCGTAATGTTCATTCATATGCTGGTTCAACTTCATGAAGTACTGGAACTCTTCTTTACAAACAGCGCAATGGTAAACATCGTTTTTTAAGAAGTACGGTATGAGACCGTAGCCACAATCTTCTGTGAATTGTATCTTATGTGTGCTCTTTAGATGTTCTATGAGACCGTTTAGATCGTCAAATTTTCCATTGCAAGACCGACATTCTAGTATAGTGACGTCAATTTTAACTTTCTCGTCTCTCCTTAGGTATGAAACAGCAGCTTTGATATTCGATTTCTTATGCTGGTCTCTGGTATGTTCTTTGAGCAAATCTGTGTCTTTGAATGTCAGATGGCAGAAGAAACAGAGGTAATTTTGTCTATGCCATTTGAAGGGGACGACGGTGGAAGTTTCTAGAACTATGATAGCGTTAGTCTTCATTAATTTGTTGCGTCTTGTTGACGTCATTGAGGACTTACTCGACGCCTCTGTGGTGCACCGTTTCTCACCTAAAAAGTGAAATTTTTGTATGAGATATCTTGGCGCCTTTGCTCTTTCAGTGAAAGAAATCTTTCAAAGCTTATTCTTATAGGTTGTTAAGTATCGTGGAGATACTTCAAAGGTACGTTTGGCAGGGACACAGCTTCCATACAATCCGATTCCGATCGGCCTTTCTTCGGAACAACCAGCCTTACACCTGTGTGTGTATCACATCATATTACAGATATTTAATACCAGTTTAAAAGTTTTAATAGTAGCTTTAAATGTCGAGGAGTTCGGATAGTGTGATCTCATAATTCTGACGTTTCTATTTTTATGCAGCTAAGGGCATGTGAAAATTATATATACTGTAAAGTTTTACTTAATAATTTTCTTTTCTAATAATACGATAGGTGAAATAATAGTAACTAATAATAACACAAAACAAAGTTTTGTGTTATTTTTTCATAATATCATATTTCAGCAGTTCACAGAAATCACTACAGCGACGATTTTTTAACTAGAATTGTAAATAATAAAATAAACATATGGTATTTCTCAATCTAGTTAATTTGCCACGATTCCTAAGTGATTACAGAATGAATGTGCTGTTAATTACTTGCCATACTACTGCATAGAATCAAGTTCTTCTATCTGAACAGACAGCTGTGCTGCTGGGGAATTTGTTGCGCCACTTCTTCCCAGCGAAAGCACTTGGAACTGGTGAAGGGTGGGCGTTTTGGGGGACTGTTTCATGTCATTTTGACGTTCAAAAAGTGCTGATTCTGCCTAGTTGGAATAAAAAACTTTTGTTTGAATTTGAATGGCTTCAGTTGCAGCATAATTGACAACATCACAAAATTGATCAAGTTACCTAAAAGCCGTTTCAGATTTCTTATCATAGAATAAGTAGCTGATAAATGTCGTACAGCAATGTCAAACTTGTTAAAAAACAAAGAGGGTGTCTTCTTATGACCACACGATAGAATATACCCGATTCAGCGTCACCGACCGACTGCAGCCGAGTATACCCGATACAGCGGCACCGACCGACTGCAGCTGAATATAAACGATTCAGCGTCACCGACCGACTGGAGCCGAGTATACCTGATTCAGCGTCGCCGACCGACTGGACCCGCGTGTACCCGATTCAGCGTCACCGACCGACTGGAGCCGAGTATACCCGATTCAGCGTCACCGACCGACTGGAGCCGAGTATAAACGATTCAGCGTCACCGACCGACTGGAGCCGAGTATACCCGATTCAGCGTCACCGACCGACTGGAGCCGAGTATACCCGATTCAGCGTCACCGACCGACTGGAGCCGAGTATACCCGATTCAGCGTCACCGACCGACTGGAGCCGAGTATTCCCGATTCAGCATCACCGACCGACTGGAGCCGATTATACTCGATTCAGCGTCACCGACCGACTGGAGCCGAGTGTACCCGATTCAGCGTCACCGACCGACTGGAGCCGAGTATACCCGATTCAGCGTCACCGACCGACTGGAGCCGAGTATACCTGATTCAGCGTCGCCGACCGACTGGACCCGCGTGTACCCGATTCAGCGTCACCGACCGACTGGAGCCGAGTATACCCGATTCAGCGTCACCGACCGACTGGAGCCGAGTATAAACGATTCAGCGTCACCGACCGACTGGAGCCGAGTATACCCGATTCAGCGTCACCGACCGACTGGAGCCGAGTATACCCGATTCAGCGTCACCGACCGACTGGAGCCGAGTATACCCGATTCAGCGTCACCGACCGACTGGAGCCGAGTATTCCCGATTCAGCATCACCGACCGACTGGAGCCGATTATACTCGATTCAGCGTCACCGACCGACTGGAGCCGAGTGTACCCGATTCAGCGTCACCGACCGACTGGAGCCGAGTATACCCGATTCAGCGTCACCGACCGACTGGAGCCGAGTATACCCGATTCAGCGTCACTGACCGACTGGAGCCGAGTACACCCGATTCAGCGTCACAGACCGACTGGAGCCGAGTGTACCCGATTCAGCGTCACCGACCGACTGGAGCCGAGTATACCCGATTCAGCGTCACCGACCGACTGGAGCCGAGTATACCCAATTCAGCGTCACCGACCCTAGCGTGAAGGTTAAATTTCGTTCACTGATCAGAAAGAGCGCAAACCGCGCCTAAAGAAGTTTTCACTTCAATAAGTATTAATTTTCATATTAAGTAACTGCACCGCAGTGCATCATAGTTTAATGAAGAATGTTCCATAGTCAAACAGCTTAATTTTTTAGAGGTTAAGTTTCATACTGGCAGTCAAAAACGTACTTTACCGGAGATCAATTCGCGAATTAATTCAAGTAATATCAAGTATTTTTAACGATAAACTACGAAGTACACAACATAGAGAGTATACAGTGTTTGCACGGCTACACTCCAAGCTATAATAACCAGTATATATGCTGACTTCTGATTGTATGAATCCATACTAATATTATACATTCGAAAGTAACTTTGTCTATCTGTCTGTATGTTACCTTTCACGCCTAAACCATTGAACGGATTTCGATCAAATTTGGTAGAGATAGATTGCATCGCGGGGAAGGACATAGGATAGTTTTTGTCGACATACCTCGCGGGCGAAGCCGCGTGCGGAAGCTAGTAACCCATAAAATGCGAGGTCAGCTAAAATTGGATATGTATAGCTTGATGTGTAGCCGAATGTACAGTCACAGAAAAAATAGGTTGTACAGTCACAAAAAACATTGGTCGTGTGCGGATGGTATTTTGTATTAACAAAATTACTCTTTATGCACCCAGGGCCACATCTAAATATACGTCAGACACACAGCTGTCAGCCCAGTTACCAAATTGCTATCTGGATAATATTTTTACGACGGCATGAACTTTTTTATTTTGTCACACGGCTGGGCAATGGTCTTCCTCATAGCTTTCCTTTATTCTTTGTGCGTTGCCTTTACCTAAGCTAACCTTTTAAAATTCATGAGAATCTAGTGGTAAAAACGGAACATTATGATTTTGTTGAAGCAGTATTTAAGATTCAGTGGACCTACGTCGTAAAACACGAAAACGTCTTTAAAGCACATGAATGAAGATTAATTTCAAATGAATGTTAACGACTATCTTTCCGTGACTGTACAACAATCACATGTGCAAGGTTTACCGTGGGAAGAAGTGCAAAATTATACCCTAAATTACCAATTTGCCAGCCAATCAATGGACTGATTTCTGCGTGGTAATTTTCAAGCGGCCATTGTTCCATAATTATTTAGGATTTGCTAATGACTGATGTTTGTCATCTTAATTACCATAGTAAATACTGCACTTATGATAAACACAAAATAGAAACTTGTAACTCTGAAAGGCAAAATCATTGCAATGATTCAAATAAGTATTTTTAATTTGCCGACAGCTAAACGCTGTTAGAGGCTGTGTAGCGTTGGTACCTTTTTAGTTACTATTACTCTATGGTTGATACTCTGTGGTCACCTGTCATGACCGTAAAAAAAAAGGTCGTCAGTGTCAATGAAAACTGACATGATAAGTGACCACAGAGCATCAACCATAGAGTAATAGTAACTGAAAAAGTACCAACGGTACAAGCAGCATTTACCCAGCGGTTCACACTACAGAAGACCGCATAACTTGGAGACACGTCGTCTCTAGTCACGATCCCCCGCATAGAGACAACGGCAATGAAGAGGTAGACATTTGTCTTACACAGTGACGTGGTTTGTTTTACAGGGTGGCCATATCGACGCATAAACTTTACCCATGAATTCAGCACATGATCCTAAACACAGGGTAGGGTCATCATCATCTGCCTAGCCTTTTCCCAACTATGTTGGGGTCGGCTTCCAGTCTAACCGGATGCAGCTGAATACCAGTATTTTACATGGAACGACTGCCTATCTGACCTCCACAACCCAGTTACTGGGTAATACGATACCCCTTGGTAAGACTCGTTATCACTTTCGGGCTTCTGACTACCCGTAATGACTGTCAAAGATCCACGAATGACAGCCGGGACCAACGGCTTAACTCTCTCGGCATGGAAAGATGGTCACCGACCGCGGCAAACGTAGCTTAACCTGAAGATATGAACTGGAACTTCATGATGTTTTTTGTTTTTACGTGCATTTATAAAAGCGTGTTTTTCTAGTGTTTTTAAACTATTAATTTATTTTAATTAGCTTGAGCCCCAGGCCTGGATAAAGGTATCTCTCCATTCCTTACGCTTCTCTCTCCAAGATTAAACCGTCTTCCAAATAACAAACCAATGGCTTTGCCTTTCAGAATTAAAAAAAAAAACACATGCTGACAATACTTCTAATACAGACATACTGTAAACTTAGAAAATGTATAAATTTTTCTAGTAGCAATTACTTTTAAACACTTCAACTTCGTATCAGAAATATTGTTAACAATAACATGAAAATGTGGAATGTATGCGCTGTGAATTTGTAAATCAAGTTTACGCTTCAATATAATTTATTTTTCTGAAAACATTAAAATATTCCTTGCAAAAATGGTGCTGGACTAAACTAGAATTGGGCTAGCCACATCCAGCGCATGTCAGAGGATCTATACTCATGAACCACTACTCCGTGGATTCCAAATAACAGGAAACTATTTCTTTTGGCCTTTTTCCTGGCCCCTAGACTTTTTTTTTCGTTGGTAAGTCCTCATGGAAACCCTCCGTCTGGGATGAACGGAGGGTTATGTCGGACTACAACCGACTAAAACCCCGCTGTTCCTTCTACTACCATAAGTCGGGGGTCCGAGGCCCCCGAGAGATACTTGTACATTCGCCGCACCCTCGACTGATATCAGTCCACCATGCCTAGCGGGCCCCATCCAAGTGCGGGCGGTCCCACGACCGATCCTTTTCTTTTAGCACGTTTTTCATTACTAAACTTCCTGCTCCTAAAAGAGTTTCGTCAATTTGGAGAAAAGGTGTTTTTGTGTGATGTTATTTTATGTAAGTATCCAGCTTAGAATTTCGAATAGGTCCCCAAACATCCTAGGGTGGGCACCAGACCATTCTAGGGTGGGCACGGAACCCCCAATATACGCCTATGATTACGCCCGGCCCAGAAAGAGATGAGAAGGTTTTTTTTGGGTGTCATCTCGCAGGATAGCCTAGGAAGTTGTCGACTGCTTCACCGGACTATCTTGTGAATCCATATCCATACTAATATTATAAATATGAAAGTCTGTCTGTTACCTCTTCAAGCTTAAACCGCTGAACCGATTTAGAAGAAATTTGGTATAGAGATAGTTTGTCGATTCTCACGTTATCGACACTTATGTGGTTGAAATCGCGGGGCGCTGCTAGTATTTTATATGAAGCGACTGCCTATCTGACCTGCAGAACCAAGTAACTGGATACCCCTTAGTAAGACTGGTTGTCAGACTTTCGGGCTTCTGACTTATAACGACTATCCAAAGATCGACATCCGGGACTAACGATGCAACATTGTTTCCAAGGCACGCACATTGCAAAAGAACAATTTTATAATTTTGACTCATCACAGAAACCATTTTTTTTTTCTTTAAAAAATCACGACCCACACATTCCACTATACATCTTAACAAGTTAAGACCTACCTTTAGCAACAGCTTTCGAGGTCTTGGCCTTTTCGTCCAGTTTGGCCACTTTTGCCCTCTTGTCTGGCTTCACTGGAGTGTTCTTGCGAGGACGCCCACGCTTGCCTTTGACAGGGAGCATGGCTACGGTGGCGTCTGATACTGATGGCTGTATTAACTCGTCTTTGAGGTTGACTGGAAGGAAAGGAAAGGTTAAAAGGTTAAGAGCGTAAGTCTACAGGGCAAAATTAAATCAAAACCAAACTTCACAGACATGATAGATATCGATATCGTAATATCTATTTATACAACATTATTTTTAGTATATGCGAAACCCGAATGTAAAGAATCTATGTACAAAATTTCAAAACTGTATCATGAAAAATCACAAACTTATAAGCTTGTTAAGTTACCTCTTTGTCCTTACAAAAACATGGTCAATTGCGCTTATTGATAATAGTACCTAGGTACCTAACCGTTCGGCGCGGAGATTGTATAACTTACTTTGTGTCGCTCGGTGTCCAACTTTTAATCTTTTTTAAATATTTTTAGGACAATATATAACATGGGGAAAAAATTATTGGAATCGATTCAGTTACTTATTCTGAACAAACTATATTCAGGTTTCGCTTATACTAAAAATAATGTTGTATAGCAGGACAACACCATTGTGTATTATTAGTACATTGTCACAGGATGCTATGGAACCACCAATCCTGAAAAGTGAAGTTCGAACCCCACTTGAGCACCTGAAGAGGAATAGCGCTGTAGGTGTTGATACCATTCCAAGAGAGGTCTTTAAAGCTATGGGTGAATACGGAGTTGATATAATGCATGTCATCTGCAACCGCGTCTGGGAGACAGAAAGGCCTCGAGACTGGGCACACTTTGTGTTCATACCACTGCACAAATCTGATGATGTTTTCCTTCACCGTTTTGAGAGCAGTGATGATGAAATAATTGACACAAAGAAAAGCGCCTGTCAGGGTTCAAAACCACGATCTACTACTCGTAAGTCGCTGCCATTGCCACTGGGCCATCGCTGCTCCTCACATGCCATAAAAAAATGTTAAAACTTAATAAGTGAAATACATACCCTCAGCAAAATCAATATCATCCTCGAGATATTCAACATCTTCATCGTCAGGGTCCTCCACTGCAGCTGGACCTTCACACTTTAGCTGCGCCTGGTAGATAAGCACTGCAATAGACATTAACATCATAATTATAGCCTCCACTCTCTTATTTTTAACAACTAGTTGTGTCCGCGACTATGTTCTGCATGTCCGAAAAAATACTGGATTTCATGGGTTTTTATTTTGGCGCGGAACCCTAATTGTTTTTCCTTATAACATCAGATATCTGCCAGTGAAAGTCCTGTCAAAATCGGCCCAGCCGTTTCGGAGATAAGCCTTCGAATTTTTGGTTCTAGGACATACCGGTTTCCTCACGATGTTTTCCTTCACCGTTTTTTAGAGCAGTCAGTGGTGATGAAATAATTTACACAAAGTAAAGCGCCACTGCGCTCTATCCTATTACCTATCAGCTAATCAGCTGCTAGTGTGTCTAACCAAATAATAATAAAGGAAATTAATGAACACATTCATCCGTTTCAAATTTATATCCCACCAATCCACTCCGTTTCCAAAAATTATTGTTATTCTAATCCAAATATCTGCCTGCCTAGCCTTTTCCCAACTACGTTGGGGTCGCCTTCCAGCATAACCGGATGCAGCTGAATACCAGTACTTTACATGGAGCGACTGCCTATCTGACCTCCATAACCTTTCAAGTACCTATTCATCTGCCTAGCCTTTTCCCAACTATAATGGGGTCGGCTGCCTATCCGGCCTCCACCCACAACCCAGTTGCTGGGTACTACGGTACCCCTTGGTAAGGATTTTTGACAGACTTTCGGGCTTCTGACAACCTGTAACAACTGTCAAAGATCCACAAATGACAGCCAGGATTAACAGCTTATTGTGTTTTGAGGTCACCCATCCACGGACCATCCGCGGCAAGCGTTGTTTAGCCTGATCGATCAACCTGTGAGTTTGTTTCTTCTTCGAGTCTAATCCAATCTATAATGCCAAATTACAGCAGTTTGCATAAGAAAACCAATGTAAACAATATGATTGAATAATCAAATTGGTTGCTGGTCCAATCAAATTGACCACTGCTGTAATCCGGTAAGATTTCAGCAGTGACTTGAAATCCTACTATTATTATAAATGTGAATGTTTGTAGGTTTAGATGTTTGTTACTCATATCTGAATCACAAAAAAATGGCTGAACGGATTTGGACGAAATTTGGCACACAATTTATAACCTGGATTAACACAGGGTACTTTTTATCTCAGCAAACGACATCCACACAGGCAAGGCCTTGGACAAAGTTGGTTTAGTACTGGATCAATGGAAGACCCATTGTTCATTTTTCTTTCTTTGTTTTTATTCTGCAAGGGCTGATTTTTCCAACCTCAGATAACTTTATCGGGAGGAATCATTTTGAATTTTTGACAGTTATTTCATACAAAAACTGTCCAACGTCAATTTTATTCCACAAATAAAAAAATTCGGTCAATAGAAAAATCAGTGCTAAATTACAATGTTTTGGTTTAAAAAGTATAGGTTTACAATAGGAGAAGTATCATCATGACTACTTACTCTTAGGTCTAAATTCTCCCCTGCCCATCATATCAATGAATTTCTTCTCTGAGTCCATGACTTGTTTCTTGAAGTTGCATGCATCCCGCAACCGAGTGATACAGACCTCACAGATGAGCCGGTTTGGGCCATTTGGACCTTCATTGTGTTGGGTTATCTGGAGAGGAAGACAATTAGTTGGAGTATTTTACTTTTAGTAAAATAATGGCCAGACATTGCACAAGCCAGGGAGGTTTGGAAGGAAAAAGGGGAGGGCATTGCCCCACAGTGGGGCACAAGATAGGCAAACAAAAAATAATATTGTGGGTTCATTATTTATATAAACACCCCTCAGACTGACCAAAAATTACACCAACCTACACCAAGATTATAAAATTTAATCTCTAAATTAATTGTGACTCTTCATCAGGTAAGTGGAACCCTGGGTCAGTGGGTCGTCTTAGGGGCGGCCCAGGACGTGATAGATGGTACATATAGGTACAATGAATACCACAATAACATAAACTAATATTGTGATTTTTTTGAAAAAACCGGCACAATACAGAATAGTCTGCACAATAAAATAAGTAGGTATATTGGGATCAATACACACGGTTGCATTGAAAGGAAGAATACTTTTTAATCGTAAAAAAGATAAACTCACGCTAATATCGAAGCATTCTAGCAGCATATCAGCGTAAACCTCGGTTTCATTCATCCAGTTATATTCGGTGCCCAAATCCTTGTAGCATCCTTCGGAGAGACAGCACCGGCAAAGCCCGGGGCTCTCCTTCACCACAATCTCGTCGAACTCCATTATCACAACACTACACAAACATATCCACAACGAAAAGCAACGAAGTTTCACGTTTTCAGTGAAAAATTAGAAAAAATTACATGGCGTCAAAACCACTAACAAAATCAATAGCGAACGGTAGCCATCTTGTTTTTGTACCAGTAGTAGTACATACCATACCTACATTACATTGTATACCAGACCAGTTTTAATTTTTTAATTGGGCAATATTTCCCGTTTTTGTGTACACATTGGCCCAATGTGCTGGACGACGGCGAGTGCGTTGCGCCAACGTGCAACGTGTAGAGGCACCGCATTGATATATAAAATATCAATGTGTAAAGGGCTACTTGGCGCATGTCCGGTAGTTGGCGCCAGCGCTGGCCGGCCAACCGAATTGTGTCGGCTTTTCGTGCAAACATCAAAGCGTGGCTAAATAATAACAGCCGCACAGGTCGATCGATCAGGTTAAGCTACGCTTGCCGCGGTTGGTCTGTGGAGGGTGACCATCTTTACATACCGAGACCTCTCCGTGCCTCGGAAAGCACGTTAAGCCGTTGGTCCTGGCTGTCACTCGTAGATCTTTGACAGTCGTTACGGGCTAGTTAGTAGTAGGTTAAAAGGCTAGGCAGATGATGACCTGGTAACCTATTACTTTAAGTCGCTTAACCTAATATGAATATACATGGCTTGTTAGGGTTCCGTACCCAGAGGGTAAAAACGGGACCCTATTACTAAGACTCCACTCTCCGTCTGTCTGTCACCAGGCTGTATCTCATGAACCGTGGTAGCTAGACTATACAGACAGTTGAAATTTTCACAGATGTACTACGTACGGACGCCAGCAGGTCAACCTACCCGAAACTGTCAGATTTTCCCAATCAACCTTGAACCTTATGTTTTAGCAATAAAGTCGAAAATCTATTAAAGAAATCTGACAGATTGTAGTAACTTGATGTGCTGGCGTCTGTACATACCTACTCGTATTTCTGTTGCCGCTGTTACAACAAATACTAAAAACAGAATAAAATAAATATTTATGGGGGCTCCCATACAACAAACGTGTTTTTTCGGCGTTATTGCCTAGTGGTACGGAACCCTTCTTGTGCAAGTCCGACTCGCACTTGGCCAGTTTATTATGATAATATTATATTAGCCGTTTTGTTTTTATTACTTAAAGTTACCTAAAGGAGTATAAATAATGTTCTGTGGTTACATTACATACCTCTGACGGCTCTGGCAACACCGGGGATAAAAAAATAAGAATTTCTGCTGTCAAAATTCAGGATTTCTCGTTTACATTTTAGATTTTCTCTGAGTTTTTCACAAAATACCTTTAAAATTGTTTGTTGGAATGTGAAGAAAACCAAAACAATGGAAGTGGTCGGTGTCTGCCGCTGCTGCCTTGCTCAAGGTCTAAATAAGGACCTAAATTCAAGTTACCTATGGCTCGACAAAAAAGAGAACTACGCTGAAATGCTGAAGGAATGCTTCAATATCATCGTAAGTTAATATTCTATACTGTAGATGTAGACACCCAAAACGTTCTAACACCTAATAAACACCTAATAAATACGATTTAGCCCCACAAAATCGTTTTAGCAATTGGGGTCAATTTCGGTGATAAGATCCCTGCTTGTCTGCTTGTCGAATAGAATACCGGTCGTCTTAATAATATGACTGGTCGTGTCCACCAAGAATCGAAATAGTTTCTAATTAGATAAGAATTAACTATAAGAAACATATTGGAGTAAAATCTTTATAAGTATTAATAACAATAATATATTACCAATGTCAAGGGCAAATATTTATCTTTTTACTAGCAGCGCCCTGCGGTTTCAACCGTCTAAGTCCCGATCTCGTGGTAATATCGAGATAAAATATCCTATCTGTTAATGTAAAAACTATCTGTGTACCAAACTTTTATCCACATTTAGACGTTTTAGCATGATTGAGTAACAAACATAACTAACTTTACAACAAACAGTCAACTTTTCTTCGCCAATTATTTTTTAAAGCAGTAACCGTGGAGTTTCTTGCCGGCTCTTCTTCATAGGAAACAACCAATTGGAACTGTGCACCTAGCTTCTGACGTTTCATAAGTGCCCATGTAGGCTTAAGTGAAATAAAATATTTTGATTTTGAACTACCTGTCAACCATCACAATCTGAAATCGCAAACCCGTCTTGAGCAAGCATGGTGATCAATGCTCGTGCCTTCTCTGTATGAGAAGAGTCCTTTGCCCAGCAGTGGGACAGCAATGGGCTGGTATTATTATTAGTATTGTATTAGTGCTCTTTCTGTTCGGTTGCCACTGCAAATATAGCATAACCAGCCTATAATGTTCCCACTGCTGGGACACAGGCCTCCTCTCTGTGAGACCCACTTCAATAAATAATATCATCATCTGCCTAGCCTTTTCCCAACTATGTTGGGGTCGGCTTCCGGTCTAACCGGATGCACCTGAATTGGTATTCAGGTATTTTACATGGAGCGACTGCTAGTCCGACCTCCACAACCCAGTTACTGGGTAATATGATACCCCTTGGTAAGACTGGTTGTCAGAATTTTGGGCTTGTGACTACCCGTAACGACTGTCAAAGATCTACGAATGCCAGCCAGGAACTACGTGCTTTCCGAGGCACGGAGGGGTCACCTATCCGCAGACCAACCGCGGCAAGCGTAGCTTAACCTGATCGTTCGACCTGTGCGGCTGTTATTATTTAGCCACAGGCCCCTTCAATATAATATAATTTCATCAAACTCTAAATAATTGTTCATTAAAATTATTTGCAGCTAAAACCATTGGACGAGGTACCTGTTGGTATCTGTGACACATGCATCAAGAGTCTTCGCGGTTCATTCACCTTCAGGCAACAAGTGCTGAGAGCTGACGAGGAATTCTTTAAGAAAATACAATGTATTGAAAAAGGTAATCATAAAGTATTTAATCATAAAGTATTTAATTTTCTAGCCTCCTCATTATTAATCCTTTTGTAAATCTAAATCTATTTCGGAGTTCAGCAGTGGTGGCCTAGTTGTAACGGCCGAAACTTACAAGTTATAGAGGTATGAGGAACAGTGTGTAAAGTTCACTCATACTCTATAGAAAAGGGAGGATCCTCCAACCAGACGGGGGTTGGTATCTGGAGGGCAACTGCCCGATGATTCATGTCAGGCCATTGTAACTATGTTAGTTCCACGGTACCGTACGCAAAATACGCGCATTGACGTGGAGTTGCGGAAACCAGCCCGTATTACCTAGTTCCGCGGTAAACTTTGCTTTCGAGATGCAGGATTTTGCATAACGTCAGTATGATGCGTTGTTCGCATGTGGCGTTGTAGATATCGCTACAAGTTGTAGGTCATAGATTTAAAGCCGGACAGGCGCTTTCGTAAATCATAATCAGCCTATAATGTTCCCACTGCTGGGACACAGGCCTCCTCTCTGTGAGAGGGAGTGGGCTGTAATCCACCACGCGAGCCCAGTGCGGTGTGGTAGATGACTATTGTGAAAGCGTAATAAAAAAATTACTTTCTCATTTATATTTATAGTCGGCTCGAATAGTATTTACATGTATGATATTTAATATCATAATTTTTGCTTCCAGATGAATTAAGGAAAATAGAAATTAAAGTTGAGCCAAAACATGATAGCGGAGATGATTCTGATGACTATTATCTGATAGATTCAGGTGAGTTCAGCTTCTTTGGACCCAAAGACAGTCCGAATTGCTTATAACATATTGGTCATGAAGTTTCTTTGAAGCCCGAAAATTCTGACAAGAGTCAAGTCAAGAGTCTTACCAAGAGGTATCAATTCCCAGATATTATGTTATGGAGTTCAGATGGCAGTTGCATAGTTTAGGAGAACAACGCAGTCACACATTCAAACACGAAAATCAACTTTTTATAATACATATACAGGATATTTTTTTTGTTTTACTGTGTAATTATTTATGTATGTACAGTCAACAAAAGAGTTAGTTATGCAGGAGCGTCGGAAACCGATGGATGTTGTCGACTGAAATTTAATTTGATAAATGAGCTGTTTGTTTTCTATTAATAAAATTAATTTTTATTCGAGAACATCCATCGGTTTCTTACTCAACTTCAACTATATCCGAAGATCCTGCATACCTAACTCTTTTGTTGACTGTACATGGGGTCAAAATATAACATGGGGTAAAAATTATTGGAATCAGTTACTTATTCTGAACAAACTATATTCAGGTTTCGCATATACTAAAATAATGTTGTATACATCAGCTTCACTCACAATTGAAATAAAAAAAACATATTTGATGAAGATATTATTTTGACCATATAAAACTAATTAGTTTTCAAACCAAAGATCGCGTTTATGACGATCCTTTCAATCAATCTGCTTGTGTTTTTCCAAATTGGTCGGCAACTGAATACCGGTATTTTACATGGAGTGACTTGCTATCTGACCTCCACCTGGCCGCATGGTTAACCCTTTTGGTAAGACTGGTTGTCAGACTTTTGGCTACCCGTAACGACTGTTAAAGATCTACGAATTAGCCAGGACCAACGGCTTAACGTGCTTTCCGAGGCACGGAGGGGTCTCGATATGTAATGGATGGTCACCCATCCACGAATCGACCGCGGCAAGGTTAACTTAACCTTCGGTCGACCCGTGCGGCTGTTATTATTTAGCCACAAGCCCGCACCTTTATCAATCTGATTCTTTTCTCTCCAGCCAGTGTCACCTCCCAAGAAAAGGTCAAAAGCGAGAAGGTGGTTTCCCTGAAAAAAAAATCCGATCCAAAGCGTACAAAAGCCAGGCCTAAGTCCAGTGCCCCGTCGAAACGCAGTACTGTGAAGAAGACAGCGCCCCCTGACGGCGCGTGGAAGAACGACAAGATTAAATCGCTCGTGTCCCGGCTTGCCACTTCTATCAGTAAGTATATCTTTTTAGGGTTCCGTACCCACGGGACCCTATTACTAAGACTCCACTGTCCGTCTGTCTGTCTGTCTGTCACCAGGCTGTATCTCATGGACCGTGATAGCTAGACAGTTGAAATTTTCATAGATGATGTATTTCTGTTGCCGCTGTAACACCAAATACTAAAAACAGAATAAAATAAATATTTAAGGGGGGCTCCCATACAACAAACGTGTTTTTTCCGGCGTTTTTGCCCTGTGGTACGGAACCCTTCGTGTGCGGGTCGGACTGGCACTTGGCCAGTTTTTATTATTTTTTGTGGGGAAATCCTCATGGATACCCTCCGTCTGGGGAGAATGGAGGGTTATGTCGGCCTCCCACCGACTAAAACCCTACGGATCCTTCTACTACCATGAGTCCGGGGGAAAGATACTTGTACATACGCCAGCACATCAAACTGTCAAATTTTCTCAATCAACTTTGAACCTTATGCTTGAGCGATAAAGTTGAAAATCTATCAAAGAAATTTGACAGATTGTAGTAGCTTGATGTGCTGGCGTCTGTACATTCGGCGGACCTCCGATTGGTATCAGCCCGCCATGCTTAGCGGGCCCCATCACCAATGGCGGCCGATCCCACGACCGCACGTCCTCCTATAAAGGCGCGCATGGATTACAGCGTTCTGTCCACCTCTTTAGGACTGACGAGACAGGTGGCCGGAGATCGTAATGCTATGTTCACATGCACGCCGTGCAGCCCGGCGGGCTGCCTGGCGGGCTGCGCGGCATGCAGCCCGCCCCAGGTCGGCGAAAATTCAAGCTGTTCACACGCACGCCGTCGTGTCAATCAGCACGCCCGGTTCGCGGCATTCACGTTCACAGGCGCGTTTACGGGCGTACCGTTTACACGCTCGTGAATGTGAATGTGCACGTTGAATGTCGAGTTGAACGCGCGCGTGTGAACATAGCATAAGGCCCAGCGCACACCGCTGGAAGCGCGGCGGAGCGCATTTCCTTGTAACGCGCGGGCGGATTACGCGGGCCCCGAGCGGCGCCAAGAGTCATTTAGTGCTGATCGATAATCTGACCGCCATCGCCAGCCAGCCGGGCGCGGCGCGGGATAGTGCGGCGGAGCGCAGGGCAGCACGGCGGCGACTGGAGCAGTCGCGCGCATTCTCTTGTAGTAGCTTGAGGGCGCTCCGAGCACCGCGTGTGAATTTATTCGTATATTGACCGTATGTCAAGGTTTATTTTAAATTGTTGTCTTCAATTGCTCTCCGACGCGCCTCCAGCGGTGTGCGCTGGGCCTTAAGCGCCCTTCGACGCCCGGTTACTCGTTTCGTGCGGAGGAGTGAGAGGTATCCTCTCTTGCATGCATCACTTCTTCGCTAAAAGAGGTGACAGCATCCCACGCTATTTCGCTTCCGACCATGGACAGAAATAGGCCGGATGCGAGATCAGTAAGTTCGTCTTAGCCCGAGATACGCACTGGCGATATTTTATTGCGACGATTTTTCATCTTGCACTGGATTTTCAACTCTCGGCGCTGAGCACTGAGTTGAAAATCCAGTGCGCGATAAAAAATGCAGCTAATTACGGAGTTAATTATTATTGTTTCTCTTCACAGAAGACTGCGAAATGCCAGACATTAAACCAGTAAAAAAGACTGAAATTAAACCTAAAAAAACAAGACTAAAACTGACCGCCCCACCTAGCGACTCAAAAATAAGCTTACTATGGTCAGGACAACCCCACCAGGAGAAAATGAAACACAAAGAGAACCTTCAGGCTATACTGAAGCACTCTAACGCTACCCCTTTTACGAACAAAACGTTTTTAGGATACGCCTGTGGTTACTGTGACCTGATCTACCCAGATCCAGCAGATTTGAGGCAACATACAGAGAAAGAACATTTGAAAGAGCGCCTTCATTTTAAACATCATTTCGATATGTCAGAATATAATGTCAAAGTTGACATTGCTGATTTAATCTGCAAGTTATGTAACGAGAAGATGGACAGTCTGGGCATTTTAAAAGATCATTTAGTTAAAAAGCATGGAATAACAATACATACTGACATCAAAGATCATATACAACAGTTTAAGTTGAAAAAAGGGGAAGTATATGACTGTGCAATGTGTTCCTCTACGTATGAAACGTTTAAGATGCTTAAACAGCATATGAACAAGCACTATAGTAACTATACATGCTCTAAATGTGATTCTGCATTTGCTACCAAGCGGTCTTTGAACGCTCATCGCACTACACACCAAGAGGGAAGTTTCAAATGTGATCACTGTGAAAAAGTCTTTGCAAGCCGTACAAAGAAGCATTACCATGAGAAGATGAAGCATTTAGGAGCGAGGAACATTTCAAACTGTCCGTATTGTAATGTTCCGTTCCGCAGTTACTATCAGCGGAACCAACATTTAGTGAAAGTGCATAACACTGAGGCTCAGTACAAATGTAATGTGTGCAATAAGTCCTATATTTTAAAGAGTTTATTAATGTATCATATAAAAAAAAGTCATTTAATGGAACGGAACTGTCAGTGCACGGAGTGTGGGTACCGTTTCTTTAGCAAAAAAGCGTTGAAAGCTCATATGGTGAAACATACAGGGGAGCGGAATTATTCCTGTGAAGTTTGCCATAAGTCTTACGCAAGGAAGTATACTTTGAGAGAACATATGCGGATACATAATAACGATAGGAGGTTCAAGTGTGAAGTTTGCAGCATGACATTTGTTCAAAAGTGTAGTTTGAAAAGTCATTTGTTATCTAATCATGGGATTAGTTTAGCTGCTTGTGAGATTATGCAGAAGACGGAAAACTAGGATTTACCTTCCATCGTTTTTTTTTTTCTTACCTCACTTAAACCTTATGGTCTCCATCTGCACATGGAAGGGGGCACCGGTACCTCTCAGAAGACCGATACGAAACCCCGTCAGTGCAACGCCTGTTAGGGCACATCCCTGGTGAGAACTTGGATGTCCTAGACCAAAAAATTCGAAGACACGTGACGTCCTCTAACGCTGCTCGCGTGAACTACGGCCCACTTCTCACAGACAGAAGGCCTGTGTCCCAGCAGTGGGAAGAAGTTATTAAAGGGAGGAGAGGGGGGAGGGGTGTTATTATTCATTTACGTGATGTCCGCTTGCAACTTTTAAATTATTTTTATTTTATAAATTTTCGTAGGACATGCAAATCTTAGAGAATAATCGCTAAGATGCAAATAAATACTATAATATGCGATTCGATCCGCCCCAATACAGATAATATGGCTAGAAAGGGGATGAGGGGGGGATGGGGACTGAGATGACTGATAGAGATTTTTTTTTATTACTAAATGGGCCCGCTCTTGACCCCGACCACGCCTGATGGTAAGCGATAGATGAGGTCTATGATGGAACGAGCGTGCCCAGAAGATGCCTGTTCACTCTTGCTTTGAAGGCAGACGGGTTAAATGTGGGAGGGAACACAACACAGATTTATGGACAACTAGCTTCCGCCGCGGCTTCGCCCGCGAGGTATGTAGATAAAAACTATCCTATGTCCTTCCCCGGGATGCAATCTATCTCTCTGTCAAATTTTATCGAAATCCGTTCAGTGGTTTAGGCGTGAAAAGGTAACATACAGACAGACAGACAGAGTTACTTTCGAATTTATAATATTAGTATGGAAGAAGCCATACTGCGCCGACCACTATTAAATTGGGACAAGCCCAGGTTAGCAAGGGCGTTTTTCCCGCGGCAATTTTTTTGCGCACTTGATTTTCGACTCTCTGCTCTGCGCCAAGAGTTGAAAATCCAACAGTGTCTTTTTTTGGCGCGCTGGGATGCGCTCTGTTGGATTCTCAGTGCTCGGCTCACCACCGAGAGTTGAAAATCCAGTGCGCGATTAAATCCCGCCGCGATATTTTAATGTCCGCGCAAACTTGGGCAAGATAATGTTTTCTTAATATTAAAAATTTGTTATGAAATGACGTTATGAAAACAGGGGGCCAAAAAGGCCACTTTGGCAAAATCATATAAAGATAACATTATGGATCATAATGTGGCGAAGACAGTCCGTGTTTTTTTTTTTTCGCTGCACTACGTAGGTATAATCAAAGAGATTGGGATTGGATTGATTGGTATTTTAGCACAAACAAAAAAAAAATAACTGAAAAATCCTTCACCAATGGGATTTGATACGATTAACTTATCAGTTAACTGTCTATTATGATTTATAATGATTTGATGAATTCCTTTTATGATTCTGCAAAAGTGGAATTTTTAGGCCCCCTGGTTTAAGTTAAGGTCTGTGATATACTATTTTAATATACTAAGTATACTGTATTTCTTACGGTTTGTGCAGACCGAGAGAACCATAGGAGCACATCTGATCATATTGAATAATACACTTTTTTGATAGTGTCGTAAGGTCCATAGTTGTACGAACATTAACGCCATCAAACGGCTCTTCGGATGTGCAAGCAGCAGGATTTTCACCTTAAGACACTAAGAATAAAGTTCATTATTGAATGTCTCTGCAAATTTTTTCGGTCTGCACTGAGGGCTTCATCTGTTGTTTTTTTTTTTTAAATTTGGAAGTACATTAGATAAAGTAATGATGGTTATTTGTTATTTAAATGTTATAATAGTTGCTTTTATATGTATACAACTAGCGGTGCGCCCCAGCTTCGCACGGGTACAATGTTTTTCTTAGAATTTCCTAAATTTACTTTCATACAAACCTTGTCTTGTCGCGGCTTTAGATAATAGGTACGTTGTGTTATTTAATATGTGTATAATTATTAATAACTAGCTGACCCAGCAAACGTTGTTTTGCCATATAAATTATTTCTAGCTGCCCGGCGCTACTCCTACACTACTCCTACCCTATAAGTAAAAAAAAAAGTACTTATTAAAAAAAAAACCTGATAAAAAGTATCCTATGTCCGTCTCCTGGTTCTAAGCTTCCTCTCCACCAATTTTCAGCCAAGTCTGTTCAGCCGTTCTTGAGTTATAAATAGTGTAACTAACACGACTTTATTTTATTTATATAGGTAATTGCATTTTATTGTTAAGGTTAACATAATGTACATTGCGATATTATTTGTACATTTGTATCATATTTATTGATTTTTATTGTCGTTTATAAGTTGTAGTAAATCATAAATGTAAAAATAAATGTTTATCAATTTATTTGTTTTTTTTTTTTTCATTCGCCTCGGTATTTATGTTCTGTGGGGTCCACCCGCTCGCCTCTCACCGTACAGAGCGCCGAATCAACGTCAGGTGCAGAGAGAAAATTTGACCGAGTTTTACGTTTGTATGTAGTTATTAGTGTGATCGAAACCCAAGAGCAACGACTCCCGGGACGACCACGGGAGCGTGACGACTCCCGGCCACCGTAGGCGCGGGCCTGCGGACGTAGAGTAATGGGTAGCTCACCGTCCGATCAGGCTCAATGAATGATGGGGCCCGTTAGGGCCGAAGCCTGCCGGGAGTGCCGGGGCAGCGGGATTGTCCGAAAGGGTTACCGCTGCCCCGGAACATAAACCAAATAAGGGGCGCGGGGACGAGTCTCGAGACAGGACCAGCGCAGTCGGTGCCATTTTGTTTGTGTGACATTTAGTATTTTTAACCGACGAAAAAAAACGGAGGAGGTTCTCAAGTCGACGCGTAGGTACCTACTTATTTTTTTTTTTTTTATGTTTGACCAAGTATAACTTTTTACAGAGTAGGTAGTCCGCTATGGTGTCAGCTAACGGCTTACACAAATCTATATTATACTAATTATAAAGAGCCAAATTTGTATGTTGGGGTAATCTTCGAAGTTACAGATCCGAAGGGTAATTGCGTACCACACGGTACAAATGGCTTTCATTTTGACAGTTCAACAACATTGGTAATCAAAATCAGAAATATATATGGACATTCTTCAGGATATATGCTAGGTACATAGTGCGTTGAAAACATAATAAAACTAATTTGATACGATAGAGCAAAATTATGCAGATACATCTAAAAACTTTCTTTTTACAATAAAAATGATAGGTAGGTACTAATGTATGTATGTACAGTCAACAAAGGAGTTAAGTATACAAGAGCGTCGGATATTGTTGAAGTTTACTAAGAAACCGATGGATATTCTCGAATAAAATTTTAGTTTATTAATAGAAAACAAACAGCTCATTTATTACATTAAATTTCAGTCCAGAACATCCATCGGTTTCTTAGTAAACTTCAACTAAATCCGACGCTTCTGTATACTTAACTCCTTTGTTGACTGTACATACAATCATTTTGATTTTTTGTCAGATTATTCTACAAAGCAACATACTAAAGCACTAGTGTTTTAATTTAATTGTTTAATCCAAACAATAGATTTTTTGTAAATAGATAATTGCTTCATATTTTGCAATAAATTATCAGCGTTGTGTCATCGCGCTTCTCTTTCTTTTCTATGCAGTCCGACAGTGACAGCGCTAGTCATGTAGTCCCCTTATGACAAGAAATTATGCGCGGGAGGAAGCTAGCGGGTAAATAAAAAAAAAATTAAGTATGCCCTTTTAATTTAATTAACAAAATAAGTTATTAACCTGTACACGTTATAATAGTTAAACATATACCACCTTACTAATAAACGTATTATTTTTTGAAGTCGGTTGTTTTTTATAGCTAGAACTAAGTTAGCGTTGGTATTGGTTAGTTTACACACATTCCTCGCTACGCATCCTCGGTGGAAAACCAGCTTAACTATTCATCTGATAATATCAGATGAATAGTTAAGCTGGTTTTCCACCGAGGATGCGTAGCGAGGAATGTGTGTAAACTAACCAATACCAACGCTAACTTAGTTCTAGCTATAAAAAACAACCGACTTCAAAAAAAAAAACACTACAAATTAAAAATAACTTTAATTTCGGAAGTCGGTGTCAATAAACGAAAATGCGGAACCAGACACCGACTTCCGAAATTAAAGTTATTTTTAATTTGTAGTGTTTTTTTTTGGAAGTCGGTTGTTTTTTATTGTAAAGTTTTTATTTTTCACTTTTTAGTGGGTCAGTTTGTAATTTATCTAAGTTACAATAGCCTAATGTCAGCTGGTCATCACCATGTTACAAAATATTGCTTTTCCCGATGCTGGGACGTTAATTGTTGAGGAGTTCTCCTGGTTAGAACCAGGAGAACTCCTCAACAACCACTCACCATACGCATTGTGACGAGCATAAATTGCTTAGCAACCATATTATAGTAATCGAATTGCAACCCGTGAAATATTTGTCATTGAGTAGTTCCGATGGCCATCTGTGGTCTTCATATCATCAGCTCCACTTTACCAAATGATGATTTCCGAGAGCAAATGCTCAAGTTACTTTAAAAAATTACCCAAATCGCTACAGGTTTGCCTATAAAATTTGAGGGTTGCCTTCGATTTCTCTAAGATCCCATCATCAGATCCTAACTTGGTGACAGTGGGACCACCTCAGGACTATCTACTTTCGAACAAAAAAAGAATTTTGAAAATCCGTCTACAATTAGCGGAGTATTTGATGAACAAACATACAAAAAAAAAAAACATACAAACATCCGAACATAGTACCTCCTCCTTTTTGTGAAGTCGGTAAAAATGAAGCGATGTCATTGGTTGGTTTCACACACATCCCTCGCTACGCATCCTCGCTCATCTCTGGTGGTAACGCAGCCAAGGCAACACACCGATTTCTCTCTTTCAGTCATCAGTAATTTGACTTTCGAAAGAAGAAGACAAAGCGTTGTGTAACTATACATACGCTATACAACGTTTATTAGTAAGGGGGTAAAGATATAGCCTTTGTCTGGAAGAACAACTGAATAATTCTTACATTTTATAAATTTAAAATTAATTTATATTAATAACACATACCATCACGCCTGTAATTCCCGAAGGTTTGGCAGATATATACACACGGCTGTGTAGCCGTGTGTATATATCTGCCAAGCTAAAACTGGAAATGTATAGATTGATGTGTATCAATCTATACATTTCCAGTTTTAGCTGACCTCACATTATATGTATAGATTTTTTGTACAATCAGAAGTACTGACCTGTATTATACAAGTACGCTGGACTTCATATTATCGGTGACAATATAATCGATTTTCGCCATTTTGGCGCTGATAGCAACGTGAGGGTCCGTGGAACTAATATTATTAGCGATGGGACATGCATCCTTCGATAAAAAATACTTTTATGAACTTTATCGATCGTTATAACCACTGAGAGTAAGAGAAAAAATCGAATCACTCCCAGTTATTTAGCTTCGTTTTTAAGTAATAGAATAATTGCTGCAAATTCATTAGGGCGCGGTCAGATCACAAGCTGTAAACTAGTGGATAGTTTTATATTTGAAAGACGTACATTTAAAATTACTCAGTCTGAAGAAAATTATCGACATGGAACATTCACAACTTTATTTATTTGAATTTTAGTTCCTGAGAACTTCAAGCGCGCTTTGACGGTCATAGCACACGTATCAAACCGGAAAGGGATCGGCACCATAATATTACTTTACTCTATGATCGGCACCGTATCATCTCGAGCCGTTCAGTGTTCTTTGTATGAAACTCCCTACTGCAACGCACACTAATCGGAATCGTAACGTAATCGCCTCGCCTCGGGACAAGCTCACGAACCGCGATGCGGTGCGTTACGGCTCGTCGTCCCCGCGCTTACGTCTCTCCGTACCCGAGCTTACGTCTCTTCGTCCCTTGCCCCTCTCACCCCTCCGGCCTGCCTGCTGCACCATCAACCAGCTTACCGTGCTTACGTTAAGTTGACGACTGTTTGACGGCAAGGCGAAAGGCGACTAATTTTATTATGGGTGCATCGTGTTCACATATAATTTTTATTATGTATACAAGACCTTGTAAAACATTTTTAAAAGAGTAACGGTGGAGTTTCTTGCCCATTCTTCTCCATACGAAAACTACCTTTTCGAATGGGCGACTAGAATCATTTCTATTTAGTTTTTTTTTTGACGTTCAAAAGTGCCTTTAATGTGCCTATTTGAAATAAATGATTTGACTTTGACTTTGCGATACGGTGCCGATCCGTTTCCGATTTAATACGTGTGCTGTGACCTTGAATCGGCACAAAAAACAACTATCATTTCGTATAGTATATTAAGTCCAGCGTACTTGTTTAATAGAGGTTTATACTGGTCATTTATAACTTGATTTGTAGCCATGCGTACCATGATTACACCCACATTTCGCCAGTTATGTATTAATCACCATTTTATAGTGAGCGGTGTGACCAGGTTTTCAAGACCAAATTTGGTTCTGCTAGTCATCAGGGAGCTCACGAAAGGAAAGAGAAATAGTCGGGGTCGTTGTCGCCGGATACGGTGAAGAGGACTATTAATAGTGGGCGAGCGATATTAATATCAAAGAATATACCACTGACTTAGAGAAAAATGTCGTATGGGTAGAATGCGAATATGAACGTCACCAATAAGGTCACTATAAAGGCGAAAGTTTGTGTCTGTGTGTGTTTTACTCATTCAATACAATAAAATTAACGAAATATTTTAATAATAAAATTACAACCATATTGTGAAGACATTGAAGACATGTGACTCCTACCAACCCGCACTGGGCGCGCGTGGTGGATTACGGCCCACTCCCTCTCACAGAGAGGCCATTGTCCCAGGAGTGGGAACATTATAAGCTGATTGTGCTCATGCTATCTATACTCATGAACAAGAAACCATTGGACCCATTATGACATGATTGAAGTTCCTGAGGAAAACCGGTTGAAGACTGCCGAAGACAGGGACAAGGGTTTTACCCAAAAATGGGGTCCGTCCAACTCCCTCTCACAGAGAGGCCTTCCTGCAGCAGTGGGAACATTATAGGCTGATTATGCTCCGTAGAAAGTAGGTGACGCGAGGTTAGGGTCTACAAAACGCTGTTCTTCCATTCTCATATTCCGATAATGTAACCCCATGATTTGAAAGCATGTGACTTTTTAAACTACACTTCTGCACAAATGCAAGCGCACACACCCCACACTTGAATCTCCTGTCATTATTATGAATCCTCATATGTTCTCTTAGCGTCTTTTTTCTTGCGTAAGCCTTGGTGCAGACGGTACACTTGAAGACCCTTTCACCGTTATGTTTTATCATATGCTCGTCTAAAGACTGCTTTATAAAGAACCCCTGTCCACACTCCTGGCAGATATGATTTCGTTCCATTAAATGAACTTTTTTTATGTGTGACGTCAATTTTGATTTTAGGATGAAAGATTTGTCGCAGATGTTGCACTTGTATGTAGCTGCAGACATGTTGTGTTCCACAGCCATATGTCGGTTTCTTCTATAGTAACTTGTGAAGGATTCCTCACAGTGTGGGCAATTTGTTGTGTATCTCGCACTAGGATTATGAGTATATTTCTCATGACACAACTTCCTGACTCGCGTACTGAACATTTTGTCACAGAACGAACAGTTGAAATTCCCTACTTCGTGAGTACGTTGATGATTTCTTAATTTATGTTGGTTTATGAAGCCTAAGTCACATATTTCGCAGATATAGTTCCTGTAGTGGCCATTCATGTGTTGCAGCAACATTTTAAACGTTTCAAAAGTTGAGTTGCAGAGTGCACAGTTCAAAATTTCGCCTTCAGTTAGCTTGAACTCTAGGACATAGTCGTTGACATCGGGATAAAATTTGACGTCATGTTGCATAGTCAAATGGTTTTTTAAATTGGTTATGGTGTCTGCGCTTGCGTTGCATAGATTGCATCGTAAGTCTGTGATGTCCATTTTGAGAGCTAGGTTGTTCTTGTCCATTCGTTTGGTCTCTATGAGGTTGTCCTGGCTGTGTTCTTCGCGTATGTGTGTGCGCAGGTGTGGTAGGTCTCTGTATGTTGTCTTGCAGTAGGCGCAGAGGATTCCTAGAAAGAAGAGAGACAGCGGTAAGTGCTATGAGAAAGAAAATCTATTCTGCGTTAGAAATTTAGAAAGTTAGGAAAAATAACTGTAATACCTACATATAAGGTTCATTTTGTGTTACAACTTCAACAAAATTAAAAAAATTACTGAGTTTTTGTAAAATGAATTTAATATACACGAACATAAAGTGGACATTTGTTTCAGTGGAAATAAAATCAACAGAAAACAAGGATTTTGATAGACTAAGGTTTTTCTGTTGAAAGAATCTTAGCATTAGTGGAATATCTTCTTTTACCTCCGAATTTATAACCACCTAAATTATTAATTTTATATAGATTTCTTCCATTAAACAATGTTGATAATAATGTATTTAAGTTAATTAGGGACTTGATTTGGGAGACAACACGTAGCACTATGCTCAATTTATTTATTTTTTAGTATCTGTATCTAGGGAGGCAAACTGTTTCTCCTTGCAGGTTGCACAGCTACCTAGCTAGGAGAACAGTAGTTCACCCCTACAAATATTTGTTAGTATACGTTCTACGCTTACATAATAACTTTAATATGTACGGACGCCAGCAGGTCAACCTACCCGAAACTGTCAGATTTTTCCAATCAACCTTGAACCTTATGTTTTAGCAATAAAGTCGAAAATCTATTAAAGAAATCTGACAGATTGTAGTAACTTGATGTGCTGGCGTCTGTACGTAACACAAATACCCTTTATTGCAATAAATATTTTTATTATTATTATTATCTTCACGAAATCAAAATCGCTACACCATTATTTGCGAAATTAATTCAAAAACCCCTCAGAAAAACTACTCAAACAAAAAAAAAAAATCTCACCTGCAATAGTCTTGTTCGCGAATGGCGTACAGTTAGAGTATTTGAGCAGCATGTCGACGTTTACTCTGTTTTTAGATGCGTCGCTCATTAGGCGCTTGCCGGTGCCCGAGGGTATCTTCACAAAAAAAAAATAGAAGTTTATTTACGACTCTAAGCCCCTCTACCCCAGCCAGCCAGTCTCTCTAGCTCTTCGCTTATTTTAATTCCATGACCTTTTTAATTTGTCTTCGTAAATTTATTTTATTTGTATAATCAGAGACATTTTATTTAGAGAAATTTTATTCTGTGGCAGTAGGCGTTGTAATATTTTAATTGTATGTAAATATGGGTCTTGCCTGAATTAAATGACTTTTTTTTTAAATGTTTTTTTAAGGCTCAGCTCACACCGCGACGCGACGCAGCGTGCAGTTTTCAATATAGCAATTCAATTAGGTAATCAAGTACACTAAAAGGTACACAATTCAGTGAGGTGGGCCGCGCGGCGTAGCTCGACGTAGTAGACACCACCTCACTGAATGATGTACCTTTTAGTGTAGTAGATAAGGTCTATAATTGTATTGCTATCTTGAGAGCAGTGGTGGCCCAGTGGTCACGGACACGACTTACGAGTTGTAGGTCGTAGGTTCGAACCCAGACAGGCGCTTTACTTTGTGTAAATTATTTCATCACCACTGCTCTCAAAACGGTGAAGGAAAACATCGTGAGGAAACCGGCATGTCCTAGAACCAGAAAAAAAAAATCGAAGACATGTGACATCCACCAACCCGCACTGGGCCCGCGTGGTGGACTACAGCCCACTCCCTTTCATTGTGAGGAGGCCTGTGTCCCAGCAGTGGGAACATTATAGGCTGATCATGTATGTATGTATGTCTTGAAAACTGCGCGGTGTGAACTGACCCTAAATGACGTATTAAAAGTAATCCTACCATCCTACTAATCACACTAATTATTATAAAGGCGAAAGTTTGTGAGTGTGTTTGTATGTTCGTTACTTCTTCACGCAAAAACTACTGAACGGATTTTGATGAAACTTTACAGTAATACAGGGTTAGTTTTCAAAGAACAGCCAAATTTATGGATGTGGTACAGACCATCAAATTGAACAATTTTCTTTAGGGGACCTACATCGTAATCGCGAATAAAAATTCTGCCGTCCCTTACCTACGTTTAGGTCGAGCAGGTATTGAAGTTTTCTATGTATGTAGACTTTTTGTATTGTAATAATAAGTTTTTTTGTTTTGTTTTAATATTGTAGAATAAGCTCAACAATAAATCAAACAACTAGATACGCGTGCCACTACCACGATAGTTTTTTGTGCATAAGCCAAAGTTGACAACCCTAGCGCGACCGCCGAGCGTAGGTATGAAAAGTGAAGTACATACATGTGATTGCCTTCTGTACTCTCTGTATTTTGTGTGGAAAGCGATGGATGAGGTCTATGACGGAACGAGCGTGCCCAGAAGATGCCTAAGGCACTGGAGCTCCCACGCATCGACGAAACAGAGCAGGCTGCTTGACGCCGGACTCCGGTGGGAGCGTGGACGCAAACCAGGCGGGCGTTAGCCCTACCACCGTGAGGGAAGAATTGGCCAGTCAAATAAGGTGTTGGGTGTGACTGTCCAGGATGCGCCGAGCGCGAGCGTTCAGTTGAGTAACTGGCGGAACAAACTGCGCTACACGAGGAGACTTCTTCATGCAACCCAAAAATGCTACTAAGAAATTTCTGATCGAAAAACCCAATAACACTACCCAACCCAGGAATCGAACTCTGCACCCTAATTGCGTAACACACCATCACTCGGAATCTGAATCATTTTGAAGCAAACTGCTAATCCATTGCTTCATAAGTTCGAAACAATTGTCTGCTCAACACGTAACTAAATAACGCAATGAATGCTGTTGAACTGTCAAAATGAAACCGATTCTGATTGATAATGTGTTACGCAATTGCCCCGCAGGATCTCATGAGCAGCAGGAGCTTGCGATCACTAGACTAGACTGTAGATTAAAGGCAGATCGACAGATTCACAGCGACTTGTACAGTCAACAGCAAAAGTAGATGATCAAAATCAGAAATTCAATACTAATGAACGGAGTTCGCGTCAGAACTGTGTGGCATCGAAGTACTACTACTTAGAATACTTACTACGTAGAATACTTTTGAATCACTTCGACGCCACACAGTTCTGACGCAAACTCCGTTCATTAGTATTGAATTTCTGTTTTTCATCATCTACTTTTGCTGTTGACTGTACACACGCCAGCACATCAAGGCCGCTTTCCGAATTAGCTATAATCGCTCACAGCGCTCACATCATCTCACATGCGTTCCGATTTAGATATTACGATTATGACAGCTGAGACCTGTCAACAATTCGGAACGCCCGTGAACGCGCTCACAGTGCTCACTCAATGTAAAAACGATATTATTACAGTATTTCAGCTATCAGCCAGAAGCACAATTTCGAAAATGCCACGTTAGTTTAATTTTATGCTAAGATGCAAAATAAAACAAAACACACACTGACACATCCTCACACACACACTGTCATTTTTGACAGCGCTCACGGAGATATTATTCTAGGGCATGGTCGGCGTTATCGCAAGATGGCGCATGTCATGACGTCATCTATGACGATTCACGGGACATCGTTATCGCGCTCACGCTAATTCGGTACGGGTTTAAGCATGCTCACATCGATTATTTCCCAACTCGGAACGCAGGGCAAGTTACTACAATCTGTCAAATTTCTTTAATAGTTTTCCAACTTTATTGCTACAGCATAAGGTTCAACATTGTTTGGGAAAATTTGACAGTTTCGGGTAGCTTGTTGTGCTGGCGTCTGTACACTTGGTTGGTAAAGCGCGCGTCGGTTCCTGAGATAAAAACACTAGTGTAGTTGGGTTCTATTCTATTGTAATGTTTACCTTTACAGGCTTCAGGATCTTTTGGGTGAGGGAGTGAAAGCGGGAAATCTTCGTGCCGCGGCTCTTTGATTTCAGTTCTGTAAATAGAAAGTGTTAGGTCAGACAACAGTCAGCGGGATTGTCCGAAAGGGTTACCGCTGGCCCGGAACATAAAGGGCTAAGGAAGGAACATGGGTGGGTGAGGGGTCATTTGATGATTTCCCACCCGAAAAAAAAATACTCTATAGGAAAGGGAGGATCCTCCAACCAGACGGGTGTTGTATCTGGCGGGCAACTGCCCGATGATTCATGTCGGGTCGTTGTATCTATGCTAGTTGCGCGGTAAACTCTGCTTGCGCGATGCAGGATTTTGCGTGACGTCAGTATGACGCGTCGCATGTGGCGTTGTAAAAACCCGCCTCAAACTTACCTTTCCCGTTATTTTCTAGAAGCAGTCGTTTTTTGCTCCGTCGTTTATCAGATCTCTTCTTAATCGTGACGTCATTAAAGCCGAACATTTCAGCCAGTTTCTTGTTGTCATCCTCGTCTTTAAAGTCGTCGAAGTCATCCGACATTTCTTCTTTTAATTCTGTAAGAGAAGGTATTATTAAATAACCAACGAATAACCAATGGGTATTGTGTTACCAAGTCACCCAAAGGGCAATGGAGAGGGCTATGCTTGGAGTTTCCCTGCGTGATCGAATCGGGAATGAGGAGATCCGCAGGAGAACCAAGGTAACCGACATAGCCCGAAGAATTGCCAAACTTAAGTGGCAGTAGGCAGGGCACATTGCTCGCAGAACAGATGGCCGATGGGGCCGAAAGGTTCTGGAGTCGCGGCCGCGTACCGGAAGACGTAGCGTTGGAAGGCCTACCACAAGGTGGACCGACGACCTTGTGAAGGCCGCAGGAATCCGTTGGATGCGAGAAGCACAGAACCGGTCGAAGTGGAGGTGTTTGGGGGAGGCCTATGTCCAGCAGTGGACGACTTTCGGCTGAAATGATGATGATGATTGTGTTACCTAGTAACTCGGTTGTGGAGGCAGTCTCTCCATGTAAAATACAGGTACTCAGCTGCATCTGGTTAGACTGGAAGCCGACTCCCAACATACCAAAAGGCTAAGGCATATTATTGATTGCTTACCTAGAAAATATATACCGTTGTCGTCGTCCAAATCGAGGAATTCTTCCTTCACCTTTGGACCCGATTCATCTGAAAGGCAACAGGAGAAACTAAAAATCAAAGTCAAAAAAATTTTGTATTTAAACTTTTCGCACAAAAAGGTACAAAGGCGGACTTAATGCCTTAGGCATTCTCTACCAGTCAACCAAGGGTGGTGAAGAGATTAGATGGCAGGTGCTTAGGTTGAGAGGAACAATGATAGAATTCGAATTTCTGGGGCTACCTTAGCGCTTTCCACCTTAATTCTTACCTTTAACATTATAAGCGTTAAGTTTAGACATAAACTCCTTCTGACATTGCTGTACTTGCTCTTTAAAGTTGCATGCATCCCGTAGTCTTGTGATGCAGACTTCACAAATACCGCTATTACTGTCACAAGGGTCCAGAGGTATCTGCAACATGAAGAACATATAAATTCCTGGCGCTTTCTTTATATTTTTTTCATAACAAAATCCTGATTCTGTTCATTATATTAATTTTTTATAAAAAAAAGAAGGAAAGAAAAGCCAGCCTTTTCTATATTTTTTCAACAAACTCCAACTTTTTTCTTTTGTTTTTTTTACAAGTAGGGTTGCCATAAGTATTCAAACCAAAATCGTGTGACAAAATTTTGTGGAAAATCCGAAAAAGTAAAAAAATCAATACTGCTGACGTAATCACCACCCAGAACCCCAATGTCATCAAAAATATTAGCAAAGCAAAGACCCCCCCGCCCCCCTGTAGTGCTTATGGTGTGAAGAACACGCATGTTTTATCTTATGTGACACTGTGACCGACTACTGAGTACTAGTAAAATATGGCAAGAATAGCTGTATCTACTAAAATGACAGCTATAAAAATGTAAGGTAGATGTGAACATGCTGCACAACCCCAAATATCTTGGGATAAGGGTGAGAGGTTGATTATTAAGTATCTCGTCTGCCTAGCCTTTTCCCAACTATGTTGGCTGGGGTCGGCTAACCGGATGCAGCTGAATACCAGTATTTTACATGGAGCAACTGCCTATCTGACCTCCACAACCCAGTTACTGGGTAATACAATACCCGTTGGTAAGACTGGTAGTCAGACTTTCGGGCTTCTGACAACCCGTAACGACTGTCAAAGATCCATGAATGGCAGCCGGGAACAACAGCTTAACATGCTTTCAGTCTTGGTAAGTATTTAAAGATGGTAATCCATCCACGGGCCAACCGCGGCAAGCGTAGCTTAACCTGATCCATCGAACCGTGCGGCTGTTATTTCTTAGCCACAAGCCCCTCGCAGATTATTAAGTATCTATGAGTACAATTGGTATGGTACCCTAGGTAGGGGAGGAGAAAGAAAGGGAAACCGTTGAAAAGATGGCAGAATGTCTAGGCGAGGATGGCTGGAAAGACATGGTCTAGACAAGGAAGGGATGTGGAGGACCCCTTTGCCAAAGGGAACACAGAGACTTAGAACTGATATTAAACATTTTGTAACACAATTATCACTGTGAAAAAAGGCTATAAATAAAGATATAAATGAGTAAAATTGGATAAACAGAAGGAAGTCAATACAAAACATTGAAAACATGTTGAATTTTAAAGTTCTTGATACAACAGGTGCCTAAAAGGCCACACGGTGACAATTTTTCTTTTTTTTTTAATAAAATTATATACAAGGTACATTCTTTTTTATTGCTACTAAATATACACAGCATTAGAATTTTTTTGTTCTTTGAATTAGGTCAATAATAAAACCCACAAACAAACAATATCTCTGCCAAATTAAAGACAACAATTCTGAGGTTTTGTACCTATTTGAGTAACATTTTTGGCATCAGATCAGTAGGGAGCTATCTAGTTATAATTCTCATTAAAAATAAGTCGTTTTTAAGCATTATTTACCTGAATTTCGAAGCAATCTTTTATCATATCGCCGTAAACTTCTGACTTGTCCAGTATTGAATATTGTGTCTTCAGGTCTTTATCAGGAGCTCGCACGAGGCAGCAGCGGCAAACGATGCCGTACGACATGGTGTTAATTATAATTTAACAAGATTTATAATTAGCTGTTTTATAATATTTTTCTATAAAACTAACTACAAAGCAAAAATCAAGGGCTATGCCTATTATCTTGATGACAATACTGTCCGATACTAAAATTTAATTATTTTAAACATAGTTATGTGTTTTTCTACTCATTTTACACCAAAAAATTATCGACCTTACTTTTTTTAATGCTACACATAGCGCAAAATCCGGATTTTGGAACGCGAAATGACATGACAGCGCGCAGCGGTTACCTTTTTTTCTCGCTATTAAAATAACCACAGGCCATTAACATTTAAGTTCTCTTTGTTCCGTTTCTTTATTTCGGTAGAAAATAATATTTTATATCAGTTTTAAAAATTTTATTGAATTTCTGTACAATACTGATTTTTAAATAATATTTTCAAAACTTAGGGTTTCGCTGGCTGTTTAGCAGCAACTACCTTTGCCAACATCTCATTCCCAAGCAAAATGGAATAAGAAAAAAAAAACTATCAGAAAATGGCGGATGTGATGGCGGAGCTTCCAAGTTGTAGCGTCCTCTAGCTTTTTCCAATTAAATTTAAGATTTTTAAGTGTAAATGTAAGAAAAGTATCTTTAGAAATGATGGAGTCTTCAGTGAGTCTCGGTATGTGTCGGTGTTGTGCATCGGAAGGTGCGTTTAAAGACATTAAAAGCACGTATCATTGGATGGGGGAAGAGGAGATCTACGCCGACATGTTGAGAGAATGTTTCGACATAATCGTAAGTAGGACGCTTTTGTAAGGCTTTGAAATCTACAAAATTCTATATCAAAAACATTCTTATTAGTTTTAGTATTTTCACTTTTGTAAATAGCTCCCTAAAAACAGGCTATAAACTGCTTTTATTATTTGCTCGAGTGTCGCCATAATGGCAGCCGCTGCCGCCGATTCGATTAGGCTGGTTGTAGTTCAAGCGTATCTTCATGAACGTGTCGTAGGCTACCGTGGCCTACTAAAAACGAGCAATTACGACTAAAAGGCTTTTGTGCTACTAACCAACCAGTTCAACATTTCTGAGGATTTTTTCTTGGAGTGGTGGCCCTCCCATACCATTGTTGCTCTACATACTTATTGTATGTACTTATGTTTTTTAAAAATCATGAACATTATTCCACCATTTATCTCAGTCCAATACTGTATCGAAAGTAAAATCAATAATTTTGGGCTCTGGAAAATGGAAATCATCAATAAGGTATAAGGCATCATACACCAAAAATCAAAATTCTTTTCTTCTCACCAATATTTTCAGGTGTTCTTTCTTTTGTTTCTCTGGTTCACACTTCATGAAATTAAAATTAATGAAAACTGACAAAAAAACATTTCACCAGTTGTGCTGTGATAAACTAAACAGACAGCTCTATTATAAGGGGATTTTGAGGGAGCAGTGCTGGCCCACTGGTAACGGACATGACTTACGAGTTAGATAGATTGTATGTTTGAACCTAGATAGACACTTAACTTTGTGTAAATAATTTCATCACCACTGCTCTCAAAACAGTGAAGAAATCCGCCCCTAAGACGACCCACTGACCCAGTGAAGGAAAGCATCGTGAGGAAACCAGCTAGTCCTAGAACCAAAAATTAAAAAGAAATAAAATTACTAAACAAGACATGTGACTTCTATCAGCCTGCACTCATGGGCCTGCATGGTAGATTACAGCCCACTCCCTCTCAAAGAGAGGAGACCTGTGTGTGTATGCAGTGGGAACATTATAGGCTGATTATGACTCTTTTAGGGTCGCCCACAGTTATCGACTTTTTTTTTTTTTTAGAATATGTCATCTCGTAGTTGACCTTGAGAGGTCGTGACTACTTAACCGGTCTATCCTGTGGTTGCCTTAAGAAAACTCAAAGCCTCCAGCCAGGGGCATTTATCTACTATATACTAAGCGACTGCGCTAAGGGCACCCCCTGTGGGGTACGAACCTCGGCTTAGGGCGTCGCTGGGGAGAGGGCAGCAAGATGGGACAGGCTGGGTCAGATTTTGATTATTTAAGATTGATGGGGCCGGCTTTTCCTATTTGACTACTCTGAGAAGAAAAGCCGAAACAAACTCAGAGGTCATAGTCGGGGATTTAAGTCTACAGGCTCAGCTGCGGCGCGGGCTGGCACTACATCGAGCAAGGGTCGGTGGGGGCAGTTATCGACGCGGAATCGGCTAACACTGGTTACTAATACCATTCGCATCGGCTCGTCTCGGACGACGCGTCGCGACGCCGCGCGCCGGCCGACGGCAAAACGAGCGATAAGGGCGATAAGTCGAGTAGTGTGGTGATACGCACTCGGCTTAAGCCGAATCCGCGTCGATAAATGTGGGGAGACCCTTAGTCAGACTGATCCAATTTAACCATTTGTTTTTGTCACCAGTTGAACGCGTCGGATCAAGGTCAAGATGGCGGCATATGTGAGGTCTGCATCACTCAGCTGCGGAACGCGATCAACTTCAAGAAGCAAGTGCTGCACACCGAGGACCAGTTCCAGAAGCATTTGCAGAACAAGACACTGTTTAGACGTAAGTTTGAGACACTAATTATTTAAATGGCATCTTTTACCCTGGGGCTCAGCTGCCGTGGTGTGCTTGAGAGGAATCATACATTTTTCTGGTAGTTTTAAAAATAGAGTGTGTGCTTATGCACATAATTTAGAAGTAGAAACTTACGACTGGAGCTGAGTATATTTGTGATTCAGCATCACTGACTGACTGGAACAAATTATCGGTACTGGAACTACGCGTAAAGTTTTTTTGAGTAATGTTTCAAGTCCCTGGTTAGAAAAACAACAATTACAACAATTTAACTAGACTGCAGAAATAGTAAGATGTTTGTAGATTGGCTTTCTTAACCTTTTGACCACCACACGTCAAAAAATCTAAAACATGCCCTTGACATCAAAGTCTGTCACATAGTCGAACATTTTGGTTTGTCATCTATACATGATTGGCGGTCAAAAGGTTAAATTTAAGGTGTGTGTAATTATAACCTATAATATCATATTCTTTTACTTGTGCAGCTCACTTAGTGAAGGTGGAGGTGCAAGGAGATGAAGACTCTGATGACAATATGGGTTCTGGCGACGAGGGATTTTCGGGAGCCGGTAAGTTCAGATAACATAAGGTTATTTTTATCACGAACGCGCGGCAATCACTGCTATGTATCCCATAAACTGCGTTCGAAATTTAATTTCCAAACATGTAAACAAATATGTGCTTCTGGAATAACAACTTTAATACCCATTCATAAAAGTTAAGTTCGCAATACAACTTCAGTTTTTTAATTATTTAAATTTTATAGTAATAGTTAATCTTAAATCAATTCAATTTACACTAGCATTAAGTTGATATTCGTTTAAGTACAAAAAACGTCAATTCGAAACTTAAAAAGACTATAAAGGCAGAAACACACTTGTAACACCCGACGCCATCGCACGCTTACTCATTGGCCACATTTGTATCTCGTTGTGCTATTTTCGTCATTTGGCCAATAATTAAGCGTGGGATGGCGTGGACGTTTTAATAATGTGTTTCCGCCTTAAATATAAAATGTGTGCGGTCGGGGGACCGCCCCAATCAGGAACGGAGTTCCGTACGCCACTCTCGCACGCACACACACACTCGTAGGTATATGTATAACAGAAAGAAACTCACAGATAAAGTCGCATGGAGGGGGGCATAAACCTATTTCAGCGTGACGATTTTTACCCGTCAACTCCTACAGTAAGCCGCGTTAAGCACACGTATCAAATCGGAGAGGAATCGGCCCTGTATCGCCTTTCGCCTCGCCGTCAAACAGGCGTCAACCTAACGTAAGCACGTAACAATAGCGGATCAGAAGCTCCGATACGTCAATTCGGCTACGGCAAGGCGACGCCGCGCTTACGGCTCGCCGACCGCTGGTTGATGGTGCAGCAGGCAGACCGGAGGGGTGAGAGGGGCAAGGGTGGACGAAGACACGTAACGCACCGCACCGCGGTTCGTGAGATTGTCCCTAGGCGAGGCCATTACGTTACGATTCCGATTAGTGTGCGTTGCAGTAGGGGGAGTTTCATGCAAAGAATACTGAACAGCTCGAGTTGATACGGTGCCGATCCCTTTCCGGTTTGATACGTGTGCCTTTGAGTAACTTCGTTCCAAGAACTTATGACGTAAGAGTCACTTT
This sequence comes from Oligia fasciuncula, assembly GCA_963082905.1. Lineage (NCBI taxonomy): Eukaryota > Metazoa > Arthropoda > Insecta > Lepidoptera > Noctuidae > Oligia > Oligia fasciuncula. The sequence continues at coordinate 4,924,970 of OY720416.1, read as the reverse complement.
ACGCACGCTCGTTAATTGCTACTGTAATTATTAGTATTACTAGTAGTATGAGTACCTATACCGTAAATGTGCCACATTCGAGGTAGGGTATATGTGTTCTGTGCATTCGAGTTTGAAAAAGTACGGATTGGTTGGTAGAGCATCGTCTCTGTTAAGGCGGAAACACATTATTAAAACGCGACGCCATCCCACGCCATTATTATTATTACGCTTACTTAATGGCCAAATGACGAAAATAGCTCAACGAGATGAAAATGTGGCCAATGAGTAAGTGGGATGGCATCGGGTGTTACAAGTGTGTTTCTGCCTTTACATTCGCATCTGATCTGTATGACCATCTCTTTCTAAAGCTCGAAAGTACAGACGCCAGCACATCAACCTACTACAATCTGTCAAATTTCTTTAATAGATTTTCAACTTTATCTATATAGTATTAAAGTTCAAGGTTGATTGGGAAAGTTTGACAGATTGGAGTAGGTTGATGTGCTGGCGGCTGTACCTACATAAATAAAGTAATCGTGCGTTAATATTTCGAGATTTTGTTTCTTGTCTCTTATGGTATTTATTGGTATACAAGGTGTAATAGAATAAACGCAAGTCCTGAAAGTAGCTCGTTCATAATAATTGATTACTGAATCAATTTCAGTAACATTTAAGATAGGTATTTTTTTTTAATTATGTATTTTGCCATACTGATCGCCGATTGAGCCAAAGAAAATTAAATCTTATGTCAAGGTAATAAGACTCAATTTTGAATGCATAAAGTAATGATAGGGTCAACACAATTTACATAAAAATAGTTAGCTTTAAAAAAAAAATGTTTTGATCATTGTATTATGCTTTTAACTCAATACTCTAATTGGGGTGTATGAGGTCTTGCGTTCATTATGTTACGCATTGTATACTGGCAGCGCCGCGCGGTTTCACCTGCATAAGTAGGGCCGTCTTTAACCTATTAGAGGCCCTGGGCATATTAGAGTCACGGGCTGTGTGTATAAGAGACAACACGAGAAACATACTAAAAAAAAAAAAAAACTGGGAGGCTATATAGAAACGTATTGTAAATCGCACTGCAAATAACCTATTTTGCCATTGAATCGGGTACATAATAATTATATTGCAATCTTTTGTACGTTTCTTCAGCAAGAAAATCGTTGCTTCCACGTTCTCGGTGGGACAGGTGTAAGGTATCAAAATTTCACAAAAAAAAAAAACAGCGGCACTCCGGGAGTGCCGACAGAAGTGAAAACTTGCGCAACAAAAACGCGCGGTGTCGGTTACGGTAACAGTGTCGCGAGGTTCAATGGTTTTCCCCCATCTCAAAAAATGCCCAACGCGGCTAAAGAAGTTTTCACTTCAATAAAACATAAGAACGTGTCTTTTCTAGAGTTCGAAGTCCCTATAAAGACGGAGGTCGACGACCCTAAGCCGAAAAAGCGAGCGGCTACTAAAGCCTCGGCCACGACAACCCGCGCAAGCGCTAAGAAAGCGAAAGCGGACAACGGCGAGACATCTACCAAACGTAAGTTCCTAATTATAAGTTACTATGTGACTTTGGCCGAGTGTGCACGCATCTTTAGGATTTTTTTAAATGTGGAATGTAATTATGTTGTCGTAGTTTTCTTTTCTGTGTGATTTAGGACGGAAAGTTGAAGATTTTTTTCTTTTAGTCTGTGGCAACTTTTTAACGAGTAAGCAGCCAGTCTTACTTCTGTTAACCAAGCATTTGGCATTTTAATGTATTTAACCAAGAGTGGTGATACAGTATCCTGAATGAAGATGGTTTATAAAAGTCCTGATTATGGCTGACATGAAGAAAAAAATCTGCGAGACACAAAAGAATTTGAAGAGAGGGAAGGCAACACAGATCTAGAAAATGAGTAAAATTAAAATGTTTGAACAATACTGAACTTTGTATACTATAGTATACAGTGGTGTTGCCATCTTCAAATTACAAGGCATTTGCGGAGACAAAGCCATCTTGATAGCTACAATGAAGATGTTGCCATATGAACCACAAAAGTCAAGAAGAAACAAAGACGAGGGAAGAAATATCGTGCATTCTAAAATGCGAAATTCTGAAGAAAATTATGTTTGGGAAAAAACAAAGAAAGGTTTTAAAAAGACTTCCGATTGAATTTGTATTCATTTGCGTCTTTTATTACAGACTATTACGACAAGTATAGCCACTTGTAATTTTTTACAAGTATACCTGTATTTTCTTTACAGGTATACCTGTTTTTTTCTTTACAAGTATACCTGTATTTTCTTTCAAGTATACCTGTATTTTCTTTACAAGTATACCTGTATTTTCTTTACAAGTATACCTGTATACTAGAAAAGTGAGCTGAGACTTACTACAATAGTGGTTGAATTATTGAAAATTCACCATTGACTTTTAAACTCATAACTAAGCATATTTTAAATTTTGCTTAGTTACTGGGGTAAGCAGGAATAATAGTAGTGTATAAACACATTGCTATTATTCCTTCACATTCATGTACACCTCGCAGCGTAAGTTTGACAGTAAAAATAATCATTTCCGTATTAAATATTTATGTAGTATATTTTCGCAGGTGTACCGTTTCAAGTTGCTTGCACACACGGCTAATTGTTTCACTATGAAATGTGTTTAAAAAGCTGTTTATTCAGTCTGTATACAGAATTTTGGTTTTTAGGAATGTAGGTTAAAGTGACCTTAGAATAGGTAAACACTAGCTTTTGTCCGCGACTTTATTCGCGTGAAATTTCCTGTTTTAAGGGGATTATAGGACCTAAACGCAAAAAACGATAGTTTGAGAAGCAATAAAAGTATAATTGATCGACTTCAGTAAACAGAATCAGAAAAATATATGATATTATTCAGGATATTATGCTAGGTAGATAGTGTGTTGAAAACATAATACAACTAATTTGATACGATAGAAAAAAATCATGAAGATACATCTAAAAACTTTCTTTTTACAATAAAAACCATTCTAATATACATCAATCATTATGATTTTTTTTGTCAGATTTCACGAGTAACTTACTAAAGTCTATTGTTAGAATCATTAATATATCTTTCTAAGTTAGATTTCTACCACCAACCTCTTAGGGAAAATTATTCATGGTAAAAATCTAACTTAGAAAGATGTACTAATGATTCTAATGATTATAATTCTCTAAATATGTACCTGTTATTGTCGCGAATCATATTTTGATCAAGATAGGTTTCAACTACCCATTCACCTTACCATGAAATATCAAAATCTTATAACACTCGGCAATACCAGTAGTTCCTAAGATTACCCCCAAAGTGTTAATATAATCTGCTAGTTCATTTCAATATTGTTGGATTTCTACCAGACAGTCTTATTTCTGCTTCGATCAATAATAGTACTAGATGAATGATTAGGAACAAAAATAAGTCGCTAAAGTGGCCGCGTTTGCACACAGATAAACATTTATATTTCTTACTACGAACTATAGAAAAAAGTTTAATAATATTAACAACTTCAGATTATTATAAACCTTAACACTCTAACATAAAGTTTAATTACGATTGCAAATGATTAATATTTAAGTCCTTCTGTCATCGAAGCAATAAATTTAAAATGTCACTTGAAAATAAAAAGTCATTTTTATAATAAGTACAAAAATATTTATTCTAAAATGAAACTTAACGTCTAAGCAATAAGGTTAAAAACATTTTGTTGACAATTTCGTACTTACTCGAATTTGGAACTAGACGTAGTTCTTGGAATTACATTTCAATGCTTCAATGTTTGTTAGAATAGTTGGCGCGTTGTCGCAAACATTGGCCAAACAATAATAATATTTGCTTATTGATTTATATTTACTATTTAATTGTGTTACTATTTTATGAAAAACATTTAATGATAAAAACTTACCGAAAAAAGATGTTCCTTCCAAAATCTTGGTGTTTCGGTGGTTATTTACACAACTTTTGAACGCGCACTGAGGCATTTTGACGTCTTAACATTGGCTATGATTGGACCATACTAATTTGAAATAAGAGCACAAAAGTATTCGTGCTTGTATTTTACGGGCCGTTTTTGAAGCGCTTATCGGGCATCTAGTACTATTATTGATCGAAGTATTTCTGTATGCATATTCAATTTAATTGTCTTGTTTAACCAATCACAGCACATGCGGAGTAATTGGGTAACACACTAACAGTAGCAATGGCTTTCATTTCGACAGTTCATCATCATTGCGTTATTTGCGTTGTTGAGCAGACACGTTTTTCGAACATATGAAGCAATGGATTAGCAATATCCTTGAAAATCACTCAGATTTTGATTGGAAGCGTGTTACGAGATTGGGATGCTGACATTTGCCGAGAGTTACTAAATAAAAATATTTGGCATGTCTTCCTGTAAGGCTTTCAAAAACCTAAGTGCTTGGCCAGACTGCAAACGTGGGCGCGGCGCGGTGTACTCAAACATAAGAACTTCATTTGAGCGTTCATAGTGGGCACGCTGGCGCCGTGAGCGGCGGCGGCGCAGGCTGGTGGCCCGGAAAGAGCGGGGGCAACTCACGCCATAGTCATACAAGTGGCCGTAGAGCGCGAGCGGCCCGCGCGGGGACCAACTAGTTCGAGCTTTTTTCTAGTAAAAATAAGTTTTCTTCATCGATATTATATTTTGACAAACACTGGACACGACAACATTCAGAACGAAGCCGCGCTCGACTGCGGACAGGCAGATCGCGAGCGTTCCCGCACCCACGCCCGCGCCGCTCCCCGCCCCGCGCTGCTAGTCTGGCCAAGCACTAAGGCATTTTAATCATGGTTCGCCAAAAATATTAAAATTTTGTATTACAAATAACAATATTTTGATAGTAATGACACATAATGAATTATTCTACAATTACACCAGCTTATCGTTTTAACATAAAACATATCATATGACACTTGGGGAGAATGTAGCTTCCCATTAGTGAAACAATTTTCGGAATCGGATCAGTAGTTTCGAAGATTAATCCTACTTACTAAGAAATGTTACCTCTTTTAAATTAACAATATGAAATAGCAGCTTTTTTGACACATTTCTATTATTATTATTCAATGTCTAGATATAAGTTTTTCACGGTATTGCAAAGTTAAAAAAAGCTCCATCATATCCAAGCTTGCACGGAGGTTCCTTTATTTTTTACATTTTTCAGCTTGGATGCGTCTTCAGCTCAACATTGAAACATTCCTTCAATCCTATGATATCTCAAAGTCAAACCATTTATTTCGATTATACCTTTAACAGGCTCTTTTTTATTGTCAAAGTGTCGGCCAGGTAGTCAGAATATTGAAGCTAGTTGCCCATTTCAAAACGTAGATCTCTTTGGCCATTCTAAAAATGGAGAAGAGCAGGCGAGACATTTACCTTAGAATCGACCATCCAGTTTTACCAAGGGGTGTCGTATTACCTAGTACGGACGCCAGCAGGTCAACCTACCCGAAACTGTCAGATTTTCCCAATCAACCTTGAACCTTATGTTTTAGCAATAAAGTCGAAAATCTATTAAAGAAATCTGACAGATTGTAGTAACTTGATGTGCTGGCGTCTGTACATAACTGGGTCGTGGAGGATAAGCAGTCGGTCCATGTAAAATGCTCGTATTCAGCTGCATACGGTTAGACTCGACTGCGACCTTAACATAGTGGGGAAAAGGCTAGCCAGGCACTATGATCTATCATTGGATTAGTGATCAAAATATGATCTTACTAGCTGCGCCTCGCGGTCTCACCCGCGTATATCTCCATCCCGTGGGAATATCGGGGATAAAAAGTAGCCTATATGTTAATCCAGGGTGTCAGCTACCTCCATACAAAATTTCATCAATATTGGTCCAGCCGTTTGAGCGTGAACAAGTAACAAACACATAAACACACACGCAGACACACTCACAAACTTTCGCCTTTATAAATATTAGTGTGATCATTAACTCGTCATTACACACAATTTTATAGCACTAGGTCATGCTGTGGTAAAAATATTTGACAAAAAGGTACTCAAGAGACCGGTGGTGGACTTGTGGCCCTGTGGTAGCCATCCAAGCAGGCACTTTACTTTGTATAATTTATTTCATTACCACTGCTTAAAAACGGTGAAGGAAAACATCTTAAGGAAACTGGCATGTCTTAGGACCAAATTCGAAGACATGTGACATCTACCAACCCGCACTTGGCCCGCGTGGTGGATTACCGCTCACTTCCTCTCACAGAGAAGGCCTGTGTCCCAGCAGTGGGAAAATCGTAGACTGATTATGCTAAGGTACTCGATACTCGATATGTTTATTGCTACCACAAAGTGAACTTTGGTGGTAGGTTTTACAAATACATGATAGATAATTGGACCCTGTCGGGCACAGCAAAGCAGGAGAGAAGAAGAAGGCTTTCTGGGATGTAACTGGCATGTCCATCTAAGGAGCGACAGACGTACGTTTAAGTATGAAAAGGCATGAGGAACCGGGTGTAAAGTTCATTCATCCTCCGTAGAAAAGGGAGGACCCTCCGACCAGACGGGTGTTGTGTTTGGTGGATAAATCTGAGATGATGTCGGGATGTTGTATATATCGCAGCCAACTTGTTAAATTAGCCGTTTAGTTAACCGAAAAAAAAATCAGCTGTTCCCTACATTTATTTTCGTATAACTCGTCAAAATGTAGGGAACAGCTGATTTTTTTTCGCGATTTCAGACTTGGACCCATAGTAAAAGTTGTTCATAATGATGAGTACAATGACCTCTTAAGAGGTTGTTAATGTTTTACCAATAACCCTGTATAAGGGGCCATGACAGATGACAGTCAATGTCATAGTGACGTTGAACACGTTTACGAAGTCAGCAACATTGGATTGCGTTTACAGAGATCATCAATTACCAACAATGTACATATACCCGCCCACATATCGCCAGTTATGTTTCAAGTCCCATGTAATAAGGAGTGAGCCTATTGCCATCAACCTGGCACAAATCCAGACTCCGGGAAATATAGACATAATATCTCTTTGTTGCCTTATATATCGCCCAAACGGTGGGCTAAGTAGCTAAAGTAAGATGATATGTCCAGGGGGTCTACTCCGAAGCGGTTAACCCCTGTATCGGCCGAATGTTCAGTCATTTTCTACTACCATTAATTTCCTATATTGTATTGGTCCCGACCAAACTGTGCCAATCCGAACCTGTTTAGAACCCTTAACCCTTTTATTACTTTTTTTATTCGTAGTAGGACAACAATATTCGAATCAGAAAATGACCGAACATTCGGCCGATACAGTGGTTAACCGCTTCGGAGTAGACCCCCAGAATAGGGGTGACTACTGATAGAGATGTATGAAAGGAAAAAGACTACCCGCCGCCGTTTTCAGACTATGTTTGCAGACCCTTTTATGTAAGACCAATGAAACTATGGAATGATTGTGAGGAAGATGATATGGCCAGAACGGGGGTGACTACTGAGAGGACGACTGATAGAAATGTATGAAAGGAAAGAATACCCGCCGCCGTTTTCAGACTATGTTTGCAGACCCTTTTATGTAAGACCAATGAAACGATGGAATGATTGTGAGGAAGATGATATGGCCAGAACGGGGGTGACTACTGAGAGGACGACTGATAGAAATGTATGAAAGGAAAGAATACCCGCCGCCGTTTTCAGACTATGTTTGCAGACCCTTTTATGTAAGACCAATGAAACTATGGAATGAATGTGAGGAAGATGATATGGCCAGAAGGGGGGTGACTACTGAGATGACGATTGATTGAGATGTATGAAAGGAAAGAGAATACCCGCCGCCGTTTTCAGACTATGTTTGCAGACCCTTTTATGCAAGACCAATAATAATAACCATTTATTATCAGGTATCAAAGACCTTAACCTAAGTATACATAATAATATAGTAACAATTTTGTTAGTAAATAAAACGAAACGAAACGATGAAACGATTGTGAGGAAGATGATATGGCCAGAACAGGGGTGACTACTGAGATGACGACTTATAGAGATGTGTGAAAGGAAAAAGAATACCCGCCGCCGTTTCTAGACTATGTTTGCAGACCCTTTTATGTAAGCCAGGCTATTATATACTAGACCCTAAAGGCGCATCATAGACGAAAACCACTGATTTAACAGTACTGACTGATGCACAAAAATATATATTTGCATCTTGTTTTTTTTTATCTACCAACCAAAAATAAATAAATTCGAAGACATGTGACATCTATCAACCCGCACTGGGCCTGCGTGGTGGATGACGTAACTTCCCTCGCACTAAGAGAAGGCCTGTGTCCCAGCCGTGGGAACATTATAGGCTGATTATGTATCTCTTTTTGTCGTACACGTATCACGCATATAAATAAAATAGACAATATTGTTTCGAGTGAGCTTTAATATCATTAACCTTTTGAACGCCAGAGCATAAACGCACGCCCGTGCCCTCCACGCCAAGCCACAATTTTAAATATTTAAGGTATACATTTAAAAACACACAAAAGTAATGATTTAATTGTTTATTTCGTGATAAAGTGCACCGCATTTTTTGTCACATATTTATGTCGCTCGTAATAGGATAGGCGACACACGACTGGCGTACACGGCACGCGCTTGGTTGTCACGTATATGTGACAATGGCGTTCAAAGGGTTAAAAGGTTCTGCTAGTTGGCTTCGGCCCCTTGTACGCCTTCCAAAGGTCCGGGACCCCAGGGAATTGAGATATGCCAAAGACACTACAATAATTATCATTTATTTGAAAAGCCTAACACATGAGGACAGAAAACGGATTCAGATTACTCAAATAACTTAGATCCTTATATTAATCCTTTATACAAATAATTACAGATGTCAGGCAGTGGTATCATTTATCCCAAAATAATAAATAAATATTATGAGCTGATTCTTTTGTCTATGATGCGCCTGTTCCCACAGTGTTTCATCGAGCCACGGAACCAACCCTAAGAAGTAATAAGGTAAGTAACACATACGGAACCTCTGACACCAAAATCTTTATAATCGCTTGGTTATTGATATTTGTAACGTTTTTATATTTTCAAAAGCGTTTTTATCTTTGCAATACTCTCTGTGTGCATGTGTATTTTTAAGATATTTTGACTCAAATATTTTACCTTGAAAATTAACTTGAACTTTTGAATTACGCCATTGAAACTTATAACTTAACTAAGTATACCCATTGACTAGCTTAAAAACTCTTTGAAAAACTTAACCTACATTGAATTAAATTTAAAAAAAAAGCGACAATAGTTCAACGGGTGAATACAAAGCTAACACAACACGCTTTGTTTCTCCGAAAGATTGGGTAGAAGTGCAGTTATAGCACACCCACTGTTCGTCAGTTATGACCGTTTACGACGTACGTCATTTCATACAAACTTTCAAAAATAAAAACTGCCGCACAGGTCGATCGATCAGGTTAAGCTACGCTTGCCGCGGTTGGTCTGGGTATGGGTGACCATCTTTACATACCGAGACCCCTCCGTGCCTCGGAAAGCACGTTAAGCCGTTGGTCCCGGCTTTGACAGTCGTTACGGGTAGTCAGAAGCTCGAAAGTCTGACAACCAGTCTTACCAACGGGCATCGTATTACCCAGAATCTGGGTTGTGGAGGTCAGATAGGCAGTCGCTTTATGTAAAGTACTGGTATTCAGCTGCATCCGGTTAGAATGGAAGCCGACCCCAATATAGTTGGGAAAAGGCTAGGCAGATGACTATACGATCTGGGAATTGAAACTCGTGATCAACACCACTAAACAAACGTTGTTGATATTTTTGTTTTATGATGTTAAGATATCGACACTGCACAGGCTTCGGAGACCACCTACTATCAAAACCTATATATCTATAGGGGTCAGTGACAAATTACCATCAGTTTGTTTCTACGAGATATTTTAGACCTTCAAGCGGGATCTTGGGTGTAAATATCATCCGTTGGACTATTGGCGTGAATCCACTCGCAAGTACAAGCTTTGAGCTTTACTTGAGAGGGCTTAAAAGGAGTATTAGTAATGCGCAGAACACATTGCTAGTAATCTTAAAATGTCGAATTACTTATTTTACCTTATGATATGAAACTTCTTTACCTGACACCTTTAACCTTTTGACCGCCACAGTCATGTATAGATGACATTATGACAAACCAAAATGTGCCCAGCACGCCACGGTTCGACTACATGACGCCGAGCCTTTTTGACGTGTGGCGGTCAAAAGGTTAATGAATGATTACTTAAAAACTGAAGCCCATGTAGTATGTTTCAAAATGCGCAAATACATTAGGTATGACGTTGTAGAGATGACGTTCGTATCAGGGGGTCTACTCCGAAGCGGTTAACCACTGTATCGGCCGAATGTTCGGTAATTTTCTACTACCATTAATTACCTATATTGACTATTGGTCCCGACCAAACTGTGCCAATCCGAACCTTTTTAGAACCCTTAACCCTTTTTTTTTACTTTTTTTTTTTTAAATTCGTAGTAGGACAACAATATTCGAATCAGAAAATGACCGAACATTCGGCCGATACAGTGGTTAACCGCTTCGGAGTAGACCCCCAGGCATGTGGTACACACTTGTTTCGGTACGATTCGGCACGATTTCGCACAGCCGGGCGTCATAATATATTTTCAATGTTGCCGCCGGCTGTGCCGAGTGATGCCAACCCGAACAAGACGTGTGTAGCACCTTTAGTTTTTTAAGCTAACTTCTGTCCTACGTTCATTATTAAAAGATTTCGCTAAACAGCGTTGACTATTTTACCATCGAAATAAACTCGGCCTTGTTACTTTTCTGACACAATACCAGCATTTATAAGTCTATTTTCTGAAGGTAATCCCACAAGAACGATTGTGGAGGATGCAGGGTGTGACGTCCCTATACCGAAAATCGATGGTTTCTCCTATGTTGAGGATTTTTTTTTTTGCGGGTTGATATCATCAAATGACCCCTCCCGCTCTGGGTGGAGCGGAAGCGAGTGTCAGACTCTTACTGACTAAAACCCACCCGTGTTCCTTCCTTAGCCCTTTATGTTCCGGGCCAGCGGTAACCCTTTCGGACAATCCCGCTGACCCGGCCCTATGTTGAGGATCCTAAAAGCAAACGAATAATTTTACCTTGCGGTGCAATGCCCAACGGTTGTTGTATCGTGTTCGTGTATAAATATTCTGACGTTTTGCCAAAATTGTCTTGCTTGAAATAGGATTTCGTTCATTTATACGTGGCGGCTATTCTAACTTATTTTATTATTTTACTTAAACTTCTTAACTAAGAAATACTTACCTATTTTTTTAAAGTTACTCTGATCTGCTGTTTTACTGCGAAACAGATTTGTATGATTAATGTAAGAAATATTTTTATTAAAGTATTTATAGATATTTTCACACCTGTTCAGGTAGGATACCTATGGCTTAAAAAACTTTTGTTATATGTATTAACCCAAACATTTTCAAGCAAATAAATGATTGTATTCCAACCTTTTTAATGCGATCAGATCACTTTCGGACTCGCCAATAGCTATACCTATTTTGTGTTCTATGCCTAAGCTTTCCGTGAAATACTGTGAACGAAATGAAAATGCTTGCTTAACTGTGTAACCGTCAAAAAAAAAAATCAACGAACAATCCTTGAATCCCTCCAAACACTGAGAACTCCAAACAGAAATTGTTGAGTGACCAAAAAATGCACGCCCGTCCTCAGGAAGATAACCAACCCTAATATAAGAAGACAGTCAAGACGGAGATAATGAGATATGCTCGTTTGTTGTAGGATCGGACGAGGACGGGCCGAAACGCGGCAGGAAAAGGAAAAAGAAATCGGACGAAAGCGCGACCCCGGAACGCGTAGAGCACAGAGTCAACCTAACCGCCATACTACAGTTCTCCAACGCGAGCCCCTTTCGTGACAAAACCATCCGCGGTTTCTCTTGCCTCTACTGCGCTAAAGCATTCCCCGATATATACGCACTGCGTGAACACACCGCCCAGAAATCGGAAAAAGACAAAATCAACACTATCATAGACTACAAACTAAGTTATAACCCCATTAAAGTAGATATTACTGACCTGCACTGCACCGTTTGCAATCTAGAAATGAGAGACCTCAACGATCTCAAGGACCACCTCGTAGCTACACATAACAAGACTATTCACAAGCACATTAAAGACATTATCCTCCCGTTTCGCTTAGAAGACGGACATAATTTTACCTGTGTCGTCTGCTCCGTAGTACACATATCATTTAAGAACCTCTATCATCATATGAGTAGTCACTACAGAAACTACTGCTGTAAAAAATGCGGGGCTGGATACATTACCATCGCAGCTTTGAGGAAGCATGGCAAGACCCACGCTCAAGGCATATTCCCGTGCGATTTTTGCGATAAATCTTACACGTCTCTCACGAAGAAGAGGAACCATGAGAAGGGTGTCCACACAGGCGGGTGGCTGAGGAATAAATGTCCTCACTGTCCAGAAATTTTTGTCAGTTACTATGATAGAAGCGAGCATCTTGTCAAAGTACATAATCAGACTCCAGTAATTTATCCTTGCAACGCTTGCAACAAGACTTATAAGAAGAAATTTGAGCTCAATAGGCATATCAAACATCATCACTTGCAACAGAGGAGTTTCTTATGCGATAAATGTAATGCTAAGTTCTTTTCGAAGCGCGGTCTTGCCGACCACCTGTCCAGGCACACCGGAGGCGAGGTATGCTCCTGTGACGTCTGCGGCAAAGCTTTCTCTCGTGCAAGAACTCTGAAGGAGCATATGAAAATTCACGAAGACGACAAGAGATTCCAATGCGAGATATGTCACAAGACGTTCATGCAGAAGTGTAGTTTGAAGAGTCACGTACGATTGCATCAGGACGATTTGGATATTTTTAAGGAGTTTGATGATGTTAAGCATCTTATAGATAATAGAGAGCTCACGCTAAAGCAGATAGCAGCTGAAAGTAAAATCAAAGCTCAGGCGGAGAAAGCTAAAGAAGAAAAAGAATTTGAGTAGTGTTAATTTTTCAAAACTGGTGGTTATGGGACATTCCGCAAACGAAAGGACCTATATTTTAGTACTAAAGAACTTTAGAAGACAATGACATGTGTTGTTCTCTTGTAAAGTAAGAAATTAAGTTTTTTTTTTTGCTTGGTGCATTTTGTATAAGTCCAAAACAAGCGAAATTGACAACTATGTGTGATTGTTTTGGTTCAGATTTGCACGTCAACCGTCACAATGAATTTCTTTGCGAAAGGCGTATAAAGACACTTGAGTTTTAGTTCTTATAGGTAATGAAACACTATGTATATGCAACAAGAAACAAAAACAGGTTGAAATGATTAGGTATTTACTATACCAATAATGAGAAAACAAATACTTAGTTAATTTTATTTTGTAACTTGCCAAATTGCAGCCAATGCTTGTTTTTTTTTTTTTCACTTCTGCACATTATTTTTTTTTAATATTGATTCTAACTAACAATGATTATTTTACACGAGCGAATATTACTTGTATAGCCTTTTTTACACTGTCTACTAATTCGAATTTAAAAATAATATTTTGTTGCAATACCATGCTGTCATATATCATATGCATACTCATGTTATCTGCTATGATTAACCAATCATAGCAGATAACATGAGATTTAACATCTGCATAGCTATTCACAACCGTTCAATACGCTTACGTGCCGAATCGAACATCAATCAATCGTATCGAAAGGGTCCTCTAAACGCTGTTCAGTAATCCAAAACACGAAAATTTGGTCAGTTTAAAGCAAATAGATGAACGCTATTCTCCCAGGCAAATCAGGTACCTAACCGAAAGGAGAATGACCAAAAAGTCTCATGCATCAAGGTCAAAATATTGTAGTAATTATTTTCATTATTTTTTTACGACATGCGTAGGGGATTTAATTTTTGAACAGGGAATTTAATTTAAAGTAATAAAGTGTTGATATTGTTCTAATCTCTTTACATGACGTTCCGTTTCAAATGATATGACCTTGAATTTTGAAAGTGCTATGATGTATTTCAAAAAACATGTAAAAAATTATACTTTGTCGATTCTTTATTAATTAAAAATAACTAGAGTAGAATAGGCTGTTTTTTTGAGTAATAATGGCCGTTCGTGTCAAACAAAATAAAGTACACAGTTTTTAGGTTGTTTCGATTTTTTTGAAAATCTCCGAAACGAACTTTAATCATGGTACGAAATTCCATACATCCATGAGCATTGTCCTTTGTCATTTTTGACACGATAACCTGTCGAATGGTTGTGAATAGCAATACAGATTCTGATTGATATTGGCATCTGGAAACTGGGGCTAAGACGTTCATAAAGGTTTGTGAGCGCAAGTTTGACTAAATTTAGAGTAAAAAGATAATGGATTCGTTATGGGGTTGCCAGTCTTAACCACGGGGTATCGTGTTACCCTGTAACTGGGTCGTGGACGTCAGATCGTCGCTCCATGTAAAATCATAATTGTACCAGCAGGGTAATTGCGTACCACACTATCAGTAGCGATGGGTTTAATTTTGACAGTTCAACAACATTCATTGCGTAATTTGTGTTGTTGAGCAGACACATTTTTCAAACTTAAGGAGCAATGGATTAGCAATAAGCTTCAAAATGATTGAAATTGAGAATAATAGTGTGTTACACAATTTAGGGTGCAGATGCAGCTGAATACCATTGTATTCAGCTTCATCTGGTAAGACTGAAAGCCAACCACAATATACTTGGGAGAAGGCTAGGCAGATGATGATGTTACGTTGGGGTTACATTGTAAAACGATCTCGTAACCGGTATTTTTGAAGAACTTCCTTGGATGCCTGGCTTGCATCCGAAAATTAGACAGTTTTTTTTTTCTAGCCGGGAACAGTGCTAATTCAAGAGAAATATTTACATTGTCTATGGGACGCCTCACGAAAAACAAAAAAGATAGTACAGACCAGTGTTGGGCGTAATTAATTTACTTTTGTAATTTAATTACTAAATTAATGAAAAGTAATTGAATTACTTTAATTAAAATTACATGTAATTGAAATTACTGTTATTCAATTACATAAGTCACAAGTAATTCTAATTACATTAATTTGTAATTCAAATTATCCAATTACTGTTTAGGGGATAACATTGCGGGTAACATACAAAACCACCTAAATTGTGCGGTTGCACAACACGCGTACAAATAACATTGGATAGAACGAAGAATCTGAATATGAAGTAGACGAATCGATTTCTGTAGTTAGACAAGAAAGCAGCACCAGTAGCAGCACAAACCAAGTGCTTATGAACGACATAGATCCATTGTCCTTATCCATGGAAGATGCGACTACCGAAGAATCAGCAGCGCTGCCACCATCAATTTGACAGTTACCATCTCACTTAAGATGGTATGCTCACAAACTTAGTTTGTGTTGCACATCGGACAGCAACAAAGTTTTGAACGTACCTAATACACGACTTTCCATAATACATAACCAAATGTTACAAAAATGTACCACATTATGGAATGCTGCTAACCGACCAAAATCTGCTGAAATTATTCAGAGCATCATAGGACATACACTTTCAAGACCTGGGATGTTTGAACAAAGAGTAGTGTTATAGTCTAATTTAAAGTAAATCACTTTTTTTTAATAAATAAACACATTTGATGAATCATCTCAACTTACTATCTCAACTTTAAAAGAAATTATATACATAAGTAATTGAGTAATTGCAAATAACAATTACTAATTGTAATTGTTTTGAATTACTTTTCAATAATTTCAAGTAACTTGTAATTGAAGTCGCCAATTACAATTTGTAATTGTAATTGTTAATTTGTAGTTAAATACATTTTGCCCAACACTGGTACAGACGCCAGCAGCACATCAAGCTACTACAATCTGTCAAATTTCTTTAATAGATTTTCAACTTTATCGCTAAAGCATAAAGTTCAAAGTTGATTGGGAAAATTTGTCAGTTTTGGGTAGCTTGATCTGCTTGCGTATATTTAAATAATAATTTTCTTCTACATCATTATATTTATTTAAATGTCATAGCTATTTACTGTTAATTTTTTTTTAAATGCGCATTTTATTCTGCGAACTATGTAATTTGATATTTTTAGTTTACTTCGAAGTTCTAAAAGAATTATTAATTTTAGTTTTGTTTTGCACTGACGGACAACGCACCGCCTAAACCGCTGGGTGTAGAAGCATCAAATATTGCTCAAAAAGGCACACTTGTGCAATATTTTTTTTTAAATGGTTTAACACCTCTACAAATATGGTCAACTCTAAAACCTCAGAAATATCGATGCAACGCGTAAATTAATTGTACAGAATTAGCGAAATTTGCATTATTGCGTCATCCATTGCGAAATACAGACGACCCGCAATCCGGAAAAAAAAGCGTAGTTAAATCTGAAAAACTTCGCGGAACTAGCAAAGCTTTAGTTTCCTAAGAAAGCAGTGAACGGTCACAAAATAATTACTGTCTAAATACAGATAATTTTTTGACACCTTAATGTCAAATACTGGTGAAAACAGGTTTTATGACTGGGCGATTTGCAAGAGAGTCCAAAGCGAGGCGAGTGCGCAGCGAGCGCGCGGCGAACTCGCCACGAAGACTGCAGGCGCGAAGCGGGCTCGCTGCGCACCCGCCTCGCTTTGGACCCGCTTGTAAATCGCCAGTGTGTAAGGCTTTAAAATATAAGGGAACCTCTTCTAGGAAACAGTAGCTTTAGTTAATCCTCGACTTTACCAACTTGTGAGATTGAACACAAAATCTTGTATGTTTGTGCTTTTCGCGTTAATCGAGATATGACCAATTGACCATATCACCAAAATGAGCCAAACTGATACCCTAAGAGTACAGTCACAAACGAAAGTGTTACATGAAACGATGTATGTAATTATAAAAATGTTCTACTATGTACAGACGCCAGCAAATCAAGCTACTACACTCTGTCAAATTTCTTTAATAGATTTTCAACTTTATCGCTACAGCATTTGGTTCAAGGTTGATTGGGAAATGACATATTCGAGTACCTTGATGTGCTGGGGTCTGTACATTGTACATAGTATAGATGTATTTTAAATAAACTATCATTATATTTCAATGTTCCTGCTTTTTATTTACCACTACTGTCAAACTCAGACTGAAAGCATTTATTTCAAACTACCTTCTGCCCGGAACTTGTCCGCGTGAAATTTCTTGTTTCCCTGACTACCCCGTCGCATCGCATCGCCTGCCCGCGCTATTACTTCGTTTACGCTTATTTTTTAGGGTTCCGTACCCAAAGCGTACAAACAGGACCCTATTACTAAGGCTCCACTGGAATATCAGAAATCTAACTCTCTATGTCTCTTGGATTTGAACGCACGATGACTTATCAAGCTACACAAATCCAGTATACCCTTAGAAGGATAACCATATTTATACCCTTACCAAGGTAACCGACATAGCCCGGAGAATTGCCGATGGGGCCGAAAGGTTCTGGAGTGGCGATCGCGTACCGAAACACGTAGCGTTGGAAGGACTCCCACAAGGTGTACAAGGTATCATTATCATCTGCCTAGCCTTTTCCCAACTATGTTGGGGTCGGCTTCCAGTCTAACCGGATGCAACTGAATACCAGTATTTTACATGGAGCGACTGCCTATCTGACCTCCACAACCCAGTTACTGGGAAATACGATACCCCTTGGTAAGACTAAGTAAGGTGTACAAGGTATACAGTGGGTCAAGCACGAATATCAAACGATTTCGAATCGACAATGTATCGAGGCCTCGATTCGAAAACAGAGTCTGTCGATAGTAGGCAGCACGAAGCACATTCGAAGCACTATCGAACACTCGATTCGAATTCGAAGGTGACGTCATGCTAATGTAAATAGGGACGCGCCATAGTGAGCAAAATGAACGATTGTTGAATGAATCGTGCGTTCGAAAACTAAATCAAGTTGTTAATATTTTTTTCAACTTTGATTAAACGTTTTATTATTATTAAATTTAAATAAAAACTGAATGTTATCTAAAGAAGAGATCCAAAGTTAATTATTAGACATTATAAAGTGGCATTATCTTCAGCAATATAACATAGTTTCGGAGATTTTATTTAAAAAAAATTACGGGTACCGAACGCACCCACTTGACATCCGATGCGTGAGGGCGCCAAGCCAAGGCTAAGTTTGTTTATGTTTTACTACACGTCCACAGCAAAAGTATTTCTGTTTCTTTTCTATAAATAATTAAGTGCTTTTAAGTGAATAAATAATTATGAGAACTAGTCAGACGCAATATGAAATGATGGTTGAATTCATGGAAGCGTGAGTAAACAGTTTTAATAAGTTTGAGTGGCATAAACTTTAGTGTGAAGTATTTTAAAGTGCAATGCTATTTCTATTCCAGAAATGGAGATTTATCTAAACCTTCAGGCGGCCCACGAGGTCGGAATTTCATACAAATGAAATGGAAGGAATTAACAAATAAATTAAATAGTGAAGGCACAGGCGAATCTAGGTCTGAGGAGAAATGGCGCAAGGTATGTTAACTCAAGTGACGCAATTTTTTTTTGTTGTTGGGGCACTTGAATAAAGTCACTCTTAAGTCTCTGCTTTAAGTAATAGTAGTGTTGATGTATCTTTTTTCATGTTATGTATTTTTGTGGTGTACAATAAAGTATACATAAATAAATAAGTACTTATCCAATATCTTTGTGTTTGGTAGGTAAGTTTGTTTGGAATTCCTGCTTAAATTATTGTTGTTTAATTCAAGGTGTGGAGTGATTACAAAAATAATTGCAAGAAGAAGTGTGCCAAAATTAATAGGGCCGTTAGTGGCACTGGTGGAGGGCCAGCACTCCAATTAACCTTGACCGATTTAGAAAACCGAGTCATGCAGATAATTGGAGTGCAAGCAGCTACTGGCATGGTGGTGGAAGAAGCAGGGTTTCAACAGGTTAGCTACTTACTTACTTTTAAAATTGTTTTTTTTTTTTATTACCTAGTAATTAAATATTTTTTTATTTCAGGAAGCTGCTGAAATTTCTCAACCATCAGAGATGAGAGTTCCTGATGCACATGTGGATGATTATGAAATAGGTAAATATGAATCTTACTTTTATAATAATTAATCAGTTAATATAAATATGTTTAGTGTCTTGTGGTTACAAATATTTGCTGTGTATGTTTATGCATCCCTAAATTACATAAAAGCATCATAATTTTTGTTCAATGTCAAATCTTGAAAAAAAGATTATTTATACATAAATCCCAATATACACACATAAATATATACATATATTACATAGTAAATGTTTCTATGAAAACTCAAGTTTCTGCTAATAAGAAAAAGGACTAGTCTAATCAACATTAATAAATGTTTTACAGATTGGAATATTCCGGGCACAAGTAGTCAGCCAACAGTGGCTCCTCCTCCACCACCGAGTCCACCAGATGAAACCCCTGCTCTCCCATCAACTGAGGCTCATCCTCCATCTCCTCAAATACCAGTAGAAGAGACGTGGAAGCCACCACAACAAAAAAAGGCAAAGGATTTAGAATTAGGAAAAATGTTTTTAGAAGCAGATAGAAAGGCAAGGGAGTATGCTAGAGAGCGTGATAGGGCCTATGAAGAATTAGAGAAAGAGAGGTTGCGGATTAGGACAGAGGAATTGAGAGTTAGAGAATTAGAGATGCAAGAAAGGGTGAGACAGAGAGATGATGAATTGCGATTACAGGCTAAATGGTTGGACTTTATGAGAGAGGCTATGGAAGTTTTTGTAAGGTTTATGGAAAAAAAGTCTTAGATTAAGGTTATTTTTTAATTAATATAAATATTCTATTTTTTAACATTATTAATTAAAAAGTAAAGTTATGTGTGTAATCTATTAATTCTATCTACTAAAATATTCCTTATCGCCCTTCCCCTAATTAAGTCATCTCCTCCATTTTCCTGAAAAAGATGGTCAGAAAAAGATAAAGGCATGTTTTGGAGTTCTGCTGGTTCCGGTTCAGGTACTTTAAATTTTAGGGCTAAATTATGCAACACACTGCACGCAGTAATGATTTTTGCACATTTCTCGGGTCCATAGTGGAGTGTGCGATCTTTGCATATGCAACGCCATCGGTTTTTTAATCGGCCAAAAGTATTTTCAATAACCACCCTCGTCTTTCCATGGACTGCTGTGTATTTGTATGCTGGAGTCCCCTCAGCAGCATCCGGAATTGGTGTCATTAACCAGGGGCGTTGTGGATAGCCGGAATCACCTGTAAATATTCAAAACTTTAATTCCCAAATTGTTTTTATCATAGGTAAGGTAAACTAGCTGACCTAGCGAACTTTGTGTCCCCATTTTTTACCCGATTTTTCAATTATTTTACTTTAGTAAAAAACGTGTTCTGACTAAAACGAATACAACAAAAAAAGAATTATCAAATTTAGTATTAGTATAGTCGTTTGAAAATTATGCGTCTACATTAGATTATACATACATTCGGCAAATCATTTTTATTTATTTATGTAGATGGATGAATTTACTTGATTGTTACTAACCTAATAACCATACATGTTCATTATTTCGCTGTAACTCCTGCATGTAGTTATTAGCTAGGCTATTGTCCCATATGAAAGCGTCATGGGTGGCTCCTCCATATTTTGCATTCAAATTTAAAATTCGGCAGTCACTATCACATATCTAAAATAAAGAGTAAACCATTAGTAGGTACACTGATATACCATAGTAAAGTGGTAGAATACATAACTAGTTACAAAAACTAAATGCTTACCATTTGTACATTTAGTGAATGAAAATGTTTTCTACAATAAAATAAATGTTCAATTTCTTTACTGGGTGTAAAAATATGGAAATGGCATCCATCAATGCATCCTATAACTCCAGGGAAACCGTACTTCGCAAAAAAGCTGTAAGACAAAAATAAATATATGTTAATAGACAATCATATGGTAGTATTAGAAATTAATGTTACAATAGTATACTATAACATTATGTTTCAAACATATTTCTACAAAAAAATACTTAGATACATTTTCCCTAATAGATATTGCAATGTTCATACTAACTTGCTTTTTATTAGGTCTCTATCAGCTCGAGTACTTGGGAATCTTATAAAGGTGTTAAGGATTGCTGGAGTTACAAGAGCATCAGTGACTTCCTTTACACATTTGCTCACTGTTGTTTGGCCCAAATATTTAGCCATTCCCACTATTCGCTGATATGACCCAGTGGCATAAAAAGATAATGCACAAAGTACCTGTAACATAAAATATTTACTTATCCACTCACATTTTGTGATATTAAATACTAAATAAGTTTTAGTTAGGTATCCACTTCCATTTCAATACTGAAATACAAGTAGGTAGAAGATATTGAATAGGTATACTTATGTAGCATCAAAGTGGGTACCTTAAGTTCTAGACTAATTCTAGAACTCGATGTTAATGATGTTTTTTGTTGAAGTTGCTCACAGAGGAACATAAAAGCTTCTTTATTTAGGCGATATCTATTTTTAAATTCGGTTTCATTTATGTCCAGTGGGTTAATTCTATTCCTAAGTTTTGCTCTGCGCGTAATTTCTCTATAATGATAAAAAAAAAAATATAAGCAACTCAAATCTTTTTCAAACACATTAATTCTATAGGTACGCAAATAAATAAAATATGATTTAAGTACTTACCTTGTTTCTCGTGATTGATATCCATAATTTTCTAGTAAATTTGCCGCCAAAAAATAATATATGGTAGGTACTACGTTCATACAGTGGCGGTCTTTGCATTTTAAATTATTTTGGAGCTATTAATAATTGTTCCAATAACTTAACAATAATTTTAAAACACTTTTATTCACAAAACTAACTCTAAACAAAACATAAACACGGTTAAAACTTTATTTTTACACTTTTCGAAACCTTTCTCACCGACTATTTTCAAGTGAAAAATGTTTCGAGCATACTCGTTAGCCAGCCTTCGAGAGTTTACATTACCGTACGTCAAAACAATGTTCGTGCTATCAAAAATCTCACAATTGTTTATAAGTTTCGAGTTATGTTTACCATGTCGTTTCGATTTCGATTACGAGAGCGCGCTAAAATCATTCGTGCTGCCATGTTTCGTTTCCTTTTACGCCCGATAGGGGCGCTGTACAATTCTCATACAAATGTTACTCGATTTCGATACGAATAACTTTTCGCAAATATTCGTGCTTGGCCTACAGTACATAAAAATCATTTTCTACAAACCTAGGACCAAGTTGAAAGTAATATTTTTGTAGGTGATAAATCTTAATATTATAAGGAATCTAATTGTACCAGACAGAGGTTCTACTTCGAATTAGAAAAAAATAAAATAAAAACTGATTTCGGAAAAACATATTTTTTTTTGTGGGTTCTATTATGATTTCTGATTAATAAAAAACGGGAAAATATGCGCCTAGAATTGCTTCATAAATATGCAATTCAAACAAAACTCAATCAGTTTTTATTGTACGAATTATTTTCAATATTTTTACCTTCAAGGTAACGAAAACTTTAAGATTTTTTAAAAAATAGAGTACACAAAATTGGCACATGGGAGTTCTACTCTGTCGTGCATTTTTAGTGAACTAATGAGTAGATATTTTCAATAAAAAGTCGATGTCACTTTTTTGGGGCTAAAAAAACTGTGCGACGTTATGAAGGGTGTTTTCGGCTTATTCTCATACTTTATATTGGAAGCTATATTATTTGGTGGAACATTTACGCTTTATTACAAAATACTTGAAACCTATGATTACGTATACTTTCATCAAAGCCACTTGAATCTAAGCCTTGTAGGACACAGGACAATCTAATTCTAATATGATCATTGATCGTCTACCGCCTATACTAGAACCTGCCACGACCGGTAGCTGCTAGATTTATTACTAAGAAGACCTGATCCGCGTGTGAAAGAATTATTTTTCTTTTATAGGCGATACCGGAGCAACAAAAAAACACCGCAAACGCGCTGTTAAGGAGGAAACCGACGATGAGGCATTAAGTCGTTTAATGTATCGCGAAAAACATCTACCAGAAATGAAGAAACAGTGGCACAATCTCACCACCTTGCTCAAGTACTCTAACGTTACCCCTTTCAAGGAAAGGAACGACGCAGGGTACGTTTGTGCTTACTGTTTCAAAACGTACCCTGATCCTGACGATTTAAGGGCCCACACGCACAAAGACCACGCTAAAGAAAAACCCTCTTACAAAGCCGGTACAGGCATGTCTAGCTTTGTCGCCCTCCTAGATATAGTCGACCTCAAATGCATGCTCTGCGAACAGCCAATGGAAACCCTGCAAATTCTAACAGAACATCTAGTCTCGGTACACGATAAAAAATACTACCTCGGAGTCACAGACTACTTCCAACCGTTCAAATTGTCCAACGAACAGCAGATGAACTGCTGCCTCTGCAACGAAGTCTTCCACACCATGAAACTGCTGATGCAGCACATGAATATGCATTATAGGAACTTTATTTGCACCACTTGCGGTGCTGGCTTCGTCAACTCTTTTCGTCTGAACCGGCATGAAACAACGCATAGTAAGAAAAAGTCCAGCTACCCTTGCCGACATTGTGGTCAAGTGTTCGCCGCAGAATCCAAGAAGAAAGCTCATGTGAACACTGAACACAAAGGCATAGCTGGTGACAGCGTTTGCCAGATTTGCAAAGCCCGCTTCAAGAATTACTACCAGAAGACTAGACATATGATTCAAGTGCATAACGCTGAAGGTGTTAAATGCGATCAGTGTGAGAAGAAGTTCAATCTAAAGTCAAATTTGATGCTGCACATGCGAAGTGTCCATTTAAAAGAAAGACCATACGAATGTTCAGTATGCAGTATGGGTTTCTTCATCAAAAGGCATATGTTAGGACATTACATGGCAACTCATACGAATGAAAGAAAGTTCAAATGTGAGGTTTGCGGGAAAGCGTATGCGACCCAGAATAGTAAGAGGAAGCATTTAAAGAAAAACCACGGGATTTCTTTAACTAAGAATAATATGATGGTGCCAAATATGGCTAAGTAGATTCGTGCCCGGTTTATGGCAATAGGCCCATTAATCGCCCCTATTATATTGACGGTTGAAAGGCTAATAATTGGTCTAAGCGACATTTTTTTTGCAATATTGGTTATATACATATTCGGAATCAGCAAATTTTACTGATTCCGAATATGTATATAACCAATATTGCAAAAAAAATGTCGCTTAGACCAATTAGCCTTTCAACCGTCGAATGGGATTTGAACATAACTAGCGAAATGTGGCTGTACCATAGGTACACCTCTACCTAACCCTTCGAGGACTACAGGCGTGATGTTATGCTAGATTTAAGAAGTTGAGGATAAAAATGTCGTAATTTTACAGTATTAGCTGGTATTGTTTGTGACTGAGTTAACTTTATGTAAACCTAACCTATAGTAAAAGTGCGTAGTGCTGCACACCCCTACCCTATTTCAAGTTAAACAAATATCAACTTTATTTCAATGATGATTAAGTTGATTTCAGAGTGATTAGCACTATTGATAAAGTTATATGTTTGAAGTTGTAGCGTAAACTGAACTTTACTGTGTAGGAAATAAAGTTATTTTTACATTCATTCATATTTGTTGGGATGGACTGGGATGAAGTCATTCAAACCAAATTCAATACTACTAACCAAATTCAATAACTTGGATCTGATACCGTTTAAACATAACATAATCAACCTATGTTTCCACTGCTGGAAAATAATCCACCACGCGGGCCCAGTGTAGATTGGTAGACGTCACATTCTTCGAATTTTTTGTTCTAGGACATGCCGGTTTCCTCACGATGTTTTTTACCTTCACCATTTTGAGAGCAGTGGTGATGAATAATTTACACAAACTAAAAGCCCCAGTCTGGGTTCGTACCTACAACTTGAAGTCGCGGCCGTTACCACTGGGCCACCATTGCTCCTTCAAACTACTTCAACTGGCAGGGTTCTCTTTCACAACGAAAAAATGTATTCGTAATTATATTTAGGCACTAGGAGAAAATCGCTTGTAGCGGATAATACTAATTTTTACCAATTTAAGCTAGGGATATTAAAAACGATGGTTTGGCAATAGTAACCCTTGCAATGTGATTCTATACCGCATTTAATAGTGATATCTATATTTACTAATAACCTTTGTATGCTAGGCTTAAATTATTATATATTTATGAGGACTCTAACTGACATTTTATTTTAATTCCCTATGACGAAATTGAGGAGGTATGTTTTCGAAGCCCCTCAATAAACTAACGGTTGACTTATAGCGGTAGTGAATGCTACGCGACATTATAACCGCTTTGTGTCTCGTGTGTGTTCATGTGGTGAACAAAAAAGTAAATTAAAAACGGATACGTTTTTTACGCGCCGTTTGATAAAAAATAGAAAATAGTTGATAGTAGTGTCTAGTCGTATAATTTGCGGCATTTTCCACCTTGACCCAGAACACCTAGCAATGAACTCCTATTTCCTGCTATCTAAAAAACTTTTATCGAAGCCAAGCAGCCACCATTCGCAGCTTATGTGTAAAAGATTTTAATTAAATCTTTTGTTTGTAGGTCGCGGCCGCGATACTGAAATTAAATTAGAACCAGAAGTAAGTGAATTGTTGAAAGCACTCCTGAAACCGAGATCTACAAAAGCAAACCGCATAAACAATGATTGGACGGTAACAGTCGCTAAAAAAAATAGCAACCAAAAGCCCACAGAAAAAAGAAAAATAGTTCGACCTCTTAAAGTAGACAAAAAAGAGATAAACAAACATTTGCAGAATATTCGAAATATACTCTTTTATTCTAATGCTACTCCTATCAGAAAACATACAGGGAATTTTTACTGGTGCGCTTTCTGTACTGAGCAGTTTACCATGCCGGAAGAACTCAAGATACATTCTCTACAAAAACATGACAACAAAACAATAAGCACTTTCATGAAAGGTTGCGCTATCTATGACTACGGCGTTAAAATAGACATCACTGGTCTGAAGTGCAAAATATGCGATCAAGATATTGACGGATTAGAGCCACTGATGGATCATCTACAATCTGAACACAATAAAGTTATACATACAGACATCAAAAATCGTATTGTGCCTTTTAAATTTGAAGGGGAGGACGACACGTTAAATTGCGTGCTTTGTCCTAAAACCTACCACCACTTTAAGCTGCTACAAGAACATATGAACGTACACTATAACAATTATAGCTGTGAAATCTGCAACGCCCCTTTCCTTAATAGTAGAACCCTTACAAGACACATGGGGAGACACAAACAAGGAGAGTTCTCTTGTTCGTTTTGTTCAAAAGTATTTGACGCAAAGGTCAAGCAATTATACCATGAAAAATACGTACATATTCTTATCCATAAAAGAAATAAATGTGCATATTGCGGTAAGAAATTCGCATCTTACGAGCTGAAGAATGTCCATATGGTGAAAGAGCATGGAGCAGAGCCTCGTGTCTTCAAATGTATGGCTTGTGACAAGACGTTTACGACAAAAGTCAAATTGTCTCACCACACTAAAAGGGACCACTTACTTCAAAGGGAACATGGATGCGAACACTGCGATAAGAAATTTTATCAAAAGAGAGCACTGGATATGCACATGTTAAAACATACAGGAGAAAAGAAGTACAAGTGCGATGTCTGTTTCAAAGCTTTTGGACGGAGAAATACTTTAAAAGAGCATTTGAGAATACATGCGGATGACAGGAGATTCAAATGCGAACAGTGTGGACAAGCATTTGTGCAGAAATGCAGCTGGAAAAACCACATGTGGTCGCGACATAATGAGCGTGTTTAAGTTAAGAGAACTGTGCGTATGGATGATATCAATTTATCGTTAAGTATCATCAAGAAATAGATAGGTGCAGATGGCGGGATAGACAGCGAAATTAGAGACGCGTACGTACGGCGATCAAATTATATCAATGGAATGCCAGTCAGGGACCGTGACGGAGAGAGGGAAAGGATACCCCTCGACACTTCGGAGACGACCCCGAACGCGGCCCAATCGAGCACAAATTAGTCTATTTAAAACTATGTACAAGATCTTTGACCGTGTTCTGTCCGAGAAATAACATAATTTTAGACATTATGTTAAATATTAATAATATTATGTTAAATGTTTTTCAATTGAATTTCTCAAACATCGCTACGTTTGAGCATAGATGATTAAAATCTAAGCCAGAAGGAGGCCTTCTGAACCTATTTATTCTGTATCGGTATCCTTATAATTTTAAGCCAAATGGACTACACGGAATTAAAGTTTAGATTTTAATTACAATTTTGTTTGTAGGTCTCGGCGGTGATACAGAAATTAATTTAAAACCAGAAGTAAGTAAAACATTGAAATCACTCATGAATCCGACTTCTGCAAAAACGAACGGAAAAATTGTTGATTGGTCGGTTACAGTATCTAAAAAAAATAGTAATCAAAAGTCAACAGAAGAAATGTTAAGGGTTCGAAGTGCCGGACCCCTTAATGCGGACAAAATAGAATTAGACAAATATAAAGAAATTAAGTTAGAACCAGATGTAAGAAGAATATTGAAATCACCCTAACAGGCATATTTAATCAATGTTTAGACAGCGGTACGTTTCCTGACTTAATGAAACATAGTAAAGTAGTACCAATTTTCAAATCGGGTAGTAAGTCTGATCCCTCTAATTATAGACCTATATCTGTGCTACCAGCTATGAGCAAAATCTATGAAAAAATCATGCTGGACCAGATGTTGTCACATTTTAATTCAAATGGGATTTTACATAGTCGCCAGTTTGGTTTCACGAAAGGTAGGTCGACGACGGACGCGGGAGTAAAACTCATCAGTCACATTTTGGAATCCTGGGAGAAGTCCCAGGATGCAATTGGCGTTTTCTGTGACCTCTCAAAAGCGTTTGACTGCGTTGACCATAATACACTGATCTGTAAATTATACCATTACGGAATTCGTGGACAAGCTGCTGATCTTGTTCTTTCCTATCTGTCAAAGCGGCAGCAAAAAGTAAACGTTAATGGGGCGACGTCATCGGGGTCTTTAGTTAAGATGGGCGTGCCTCAAGGCTCAATTCTTGGCCCTTTCCTATTTCTAGTTTATATTAATGACCTTCCTTACATGATGGCTAATTTGTCGGATATCATTTTATTCGCGGATGACACTTCCCTTATTTTTCAAATAGATAGAAAAGATACGGATGTCTTACATGTTAACGAGAGTCTGGCTGTTCTTTCGAAATGGTTTGCAGCTAATAATCTTTTACTTAATGCGAACAAAACTAAATGTCTTAAGTTCTCATTACCAAATGTACCTCAAGTGGGTCTGAATTTAGAACTTGATGGCAAAAAACTAGACGCTGTTACGGAAACTGTATTTCTAGGTATTACTTTAGATTCAAAATTACAATGGGGCGCACACATTAGAGCTCTCTCAGGTAGATTAAGTTCAGCTGCATATGCAGTAAGAAAAATAAGGCAGTTGACAGATATAGCTACAGCTAGGTTAGTATACTTTGCTTATTTCCACAGCATTATGTCTTATGGTGTTCTGCTGTGGGGATCGGCAGCTGACGTAGATTCAATTTTCATTTTACAAAAGAGGGCAATCCGCGCAATCTATCAAATGGGTCCTCGCGAGTCTCTTAGAAACAAATTCAAAGAAATTGATATACTAACTCTGCCTTCTCTTTATATTTTAGAAAGTATTTTGTATGTTCGCAAAAACTTAGGACTCTTCAAAATAAGAAGCGATTTCCACAATATAAATACACGTAGTAAAAATGAAATTGTGTTACCTAAATTTAGATTAACTAAAACTAGCAAGTCATTTCTTGTAAACGGCGTCCGTTTTTATAACAAGTTGCCAAAGTCGGTTACAGAACTTAGCGATGGAAAATTCAAAACCTTCATCAAACGTGTCCTTATCAAAAAAGCATATTATAAGATTAAAGACTATGTTGAAGACAAGGTAGTTTGGCAATAATTCCTTCTGCACATGTGGCTTCCCTGGCTACTCATTAACGGCTTAACTATTTAAATGTCTATTAACTGCTCTCAAATTACGATGTTCATTTTTTATTTACTTTATTTACTTTTTTGACATAATCTCTTTATTACTTGACATTATATACAGAAAATTCAAATTTTTTCCATCTCTTTATTAGTGGTTGTCAAGTAATGGTAATCATATCACTAGGTTTTATTAGGTTTTTATTTTTTATTTATCCTTTTGATAGATTCTTGTTTTGTAAATGTGAGGACTTTGTAGGCCTTGTAGACTTTAGATCTGTAGACCAGTTTTTATTTTATTTTATCAAGTACCTGATACTTGTTGACAGGCCTACGCTATCCTCCCATACCTACTGTAATTTGAAAATATTGTAAAAGCCAATTATTTTTAAAAAGAGTAACCGTGGAGTTTCTTGCCGGTTCTTCTCCATAGGAAACGACCAATTGGAACCGTGCACCTAGCTTCTGACGTTTCATAAGTGCCCATGTAGGCTTATGTGAAATAAAATATTTTGATTTTGATTTTGATTTTGACCCATGAAACCTATATCTGCAAAAGCAAACGACAAAAACGCTGACAGGACTAATACAGTCTCTAAAAAAAGAAGCAGTCAGAAATCCACAGAAGGGGTTTTAAAGGTTCGAAAGGCCGGACCTACTGCTGACAAAATAGAATTAGACAAACATTTGCAGAATATTCGCAATATACTGCTGTATTCCAATGCTACTCCCATCAGAAGACACACAGCAGTTGGTTACCATTGTAGCTTCTGCTTAGAGCACTTTACCATAGCGAGAGACCTTAAAATACATACACTAAACCATGACGAAGAAACTAAAAGCACAGTTATGAAAGGCTGCGCATTATCTGAGTATGTCGTAAAACTTGACATAACTGGCCTGAAGTGTGAAATATGCGATCAAGATATTGACGGCTTAGAGCCACTGATGAATCATTTACAATCTAATCACAATAAAATTATACATACAGACATAAAAAACCATATATTACCTTTTATATTTGAAGGGGACACGTTAAAATGCGTGCTATGCCCGAAAATCTACGAAAGCTTTAAGCTGATACAAGAACACATGAATGTGCACTACAATAATTATATTTGCGAAACCTGCAACTCTGGCTTTGTTAGAAAGATAACTCTTAACAAGCATGTGGCTACACACAAACAAGGGGAGTTTTCTTGTAAGTTTTGTCCAAAAGTTTTTGACACAAAAGTCAAAAAATTATACCATGAAAAATTCGTACATATTCTTGACCATAAAAGAAATAAATGCCCACATTGCGGTCAGAAATTCTCTTGTTACATGCAGAGGAATGAACATATGGTGAAAGAGCATGGTGCAGAGCCTCGTGTCCTCAAATGTATGGCTTGTGACAAGACATTTCCTTCAAAAGACAAATTAACTAAACACACTAAAAGGGACCACTTACTTGAAAGGACACACGAATGCGACCACTGTGAAATGAAGTTTTATAGAAAGGAAGATCTGAGAAATCACATGTTAAAACATACAGGCGAAAAACAGCACAAGTGCGATGTCTGCCTCAAATCTTTTGGACGGAAACATACTTTGAAGGAACATCTGAGAATACATGCGAATGACAGGAGATTCAAATGCGACCAGTGTGGACAAGCGTTTGTGCAGAAATGCAGCTGGAGAAGCCATATGCGGATGCGGCATGATGAGTGCGTTTAAGTTATGGACTAAAAAACATTTGAGTACTTTTGTGGATTTCAATTAACTTGCAATTTACGTGTCGTGATTTCGTCTTAGGCCCTTTGTGCACACACGTTTTTCTTGCTCTGAAAAACTACTGTTTATTCGCCATGTGTTGTATAGATCACTATATAAGCTTGTTGACAGACACGGTGGTGCTGCGGCCCGTCGCCGTGTGTACTGCGTGATTCACATCTGGGGGTCTACTCCCTAAGCACGAAACCGTAACTGGGCCGTACCGAGCCGTTGTCTAGTCCGGTTGTTTGCCGTGTCATATACAAGCTCACACGTTTTTTCTACGGCGCGGTTTATACGCCGTACCGGAAAGAAAACATGCCGTGTTCAAAGGGCCTTACGTGTCATTGCAGGTGTATGCACGACGATTTTTCTGTTGCGTATGTTCCGTAGATCGGTAGATGAGACTTAGAACTGCTTCTCACCCTATGTCATTAGAACAATAAGCCACGACGTGATTATTTTTTATGTATTTCTAATATTTTGTTTTTAGTAAAGATATATGTTCTCAGATGCGTGTATCATTTCTATATATACAACGTTATTTTTAGTGTATGCGAAACCTGAATATAGTTTGTTCAGAATAAGTAACTGAATCGATTCCAATCATTTTTACCCCATGTTATATTTTGTCCCAAAAATATTTAAAGAAGGTTAAAAGTTGGACACTGAGCGACACTAAGTAGGTTATCCAATCTCCGCGCCGAACGATTAGGCACCTAGGTACTATTATCAATGAACGCAAGACGGCGCGGCGCGGGTGAGCCTGTTTTTGTACGGACAAACAGGTAACTTAACAAGCTTATAACTTTGTGATTTTTCATGATACAGTTTTGAAATTTTGTACATAGATTCTTTACATAATAATACTAGACACGTTTTTCGGGTTTCGCATATACTAAAGATAATGTTGTATAGTGATTTATTTGTTATTTATTTATTGCACAATGTACGCATACATTGTTATACGCTAGGCTTAAACTAGTCAGTACATGATCCTGTTAGGGCGCAGCAAGATTACTTAAAACTAATAATATTATAATGAGTATTTAGTAGCCTAACTTCTGACTCTGCCCTAACTTCACGTACTCTCTCCCTCTCTCTGCATTAACATGAAGTTAGGGCTTCGATAATGAGACACCATTTGTGAATTTCTCCACCCAAAAAGCCGTCAAGAAGTTCACAGCAGACATTTTTTCCGCACGTTAGAGGCATTGTGGGCTCGGACGACCACAACATGGGTTCTTGAAAACGTTCAACAGCATCGCGGAAAACCCAGGCGTAGATTGGGGGACGAACTTGACCCTTACAGGAGGGATTGGCTCAAGATTGAGTTAAGTGGAAAATGATAATGGAGGTCTTTTCTATCTATCAATGGTAGGTATACTTACTGTAATCACATGTTGAGGGAATAAAGGATTTGATACTATGATATCGCAATTAGCCTGCAAATGCTTGGTTTACTGAAAGTGCGAGATTCGAGCGTTATTGGATTTTTCCTTCATGGAAATCGGTAGTTCGCCGTACATCATCTGCCTAGCCTTTTCCCAACTACCTATGTTGGGGTCGGCTTCCGGTCTAACCGGATGCAGCTGAATACCAGTATTTCGCCGTACATTGGACTATTACAAACCTCACGAAAGGTATGGAGTACGCACGACAGCTATACATTTGCAGTATAAGCTGACTTCCAATGCGAGGGCAGCTAAAACTGGAAATGTATAGCTTAATATGTTTTTGTGTGAAGATCCGGATGAGACCTCCACAGTTTTACTAAAGACGTTAGATTTGGAACTAATATATTTTTAAAAGAACATTACAGCTTAACGATAATTATATCAATGACTCAATATTAAATTATTTTACACCCGTTTCAATGTTTGAATGGAATATGATCTCCAGCCAGTGCTTTCTGCCAAAGGCCGGAACACACAAGGACTCTACAGTACCTAGGTACCTACTAAGGGAGATAAAACTAACAATTATTGTGTTTTTTTTTTTCGACATAAGAATTTGACACCACTACTAATAACGATATCATTAACCAACCAACATACCCTCACTGTGCAACCACGTACACATCTTGTATCATCAAGTTACGTTTTTTCTAGTCGAAGCATGTAAGGAGATTGGATAAGGAAAATCAAGAAATGGTTATGCTAAAAGAGCTTTAGCATAACCATTTCTTGATTTTAAAAATACAGGTACTTTTAGCACCCCTGTGTTAGCAAAGCTACTTCTGACTGCTTGCCTTGAAATATAATAACATTTGATAGAATGGAGCGATTTTAAATCACAAAACTATGTTTTACATCAAGAGAAGAACTATCTTTAACTTTTTATTAAATTTTCTCAAAATCAATATTTATCCATTAATAATGACTAATTTATGTTGATTAATGACGATATCGATATTAAAGTCCAGGCTTCGTTATGATGTTTTTCTACACCGATGTCATTAATGTCCAAGATTAAACTTAGAAATCACATATAATGAGTATGGAAAGTGATAAATGATAAATGATTTTATTTTTGTAAGTAGGTTTCATTGTTTCTTGCCCGGTTTCGAACCCACAACCCTGCTCATAACAGGCGGGCACTTAATCGCGTGGCTATTACATATTGAGAAGATTTTAATTTAACTTTCCTTTGTAGGTCTCGGCTGCGATAAAGAAATTAAGTTAGATCCAGAAGTAAGTAAAATATTGAAATCACCCATGAAACCGACATCTGCAAAAGCAATGATCAAAAAAGAGGATAGGACTAATACAGTCTCTAAAAAAAGAAGCAGTCCGAGATCCACAGAAAAGGTTCGAAAGGTCAGACCTCTTAAAGGTGACAAAATTGAATTAGAAAAACATTTGCAGAACATTCGCAATATACTCTTACATTCTAATGCTACTCCTATCAGACGACACACAGCAGTTGGTTACCATTGCAGCTTCTGCTCTGAGCACTTTACCATACCGAGAGACCTTAAGATACATACACTACTAAACCATGACAACGAAACTAAAAGCACAGTTATGAAAGGCTGCACTTTAACATATTATGCCGTAAAGCTAGATATCACTGATCTGAAGTGTGAATCATGCGGACAAGATATTGATGGATTAGAGCCACTGATGGACCATTTGCAATCTGATCACAATAAAATTATTCACACAGACATAAAAAATCATATATTGCCTTTCAAATTTCAAGGAGACACGTTCAAGTGCGTGCTATGCCCGAATATGTACGAACGCTTTAAGCTGATACAAGAACACATGAATGTACACTACAATAATTATATCTGTGAAATCTGCAATTCTCCCTACGTTAACAAGATCACTCTGAACAAACATTTGTCTAGACACAAACAAGGAGAGTTCTCATGCAAGTTTTGTCCAAAAGTGTTTGACACAAATGGTAAAAAATTAGCCCACGAAAATTTCGTACATAAAATTGGCCACAAAAGAAATAAATGTCTGTATTGCAATGAGAAATTCTCCTCTTACATTCAGAGGAATGAACATATGGTGAAAGAGCATGGTGCAGAGCCTCGTGTCCTCAAATGTATGGCCTGTGACAAGACATTTACGAGAAGAGACCAATTGCTTCGACACACAAAACGGGATCATTTACTCGAAAGGAAGCACGAATGCGAGCACTGCGATATGAAGTTTTATAGAAAGAGAGAACTAAGAAATCACATGTTAAAACATACAGGCGAAAAACAACACAAGTGCGATGTCTGCTTTAAAGCATTTGGACGGAAAAATACTTTGAAAGAGCATTTGAGAATACATGCGAATGACAGGAGATTCAAATGCGATCAGTGTGGACAAGCGTTTGTGCAGAAATGCAGCTGGAGAAGCCATATGCGGACGCGACACGATGAGCGAGTTTAAGTTATGGCCTAACAAACATTGAGCACTTTTGTGGATTTCAATTAACTTAAAGTATCATTTTTAAAACGTCTAGACGTTTAGTCGAGAGACTGAGTCAGCAACCGAAATTTCGGAAATTCATCGATTTCTGAGCAATTTGCGCGACGGCGACGTGTTTTTGTCTTAATAATTGTCATTGCTGGTATTCACCTCGATGTTTCTGTTGCGTATGTTCCGTAGATTTATCAACTAAGAATACCTTCTAACCTCTGTTATTAGAATAATAAGCAGAATATGTTCTAACCCCTGTCATTAGAACAATAAGCCACGACGTGATATTTATGTACCTATTTCTAATATTTAGTTTTTAGTAAAGATATATGTTCCCAGATGAGTTTATTATTTCTTTAAACTGATTAATTTTTATTCTATTGCTCTTCTTCCTAATTCGTTACTTCGAGATTAAGACACCAGTTGTGAATATCAGATTAATAATACAATATCGCATGAGTCCATCCTGTAGCTGTTACTCGGTTTCAATATCTGTGAATGAAGTTTGGAAGGACGAGATAATTAAAATAAAGTCAAGTCACAAAAGAGATGTCTAGAAGATCGTCTCCATACGATTGAAAACGCACGCAGACCAGAGACGCAGCCTCTATACCACCCCACTCCCATCGGCTTCCCTTCGTAACAACCACTTCTCTTAGTATCAACTATTGCCAACATCACATTACAGATAACAAAAAATTTGTAAAAAAAAATTTTCGAACGTATTCTTTTCGCATACACGCGGAATTTACTTTCCTATTAATAATGACACGTTAATATTGATTAATGATGCTATTGATATTGACCCAGGTTTCATCACGATCTTTTTCTTTACCTATTTCACATAAGTCCAAGATAAAACTAGAAATCACACAAGAATAAGGAAAAGTCACATTGCTCCTTGCCCGGTTTTGCACCCACAACCTTGTTCATGAGTGGCGGTCGCTCAAACCACGGGACCATTACATATTAAGATTTTAATGTAACTTTCCTTTATAGGTCTCGGCTGCGATAAAGAAATTAAGTTAGACCCAGAAGTAAGTAAAATATTGCAATCACCTATGAAACCGACATCTGCAAAAGTAAACGACAAAAAAGATGAACGGACTAATACAGTCTCTAAAAAAAGAAGCAGTCCGAGATCCACAGATGAGGTTTTAAAGGTTCGAAGAGCCGGATCCCTTACTGCTGACAAAATAGAATTAGACAAACATTTGCAGAATATTCGCAATATACTCTTACATTCTAATGCTACTCCTATCAGACGACACACAGCAGTTGGTTACCATTGTAGCTTCTGCTCTGAGCACTTTACCATACCGAGAGACCTTAAAATACATACACTACAAAACCATGACAACGAAACTAAAACCACAGTTATGAAAGGCTGCACTTTAACTTATTATGCCGTAAAACTTGACATCACAGATCTGAAGTGTGAAATATGCAGAAAAGATATTGACGGATTAGAGCCATTGATGGATCATTTACAAACTGATCACAATAAAATTATACATACAGACATAAAAAATCATATATTGCCTTTCAAATTTCAAGGGGACACGTTCATGTGCGTGCTATGCCCTAATATATACGAACGCTTTAAGCTGATACAAGAACACATGAATGTGCACTACAAGAATTATATTTGTGAAATCTGCACCTCTCCCTACGTTAATAAGATCACTCTTAACAAACATATGTCTAGACACAAACAAGGAGAGTTCTCATGCAAGTTTTGTCCAAAAGTGTTTGACACAAATGGTAAGAAATTAGCCCACGAAAATTACGTACATAAAATTGGCCATAAAAGAAATAAATGTCTGTATTGCAATGAGAAATTCTCCTCTTACATTCAGAGGAATGAACATATGGTGAAAGAGCATGGGGCAGAGCCTCGTATCCTCAAATGTACGGACTGTGACAAGACGTTTACAAGAAGAGACCAATTGCTTCGACACACTAAACGGGATCACTTACTCGAAAGAAACCACGAATGCGAGCACTGCGATATGAAATTTTATAGAAAGCGGGAACTAACAAAACACATGTTAAAACATACAGGCGAAAAACAGCACAAGTGCGATGTCTGCTTCAAAGCTTTTGGACGGAAAAATACTTTAAAGGAACATTTGAGAATACATGCGGATGACAGGAGGTTTAAATGCGACCAGTGTGGACAAGCGTTTGTGCAGAAATGCAGCTGGAGAAGCCATATGCGGACGCGACATGATGAACAGGTTTAAGTTAAGGCGGGGATCACATTTCTGCCGCGAAATCGCCATGACTTGTCCATTGTACGACAAGCGAAACAGAAGTGGAACTGCCTGTTCTAACGCACAGATTTGATTATGATTCTATCTCTTTCCCGTGTGACTTCGCCGATCTGCTCTGCTCGGAAGCCAGTTACGCTTCCGCGCTTGGCCCGCTATTTTGTTGCGGTGTTGCGTTTGTTTCGAAAGCGACGACATTTTGCTTCGATTGCTACAATTCAATGTTCCACTACTCGAATCCCGTAATAGTGAATTACAAAATGAAGTGCTTTGTATATTTCAATTTATTTGTAGTCTAGTAAGTATTTTAGAAACGTATAATCAATCAGAATACATTTTACAGTAATTTGTGTGCTACGTGTCGAAAATTTATCGACACGTAGCACACTCTAGTCACATCTCAGTAATTGTTAGTAAAAACTATAATCATTTATAATCTATATTGAATATAAATTTGAATAGTTTTTTTTTTTCTCATAAGTCCATATTCTGCACATAAGCCTTTTGTAAAATTTTAAGTACTTTGTGTAATGCAATAAATAAAAGAATATGAATAGGCATGCGAAATGGCGTACTGACCCTCTGTCAATCCTTTCTAACTACAATTCTTCATGGAGAGCCGTGCGGCCGAATCTCACCTGCTTGAACTAGTAAAATGAGCGATTTTCATGGTATTACCGTAGTTCCTTGCAAGGTAAGCTTACTAAACTTAAGCCGGTACTATGTAAGCTTTTCGAAGTGCTTCTTCTATTTAATAATGCATATAAACTGCTAACAATTAAGACCCTTCAACGTAACTTGGACGCAGGCTTAAAGTCTCAAAATGGCATAACCACTTTCTTATGTAGTCACGGCAAAACTACCGTAATACAGTTATAGATAAATATTAAAGGCGCACACAAGCTCAACTCGCACACCATACTCGCAAAACTATTTATCATATCCTGTCTCCTGAATCTTCAAACTATTGGAAACATACACCAGGCATATAACGCGTAGGAGAAAAACTAAATCAATAATAGTATTAAGCCGTATGACGGTCAAATAAGTGAATAATAAATCCAAAATCCGTTTTTTTTTTATAATCAGACTTCCGTTATTATCGAAAGAATCTATAAAGTGGCGCTAACACCGTTTCAATATTTGTGAACAAGCCTACCGCTTTCAATACAGGCTGTAAGGGTAAACACCGTTGTCACTAAAACCATAGGTAGTTGATTTAATTATAAAAATGTTTCTCTGAATTTAAAAACAAATAAACGAATTTTTCTTTCAAAAATTCAAAAATGTTTCTGTCCGACACCGTCCGTAAATTCATGGATATTATGCGCCCGAGTTACGTAATCACTGCAAAGGGCGTTGACCTGCTGCACTGGCCGTCCGTTATAACTACCTACATAACTTTTAACTAACTACATCATTGTAATAAAAACACAATACCTACACGTAACCTGTGATGTAACTTTCCCTTCGTACTCTCCTCTGGGTACTCCGCGAAGAAATCCAGTATGCGTTCCTGAAGGTCAACTGGCAGCTGCTGGTTGCCACGCCCCTGAGCATGGGCCGGCACGGTGAACTGGCCATAGGTACCTACGTAACCTTTGAGTAGCCGCCAACATCGTTTCACGGTTTGGCACAGGTTGTCCAGGGAATAACTCTGCGTACATTCTTCGAGCCTCGTTCAGGTTATCACCCGACGCGGCGTAAACCCGAACCATTTCGGGCCACTGTACGTTTGTGTACAACATAATCACTACACAATAATCACTAAAATACTAACTACCTACACACTTGCGCGGGTTGCGCGAAAAATGAGCCGTGGTGCGCGGGCGGCGACGCGGGCGCGAGGGCTGCGCTGCGAGCAAGCGTGACGCGACACGCGACCGATAGCGCGGCTGCGGACGGACTAAGGGATGTGGACGGTGTGGGAGGGGTCGCGCCCCGTCGCACGCGCTGCTTTGATCAAGCGCCGTGTTCCCGCGCTCCGTCCTCTTTGCCCTTGCGTATAGGGTGAAATAATTTTGAGGAAAAATGGAGATTTTACTTTAAAAAAAAATGTTTTTTTTTTTCATTGAATTTACGTTCTATAAGTGAAACCAAACCACTGGTTTCAAGGATAACGGTGTTTACACTAACAGCCTGTATACCTATCAAAGATTTTAATGCAAACTTTTGGTTGTAGGTCTTGGCTGCGATACTGACTTTAAACTAGAAACAGATGTAAGTAAAATATTGAAAGCAATCAAAGCACCAAGAACTGCAAAATCTAAAGACAACAAAAGTGATTGGAAGAGTAGCGATCACGCGTTCGAAGAAGAATTATTAAAAGTTCGACCTCATATAGCAGACAATAGAGAGATAGACAAACATTTGCAGAATATTCGTAACATACTCTTTTATTCCAATGCTACTCCCATCAGAAAACACACAGGGAATGGTTATTTGTGCGGCTTCTGTTCAGAGCACTTTACCATTCCGAGAGATCTCAAAACACATACATTAAAAACACATGACAACGAAATAAAAAGTAGTTTCATGAAAGGTTGCGCTATCTTTAACTACGTCGTTAAAATAGACATCACTGGTCTGAAGTGTGAAATATGCGATCAAGATATTGACGGGTTAGAGTCACTGATGAATCATTTACAATCTGATCATTATAAAATTATACATACAGATATAAAAAATCATATTTTGTGTTTTAAATTTGAAGGAGATACGTTACAGTGCGCGCTATGCCCTAATACCTATGAACACTTTAAGGTGCTACAAGAACACATGAATGTACACTACAACAATTTTAACTGTGAAATCTGCAACTCACCTTTCGTTAATAAGAGAACCCTTAGAAGTCACATGAGGAGACACAAACAAGGAGAGTTCTCTTGTTCGTTTTGTACAAAAGTATTTAACACAAATACCAGAAAGTTATGCCACGAAAGGTTCATACATATTCTTGACCAAAAAAGAAACAAATGTCCACATTGCGATGAGAAATTCATTTCTTATACACAGAGGAATGACCATATGGTAAAAGAGCATGGAGCACAGCCTCTTGTCCTCAAATGTATGGCCTGTGACAAGACGTTTTCTACAAAAGAAAGTTTGACTCGACACACTAAACGGGATCATTTACTTGAAAGGAGACACGAATGCGAGCACTGCGATAGGAAATTTTATAGAAAGAAAGATCTGAATATGCACATGTTAAAACATACGGACGACAGAGAGTACAGTTGTGATATCTGTTTGAAAGCTTTTAGACGGAAGGATCATTTAAACGAGCATTTGAGAATACATGCGGATGACAGGAAATATAGATGCAAGCATTGTGGACTATCATTTATACAGAAGGCCAGTTGGAGAAGCCATATGAGGACGCGACATGATGAGCAGGTTTAAATTATGGAGTAAAAACGGAATGCTATTGTAGATTACAATTAACTTCGATTCTGACATCGATTTCTTTTTCTCCTAGAATGTAGGTAATGTAAATAAATGATGTAGATATAATTGTTCTAGAATAAACAACAATTCGAATATTTTTTCCGTAAAGGCACGGCTACACGCAGCGGCTTGCTTGCTCAATACTGCGCAAACATTATGTGGAAGAGACCATAGAAAGAAGTTTGCCTGATATATTATTTTATCGTCTTAACGTTATTAAGATGAAAAGTCTTGCTGGGCCATTAGTTAATTCATGTCTTAAAAATTCTTCCACACGTAGCAGACTTAAGGAATGCGAACTGTTTACCTGGCGCTATATCATCAATCTATCCTTACCTACACCATTTCTTCATAGTGCGAGGCAGCCAAAACTCATCTTAAACAAAATGAGCTCATAGAAAAATTTCTTAAATCAGCGTTTTTAAGCCGCAATTATTCCTAACAACATCAGTTTAAACGGCAAGACAACTATACAGCGTTCTAGGTTCTAGACTTAAGCAACAATCGTCGTTAAACTATACTAGTTCCAATCTAGCCCTAAATAGAAGGGGTCTTTATCAGGTCATTAAAATTAATCCAATTACGGCCAAAACTAAATTTTTCACGGACCTCGTCTGTAATGTCTCAACATTTGAATGCAGCCGGTCTCAAATAAGCCTATCATGCGTTGCTTGTAATTATAGGCATCTTCGGCGCACGCAGCATCTCTGTGCCCATCTGTGTCATGTTCTGGAACCTACTTATATTAAAGCCTTATAAATTACCCAAACAGCTCATCAGAGATTATTTGCAGGTAATAATGCTATCAAACTTTTGTTTGTAGGTCTCGGCTGCGATACAGAAATTAAATTAGAAACTCATGTAAGTAAAATATTAAACGTACTAATTGCACCGAGATCTGCAAACACAAACGAAAACAAAATTGATTGGACGGTTCCAGTCGCGAAAGAAAGTAGCAATCAGTCGTTCATCGAAGAAATATTAAGAGTTCGACCTCTTAAAGCAGACAAAAGAGAGATAGACAAACATTTGCAGAATATTCGAAATATACTCGTTAATTCTAATGCTACTCCTATCAGAAAACATACAGGAAATGGTTACTTGTGCTGTTTCTGTCCAGAGCAGTTTACCATGCCGAGTGAACTTAAGATACATACCATACAAAAACATGACAACAAAATAAAAAGCACTTTCATGAAAGGCTACCCGTTCAATTCCTACGTCGTTAAAATAGACATCACTGGTCTGAAGTGCGAAATATGCGGAAAAGATATTGATGGATTAGAGCAAGTAATGAATCATTTACAATCTGAACACAATAAAATTATACATACAGATATAAAAAATCATATTTTGCCCTTTAAATTTGAAGGGGACACGTTCAAGTGCGTACTATGCCCTAAATTCTACGAACGTTTTAAACTGCTCCAAGAACATATGAACGTACACTATAACAATTATAACTGTGAAATCTGCAACTCTCCTTTCGTTAATAAGAGAACCCTTAACGGCCATATGGCGAGACACAAACAAGGAGAGTTCTCTTGTTCGTTTTGCTCAAAAGTATTTGGCACAAATGGCAAGAAATTATGCCACGAAAAATTTGTACATATAGGAGATCAAAGAAGAAATAAGTGTCCACATTGCCTCGAAAAGTTCACGTCTTACGCTAAGAAAAATGAACATATGGTGAAAGAACATGGTGCAGACCCTCGAGTCCTCAAATGTATGGCCTGTGACAAAACGTTTACAAGAAGAGACAGACTGACCCGACACACTAAACGGGATCACTTACTCGAAAGGAAAAATGAATGCGAGCATTGTGATATGAAATTTTATGGAAAGAAAGAACTGAATTTGCACATGTTGAAACATACAGGTGAAAAACAATACAAGTGCGATGTCTGTTTCAAAGCTTTTGGACGGAAACATACCTTAAGAGAACATTTGAGAATACATGCAGATGACAGAAGATTTAAATGTGAACAGTGTGGACAAGCGTTTGTGCAGAAATGCAGCTGGAAAAACCACATGAAATCAAGACATGACGAGTTGGTATGATTTTGCGCGTCAACTACTAATGATGGATTTTTATCAACTTGGGCTTAGTTCATTGCGTTGGCCGGGTTAAGGTTTTGTCAATGCGAGTATGAAGAAAAAATTAAGATTCAAAACAAAGCAAGCTTATTTAAATAAATAATATAAAAATGACGTCAAAATACGCAAATCATGAAAGTTATACCAATTTTTAAAATAGTGGCAGCTTAGAGTGTCTGTGTCGTATTTACTTCTATTTGCAGGGATGTCCGCTATTAGAATAAGGGTGTAGGTAAGTGTTTATGCACAGACATTATTACTTTAGTCTACGTAATACTTTGACTGTAAGTAAATCTTGTTTAAACATCATCCGCTATATCTTTGAATGCTAAAACTTGAGGATTTGGCTGTTGTAGTTGATACCTAACGTAATAGAAGAAATACTTGTACTTGTTTTGGTCTTTTTCAGGCATCCTTTGCCAGGCTGTCATGATATAATTAATCGTGGATAGATCCCTGATGAATACCTTATTTCAAGTCATATGTTGAATGCACAGGTTTCAGTCGATGATTTTATTATTATTCCACATTTTCGAATGGTTGTAAGCACAGAGCATGGATACGCCACGTCGGCCGCTGCTAGAGGCCTCACGGTCAACACATTCTATATACAAACCAAGCATGTTATCGCTTACTCACATTAGGACACAAATGACTTATAGAAACTGACGTCCTTGGAGGCGGTCCATGACAGAAGTTGTGCGCTCAACGTACTTTCGGCGCCACTCATTTTATTAGTACTGCCGTCTCTAGTCACTATCCGCGCAGCAATTCCGTGCTGATTGTGTTATAACTTGAACGCGTATGCAATAACTGACTTCTATATTACTGATCAAATTCTTTTAATGAATGTAGTTCTAAAACTAAGAATCCGTTGGCAGAAAATCACCTGATTTGATACGAAATATCGTGTAATAGTCTACGGTTTCTCACAGTAAACCTTTGGTTTTCCTAGCAAAGCGGTACCGTCATATTAATTAAAACGGCCGTCATAAAAATATGTCACACTTAACGCCCCAAAACTTAAAAACAATAAAATTTCTAAAAATTGTGTCGTTCAGTTTCCTTCAGTGGGTTAAGGTGTCATAAAATGCTCTGTATTTAGACAACCGTTACCGTGTGACCGTTCACAGCTTTTTTAGGAAACCAAAGCTTTACTAATTAAGATAGATTCCTGTAGGTACTATAATAAGATGTCGCAATACTACAGATGATAAATAAGGCCTTGTATCGTTTCGGTGTATCAGATATCCGGTCCGATCAGTGATGCAATCATTGAGTCATTCAAAGTTCAAACTAGCGATAGTCTAAATCAAAAGTCTACGCTGCAAATCAGCAGAGAGAGGCTTGTGTTAAGTTATAACAGCCGCACGGGTCCGTCTATCAGGTTAAGCTACGCTTGCCGCGGTTGCTCCGTGGATCAGTGACCATCTTTACATACCAAGAACCCTCTGTGCCTCAGAAAGTTAAGCCGTTGGTCCCGGCTGTCGTTCGTGGATCTTTGACAGTCGATAATGGTCGTCAGAAGCCCGAATTGGGTTTCATCGTATTACCCAGGAGGGTGAAGGTCAGATAGGCAATCGCTCCATGTAAAATACTGGTACTCAGCTGCATCCGGTTAAACTGGAAGCCGACCCTAACATATTTGGAAAAGGCTAGGTAGATGATAGTCTGAGAATCAGCACTTTTTTTACGTCGAAATTATATAATTATACATCCTCCCAAGACGCCTGCCTTTCACCACTTCATAGTCCTTTACCAGGGAAGAAGTGGCGCTACAAACTCCCCAGGAGAATGATACAAGGCTGTGCCACGCAATTGAGATCTGAGACACCAACATGATACAAGATGTCTTCGTTTTCATAAACTTTATAAAAGTAACGTTATTCTTTATTGTACATTTGTCGAATGAGAAAAGGCTGGTATTCTATGAAGCGCTGCAACATTTATTTTTTGACGTGACAACGTCTTAAATTAGGTTGCGACTGGGAGTCACTTATGAAAAAGTGTAACGCTCGGTAACGTTACGATGAGTCACCGAACGAGAGAGAGGCCCGCCGAATGCCTTGCGTCTCTCTCCCACTCAACTATGATCGGATGATCGGTCGTTGTCACGTAAAATCTTCGCCCGTAAAACCGACTTTACAGGCAACCATTTTTTTTAAATGTCGCAGCATTATGATGAGATAGCAGCCTTTTGGCCTCGTATAGAACTTTGTATCTTTTTTACCGACTTCAAAAAAAAAAGGAGGTTATCAATTTGATACGTATGTATGTAATATTATTGGAATTCCATTATATTCACATAATATGATGATCTATTAGGGCTTCCAAACAAATATACAAAATTTCATAGACGTATGTATGTATGTATGTATGTATGTTTGTCCACGCATATCTCCGGAACTATTAATCGGATCGTGACCATTTTTTTTTTA
Source organism: Oligia fasciuncula (assembly GCA_963082905.1). Taxonomy (NCBI): domain Eukaryota; kingdom Metazoa; phylum Arthropoda; class Insecta; order Lepidoptera; family Noctuidae; genus Oligia; species Oligia fasciuncula. The sequence goes on along the minus strand of OY720416.1, from coordinate 4,879,985 downwards.
TTGGCTTACATTTTCTTCAACTTAGGGAACAGTGCAAGTTTCATCAAGATCGATTCAGTAATTTTCAAGATATGAACTAATACGTGTAAGTGTGACGGCCTGGCTTATTGATAAGAGCTACGGGTGTAGTGTCAAAGGGAAAACATCTCAAAACCTTGGTCAAATACTAGTGCAAAAACTAAAAATTACGAAATAAAAAGTAATTTAAAAAAATTAAACCGACTTCAAAAAGAAATTAACTCAAAATTATGAAATAACTTTAATTTCGGAAGTCGGTGGCATAAAACTAAAATACAGATCCCAAGACACCGACTTCCGAAATTAAAGTTATTTCATAATTTTGAGTTAATTTCTTTTTGAAGTCGGTTTAATTTTTTTAAATTACTTTTTATTTATGGTTGTGTTCAGTTTAGCTTGTAATATTCCTGTATGAGTCACAATAAATACTTTTCATTCTTACTTTCAAGACTGGTTTCGGTTTAGCTCTCATTCGCCAAGTGTGCAAAAGCCTGTCGACTGTTTTTCTTTTTAATAACAATAATGTAAGATTATTAGTACCTAAGTACATATATTGATGTATGTAAACATTAGTGGTCTAGCTTAAGTTGAGCTGTTATCTTTAAACTTATGTAAACGTACATTTATTTGAATAAAGATTTTTCTTAAATCAACCAGTTTTTGTGTCTTATTTATTACACTACAATCTGTCTGAGTCTGACACTGGCGCCGATTCTGTTGTTCACAAACTAAACTAAATTTAAGTTCATGCATCTTTTTCTTTCTATTTCATTAAGAAAAGGACAGAAGATAAATATTAGTTTAGTCCTGTCAAATTAAGATACTCCATAGACAACTTTAGACGAGGTTAAAAAATTGGCTACTAAAAATACGTCAATTTACGCCAGGCGCTGACTAATTTGACAGGACTAAACTAATATTTATCTTCTGTCCTTTTGTTAATAAAAAAGAGAGAAAGAGATGCACTGAACTTAAATTGAATTTAGTTTGTGAACAAGGGAATCGGCGCCACTGTCCACTATCACTGCTAATATCTGTGTAGCAGTCGGCTACTATTTACGCTTTAAGTAATATGTGTTACCTTTCACGCTTACACCACTGAACAGTTTTTTTTTTAAATTTGACGAGGAAATAGCATCCTGTGGAAAATTTTAGTAGTTTTTGTCACGGTAGCACGTTCCAGTGGAAAATTTTCCGACACCCACACAGGCGAAGCCACGGACAGAAGCTAGTTTTAGATATAAATGCTAAAGGAAGTTTGTTGGTTTGTCATTTGCTCAAAGCCACTGATTGACGAGCTTTTCTTGTGCTAAGATATTATTTTACATAAACTTGAAGTGAAATGGGCTGTTGAACTTTTTTATTTTAGCTAACCTACGTTGTCCTACTGCTGGGCAGATCTCCTCCAGACTTTTCCAGTTTTCCTTATGATGTGCCTTCTCTGGCCAATCGGTCAGGAACGAATCTAAATCCTCACTCCACCATGATAGTTGAAGTTGCGTCAGGAAAATCTGAAATAACGCTGATGAAGTCACGGGAGAAAGGTAGCCTATAAAACAGAAAATTTACAAACGAAATTAACAGTTCGACCTACACCTGCTATGCTAGCAAAAGTTCAACAAAATCATACAAATGGACCTTAATCAAATTTTCCCAGCCTCCGAGTTATCAAAACAATATATTCTCTCTTATATTCGTCTACACTAGCCGTGTAGTAGACATCCAGAAATTACAAAATTATGTTTTCTTTGTAGGTCGAAGTGAAGCGGCAGATCTTGCCAAGAAAATACTATCCGAGATGAAAGAACGCCAGGTTGCATCAAAAACAGAGACAGCACATACAAAATCAAAGGTAGTTGAAAAGAAAATTACTAACAAAGACATACTTCAATCGAAAACTGATGAAGAAAAAAAAGGTAGAAAAATGAAGAAAAAGAGTCAGAAGCAAAATGAGGAAGAATTGTTTAAACAACGTTATAATATTAGAGAGATTCTACTATGTAGCAATGCGACGCCGATTCGTAAATATGATATTGGATATGTGTGCTGTTTCTGTCAGAAGCAATACCCTAATGCCGAAGAACTAAAGACACATACCATTACAGAACACGATGACAGTGATAAACTAGACTTTATGAAAGGACAGCCCACATTGTACTTCTTAGTCAAGCTAGATATTACCGCACTGAAGTGTACCTTGTGCGACACAGGAATAGATTCAGTTGCAGACCTTATCCAACACCTGAGGAACGAACATGGAAAGCCAATGTTCACTGAAATCAAGAATTATATCATACCATTCAAGTTCGAAGACTCTACGCTTAAGTGCACCTTCTGCCCAAGAATATGCAACAGATTTAAGGTTCTGCAAGAGCACATGTACACACACTATAGAAACTTTGTTTGTGACGTATGCGGCACTGGTTTCGTTAACGAGAAAATGCTTAACACACATCATGATAGCCATAAAGTAGGAGTTTTCAAATGCGGTCACTGTCCCGAAGAATTTGATACTCCCAGAAAAAAGCAATACCATGAAAAGACTGTTCATTTGTTATCTTTGAACAAATGTGGGTATTGTGATGAAAAGTTTATGTGGTACCGTCAAAAATGTGCTCACATAGCCAAAGTACATGGCATTGTTGTAACTCAACCAAAGGAATGCAAAGCGTGTGATAAAGTCTTTCCGTCTGATTCCAAACTTCAGCTCCACGTCAGGAGAGATCACTTGCTGGAACGTAGATTCAAATGTACTGAATGTGATATGGAGTTCTTTTCCAAAGAGTCGTTGAACGATCACATGGTCAAACATACTGGAATCAAAAGGTTTTCTTGCAAGGTTTGCTGCAAGTCATACGGGTTGAAGAAAGCTTTAAGAGAGCATATAAGGATGCATGAGAACGATAGGAGATTTAAATGCGAAACATGTGATCAGGCTTTCTTGCAAAAGTGCAGCTGGAAAACGCATATGCGTTCTAAGCATGGAATTACAGTTTAATCGGAATACTTTTATTATAGACCTAAGGTACACAAAAATAAAACATAAAATCACGCCTTTCCCCGATTTCGCCAGTAAAAATAGCTACAAAAAGAAATATATAGCCAAACCACATCAGATTATAAACTTGCTACGTAACATTGACTTAATGATTTCGCTAGACCTAGACGGCAATTATACGAGGATCAAACAAAATAGGCGTGTTGACGTGGAATAGACGAGTTTTTGAGAAGAGATCAAAAATCGGTAAACATATTATAGGAGACCCACACACGTGCGAAAGGAGCCTTATGCCCACTTGTCCAGCAAAGCAACGAATAGCAGATTGCGCAGACCTAGCAAAGTCTGGCATTCACTTCATGCAATAAATGCATACAATTCATGATAACACAAGTTTAAACCTCTGTGGTTTTTGGTTGCTATTTTATATGAATAGTCCTGTATTCTTTTGTATAAATGATAAATAAATAATAATTTAAAAAAAATTGCTGTCTTGCAAGAGGTTAAACGAAAAAAAAAACATGTTCGCCGTGAACCTCAATGGTGCGTGCCGCTGCGTTGTCGCATATTAAAGTCAGTTTCATGCCACAACAATAAAACACGCATGCGTTGCGCTTGCGAGGTTGTGCGGTTTCGCAACGCAGCGACGCGTTGCATGGATCGTTAAGATACTAGAAACTCTGCAATAACGCGTTGCATCGATCGTACAAAGACTAGAAAGTCAGCCACAAGACCAAGCCGCTGGTGTGCCGTAGCTAAGTAGCGAGTTGTGACGCCCTTGTAACGAGCCATTGTGGCGTAATCATTGCAAAGCGCGGGTTGTGCGGCCTGGCTGTTAGACAAAGCATGATTAGTGGCATTGTTAATTTGACAAAAGACCTACACGCGTAGCATGATCACCATAGAAACGGGGTTGGTTGATGGAAACATAGACAAAATGACAGATTCTGTGAAGTTTAGTTTGTAATCTTCCTGTACGAGTCACAATAAATACTTTTCTTTCTTACTTTCAAGACTGTTTTCGGTTTAGCTCTCATTCGCCAAGTGTGCAAAAGCCTATCGACTGATTTTTTAACCGACTTCAAAAAAGGAGGAGGTTCTCAATTCGACGGTATGTTTTTTTTTTTTTTTTTTTGTGTTTGTTACGCGATTACTCCGCCACTTGTGGACCGATTTTCAAAATTCTTTTTTTGTTCGAAATGGTATACTCTCGAGGTGGTCCCACTATCATCAAGTTGGAATCTGATGAGAGGATCCCATGGAAAACGAGGGAAATCCTCAAATTTTATAGGCAAAGCTATAGCGATTTGGGTATTTTTTAAAGTAACTTGAGCATTTGCTCTCGGAAATCATCATTTGGTAAAGCGGAGCTGATGATGAAGACCACAGATGGCCATCGGAACTACTCAATGACAAATATTTCACGGGTTGCGATTCGATTACTTTAATATGGTTGCTAAACGATTTATCCTCGTCACAATGCGTATGGTGAGTGGTTGTTGAAGAAGAAGAAGTTGTCCTGGTTCTTACCAGGAGAACTCCTCAACAATTAACGTCCCTGCATCGGGAAAGCAATATTTTGTAAAAGGTGATAAGCAGTTGACATTAGGCTATTGTAACTTAGATAAATTACAAACTGACCCACTAAAAAGTGAAAAATAAAAACTTTTTTACAAAAAAAACAACCGACTTCCAAAAAACACTATAAAGTAAAAAATAATTTTAATTTCGGAAGTCGGTGGCAAAAAACTAAAATACAAATCCAAAGACACCGACTTCCGAAATTAAAATTATTTTTTACTTTAAGTATAGTGTTTTTTGGAAGTCGGTTGTTTTTTTTGTAAAAAAGTTTTTATTTAATAACAATAATGTAATATTAGAACATATGTAAGTACATATATTGATGTATGTAAACATTAGTTGTCTAGCTTAAGTTGAGCTGTTATCTTTAAACTTATGTAAACTTACATTTATAATAAAGATTTTTCTTATATCAACCAGTTTTTGTATCTTATTTATTACACTACAATCTGTCTGAGTCTGACATTGCATAACTGTGTAGCAGTCGGCTACTATTTACGCTTTATGTAATATGTGGCGTAAATAATAGCTGACTGCTTGCATACATAAAGTCACCCCTTCCTCCCACGGGGGTAGGCAGAAACTACAGAACGCCACCTGCTGCGATCCTTACATACTTCTTATCTACGCTAGTGGTGAAATATTTAGTTACTAGCTGACCCGACGTAGCCCTGTCCAAATTGCAATAGTTCATACAAAAATCACATAAAAAAAGACCATGTACCTACAGTTTTTCCGGACTTTCAAAATATTCCGGGATTCTTCCAATTTTACTTACTAATTTGGACTGATCATTTTAAAACAAGAAAGTAGCCAAATCGGTCCAGCCGTTTTCAAATGATGCGCTTATCGACGAACAGCATTTCATTTTTATTTAGATAGGTAGCAAACAGCGATTAGTATTAATAATGAACTCTCTTTATAACCTCCTCATTTTTTTGAAGTTGAAAATGGTACCACGCTGTCTGTGGTTGTGACAAACTCATTTATATTTTCAATTCTAGCCAAAGTTATAAAATATTATGGAAGAGCATGCATGCGTACACGAGTGTAATATTTCTGGTACGTTTCTTTCATCTCAATAAAGCACGGCATGTCATGAGGTACAGATAAGTTAATTTCTTTTGATCTACAAAACAAGAACAACAAATAAGTGAAGTACGATCGCATCGCTATCGTCATCCGTGGTCCGTATTAACCAATTTCCGAGCAGTGGCGAAGGAAAAATGGCACAGTCAGTATTCTACAGACAAATAATATACTCATAGTAGAGACATCTACTCCGGCTTACCTCTTACAAAAATTGACCCTTCGCTACTGTTACCGAGTATTATTAATCTATTCATACGTATACCTAACCTAATTTAAACCAAGCTTTTTTACGCACTTTACTCTTTTACAACTTATAATATCAGAATCCTTACAATATAATATCATAAATTCGGAAGTAACTCGTGTTACCTTTTCAGTTCAGTTTTTTTTTAAATTTGACAAGGAGATAGCATCCTGGGGAAAATTTGAGTAGTTTTTGTCACGGTAGCACGTTCCCGTGGAAAATTTTCCGACACCCACACAGGCGAAGCCGCGGACAGAAGCTAGTTTGAGATATAAATGCTAAAGGAAGTTTGTTGGTTTGTCATTTGCTCAAAGCCACTGATTGACGAGCTTTTCTTGTGCTAAGATATTATTTTACATAAACTTGAAGTGAAATGGGCTGTTGAACTTTTTTATTTTAGTTAACCTACGTTGTCCTACTGCTGGGCAGATATCCCCCAGACTTTTCCAGTGTTCCTTATGATGTGCCTTCTCTCGCCCATCGGTCAGGAACGAATCTAAATCGTCAAGCCACCGTGAAAGTTGAAGTTGCATCGGGAAAATCTGAAATAACGCCGATGAAGTCACGGGAAAAAGGTAGCCTATAAAACAGAAAATTTACAAACGAAATTAACAGTTCGACCTACACCTGCTGTGCTAGCAAAAGCGCAACAAAATCATACAATGGACCTTAATCAAATTTTCCCAGATTCCGAGTTATCAAAACAATATATTCTCTCTTATATTCGTCTACACTAGCCGTGTACCTAGTAAACATCCAGAAATTACAAAATGATGTTTTCTTTGTAGGTCGAAGTGAAGCGGCAGATCTTGCCAAGAAAATACTATCCGAGATGAAAGAACGCCAGGTTGCATCAAAAACAGAGACAGCACATACAAAATCAAAGGTAGTTGAAAAGAAAATTACTAACAAAGACATACTTCAATCGAAAACTGATGAAGAAAAAAAAGGTAGAAAAATGAAGAAAAAGAGTCAGAAGCAAAATGAAGAAGAATTGTTTAAACAACGTTATAATATTAGAGAGATTCTACTATGTAGCAATGCGACGCCGATTCGTAAATATGATATTGGATATGTGTGCTGTTTCTGTCAGAAGCAATATCCTAATGCCGAAGAACTAAAGACACATACCATTACACAACACGATGAGAGTGATAAACTAGACTTCATGAAAGGACAGCGCACATTGTACTTCTTAGTCAAGCTAGATATTACCGCACTGAAGTGTACCTTGTGCGACACAGGAATAGATTCAGTTGCAGACCTTATCCAACACCTGAGGAACGAACATGGAAAGCCAATGTTCACTGAAATCAAGAATTATATCATACCATTCAAGTTCGAAGACTCTACGCTTAAGTGCACCTTCTGCCCAAGAATATGCAACAGATTTAAGGTTCTGCAAGAGCACATGTACACACACTATAGAAACTTTGTTTGTGACGTATGCGGCACTGGTTTCGTTAACGAGAAAATGCTTAACACACATCATGATAGCCATAAAGTAGGCGTTTTCAAATGCGGTCACTGTCCTGAAGAATTTGACACTCCCAGAAAAAAGAAATACCATGAAAAGACTGTTCATTTGTTATCTTTGAACAAATGTGGGTATTGTGATGAAAAGTTTATGTGGTACCGTCAAAAATGTGCTCACTTAGCCGAAGTACATGGCATTGTTGTAACTCAACCAAAGGAATGCAAAGCGTGCGATAAAGTCTTTCCGTCTGATTCCAAACTTCAGCTCCACATCAGGAGAGATCACTTGCTGGAACGTAGATTCAAATGTACTGAATGTGATATGGATTTCTTTTCCAAAGAGTCGTTGAACGATCACATGGTCAAACATACTGGAATCAAAAGGTTTTCTTGCAAGGTTTGCTGCAAGTCATACGGGTTGAAGAAAGCTTTAAGAGAGCATATAAGGATACATGAGAACGATAGGAGATTTAAATGCGAAACATGTGATCAGGCTTTCGTGCAAAAGTGCAGCTGGAAAACGCATATGCGTTCTAAGCATGGAATTACAGTTTAATCGGAATATTTTTATTATAGACCTAAGGAACACAAAAATAAAACAAAAAACATCACGCCTGTATTCCCCGATTTCGCCAGTAAAAATAGCTACAAAAAGAAATATATAGCCAAACCACATCAAACAGATTATAAACTTTAAAGCAATTGCTACGTAATATTGACTTAATGTTGTGACGCCCTTGTAACAGCCATTGTGGCGTAATCATTGCAAAGCGCGGGTTGTGCGGCCTGGCTCTTAGACAAAGCATGATTAGTGGCATTGTTAATTAGACAAAAGACCTACACGCGTAGCATGATCACCATAGAAACCGGGTTGGTTGACGGAAAAATAGACAAAATTACAGATTGTTGAAAGATTTCTACCGTCTCAGCATGGCGATGACAAATAAAAAGATTTTTCTATTCTTCAGTCGACAAAAATCTACAATATCAAGCATGATGACCAATTTTTCTCTATTTTTGACACTTGGGGGTGGAAACATTTCTTCTCAACAAGTGTCAAATAGTCATCACATTGGACTTGGACAAGAATTTATATTGATTATAAAATTTGCTCCCCGTTGCTATGGAAAGATTAAATATCTTTGTCTTATAGAGACACGAGTACAAGGGTCGCCCCGTGCTCGGGCAGAAGAGATGTCGAGTTGGATAGAAAGAACTTTGTCTATTCTTGGTAGAATATACATAGAATTGGTCATGCTACGCGAGCTGAGAAGAAAGTTTAGTTTACCTTAAAATGAATCAACTAGTACTTTTTATTATTTCACGTTGTTACTTTGGCTCCATCTTATTATCTTCCTGCGCCTGAACTCTCTCCGGTCGTGTCGGATTGCCGTCCCATCGGACTATGAGAGTAAGGGAAGAGAGAGTGCACTTGTGTACTATAATATCTCCCGCGCCGAAGGCTAGTCTCCGTTGAGATTGGCCGCCGTGGCCGAAATACGGTCTGGAGGACTTATTTATTTTTTATTATCTTCTTAGAATAGTTTGTTTATGTATACATTTAGTTTAGTTTTAAGGGTTGCGTTTGGTTCGTTTAATAAATAATTTTCTTCTTCCCGTTACATACATCTTTCATTCAATAATTTTAATTTTATTCCATAATATCCTTCGAAACATTTCGTTGAAATTGTATTGCCTCAATTTGATTCGGTTTCGGCAATGATTCAATAATCGTTTTTAGGAGAAAACTTATTGTTTATTTTGCAAGATTTTCGCAATAATCTGTATTTATTTCCTACAAATCATAAAAAAAACCAAGGCAGAAACATTCAGAATAATAATAACTAATGGTAGCTTAGATTAGGATAGCCAAGTTCGTTATTCTAGGAGTACTCGATTGCCACCAATATAGCGCCCAGGGTTGCAATTCTTGCAAATGTAATAATCTTGTCTTATTTTATGTTCAAATTATGCAGTTTCGATCGCCATCCAACCGCAGTGACTATTAGTGAATAGCTATTCCAGACCAGTAAATTGAAAGTATGAAAAGACCCTGAAAATTTTATGGAGTAGCAAATAGTGCATATAAACCACATTCCGGAAGAAACCGACTCCGAAATACTCAATAACCGTTTCCTTTTCTTTGTAGGTGTTCAACGTAACGTGAACGCCAAGATTGAAACCGATAGTGACAAAAGTGTGACTCGCAAATGTGCCCGAAGAAAACTCGAACAAGCTGAGGAGCTCAAAATTAATGAGTTAATAAAACAAAGGAGCAATATACGTCTTATCTTGGAATGTTCCAACGCGACTCCTATACGATGCAGAGGTGGCATCGGATATGCCTGCTGTTTTTGCGCACAAGAGTTCCCAGATCCTACAGACTTAAAAAAACATACCCTAGCAGGTCACGACGATAAAACTAAACTCAAATTCATGATGGGCAAAATGATGTTCTCCTTCCTTGTCAAATTAGACATCACTGGTCTTACGTGTAAAATATGCGAAAACAAAGTTGATTCTTTAGAACAACTTGTAGATCATTTGATCAAAACACACGATAGAAAGATTTACACTACCATCAAGAGCCACATAATGCCTTTTAAGTTCGATGATGATACACTAAGATGTATGTTTTGCCAAAACGTCTTCAACAAATTCAAGAACTTGCAACAACATATGAATATACATTGCAGAAATTATATTTGTGAATTTTGTGATGCGGGATTTATAAATAAACACATTCTAGCTTGCCACCAAGAAGGACATAAGACTGGTACATTCAAATGCGATTTATGTACGAAAGTTTTTGATACCCACAGGAAGAAGAAAAGTCACGAAAAATCCGTCCATATCCACGCAAACTTGCTTAATAAATGCGGGTACTGTAATGAGAAGTTTACGAATTACAAAAGGAGAGATGATCACTTGGTGCAAGTTCATGGAGTTCAGCTTAAAGCTGTCAAATGCAACGCGTGTGACAAGACGTTCGATCACAAAGGCGCCTTAACGATCCACACGAAACGAGATCACCTGATGGAGAGACGATACAAATGTGCGCAGTGCGATATGAATTTTTTCGGATCTAACGAATTAAAACTCCACATGGTAAAACATACAGGGGTAAGGGAGTTCAAATGTACTGTGTGCTTTAAGACATATGGCCGGAAGAAAACATTAAAAGAGCACATGAGAATACATAATGACGATAGGCGATTTAAGTGCGAGCACTGTGGCCAAGCATTCGTGCAGAAATGCAGCTGGAAAGGGCACATGCGGAATAGGCACGGCGAACTGGTCTGAATAAAAAAAAAATGCAATTATAATTATCTTACGTTGAATTATATTTCTGTTACTGCGAATGTAAATTAGGTCGTGTTTTATTTGTGAATTATAAGTGTTTTTATACAAATTGTTTGATTTCAAGTGACCTGTTTTACTTCGAAGGATTTCCCTTTCCGACCTCGAAACTATGACGATCCTTGCTTGCCTGAAAACGTCCTCTATTCTTAAAACCACGATGCAATTACGTTAAACTTACATACAACAAGGATGGCGACAAATTTATTAAAACTTCGTTTTCTTTATAGGTACTCGAGTTAAACCTATAAAGGCTACAAAAAAAAATAAAGAAGATAAACCAAAACAAAAGAGCAAAAACCAAGGTTCCACAACGATCGGTAAAAACAGAAAAGAATCTATGAAAGAAATGAGGAAACACTACACAAACCTCAAAGAAATTCTAACTTGCTCCAATGCCACGCCTTTTGTCGGAGTCAATTATCGAGGCTATTTGTGTTCCTACTGCGATTCTCAGTATCCAGACCCGGCAGCCCTGAAGAAACATACTCGTGACAATCATAAAGATTTATACAACGTAGTAACTCTCCGAAAGAAAATCGGAATAGACAACTTTTGTATTAACCTGGACATAACTGGATTACGATGCATACTCTGCGACACTAACATAACCACATTAGAAAACTTGATAAAACATCTAGAAAATTACCACAAAAGGGGAATAGACACGGAAATTAAGAACCAACTCTTACCATTCAAGTTTTTTAGTGATACCTTGAAATGTTGTGTGTGTCTAAGCACATTTCAAAAGTTTAGATGTTTGCAAGAGCATATGAAAATACATTATAGGAATTTTATTTGCGATGAGTGTGACATGGGATTTATAACCAAAGGAGGTCTCAAGAGACACGTCGACGGACATACAACAGGTGTTTTCAAATGTTATTCGTGCTCAAAAACCTTTGAAACTAAGAAGAGGGCACGGCGTCATGAAAAAGCAGTTCACGAAAACGAAGGTTTGAGGAGTAAGTGCTGGTACTGTAATGAGAAATTTAGGACTTTTATGAGAAGAGATGAGCACTTGGTAGAAGTGCATGGAGTCCAGTTGAAGGTTGTCAAATGTCAGGCGTGCGACAGGACGTTTCCTAACACAAAAGCTCTAAGGGTCCACACGAGACGAGACCACTTGATGGAGAGACAGTTCAAATGTACACAATGCGGTAAAGCATTTTTCAAATATGAACACGTTAAGTTGCACATGAAAACGCATAGAAAAAGAAAATCAAGAGAGTTCCAATGTACGGTGTGTCTGAAGTCATTTGGCCGGAAGGCAACTTTAAAGCAGCATATGGCAATTCACAGTGATATTAGACGGTTTAAATGCGTGCACTGCGGTCAGGCATTTGTGCAGAAAGTCAGCTGGAAGGGGCACATGAGAAGTAAACACGGCGAACTGGTTTAAATTATACAGTATGACTGGTTAAACGAAGCAGTGACTTATTTTTAAAGATACGATAAATTATGCACATATTACATGTAACGAATACAATAATATCAATTACAATTAACATGACATAAATTATATAGGAGATAGGCTAGCGAAGCGTAGTGTGACTGTCGGCATTTTTTGTAGTGTATAGAGAACTTTGTAGGTTTTTTTTTTCTTTTAGTGTTCGTACCTACCCCACGCGCAAAGTATACCACTGCTTGCTATAGAAACAACAGTGATAGGACCTTCTAATAACATCGTCAACATATACAAAGTGGAATTAAATACGTGTGATTAATATTAATACGAACATACATCTCACCGAATGCACAATCTCTTCCTTTCGGTCGGTTAATTTATTTCTGATACTGCTACATTTTTTATATTATTTATGAAAAACAAATTGTGTTTACTTACACTATTACAAGTTTTATCCAATTTAATTTTTACTTTATTTACTTAATTCACTCATATTCTATTCATTTGTAAATTACATATTATCTGAATGAAAAATAAATTGATATACTTACATTATTTTCTTCTTTCACTATTGTTGTCAAATTCTTCTTAATCATGACATCGGTAACCGGCAGCAGCAGCAAAACAGCATCGGCATCAGCTTGCTCTTTGGCAAACGCCTCTCCTAAAGTTTGCCATAATTTCCTGTAGTGGCTTTTCTTCTCCATGTTAATCTCACAGTTTTTTTTATTTCATCCTCCCATATCATTCTTTGACTTTCTTTTTTTATTGTTTAGTGCTATTAAAACTCAACGACAAGCTTTTTTTTGCATTCAACTAACACTATGCATTCAGTCAACAGCGTAAAACAACTTATTACACTATGCATTCAGTCAACAGCGTAAAACAACTTATTACACTATGCATTCAGTCAACAGCGTAAAACAACATAATTATTACACTCCGCTAACGGCAATTGTTCCTGTCTAATGTCTTATACATACTCTTGCAACTAAATTACGTTAATCTTACCTACAAGTCTGGTGACAGATAGATTAACACATCGTTTTCTTTGTAGGTACTCGGAATAACCAAATCAGGAAACCTAAAACAAATAATGAAGAAAAATCCAAACGGAAAAAAGGATTTCCCTGTGAGATCACTGAAGCGAGGTTAGAAATGAAGAAACACCAAACAAATCTAAAAGAAATTCTAACTTGCTCCAATGCTACGCCCTTTGTCGGAATCAATTATCGAGGCTATTTGTGTTCCTACTGCGATTCTCAGTATCCAGAACCAGCAGCCCTGAAGAAACATACTCGTGACAGTCATGAAGGTTTATACAACTCAGTAACTCCACAAAATAATAAATTAAAAATGGGAATAGACAACTATTGTATAAAGCTGGATATAACTGGTTTGCGATGCACACTCTGTGACACCGAAATAACCACATTAGAAAACTTGATGAAACATCTAGAAAGTGACCACAAAAGGGGAATACACACTGAAATAAAACACCAACTCTTACCATTCAAGTTTTTGAGTGATACCTTGAAATGTTGTTTGTGTCCAAGCACATTTCAAAAGTTTAGATGTTTGCAAGAGCATATGAAAATTCATTATAGGAATTTTATTTGCGATGAGTGTGACATGGGATTTATAACCAAAGCAAGCATCAGGGGACACGTCGCCTTACACATAACGGGCGTTTTTAAGTGTGATTTGTGCCCAAAAACCTTTGATACTGAGAAGAAGGCACATCATCATGAAACAGTGGTTCACGTAAACAAGGGTTTGAAGAGTAAGTGTGGGTACTGTAGTAAGAAATTTAAGAATCATGTGAGAAGGGATGAGCACTTGGTGGCAATACATGGAGTGAAGTTGAAGGTTGTGAAATGTCATGCGTGCGACAGGACGTTTCCTAACACAAGCGCACTAAGAATCCACACGAGACGAGACCACTTGATGGAGAGACGCTTCAAATGTACACAATGCGATAAGGCATTTTTCCAAGCTGCCGATGTAAAGTTTCACATGGTAACGCATACAAAAACAAGAGAGTTCCAATGTACTGTGTGCCTGAAGTCATATGGCCGGAAGGAAACTTTAAGGCAGCATATGGAAATACACAGTGACGTCAGACGGTTTAAATGCGAGCACTGCGGTCAGGCATTTGTGCAGAAAGCCAGCTGGAAGGGGCACATGAGGAGTAAGCACGGCGAACTAGTCTGAATTATTTAGTACTAGCTGACCCGGCAAACGTTGTTTTGCCATATAAATTATTTCTAGCTGCCCGGCGCTACTTCGTTCGCGTGGTGTCCTACCCCTTACCCTACCCTACCCCTACCCTACTCCTACACTACTCCTACTCTACTTCTACCCTACTCCTAACCTACTCCTACACTACTCTTACCCTACTCCTACACTACTCTTACCCTACTCCTACACTACTCTTACCCTACTCCTGGTTATAAGTAAATAAATGTATTAGGTACTATGTAAATCGGTTCGGCCGTTCTTGAGTTATAAATAGTGTAACTAACACGTGTAACTAATAAAAATATCAATCAAATTAAACATGTGCCAAACTGCATAGTAGATGGCGCATAGACATAGACAAGCGGAACTTAGTGCGTGACTGTCGGCATTTTTTCTAGAGTATACATAACTTTGTAGTGTTTTTTTTTTTCAGTTTATGCATGTATGTATTTACGTTTGTTCTACCGGCACTGAGTCGTAATTCTGTTTGATACAATGAACGAAACCGTGCGAAATCAACGCGGCATTAGCTACGGAATCGACGTGGTTTTGAAGTGAGGAATCGTTAAGTGGTTATAGTGAATTAGGGTCCTTTATCGTCTAAACTAATTATCCGATTTTGATTAATGAGGTGTCAATCGATTAAATAATGAATTAATAGGATAACAGCCTATTTTATCCGGACCATAATAACGAACATTTTATACGAACAAAATCAGTATGACGGATGTTACATCCAAAAATGTGGGGGTTGCACTTTTTTTTTTTCAATAACCCATTCACATTAAGAACGGTTCATAAAAAGACAATAATAAAAATATTATTATTGTTATGTCTTGTCGACCTCTTTACTTGGTTTTTAGTTTTTAACGTTGCTTTATTGTAAATTCGTTCGTGAAATATAATGGTTTCATTACAATGGTTGTTTCATTTCATGTGACCACAGTACAATTCCTAAAATCATAACTAAGTCATGTAATTAAGGTTTAAATCGTACAGATTATGTGGGACTTGCTGTACGAAATCCGCAATCATTGACATAAATGTCTTGACGACCTCTTTGCTTGGGTTTTAGTTTTTAACGTTGCTTTTTTGTAAATTCGTTCGTGAAATATAATGGTTTCATTACAATGGTTGTTTAATTTCAAGTGACCAGTTCAAAGAGGGTTGAAGATTTTTATATAGTCTCGCATACCTCCTGTCGCGCCACTTGTTTTTTTTTTTTTTTTTTTCAAAATGGCGACCACGCATGATTCCTAAATAAATTGAACGCCGACATCAATGTAAACGGAAAACATTCTTAGACCAAACCCCGTAAAGCGTCACGTTTCCGAGATATTGACGTTCAAAGTTGATCACGCGACATCCAAATTTTTTTGAACTTTCGTACATCCTGTTGCTTAGATGTTTGAAATAATTACTGAAAGTTTAAAATCGTCAAACTTCTATGCGTAATATTAAGCACACAGTCAATAGCGTAAAGATCTATTGTCATACTCTGGAAAACAAATAGATTAAAACATCGTTTTCTTTATAGGTACTCGACTTAAACCAATCGGGAAACCTAAAACAAATAATGAAGATAAATCCAAACAGGGAAAAGGAAAAAAAGGACTTCCCTGTAAGGTTACTGAAACAAGTTTAGAAATGATGGAAGAAATGAAGAAACACCGCACAAATCTAAAAGAAATTCTAACTTGCTCCAATGCCACGCCCTTTGACGGAGTCAGTTATCAAGGTTATTTGTGTTCCTACTGCGATTCTCAGTATCCAGACCCGGCAGCCCTGAAGAAACATACTCGTGACAATCATAAAATTTTATACAACTCAGTAACTCCACAAAATAATAAATCTAAAATTGGATTAGACAACTTTTGTATAAAGCTGGATATAACTGGTTTACGGTGCACACTCTGCGATACTGACATAAACACGTTAGAAAACTTGATAAAACATCTAGAGAGTGACCACAAAAGGGGAATACACACTGAAATAAAACACCAATTCTTACCATTCAAGTTTTGCAGTGATCTGACCTTCACATGTTGTCTGTGTCCAAGCAAATTTTATAAGTTTAGAGGTTTGCAACAGCATATGAAAATACATTATAGGAATTTTATTTGTGATGAGTGTGACATGGGATTTATAACCAAAGCAAGCATCAGGGGACACGTCGCCTCACATATAACAGGCGTTTTTAAGTGTAATGTGTGCCCAAAAACCTTTGAAACTAAAAAGAAGGCACAGAGTCACGAACAAATTGTTCACGTATACAAGGGTTTTAGCAGTAAGTGTGGGTACTGTAATGAAAGATTTAAGAGAGCTGTCAAAAGGGATGAGCACTTGGCGATAATACATGGAGTCAAGTTGAAGGTTTTAAAATGTCATGCGTGCGACAGGACGTTTCCTAATACAAACGCATTAAGGGTCCACACGAGACGAGACCACTTGATGGAGAGACGATTCAAATGTACAAAATGCGATAAGGCATTTTTCAAAGAAGCCGATTTAAAGTTTCACATGGTAACGCATACAAAAACAAGAGACTTCCAATGTACGGTGTGCCTGAAGTCATATGGCCGGAAGGAAACTTTGAGGCAGCATATGGAAATACACAGTGACGTTAGACGGTTTAAATGCGAGCACTGCCGTCAGGCATTTGTGCAGAAAGCCAGCTGGAAGGGGCACATGAGGAGTAAGCACGGCGAACTGGTCTGAATTATTTAGTATGACTGGTTCACATTACATGTAACGAATAAATCACATTAAACATGTCATAATCTGCATAGTAAATGGCGCATACACATATACAAGCGGAACAACCGTGATTGTCGGCATTTTTTCTAGTGTATAAATAAATTGTAGTATGTTTTAAATTAAATTTATGCATGTTTGAATTTACGTATGTTCCACCGGCATGACATCGTAGCGCCTAAGCTACTTATCCGATTTAGATGAATGAGGTGTCAATCGATTCGTTGTTATAGTCTGGGTGACATATGGCACATTGTATATGAACCGTAGACAGAGTAATCTATAGACTCAT
This sequence comes from Oligia fasciuncula, assembly GCA_963082905.1. Classification (NCBI taxonomy): domain Eukaryota; kingdom Metazoa; phylum Arthropoda; class Insecta; order Lepidoptera; family Noctuidae; genus Oligia; species Oligia fasciuncula. Next base: position 4,862,521 of record OY720416.1, on the reverse strand, counting down.
GGTATCCGTGTCACCGAAAGGGACAAAAAAATCCGGCAATCTTCATCATACTATCATTTTTACAGCTTATTACACTGCACCTTGCCATTTTCACAGTTGCGCAAATGTACTATTATTGAATTATGCACGAAAAAGATCTTATTTTCCGTTTAATCGCGGTGTAGTTTTTGTTATTTCATTCATAAACGTCAAACTTGTTGTGCACATTGATGTGCTTAGCCGACACGCAGTAAGGGACAGAGATATTCTTACTCTGTCTCTTTTCTTTGCTAGTGACGTTAATATATTTCTCTTTTTCATTCGCACAAGACAGAGTAAACTATAGACTGCTGCATATTATGCAGCAGTCTATAGTTTACTCTGTCTACGATATGAACAAAATCAAGATGACGGATGTTACATCCAAAAATGTGGGGGTAGCGGTTTCTTGTTCCAACAATTAAGAATGGTTTATAAAAAATATAATTATTGAATTTTGACAAACTTAGAAAAGAAGGTACAAGGTACGCTAGACGCCAGCACATCAAGCTACTCGAAACTGTCTAATTTTCTCAATCAACTTTGAACCTTATGCTTTAGCGATAAAGTTGAAAATCTATTAAATAAATTTGACAGATTGTATAGTAGATGTGCTGGCGTCTGTACCTACCTAAGGTACCTTACCATCCCAGAAGTTATTACTAAGTCATATTATAAAGGCTTAAATTGAACGGATTTTGTGCGACTGGCTATACGAAATCCGAAATAATTTACATCAATGTCTCAAATACCTCATTCGTTGGGTTTTAGTTTTTAATTTTACTTTTTCGTGAAATAGACTGTTTTCATTACAAATGGTTGTTTTATTTCAAGTGAGCTGTTGAAATTTGAAGGATTTATTGTTGTGAATGTGAGAACTTTTTGGGTATTTTTTTCTCAGTTTTAGTGATAATTGCCGGGCAGGTTCAGTACTTCATACGGTCTACCCAAATGTCCTTTCTTTATTTTGGTATTGTTTGGTAATGTGTCACTGACTGGCAGGGCCACCATCAGGGATTTTAATTTCGATAACACAAAATAATTGTTGCTAATTAGTCGAAATTTGTCGTTCACTGGTTCAAAAGATATAAGGATTTATAGGTGGCCTCTGTGGATCTGGAGTCTCCCCAGCAGGGCCACATTTATATCTCAAAAACTAGGGCACCCAATTAGTCGGAATCAGTCGCCAAGTCACAGATTTCTCACAATGTTTACCTTCACGGTTTTAGGGCAGTGGTGATGAAATAATTTACACAAAGTGCCTGCCTGGTTTCAAAACTACGACATACAACTCGTAAGTCGCCGCCGCCGCCGTTACTAAAACAAATACGTAAATATAACCTTACGCCTTGTTCCTATGTAGGTAGATTAGATACTACAGAACGCCACCTGCGGTGCTATTCTGTAAAAATCGCACCGTGAAAACTTAGGTGAAGTGAGCGTGGAATGAGCTGTCAATAGTGTCAATTCCTAGCAAAAACAAACTCGCTTCACCTAAATTTACACGGTGAGATTTTTTCAGAATCGATCGGCTGTTACGATCCTTACAATAAAATGATGAATACATAAGCTTTGTTGATCAACAACTGTTTACAATAGAGCTACAGAAGTATTACAGAAGGCACAAAGAATATCTAAAAGTCCGAATGGACCACTGAACTTATGATAGATGTACATTGAAGGGTTTCCTTTGAATTTTAAGTGGTAGACCACTAGAGTTGAGACGCTCTGCTTGTGTGAGCACGTTCTCGATCAAGGTCATCAGTAGGTACTTTTATTTGTATACTAGCTGACCCGGCAAACGTTGTTTTGCTCCTACACTACTCCTACCCAACTCCTACCCTACTCCCACACTACTCCTACCCTACTCCTACACTACTCCTACCCTACTTCTACCCTACTCCTACCCTACTCCTACACTACTCCTACCCTACTCCTACACTACTCCTACCCTACTCCTACACTACTCCTACACTACTCCTACCCTACTTCTACCCTACCCTACTTCTACCCTACCCTACTCCTACCCTACTGCTACACTACTCCTACCCTACTCCTACACTACTCCTACCCTACTCCTACACTACTCCTACCCTACTTCTACCCTACTCCTAACCTACTCCTACTATAAAAAAAAAAGTATCCTATGTCCGTCTCCTGGTTCTAAGCTACCTCCCCACCAATTTTCAGCCAAATCGGTTCAGCCGTTCTCGAGTTATAAGTGGTGTAACTAACAGACTTTCTTTTATATATATAGATTGACAGTTTGGCTGACATTGGTGCTTAACGAACGATGTACTTCACTGTATATATAAAAATATACTCTACAAAACTCGACGTCGACGAGCTGTTCTTTTTTTACTCCACGCGTATCCTATGTAATACGATACAATAGAAAATCAATTGTGTCTCATTAGCGGAGCTTGAGAGGTCACACTAACACAAAGCATACAGTTAAAAGCATAGAAATGTTAAAAATAGGAAAAGTGGCAAGGGGGCGTGTCTGTATCCGCGCGTCATGAGCAACATGGGCCTGTACTAGGCAAATGGCCGTCTCCGCGAACTAGTGCGCTTTAGACCGTGATCGTGATAAAATATAAAAATGTCGAGTTGTTCAGTGGTTTCCTGTAAAAACCGAAGTTAAAATAAATTCTTCGTATCTCATGAAATCACTTACCATATTTATAAGTCAAAGTATTGTACTGTAAATGTCTTTAAAATCATGAAAAACAACAAAACGTAAAATATTTCTTGCTTTTACTACGTTATTTTTGTTTTCAAATATCGCAGCGGCTCTACTATTTTTGCAGCAAATACATTGCTCCTTAACCACTTGCTAAGTATGTCGCTAAGTGACTGGACAAGCAATGTAAAAGCCGACAGCCCAAGTGTGGAACTCTCTGCCGGCATCTGTGTTCCCTCCCACATTTAACCCGTCTGCCTTCAAAGCAAGAGTGAACAGGCATCTTCTGGGCACGCTCGTTCCATCATAGACCTCATCTATCGCTTACCATCAGGCGTGATCGGGGTCAAGAGCGGGCCCAATAAGTAGTAATTTATTGGGCCCGCCCAATAAGTAAAAAAAAAAAAAATTACAAAACGATGCTTTATTTTTGCGGAGCGTCGCATAGTACAGTCGCTGTGTCTTGCGGCGAGATAGTGATGTGGTTGGGAAGATCCACTAACGTAGGCTATCAACAGTATCAACAACATGTGGATTGCCCAATGAATATATTGCTATTATAGGTAATTTTTCGATTTGTCAACCGTTTCAACCCGGTTTTTAAAAGACCTGAAAGATGACGTTTAAATACGGTTGGTAGACCCTTGAGAAGATGTAAAATAATGTTAATTTTATTTTTTTCAAATATTTTTTAGCTACATTTTATTGATTTATACTTAATATAATATGTTCTGGACATATCGTTTTTTATTTACTTTATTTTTATGGTCCAAATTTTTTTAAATACAATAATGAATGGATGAATCGATAACTTTCCGATTTAGGCAATCACTAGCGTATATGTAAAATAAATAGCTTTTGCACAGCGCAACGATAGTGATAGATGTTTTTGTGTAAGGTATACGGTGCAAGGTAAATGCACGCTGTGTGTGATGAGTTAAAGTTTATAATTGATTGTGTTTATAATTTATGATTTGCAAGTGTGTGTGCGACTTTGTATCTATGGCTTTTACTGAACTACATGTGTAGTAGTGGCGCGATGGTGGGGCCAACCTAGCGACATCGGGTTCTGATACAATTTCAACTACCTATATCTCCTTTCATACATCTATGGTCAACAGCCTAACGGTCAAATATTTCTATCTAATGTCTGGTATAGTCATACTCTTGAAACCAAATTACCTTAATCTAACCTACAAGGATGGTGACAAATAGATTAAAACATCGTTTTCTTTGTAGGTACCCGGAATAACCAAATCAGACAACCTAAAACAAATAATAAAGAAAAATCCAAACGGAAAAAAGGAAAAAAAGAGATCACTGAAGCGATGTTAGAAGTGAAGAAACGCTACTCAAATCTAAAAGAAATTCTAACTTGCTCCAATGCTACGCCCTTTGTCGGAGTCAATTATCGAGGCTATTTGTGTTTCTACTGCGATTCTCAGTATCCAGAACCGGCAGCCCTGAAGAAACATACTCGTGACAGTCATGAAGGTCTATGCAACTCAGTAACTCCACAAAATAATACATTAAAAATGGGAGCAGACAACTATTGTATAAAGCTGGATATAACTGGTTTACGGTGCACACTCTGCGATACTGACATAAACACGTTAGAAAACTTGATAAAACATCTAGAGAGTGACCACAAAAGGGGAATACACACTGAAATTAAAAACCAACTCTTACCATTCAAGTTTTGCAGTGATACCTTCACATGTTGTCTGTGTCCAAGCAAATTTTATAATTTTAGAGGTTTGCAACAGCATATGAAAATACATTACAGGAATTTTATATGTGATGAGTGTGACATGGGATTTATAACCAAAGCAAGCATCAGGGTACACATTGCGACACATAAAACAGGCGTTTTTAAGTGTAGTTTGTGTCCAAAAACCTTTGAAACTGAAAAGAAAGCACAGCGTCATGAAAAAACTGTTCACGTAGATAATTTTAAGAAGAATAAATGTGGGTACTGTAATGAGAAATTTAAGAATTTTATGAGAAGAGATGATCACTTGGTGGCAGTACACGGACTCAAGTTGAAAGTTATCAAATGTAATGCGTGTGACAGGACGTTTCCAAACACAAGCGCACTAAGCGTCCACACGAGACGAGACCACTTGATGGAGAGACGGTTCAAATGTACCCAATGCGATAAGGCATTTTTCCAAGCTGTCGATGTAAAGTTTCACATGGTAACGCATACAAAAACAAGAGAGTTCCAATGTACGGTGTGCCTGAAATCATATGGCCGGAAGGAAACTTTAAGGCAGCATATGGAAATACACAGTGACGTTAGACGGTTTACATGCGAGTACTGCGGTCAGGCATTTGTGCAGAAAGCCAGCTGGAAGGGGCACATGAGGAGTAAGCACGGCGAACTGGTCTGAATGGGGAACCTACACCATATTTTTTTTTTTGTGTATTTATATACTGGTAGGAGTGGTCGCCCGCGGCGTCGTCAGCGTTGATTGCAGTTTTGCTTCTATCTTAAATACCTCCACCTCTTAGGGTCATAATCAGCCTATAACGTTCCCATTGCTGGGATACGAGCCTCCTCTCGGTGAGAAGGAACTCTTAGGGTAGTTTTGCTTAATGTATTATTACGATCTTTTTTATTTACCTAGAATTTGTGCAAAGTTCTCATTTTTTTTTTATCTGCTTTAATCCGACAGTATTAGATTTTTGTTTATTAGTTTAATGTCTTGTTTATACTTTTTCGAGTAAATTGAAGCAAGCAGTAAAATCTTCCCCTAAGAACTTTAAACCGCTTCCCCGCTTGTAGGGGTTGATTTTAGAAAAATCACGTAGTTCTTATTTTTGTCAAGATTTTAATGCCGAGTTTCAATTTTATCACGCGTTAAGATTCTTTAATAAATTTGATTTAAGTTATATCTTGTTTTATTATTATTCAGCGAGCCTCTGCTTCGCTCGATTTCTGACTGACTGCTGGCAGTCTCACCTACAAAAATGATAATGATAAATAAATCAATTAAAACATAGTTTCCTTTGTAGGTACTCAAAATAAAACTAAAGAAGATCCGAAAACAAATAATGAAGATAAACCAAAGCGCAAGAGAATAAAAGGATTTCTCACAGAGATCGGTAAAGCTAGGATAGAAAAGACAGAAGAAATGAAGAAACACCGCACAAATCTTAAAGAAATTCTAACTTGCTCCAATGCCACGCCATTTCTAGGAATAGATTACAGAGGTTATATGTGCGGTTACTGCAATTCTCAGTATCCAGACCCTGCAGCCCTGAAGAAACATACACGTGACAATCATCAGGACTTATACAAATCCGTAACTCCAGTTGAAAAGAAGACCAGAAAAGATGTGTTTTGTGTCAAACTAGACATAACTGATTTACAATGCACACTCTGCCAGACGGACATTGACACATTAGAAAACTTAATAGAGCATCTAGTAGGTTATCACAAAAGCGGAATACACGCGGAAATAAAAAACCAGCTCTTACCATTCAAGTTTAGTAGTGATGCCATAAAATGTTGTCTATGCTCAAGTCTTTTTGACAAGTTTAAAAGTTTACAAGAGCATATGCACACTCATTATAGGAATTTTATTTGCGAAGTGTGTGATCAGGGTTATATCACCCGCGCCTGTCTCAAGCGACACGCCCTCACACACGTCAAAGGCGTATTTAAATGCAGCTCTTGCGTCAATACCTATGATACTTTACGCAAGGTAAAAAGTCACGAAAATGCTGTCCACAAATACAAGCAGATGAGAAATAAGTGCGGGTTCTGTAATAAGAGGTTTAAAAGTCACCAGAACAGGGAAGATCATGTGGCCAACGTTCATGGTGTACAATCTAGCCTGATGAAATGCCGTGCTTGCGAGAAGACATTCACTTGCAAGAGATCTCTGACGATTCATACGAGAAGGGATCACTTGCTTGAGCGCAAGCATAAGTGTGAGTACTGCGAAAAGAGTTTCTTCACCGCACCTCTACTACGGCATCATGAAGTTGTACACACGCGAGCGAAGTAGTTTTATTGTAATCTTTGTGTGAGGACTTACGTGAGAATGAAGTCGTTGGTAGAGCATAATATCAAGAAACACAAAAATGATAAGGAATCAAATGTTAGCATTGTAGTCGATCGTTTATAAAGCAATGTAGTTTGAAGACCTTAGTGAAGCATCGACATGGGGTAGTTGAGTATTTTCAGATAAGTAAGGCTTCGTTATTATAGACGGTACAATTTTCTATAAATTATTATTTTTAACTATAGAATAACCGGAAGGTATATGTGTACTAATACATGAATATTATAACTTGACTCTTGTCTCGTGGTCGCAAGCACGACTGCTGAGCTCGGCTGCTGGGTTCGATTCTCGGGTCTGGCAAAGTGTTATTGAGTTTTACCATAAGAAATTTCGAATACGAAGCATAAGCATCGGTTTGCTAGTCACTATCATCACTACATAATATTATAAAACAAAGTCCCCCCGCCGCGTCTGTATGTCTGAACGCGATAAACTCAAAAACAACCGAACGGATTTTCATACGGTTTTCTCAAGTGGATGGATCCATGAGTAAGGTTTAGGTGTTTTTTTTTTTTATTTATTGGTTTTGTGTAAATTGATTGAAATATGACTATGATTGTTGAATCTGTCCAAAAAAATCATGCCAACTGGGAGCTTTACTGGCGTGCGCCGGGTAAACCAATATAATTATATGAAAACAATGTACTCGTATAAATGGTAAAATTTCCGACAAGTTAATAATAAATAATTACTTAGATCTAAGAAATTCTTTGTATTTTCGCTTTAAGAGTAACTAATGTATTTGTGTCATGTTTATTAACTAAATAAACGTTATATTCTGGCAATTAGTCTATAATTTCCCTACACAAAAATGATGGAACATTACGGTCGTACACCTTTCATCACCAGTATTGCTAAACTCTGTTACTTCTAAACTTAAAAAAAAAAACAGAAAAGTTCAAATTTATCGTTTACGTATGATGTATGAAATTCCAAGTCGGTGCTGTTCAAAAATTGAATTTGCATCGATAAAATGTGAAACGCTATAAGGACATATCCGAGGAGCGTTTTTGTATCGCTTCTGCCCCTTAATTTGTAACCATAAATATCGTATTGCAACAAATCTACGCAAAATATACAAACCTTCCGCTTAATTCATGGATAATTATGTGAATAATAATTCTGTAATCATAGCCATATAATTATACCAAGAAATTAGGTATACCGACTGCCAGTCGACGTCTTTGTTGCGTTAACATACGTTATCTGCGTGTATAAAACATGTCGTGTTCAAAACTCTTAAAGGCTAAGCAACAGAAAGTATAAAAAATAATTATAAATTATATTTTGGAATTCAAACTAAAATATTAATGACACGTCACTCAGTTCACGTATGACATGAAAAGGATAATAATATATTTGTCATTCGTTTTAACTCGTACGACGACAAGGAAGTCCTGCTATTACATGAAGATAGAATAGTGTCATTTCTTGAAGTTGACATATATGACGTTGCCAATGGTGTGAGTAAAACAGTACCTTACGACGAATTTAAGAATCATTCAAACTGTTCAACAAATAAATACCATGATAGCATTTAATAACAAACAGCATAGTAAGACTCAAAAATAACCTTTTATTTTCTTTGTAGGTGACAACAAATATAAGAAACAACCTGAACCAAAAAACAACCCACCAGCCAAGGAAAGTGCTATTAATGAGAGCCTTAACTCTGCTAAAGCCAAGATGTCAGTAAGAGAAGAATTTGAAAAGCATCAGAAGAATACGCAAATGATAATAATGTGCAGCAATGCAACCCCCTTCCTACAAAAGCTGGACACGGGTTATGTCTGTTGTTACTGCAACGATCAGTATCACAACCCTGCCGATCTAAAGAAGCATAACCTAGAAATTCACGGAGACAAATACAACCCAGTAACTGCACACGTTATAAAGAACTCCAGGAAAACTGAATTCTGCGTCAAATTAGACATTACAGGCTTACAATGTAAGCTCTGCAGTTCAGATATTCCGTCCCTAGAGCAACTTGTTGATCATCTACAAAATGAGCATAAAAGAAAAATATTTACGGATATAAAGAATAAGATTTTACCATTCAAGTTTGAAAATGATGATATTCGCTGCTGTATTTGCTCCAACATATTCGAAAAGTTTCGGAAATTACAGGAACATATGCATACACATTACAGGAACTATATTTGCGAGCAGTGCGATCTAGGTTTCGTGACCCTTACCAGTCTAAGAAGTCACTCAGAAAAACATAAGTTAGGCGTATTCAAATGCAAGTTTTGTCCCAAAGTATCTGATACACTGCGAAAGAAACAGTCGCACGAAAAAGCGGTGCATGTATTGGGATATTTGGTGAGCAAATGCGGGTACTGTAGCGAAAGGTTCACGAGTACCAAAAACAAGGATGAACATTTGGCGAAAGTCCATGGCGTGCAGATACGTGCTCTCAAATGCCAAGCTTGTGACAAAACTTTTCAAAACAAAAGAGCTTTGACAATACATACGAAGAGAGACCACTTGTTGGAAAGAAAGCATAAGTGTTCCCAATGTGAAATGAGGTTCTTCAATTCTAGTAGTTTGAAAATGCATTCCACGAAGCATTCGGGGGTGAAGGCGTTTCAGTGTGACGTATGTCAGAAAGCTTACGCCCAGAAGAAGACTCTGACACAGCATATGAGGATACATTTAGATGATAGACGCTTTAAGTGCAAACACTGCGGGCAGGCGTTCGTGCAGAAGTGTAGTTGGAAAGGTCACATGAAGAACAGACACGGAGAAAATGTACAATGAGGTTATGAACTACATACTTACACTTACTACATACGTAAACTTAAATGTTTACTGAAAGACACACTTCCGTTTTGTTTTGTCCATGTTCAAACATCTATATTTATCATTTATATTTAAGACGTAGATGGTTAGAATTATATGCGGATGTAAAATGATGTAATATCCATTCCTGTTTGGCTGTCTACATGTCCTACTATCATTACTACATTTCAATAGGTTAAAAAAAAAAAAATTGGTCAGTAATAGACATAATTGCTTTTGTAATTTTCATTAGATTGTAGATTTTCACTAAGACGAGGTTTTTGTAGAGTTTAAGTTTAATTTCGACAGATTTATTGTGTGCATACAAAGTATAACTTTCTTCTGGAAAAACTTTAAATTATTATTCATCTTTACGGTATACATACAAAATGTTTCAACACCTAATAATATAGTATGTATATACTGGATTATTATTTATTATTATAATATAGGGCTAAGGCGGTCTGTTACGCCTTCCATTTTTCCTTTATCTTAAAAAATACAAGTCCAGGTCCAAGTCATCCCGCCATCTCTTCCTGGTCCCTGCCATTTTGGATACATTGAGCCACCGAGAGGAGGCCTGTGTCCCAGCAGTGGGAACATTATGGACTGATTATGGTGGTGGTTGGTGGAGCAGTCCTTTATGCCCATTGCTAATTAACTTAAATCTCAATTAAGGCTGTATCTAGCTTGACAACCGGTGCGATATATTCCATAACACATAATTATGTCCAAAGGTAAAAATAAGCCGTCGAGTAGACGATAACGCGAGATGCTTGAAAAGCATATAATGTGTAACTTTTTATAATAAACTACCAAGCAACGTTCAAGATCTAAGCCTTAATAAATTCAAATCTTTCATTAAACGCAAGTTGTGCCAGAAAGCCTTTTATACCGTTAAAGATTATATTGAGGACAAAAAGGCTTGGGATTGAGCTGCTTCCAATTTCTGCATTTTGAATGTTTTTTTTTTCTTTTTTATATACCTACACATTGACATTGATGATTTTTTTTTTTTAAACAATGACATTTGCTTACTTTGTAAAGTATTATATTATTTTTTCATTGTGAATGTGAAGACGATGTGGGTCATTTTACATATATATATTTTTATTATTCTCTCTGTTCTGTTAGTTTTTTTTTCATGGTCTGGCAGTTTGAGTAATTTATGTGGCCTACCCAAATGTCCTTTCTTTGGTATTGTTCGTCGAATCGTTGAGCTCCTTAAGTCTTGAGTTGAGCTGCACGATTTTTGACAAATGCGTGCACTGACTGGACAGGTCCTCTCAATGTGTAAGAACCACACACATTTTTCCTCAAAAGACCACCTCAGACATCGATCTACATGGCCTTCATATAACCTGACCAAGATTATGTCTGGACTTTAAAAGAGACTGTGACCTCTGAGTTTGTTTCGGCCTTTCTTCTCAGAGTAGTCAGATAGGAAACGCCGACTTCATCTAGTATTAAAAAAACATGATTGACGTGTAAAAGTGTTTGTACAAACCTACTTACAAAAAATAAAATCATTTCAAATCATTTCATTTCACTGAATTAATGCAAACTATGATAGCAGTTTGTTCAGAATCGTTTACTGAATCTATTTCTGTAATTTTTAATATAGGTAATTATTTATCTCAAAATAATTAAAACGACTTACTTAAATTACAGTTACATTTCCAATGTACAGTCAAAACAAACCAAAATGGACGAAGTACCTACCTAGTATGCTAGACCATTATACCTGTGCGACTGTGTGCGTGCGTAGATTTGTAATATGGCCACAATTTTATCCCACAACCAGTTTATCTAATTTAATAAATAAAGAATGTGTTATACATAATACTAAAAATTCTGTGCATGTATTATGATTAGAACATGATATTCTAATTGGTGTGTTTGGTGGTGTGCGTTACTTCTGGGTCATGTCGTATTTGTAATATGTAACGTGCTTGTTATAAGCAGGAACAATCGGGAATGTAAATGTTTTTCATTTACTTCTGCCAACAACGTTCTATGACAGATTTAAATAATATTTTGTGCTCTATCTGATGCATAGACGACTTTGACTTTATTTGTACAAAATCAAATAATATGGTCGGGTCAAAAAAACATAGACAATAACCGTAAAATTTTCTTTATAGGTCATCCAGAAACAGTGAGCAAGAAAAGTGAAATGAAAAATTTAGAGCAAGCTGTATTAGTTATCGTAGGACCTGAAAGGAAAGAGAGGGATAGAACACAGGTAAATAATACTATTAAACCGTACGTGCGTGAATTGGAGAAACATCGCCACAACGTTAGACAAATCCTACAATGTTCTAACGCTACACCAATAATGCGTCGCGGAGGTGTGGGCTACGTGTGCAGTTACTGTTTCGAAGAGTTCCCAGAGGCTAGGGATCTAAAAAAGCATACACTGGCTGATCATGCATCTAACCTTACAGAATCAGACCCTAGAGTTGGATACGCTAAAAAATCCTTTTCCATGTCAGAATACAACATCAAACTAGACATCACCAACCTCGAGTGTACGGAATGTGCTACAGCCATAGACACTCTAGAAGATTTACTAACCCACATGAGAGAAGAGCATAAAAAAGTTTTGCATACTGACATTAAAAGTCATATTATGCCTTTCAAATTTGAAACAGATAATCTTACTTGCTGCTTATGTCCCAGTACTTTCGACAAGTTTAAACAGCTCCAAGAGCATATGCACTCGCATTACAGGAACTACATTTGTGACGTCTGCGATTCCGGGTTCGTTTCCCAGGGAAGTTTCACCAGACATAGGAGCACACACTTAAAAGGAGTCTTCCCTTGCAGCTACTGCCCGAAAGTTTTCGATACGATGTTGAAAAAGCGATCTCATGAGAGATGTAACCATACTCACGCCGATGTGCTAAATAGATGCGCATACTGCAACAAAGGCTTTAAAGACTACCATACTCGGGAACTGCACATGTCTGAAGCCCATGGTGTTAAGCCAACCGTATACAAATGCAATGCTTGCAACAGGTGTTATAGCACCAAGCGTATACTGAGGGTCCACGTAAAAAGAGATCACCTGTTAGAGAGGAGACACAAATGTTTGACTTGTGACATGAGATTCTTTTCTTCCCATGAATTAAAAAAGCATATGCTAACACACACTGGGGAAAGGGAGTTCCAATGCGAAATATGTTTGAAATCATATGGGAGAAAGTCCACTTTGAATAGTCATATGAGGATCCATAATAATGATCGACGATTTGAATGTGAGTTTTGTGGGATGTCCTTTGTTCAGAAATGCAGCTGGAAAGGGCATTTAAAGACGAAACATGGAGAGATTGCTAAGTAGGAAACTGTTCTTTTGTTTTGATTATTTTTTATTAATAAATGGTAATGATATTATTTTTGTTTCTTTTTCTGAATTTCCACTTTCGTAAGATAACTAGTAGCGTCTTCATATAAGAATTAAAAAATTACAACCGTTCGCGTGATAGAAGTAAAGTTCTTAAACAATAAAGAAAAATATAGATTTAAAGTGAGAGACAGAGAGAGTTATCTTATCTTTCTTCTCTCTCATGTAACAAAATGTGCTTAAACGTGACGCGTCTTTGAAGTTTCACTCTCAATTCTCGACCAATTATCGACTCGCCGCCTTAAAAGTTTAATTTTAAATCCCCGCAGCCTTTCCTACCATAAGTTAAGTCATATGTTACACAGGGCAGTCATACGTAGATTACGTGTTGTAGGAAAATGTTCTAGAGAGAGAGATAAAGCAAAATTTTAGGGAACCCGTTCACACTTAATAACTCATTTCGGACTGAGTTTAGAGATATGTATGTCAAATAAACGTTTGTTAAACTATTCTGTATTAGAAAAACAAGATTTGGTTGATGGCCGCGAAAAAACAAAAAGACGCCAATTTCTGTCATTTAAGTAACACATAAGCTGTCATTTTACTGCAGCGAATTAAAAGTCCGACTATACTATTTTTTAAACTCAAATAATAAATTTGCCATTCTGTTTTAATGCTTGTGGTGATGGCTGCATCTGTGTACTTTGTTTCACGTACACTGTCCAGAGAATTTAAAAAGTCTCTCAAGTGCTGTAGATAATCTTAAATATGTGTCACTGCACAAATCAGCAGTGCTTCTGTACAACATGTCCCGGAATTAACGTATAGAGGACCAGTATAGAGGTATGAGGAACAGGGTGCAAAGTTTACTCATACTCTATAGAAAAGGGAGGATCCTCCGACCAGACGGGCAGTTGCCCGCCAGACACAACACCACCAAACACCTCAATTAGAATATTACCTATGCGATTGCGATGCGATTATCATAAATCATGATACATAAACTGAAAAAAAAAAAACAGGTAAGTAGGTACTTCGTCCATTATGGTTAGTTTTGATTGTACAGACGCCAGCATATCAAGCTACTACAATCTGTCAAATGTCTTTAATAAATTTTCAACTTTAACGCTAAAGCATAAGGTTCAAAGTTGATTGGGAAAATTTGACAGTTTCGGGTAGCTTGATTGGCGTTTGTACCAAAAGGGTAAATTTAATTTACGTAGTTTTAATTATTTTTGGGATAAAAAATTACCTATATTAAAAATGTCACCAATTCAGTTAACGGTTCTGAACAAACTACTTTCATAATGTGCATTAATTCAGTTACACTTTGTATAAAGTCAGCTATAATGTAAACACTTAGGATAAGTACCCTTTGCACTATAACTATTATCAAAACTTGAGTAACATTTGTCTGAATAAATAATAATAGTCGACAGACCTGGATTTTATTACAGATCCCTTCTGTCATCACATTTTTCGTTCTTAGAGTCGAGATTGAATCTTAATATTTACTGTCGACTTCATAGAGCCCTATAGGTATTATTTAGTTGATATTCAGCAACTGAACACCTATTACAAAGAGATTTAAGAATACAAACTTTGCAGCTTTTAAGTTCTTACATTCAATCATTCATTAGGCAGAGCCTTGGTACCCCAAAACGGCGACAAGCGAGGCAAACCGCCAAAGCAATGTCGCGACGAAATAGATTTAATATTGCCAGTATTCAGCATACGCCTGGAAGCCGACCTCAACATAGTTGGGAAAAGGCTACGCAGATGATGATCTTACGATAAGGGATAAGATCATCATTACGCAGATGATGATCTTTTAAGATTCTTACCACAAAGGCGTGCAATTTGAAACGGGGAAATATTTTACTGATCCTCCAAAAACTTTTTTTTTTCTAATGATGGATATTTAACAAAAAATATGCCACCTTTCTGGCCGTTCCTTCAGTTGGTGCAGTAGCTAAGCTAGGGCACCCTGACCATAGGGGTTAGTTTTGGTTGAACTGTGACAAACCACGCGCGAGCTGAAATGGTCGCAGTAAATAAACTAGGACACCCTGACCAAATGAGTTAGGTTAGTCGAGTCGATGGTCGGCAGCGAAGAGGCCAAGGACGCGGTGGTTTCCTTCTGCGAAACAGTCGGCACGCAGAATGAGGCTGCGGAAAGGGAGAGGGAGACCTCGTCCACTCACCCGGCCCGCAGCAGGCGTACCGGGCGTTGGCGGAGAGCGGACAACGCCCTCTTCCAGCCCCCCTAAATGGGTACACGGGCGACGGACTCGGGGACGTCAGTCGCCCCCCACACATCAGGACCCGAGGTGGTGGCGCGTAGTGTTTCACGCACGCCCCTCTTAGACGTCGCGGGGGAAGTCAAACACCTCGCCCCCACCCGGCGGCCGGCATCAGTCAGGGGTTGCGGATGGATCGTACGTTCCCGCGACCCCCGGCGTAGGTGGGAGTTTGACTGGAGTGGTTTTTAGTCAGTAAGAGTATGACAGACCCCTCCGCCCGCTCCAGGGCGGAGGACATCCATGAGGATTTTCTACCGAGAAAAAGAAAAAAAAGGTTGAACTGCAAACCGCATGCAAGCCAAACGAGCGAAGCGAACGGTGCCGCGGTAGCGACAAGCTTGCGTTACATCCAAGTCAGAACGCGTCGTCTTTGGCAATGCCGAAAGTGACAAAAATACATGTGAATAAATATCTATACCGTGCAAACTGCTTGAAACCTCGGTAAGTAAGTCAGTTAGATTTCGGCTTGAATAAAGGACACAAAATACTTTAATTTATATGAGTTGGGTGGGAGGTAAAGAGATATACTTAAAACATAGCAGTATCGTGTAAAATGACGTCATATCATGGCCGCAACAGTAACAGTCGTGTGAATTGTAGTAGAAAATTGTTGCTTTTAATCATTTTTGGACCAACAAGCAGTAGTTGAATTTTACTTTTAATTCCCTTCTTGGGTTTATATTTCTGTATTTTATAGATTAAGTGAAAAACATTACATTTATTTATTTATTTATAACAGCTTAAACTACCATTACAGGGTTTTACCCTAATGCGACAGTTAAGAACTTAAACTAATAACCTAAGCTACATACTTACAATAATTAAATTATAAAAAAATAAAACTAACAACATTATTAAATTATTACACCATTAAAATCACTAAAACATAGTATACACATACATATAAACACAAACATACTTTATTTAGTTTGAAGAAAAAATTAAGTATTATTTTGCTTGTAGCATAATATAAATAGTAATACCCTTGCGAATTCACTCACACAACATGTAAACACATCAATCTGAGTTTGAAGGTCGTTGATGGTACGAATAGCTCTGGTAAGGGGTGCCTTGGCAAGCAGGTTAGTTCTGGCTGTAGGTACCAGTAGCAGTGGCGGGTTGCGCCGCCTCCAAACGTAGCGGTCAGGCACACACAGACTCAAGCGCTGCAATACTCCCGGGTTACTCTCCACTCCACGAAGCACCTTCACCATGTAGGCAACCAGCGTAAGTTCCCGTCGGACATGCAATTGATTATAGCCAACCATGCCCAGGACAAACAGAGTGGGATACATCAGTGGGTAAAACGATCCAGAAGGCAATTCCCGCAATTAAAAATGTTCAAAATCTAGTCGGCGACAATCAATATCATAAACTAGTCAAAAGTGGGGAAATTGGAGGTATTTTTGACAGATAGAGACAGATGAGATTGTAAACGTTCTTAAAATTACGAGAATTAATCTCCAGATATTAGTATCCATTCATAAAATTAAATGCTATGTTCACATGCACGCCGTGCAGCCCGGCGGGCTGCCTGGCGGGCTGCGCGGCATGCAGCCCGCCCCAGGTCGGCGAAAATTCAAGCTGTTCATACGCACGCCGTCGTGTCAGTCAGTGCCAGCATGGCGGGCAGCGAGGATCTCGGTGTTGTTGCTGCCATATCCTTTGGCTTAACTTATTTTTATTGGAAAAAGAAACAAAATGATGAACGACGGAGAAAAAGACTGCAAAGAAGATCCACTCATCACGAAAGCGCGAGAGAGACTGACTGCCCGCGCGCGTGAAAACAGTCACCGGGCGCCCGCACATTCATCCTTTGAACTTTGCCAAAAAACCGACACTCGCCCGGTTCGCGGCATTCACGTTCACAGGCGCGTTTACGGGCTCGGGCGTACCGTTTACACGCTCGGGAATGTGAATGTGCACGTTGAATGTCGAGTTGAACGCGCGCGTGTGAACGTAGCAAAAGGATTTTAACCGCGTATAATTGGGAAACATGTTGCTGGCAACATTGAATGTAGTAGTGTTTAACAAAACGTGAGCTACTTTGTTGTAAAAGCAGTTTTTGTTGAGGGAGCAATTTTTGTATCCATAGGAAAATACGTGAAGAAATTGACAATAACATAATCATTTTCTTTATAGATAAACAAGAAAAAGTGGCTACAACTAAGGAAATCAAAATTGAGCCGAAAGCCGAAGAAACGGTAGTATCTCAGGCAGAGCAAATAAAAATAAATCCAGAGACAGCGCCTCGACCACGCGTAAAGCGACTACTGCACAAGCATCTACACAATCTGAAATTAATCCTAGAATGTACTAACGCCACGATGATACTCAAACATGGAGATAAGGGATATTTGTGCTGCTACTGCACGGAAGCTTTCCAAGAACCCATGAATTTGAAAGTACACACTTTGACGGAACATCAGAATACAGATAAATTCTATGGCAACATTAAAGCCAAAGGACCCTCTGTGTTCCTTGTTAAACTTGACGTCACCAACCTAAAATGCAAGCTTTGCAGCGCCAATATAGATTCTCTCGAAGATCTATTCGTCCATCTGACAAACAAACATAATAAGAACTTCCACATTGATATACAAAATCAAATATTTCCTTTCAAGTTCAATACAAAGCAACTGAAATGCTGCCAATGTACTAGCGACGTCGTTTTCGCCACGTTCAGCGCATTACACGAGCATATGCACAAGCACTACCGATACTTCGTTTGTAACGAGTGTGATGCTGGATTCATCAATCGTATGTCACTATCCAGTCATAGCGTCACTCACACGAAAGGAACTTTCGTCTGCCGACATTGTTCTGACATATTCGACAACGTGTTAAAGAGAAGAAACCACGAGATGCGTCACCATAGCCGAACTGGCAAATCAAATAGATGCAATTTCTGCAATGAAGGTTTTAATGAATATATTGATAAGGAATTGCATCTGTCTACGGTTCATGGTGTTACACCACGAAAATATAGCTGCTCCGCATGTGATAGGAGCTTTCCAACTAGTAGTCTTTTAAGCGCACATGTCAGACGTTTCCATCTGATGGAGAAAAGTCACAAATGTTTAGAGTGCGACAAAGCATTCTTCAGGGATTGCGACCTAAAAAATCATTTGTTGGTTCATACAGGAGCGAAAGACTTCAAATGTGAAGTCTGTTCTAAGTTCCTTGCTACGAAATCTGTTCTGACTCAGCATATGCGGATTCATAACAATGATAGGCGTTTTAAATGTACAATATGTGATAAGGCGTTTGTGCAGAAACCTAGCTTGAACTGGCACATGAGGGCAAAGCACGCAGATTCTTGTTAAACTTAATACTGTGTTTTTCCATGTTGTTTTTATCCGTAAGGGGAGAAGAACGCATCCCAATATTGTGTAAAAAGAGATGTTAGATAATAATACGAGAGACGTTCAATGAATTCTTGATATCGGGATGAAAAAACACGTAAATTTAATTAAAATAATTTTCACTCTCCAAATGACAGTAATCCTATTACTCATTCTAATAGGGTTGCTGTTGGGTTGCTGCCACTGACAAGTCTGTCAAAATCATTTTGATCTTTATTCTCATTACATTAGGGTTGCTGCTATCAGGTCAATTAACTGAACGGACTGTAATTGTCAGTGTGACATTTGTAATTAGAAACTATCAAGAAGCTTATACAGGAAGACTTTGAATTCATTGGCAATATTTTAGTCCAAGAATCTAATTGAGGAACGAATAATAACTAATACTAGTAAAGTGTTCAAAAATAATAACCAAGAGATTTCTCAAAATGAACAAATAAAATAAAAGTATCAAATGGTGATAGCGCGCTATAAAATCAATAATAGGTGATTGCCTCGTCCCCCCCTCCGCCGCACACCATCACCGTCGCACGCGCGCCATTCAATTATTTGCGGGCGCGCGGTGGCGGCAGCGGCGGAGGCGGCGGCGGCGGCGGGCGGCGCGGCGCCCCCCGATTTGCATGTAGCAGGCACTAGCAGCTTCGACTTTTCTACGGAACTGAAGTGTAACGCGTACTTAAATTAAATTGTTTATGTTAGGTCCTTGACGCAGTTTAAAACACTTAACCCACATACACACACTAAGAAGCTCCGAAAATAACTAAAAACTTGACTGAAAATCACATTATCACCCATAAGAAAACAAGTTTAAAATGGGGGGCCGCGCCGCTTTGGCGCATAAATCATTAAAATGCAGAAAGCAAAACTCACATAATAATAAGTTGTAATAGTCGGTACCGTTGGCGCAGTGACTGAGCGACAGGCTACTGCGTTACGTGTCGCAAATTCGATTCCCGCACAGAAAGATGAAGTGTGATTTGAATTATTTCAATTATTATACCAACAATACTAGCGTAGGGAATGGTTTAAAAAATAATGAAGAAGGATTGGAAAATTGAAAGTGATTTAAACTTTGGTGAAATGTCAAAACAAAAGTTACTATTAAGGACGCGTTTACGAATCTGACAAAAATAAGTAGTTTTACGGTACACTTTGCAGCAAAATGAGACTAAACCAAATGTAACTAATAATTACCACAGATAGTTTACTCCTTCATCTTCAAATGGTAGCTATTTTTTATTAAAAAATGTTGGTTTTTAATATAGTAAAAAATAATTTCCGTTGCCTCTTCACACAAAATCGACGATATCGTGCTGACTTTGGGGATATTTTTCTTCTATTTAATAACATAAATTTATTTATTTAAAAATATTTTATGTAAGCAGACATGTTCAACTCAAAAAGGTACTAAAAAGAACTTTCAAAATGTTACAAATAGGCTCAGAAAAAAATAAAAATCGGAGTCTATTTTTTCACATATTTAGCTGTAACGCGTGAATCTTATTGGATTGAAATAAGGGTTATTTTACTGGTCACTGTCTTGGTTTATTGCACAAAAATTTGTAATGAAATATTAGTCTGCGCTCGGCCGCCGTCGTGAGTGGACTCTGTGTCGCTTGTAAGCAGCAGCTTGTGCTGAAAAAGATCGCTGTACGGATACAAAATATTTGACATACCAAACATGATACTTCACGCATTCTATAATGTACCTACTACCCAAGGAGAGATTTTATTCACAGTCTTATAATTTTTCTAGAAGTAAGTAGGGATTATAAATTCATAATATTATTATTTCGTTTCGGACTTGAAGGAGTGACCTGCAGGTGTACTTCGAAGACTGCTACTGGAACTAATAGCCGAGCTGAGCTAGATGTGCCGAGTTTGGGCTCATTTCGTTAGTTATGGTGAGACCTTACCTCCGGACTTGATGGAGTGACCTGCAGGTGTACTTCGAAGACTGCTACTGGAACTAATAGCCGAGCTGAGCTAGGTGTGCCGAGTTTGGGCTCATTTCGTTAGTTATGATGAGACCTTACCTCCGGACTTGATGGAGTGACCTGCAGGTGTACTTCGAAGACTGCTACTGGAACTAATAGCCGAGCTGAGCTAGGTGTGCCGAGTTTGGGCTCATTTCGTTAGTTATGTTGAGACCTTACCTCCGGACTTGATGGAGTGACCTGCAGGTGTAATTCGAAGACTGCTACTGGAACTAATAGCCGAGCTGAGCTAGGTGTGCCGAGTTTCGGCCCTTTTTGGTAGTTATGTTGAGACCTTACCTCCGGACTAGATCGCGTGACCTGCAGGTGTACTTCGAAGACTGCTACTGGAACTAATAGCCGAGCTGAGCTAGACGTGCCGAGTTTGGGCTCATTTCGTTAGTTATGTTGAGACCTTACCTCCGGACTGGATGGAGTGACCTGCAGGTGTAATTCAAAGACTACTACTGGAACTAATAGCCGAGCTGAGCCTGGTGTGCCGAGTTTCTGCTCATTTCGTTGGTTATGTTGAGACCTTACCTCCGGACTTGATGGAGTGATCTGCAGGTGTACTTCGAAGACTGCTACTGGAACTAATAGCCGAGCTGAGCTAGGTGTGCCGAGTTTGGGCTCATTTCGTTAGTTATGTTGAGACCTTACCTCCGGACTTGATGGAGTGACCTGCAGGTGTAATTCGAAGACTGCTACTGGAACTAATAGCCGAGCTGAGCTAGGTGTGCCGAGTTTGGGCTCATTTCGTTGGTTATGTTGAGACCTTACCTCCGGACCTGATGGAGTGACCTGCAGGTGTACTTCGAAGACTGCTACTGGAACTAATAGCCGAGCTGAGCTAGACGTGCCGAGTTTGGGCTCATTTCGTTAGTTATGTTGAGACCTTACCTCCGGACTTGATGGAGTGACCTGCAGGTGTAATTCGAAGACTGCTACTGGAACTAATAGCCGAGCTGAGCTAGGTGTGCCGAGTTTGGGCTCATTTCGTTGGTTATGTTGAGACCTTACCTCCGGACCTGATGGAGTGACCTGCAGGTGTACTTCGAAGACTGCTACTGGAACTAATAGCCGAGCTGAGCTAGGTGTGCCGAGTTTCGGCCCTTTTTGGTAGTTATGTTGAGACCTTACCTCCGGACTAGATCGCGTGACCTGCAGGTGTACTTCGAAGACTGCTACTGGAACTAATAGCCGAGCTGAGCTAGGTGTGCCGAGTTTGGGCTCATTTCGTTAGTTATGTTGAGACCTTACCTCCGGACTTGATGGAGTGATCTGCAGGTGTACTTGAAAGACTGCTACTGGAACTAATAGCTGAGCTGAGCTAGGTGTGCCGAGTTTCGGCCCTTTTTGGTAGTTATGTTGAGACCTTACCTCCGGACTGGATGGAGTGACCTGAAGGTGTACTTCATCAAGTCCGGAGGTAAGGTCTCAACATAACTAACGTAATGAGCCCAAACTCGGCACACCTAGCTCAGCTCGGCTATTAGTTCCAGTAGCAGTCTTCGAAGTACACCTGCAGGTCACTCCATCAAGTCCGGAGGTAAGGTCTCAACATAACCAACGAAATGAGCCCAAACTCGGCACACCTAGCTCAGCTCGGCTATTAGTTCCAGTAGCAGTCTTCGAAGTACACCTGCAGGTCACGCGATCTAGTCCGGAGGTAAGGTCTCCACATAACTACCAAAAAGGGCCGAAACTCGGCACACTTAGCTCAGCTCGGCTATTAGTTCCAGTAGCAGTCTTCGAAGTACACCTGCAGGTCACTCCATCAGGTCCGGAGGTAAGGTCTCAACATAACCAACGAAATGAGCCCAAACTCGGCACACCTAGCTCAGCTCGGCTATTAGTTCCAGTAGCAGTCTTCGAATTACACCTGCAGGTCACTCCATCAAGTCCGGAGGTAAGGTCTCAACATAACCAACGAAATGAGCCCAAACTCGGCACACCTAGCTCAGCTCGGCTATTAGTTCCAGTAGCAGTCTTCGAAGTACACCTGCAGGTCACGCGATCTAGTCCGGAGGTAAGGTCTCAACATAACTACCAAAAAGGGCCGAAACTCGGCACACCTAGCTCAGCTCGGCTATTAGTTCCAGTAGCAGTCTTCGAAGTACACCTGCAGGTCACTCCATCAGGTCCGGAGGTAAGGTCTCAACATAACTAACGTAATGAGCCCAAACTCGGCACACCTAGCTCAGCTCGGCTATTAGTTCCAGTAGCAGTCTTCGAAGTACACCTGCAGGTCACTCCATCAAGTCCGGAGGTAAGGTCTCAACATAACCAACGAAATGAGCCCAAACTCGGCACACCTAGCTCAGCTCGGCTATTAGTTCCAGTAGCAGTCTTCGAATTACACCTGCAGGTCACTCCATCAAGTCCGGAGGTAAAGTCTCAACATAACTAACGTAATGAGCCCAAACTCGGCACACCTAGCTCAGCTCGGCTATTAGTTCCAGTAGCAGTCTTCGAAGTACACCTGCAGGTCACTCCATCAAGTCCGGAGGTAAGGTCTCAACAATACCAACGAAATGAGCCCAAACTCGGCACACCTAGCTCAGCTCGGCTATTAGTTCCAGTAGCAGTCTTCGAAGTACACCTGCAGATCACTCCATCAAGTCCGGAGGTAAGGTCTCAACATAACCAACGAAATGAGCCCAAACTCGGCACACCTAGCTCAGCTCGGCTATTAGTTCCAGTAGTAGTCTTTGAATTACACCTGCAGGTCACTCCATCAAGTCCGGAGGTATGGTCTCAACATAACTAACGAAATGAGCCCAAACTCGGCACATCTAGCTCAGCTCGGCTATTAGTTCCAATTAGTGGTGTTCAAAGTTGCTATAAGGCAATCACTTGCTTAATGCTTAATACTTTATATTTTAATCATGATTTTTTATATGCTTTAATTAAGCATTGTTTTATACGCGTAGGTACCTGTTTTTTTTTTTTTTTTTTTTTTTTTTTTTTTTTTTTTTTTTTTTTTTTTTTTTTAGGACAACAAACAATTGCGTAGGTATGCGTAATGGTGCTTAATACTAATACAATTACATTTTAGTACATTTGAGTAATAACGCAACCGGCACCGTTATCCGCATAATAATGAACTGTACTTGACTTGTTATGTTACGGGCGGGCGCGAATAAAGCAAGCGCGGTGACTGACAGTGACAGCATGATAAAGAATATTACATCGCGTTTATGAATTACGATAAAACAGATACAATGAACTTTCCTTCATACTTATACAATATCCTCATATACCTCATACGATAAATACAATGAACTTTCCTTCATACTTTCCAGGCTTAGGACTGTCTATAATAATTGAATAAAAATGTTATTATGAAATAAAATAAGTCAGTTTTTGAACATCGATCACTAATATAAAACTATAAATTCACAATAAGATTAGACATTGAAATAATCTTTTTTGACAGTCCGTTCAACCAATTTTGACTTCTATTGCTATGGTGGCATGACAAATGGCAGCTGCAGTGAACAGTTGGTATTATAGTCACGTTTTTGCTTTTAATGCCATCCTTATGCCTACGGAATAGAAGTTAAAATCGGTTGAACGGACTGTAAAAAAGTTTTGTTTAAATGTCTAATCTTATTGTAAATGGAGACTGGAGTATAGATACATAATCAGCGGCGAAAAATGTCCTCACCGAATGTGCACTCACTTCAACATTTGGGTGCACATTTAATTTTAATCTAGTCGCGTTTGACCTTCGAACGCTCCGACTCCCGACACGTAAAATTTTGTTTACATATTTTGATACTTTGTAATTCTGACTTTAAAACATTGACCGTAAGGTTGAATTTGTTTTGATGTATGTTGAGCTTTGTGAATACAACTTTAAGTATTGTATTTAAGGTTGAATTTACATTAACGCATATTTATTTGAATTCTTAGAATAGGTCTTTTGCTTTGTTTATTTGTCTAAGTATCTAGTTTTTTTATTAGTGATCGATGTATTTAAAGCAATTATAGGCGTATTTAAAAGTTCATTGATTGTATGTACAAAATCAACTATGTACATATTGACATTTTTTACATTTTTATATACACTATTTACTTTCAATTTTTATTTACATTTTATTTACATGCAGAAACATTATCTGTGCTACTTTTGTAGTAGACAACCGTGTTCTTCGATCGCTAATGAGAGACCCCGACTTGGAAAATATTCGTTCACAAGGAACCGAAGTTACCATGATATTGCAGTGTTTTATAAATAATGTATACAATTCGGGGTAAATGAATTTGTGTTCTCGCCAATATTTAAACGGACATTCTGTTCTTTTAATTAAATTGTCAGCTAAGTATTTTTCCAACTGTTCGGAAGCCTGAACATCTGACGGTTTAGGTTCAAACTCTTTGTTGGCTTCGCTGTCGAATTCACACCACAAACTGTATGTCGGCATGTCGCATTCGTATCCCAAAATTTGATACGTAACAGAATTTGCAGCTGATGTCGATGGTACAGGTTGAACTTGTTCTGAATTGGTTGATTGTTGGATTTTCTTGTTTATTTCGTATGTAATTTTTGTTTTTAATATTTTTTTAAGGTCTTCAATACGTTCTGTGTTTTTTATGGCTTTTAGTTTGAATCGAGGGTCCAAAACTGTGCTCAAACCTATAGTGTCATTTTGTTCTAAATCTCCTAGTCGTTTTGTCATACCCTCTTTTAACTTTATGGCAAGTTTTTTTACTGGGGAGTATAATTCTTGCAACCTGGTGTAATTGTTGCATATGTTTATGAGGCTTGAAGTTAAAATAATCGCCTTGCTCGCGACTAAATAATGTTCAGCACTCATTTCCACAGTGGCTTCATAAAATGGCTTGAGTATGACACAAATTTGTTCAATACATTTCCACTCTTCCATAGGTATTATGGGAAGATCGGTTCCTAAATTAGGAATGGTGGCTCTCAACGATTCTCCTATATCAACAAACCTTTCCAGCATTAGGTATACCGAGTTCCATCGTGTTGGAACCGATTTTATCACAGTTTTGGGTTGTTGTATGTTCTGTTGGTTTGTTTGGTATTTTAATAATTTTTCTTTTGATATAGTGCTTTTTCTGAAGTGGTTTACGACTCTTTGCACTTTCTCTACAGTTTCTTTGATTACGGTAAGTGCATCTTGAACAACGAGGTTTAGTTTATGCGCAAAACATCCAAAATGATTCCAGCCATCTATCTCAAAATATTTTGCGGCACTCTCCATGTTGGAGGCATTGTCAGTAACAAAAAAGTTTACTTTGTCATAAATGCCCCAGTTTTCTAATAACCTTTTCAGTTCCCTATATACTTTTATGCCCGTATGGTGCCCTTCTGATTCGCCACATTGAATTAATACAGATTTTAATTCTATAGGGTCTTCCGTCATAAAGTGCGCCGTTATACCCATATAGCTATCCATAGTACGGGAAGTCCAATAATCAATGGTGATGCACACTGATTTTGCATTCGTCTGGACGAATGATTTGACTTCTTCTAGCCTCTTCTCGTAAACTTTGGGCAGAAGATTCACTGATAAAGTTTTTCGGTCCGGTATTTCATAACTAGGATTCAGTGCATGTGTGTACTCACGAAAACCTATGTCATTTACTATTGAAAATGGTTGAAAGTCGTATACTATCATTTTCAAAAGGCTTATATCAATTTTGTTCCTTTCGTCTGATTTAAGTTTTTTTGGTAAATACGCTTGCATAACTCGCTGAATTTTTTTAGGAGGTACATCAACATTACCGTCGCCGTTATTGTTAACATTAACACGCTTCCTCGTCTCTCCACCACCACAGCATGCAGCGTTCCTATTCCCACCACCTACATTTTCCACATGCAAACCTTCGATTTCAGACGACAAGGGAATATTACTCACTGTTTCAGGTGCTGTTGACTCGAGGGTTTTGCCAAAAGTCATTAGATTGTTGTACACCGTAATGTGTTTTTGTTTTAGATGTTGTTTTAAATTTGAAACACTCGTTCTAAAAGATAACTCTCGACGACAGTAATTACATGTAGCAGTTTTACTGCCATCAATAGGCTTTTCAAAAAAGTTCCATATTGGCAAATCACAGTTCCTTCTAGACATTTTCGTCCGTTAAAATTAAAAAATACACAAAATCACAAAACAACAACACAATGTCTCACTCAATCAATCGTCTTTACTTACACAATTATAGGTTTATAGGTAATCAATTAATCAATATTGCGTGTCCTATCACTGAATTTATTTACACTAAAAAAGTACGAAACATCACAAAAGTTCACAAAACAACAACACAATATCTCACTCAATTAATCGTTCTTACTTACACTAATAAAGGTAGCAAATCAATATTGCGTGTCCTATCACTGAACTAAAAAACACGAACCAAATAGCATATCATTCATTGTATTTATATTACGTATTTACGTGAGCCGCCCGAGATCGCAAATCGCACGCGGTGCTTGCTGATATCGATTAATCACACGACCAACAGAAATCGCTAGCAAGCGACGACTGCGCGCCCCGCCCGGCCGGCCTGCTTAATGCTTAAACTTAATATAATATATCAGACATATCAGTCATTCATTGCGTTTCGCGCGATGACAGAGACAGAGTGCGATGTAAAAAAGCAATAAGCAAATAGCAACTTGTGAGAGCCACGATAGCGTTTGCTTTATGATGTGTGTATTAAGCAAGGTGCTTTATTTTGCTATATGATATATTAACCACCACTAGTTCCAATTAATACATAGGTACGTACTTTGGCAAGTACTTGATTAATCACTGTCCAGTGAAATTAAGTAAATATTAAAAAAAAATACATGGCAAAAATTAAATAAAATTAGGCTCAAGTATCAAGTCGTGTCAGTTTACTCATAATTTCACCGCTTCGCGCATGTCGCTTTGTGTGTGAGCCGTGCACGTGTAGTAGTGAGACTCAATACCTAAAATTGAAGCGCGTCAATTCGTAAACGCGTCCTTAATAAAAGTTTCAAATTACATACCTACAAGGCTACAATGTAATGATCGTTAAAAATTACTTAGTTTTTTGTCTGCATTAAAGTCGGTTAAAGTGTGCAAAAATTATTACCCCAATAATATCTCAATTGAATTCGCTAGTAAAACTTTGACTTTTAAAATACCTAATAAATGACGCGCCTGTTGTGCTTGTGCCCTGCTGGCTCGGCGCTGGCGCGGCGGAGCGCGGCGCGGGCGGGGCGCGCGTTTGTGTGCAGATGTTTAGTAAAGTACCTAACACTGCGATAGCCGCGCGCGACCTTTTACGAAACAGCTGATTGGGACTTGGGTGCACTTTTAAATTGAATTTACATAGCAGTATTACTTAGTATGTAGTTTTAAATTTTAATCATATTAATTTAAAATCGTTACTACGGCACAATAAAATAATTAAATCTTGTTTGTTGTTGTTGTTAAATGTTGAATAATGAAATGTTGTTGAATAAAATAATTAAATGTTGTGATGTTAATTAATTGTTGAGTCTGGCGGTTTGTGTGTGTGAGATTTGTGTTTGAAACCTAGTATAGCAACGTTTAAATTAAACTTAGTAGGTAGGTAGGTACTTACCTACGTGTACTTTAAGAGGTGCTCGAAATGTTCACCTCCTCTTTGTACACACAGCTCAGCACGGCGCCTATGGTTCACCTTCACATTTTGCAACACAAAAGTACGCGATTTAACCGTATCAAACGCCGTGATAATCTTTTCTTTTAACTGTTCCCGGCTTTCACTCTCTTGCTCGTAAACTAGTCTTTTAACCTCACCCCACAAAAAAAAGTCCAAGGGCGTCAGGTCAGGCGACCGCGCTGGCCAAGCTACAGGTCCGCCGCGACCAATCCAACGTTCACCGAATTTACGATCGAGGAAGGCGCGAACGTCACGCTGGTAGTGAGCCGGTGCTCCGTCATGCTGATAGTACAGCTCGGACTGATAGCTCTCAGGCACGTTCTGCAGCTGTTCTTCTACGGAGGTCTCTAACAACCGGAGATAGCGCTCCCCGGTCAGTCTCTCTTCAATAAAGAAGGGACCTATGATACAACTGTTAATTATGCCTGCCCACACGTTCACCGAGAAACGATTTTGAAAAGCGTGTCTTCGGCTTACGTGCGGGTTCTGCCCACGCTGAGCCCACCAATGCTCGTTGTGGACATTAAACAGCCCGAGTCGAGTGAACGTGGCCTCGTCTGTCCACAGGATATTTTTATCCAGATTTTGTAATAGCCAATTACAAAATCGGACCCTGGGCGTGTAGTCAGCCAACGCCAACTCCTGCACTTTTTGGAAATGGTAAGGGTGCATTCCAGAGGCGTTTAACAGCTTCCAGACAAAAAACTGGCTGACGTGAAAGTGTCGCGCTGCCTGTCTAGTGCTGGCCTGTGGATTCCTCTGGAAGTACCGCTTTATTTGCCGATGCAGGGTTCTTGGGTACACCGGCGCTCTACCACGCGCTTGAGCATGCGGTGGTACGTGGAACGATGCAAAATCCAGCAGGTTTTGCGTTGATCTCAAGATTCGGTCTCGCGATGGAATCGGTGCATCGGGGTAGCGGCGGTGAAACATGAGACGAGTGCGCGGCAAACTGTGTGTTCTATCGTAGAATAAAACCATATCCAGGTATTGCTGGTTCGTGTACACTGCACTACGTGGTCGAGGCATGTTAGCCCTGTGGTTCACTGCAATCCAATATTTTTTTCGCCAATTACACGTAATTCACTTGACCAAATAAACTCGTGACTGGAGCAGCGCGGCGGCCGGCGCTCAGGCGCATGTGGGGGCGGGGGTGGGCGGGGGTGCGACGCGCGCGCTTGTAGTTTGTTCTTTTGCCGTATTGGCGGTATTTCTTTTGAAGGACATATCTACTGAATGAGAGCTCGTACGCTGTGCGTAAGTAATAATAACGCCTAGTTTTACTACACGTGTCGAAAGAATCTTGATAATTAAATTTATTTATGTTTAATTATCATTTTTTTTATTTCTTTTTTTTAATCTTGTTTATTAATTTCGGTCTTTATGTAAGTAAATATCAAGTTATATTACGTTTTTTAAATTAATAATTTGACCATATTAATATTCGATATTGTTGGCTTAAATGAACCAGTATCATGGTTGGAATACGTGGTTAAAATATTGCCAATGAATTAAATGTCATCCTGTAGATAAAAGTGGAGGCAACACTCTAAATACCAAAGTGAAGACTACTGTGGTCGGACACTCTCTTTCTAAATACATACATATGACACAGAAAACACATATCACTCTCTCGCTCATATGTGTGTGTGTGTCGTTGCCCCCATAATATTTATATTTACGTTATAACGTAAATAAAACGTTGCGTGTAACCAAAACCATTTTGTTTTGCGTAAGATTTTTCAAATCAAAAATTAAAGTAGTTTCCCAGCAATGTTTTCTGCTCTATGTTGCGTAGTTTGATGTACAGAATGCGTAGTTAACGGCTATGTTATAGGTTTTTTTTGCACCCTGTATAAGTAGAGACTAGAGATAAAAGCAAAAAAAATATATAATTTACGTATTTCGAGTAAACTCGAAACCTAATCTTATACATCTTGCTTCACTTTCAACCAAATATTATTTAGAAAAACAATGGTTTCTCTTCTCAGGTATGTCTATTCTGTGACTTCATGTCGTAAATACCAAAAATAGCTCGCTCGAGTCCGACCAATGATTATCGCATGTATGTTTTTGTGTCCATAGGAAAAGAAGTGAAGAACATGACAATAACATGATCATTTTCTTTATAGATAAACAAGAAAAAGTGGCTACAGCTACGATCATCAAAATAGAGCCGAAAGCTGAAGAAACTGTAGTACCTCAGGAAGGGCATATAAAAATAAATCCAGAGACAGCGCCTCGACCACGTATAAAGCGACTACTGCACAAGCATCTACACAATCTGAAAATAATTCTAGAATCTACTAACGCCACCATGATACTTAAACATGGAGATAAGGGATATTTGTGCTGCTATTGCACGGAAGCTTTCCA
Source organism: Oligia fasciuncula (assembly GCA_963082905.1). Lineage (NCBI taxonomy): Eukaryota > Metazoa > Arthropoda > Insecta > Lepidoptera > Noctuidae > Oligia > Oligia fasciuncula. Next base: position 4,831,953 of record OY720416.1, on the reverse strand, counting down.
AGAACCCATGAATTTGAAAGTACACACTTTAACGGAACATCAAAATGCAGAAAAGTTCTATGGCAACATTAAAGCCAGAGGACCCGCAAGGTTCTTAGTCAAACTTGATATCACGAACCTAAAATGCATGCTTTGCAGCGCCAATATAGACTCTCTCGAAGATCTATTCGTCCATCAGACAGAGAAACATAATAAGAATTTCCACACTGATATACAAAATCAAATATTTCCTTTCAAGTTCAGTACGAAGCAACTGAAATGCTGCCAATGTAATAATGACGGGGTTTTCGCTACGTTCAGCGCATTACACGAGCATATGCACAAGCACTACCGATACTTTATTTGTAATGAATGTGATGCTGGATTCATCAATCATGATACATTATCCAGTCATAAAGTCATTCACACAAAAGGAACCTTCGCCTGCCGACATTGTTCTGTTGTATTCGACAACGTATTCAAGAGAAGAAACCACGAGATGGGCAGCCATAAGAAACCTGGCAAATTAAATAAATGCCATTTCTGCAATGAAGGTTTTAAGGATTATATTACGAAGGAATTGCATCTTTCTACGGTTCATGGCGTTGCTCCACGGAAACATAACTGCACCGCATGTGACAGGAGCTTTCCTTCCAATAGTTTTCTTAGTGCACATGTCAGACGCTTCCATCTGATGGAGAAAACTCACAAATGTTCAGAGTGTGACAGAGCGTTCTTCAGAGAAAGCCATCTAACGAAACATATGTTGAGTCATACAGGGGCTAAGAACTTCAAATGTGAAGTCTGTCCAAAGCTTTTTGCCAGTAAATCTTCTTTGTCTCGACATATGAGAATTCATAACAATGATAGGCGTTTTAAATGTAAAATTTGTGATCAGGCGTTTGTGCAGAAACCTAGCTTGACATGGCATATGAAGGGAAAGCATGCAGATGCTTGTTCTACTTAGTAAGCAGTAATGTGTTCTATTTTTTTTTGTTATTATATAGAAGTAATAATTTAGTATTATTTGATTATACTTTTAGTATGCTGGATGTAAAAGACCCATCGCCAAGTCGTAATCTACGCATTCTGTACATCGAACTAAGTAACATTGAGCAAACATAATACAACTTTTATTCTTGGTCTGAAAAACCGCCGGTAACTGCATAATGTGACGCACGTAATATACTGTTCCTACGGAGAGTATAGAAAGATACGAAGAACGTTACGGTGAATGAAACATGTTAACTAAACTTTAAATACCTGGGGGTATTAAAAATTAAAACCTGTTAACTAATAAGTTGGAACTTTGGCCTTTAATATCTCTTTACCTCTTTAAGTTAGAAGGTAGGTAAGTTCCAGCAAAAAAAATAAAATTCCGACTGGAATGAAAACAATGGTGCCAATTCTGTTGTTCACAAACTAAACTAAATTTATGTTCAGTGCATCTTTTTCTTTCTATTTCATTAAGAAAAGGACAGAAGATAAATTTTAGATTAGTCCTGTCAAATTAATCTGCGCCTGACGTAAATTGACGTAATTTTAGTAGGCAAGTTGTTAATCACGTCTAAACTTGTATGGAGAAGTGTCAGGCGCTGATTAATTTGACAGGACTAAACTAAAATTTATCTTCTGTCCTTTTCTTATTGAAATAGAAAGAAAAAGATGCACTGACTTAAAGGACATGGCCGGAATTTGTAGAGAGCTGTGCCCTAACAAAAAATATTCATGTAGTACGGCTCTTTCTTCACTAGCAGACACGACGCGTAATATGTATGGAACACCGACATTTAGAGTAGTTCATACATTTGTAAAGAATTAGATATTCACTGATATCGATGTGAATAAATGTCACGTCAACTAGTGAAGAAACGGCCTTTATAACCATTGATAATATTGCATTTCTCGAATTGTTTCTTCTATAAAACTCGGATTGATTGCTATTCAAAATGTCTAGGCACTTTTTTTTGTATCCTATCTATAGTATCTCTCGCTTCTTCTCTGATCATAAAACTTAAGTGGCACTTATCATCGCGCGCGTAAACACAAACGTATGGCAATATAAGACGTTGTTCATAGGGATGCGGGGCGGGAATCATAGCGGTGCCCGCCACTACGCCCGCGGCGAATTCTCAAGCGTGTAGCAAAGCACGCGGCGGGCAACGCTGCGGCGCACGCGGGATACTCAATCAAACCGACCAGTTTTAGGTTAGCGGAAGATGGGAGCGCACGTGTCGCAACTTGCAATACGTGACTACGTCTGCGTTCTGCAATTTCCAAATATGACTGACAGAAGATTCCGCCGCGGGCATCGCTTCATCGAGAATTGCCGCTGCGTGCGCCGCCGCGATAAACGCCGCGTGAGACGCGGCGGTACCAGCCAAAGACTACAATATAATGCTGGTGCCAGCCGCGGGCTCGGCTGCAAAAAACGCTCCATTTCAAGCAAACGCGTCTAAAATCACTTCTCCGCAACCGCACTCATACAACGCCATATGTTTGAATTCAGTGCGGGCCGCGCCGCACAACGCAACGCGCGACGCCCCGCGTCTCCGTAAATGAGGCCTTACCAAGGGGTATCGTATTACCCAGTAACTGGGTTGGGATATTTCTGGATACTTCCTCATAGCGACTTGGCAAAAAATATACAATTGGATAGACAATAAAACACTAAAATAGCACTTGAATTTTTATTAAGTATCTAATTAAGTAGGTACGATAGACATTTACTTTTAAAATGTATAAGTAGCTACTTGTTTTACAGACATTTTAAGAAAAACATCATTATGGTTATCATCAGCAGGGTTATCAGCTGGTGGTGGAGGTTCATGTGCGACAGTAGGATTAACAATTGGTGGAAGTGGAGGTGGTTCGGGCATTCCGGACAGCTTTATTTCTTCTAGTTCTTCAACCTGTCTGTATTATATTCATTTCGTTCGCGAACAAAGACACTAATTTCGCATAACACAACACTACGCCGCTCTAGCGACGCACCGCGCGATCTGCCCGCCTGGCTTCAAGACCGGGTCTGCGTTGCCGCGCCGCTACCCGCGCCGCCGCCGCCGCCGCCGCCCCCGCCCCGCAATCGCTGACTTCGAGACCGAGGCCTAACTGCGGCGTTTGAGTTGTTACAATATGCCTTCGCATTCGATTAGTGGCCACACTACAATTCAGGCACCTTAACATCATGAGCGTCAGAATCCAAATCGTAAACAAACAAGTTCAATATGCACAGCAGAATATTAACGTTAGAAGCGTAAACGAAAGTCCGTTAAACGATAGCGCAAAACTACAACAAAGAGTACTTTTTATATACGGAAAAACTAAACAGAGCACACGGCACTGAGTGACAGGTGACAGATGTAAAGAAAATAACTATGACGTTCGGATACACACTCTTTTATATAATTGTCGACGCATAATGCGTAACGTGATCAACATCATGGCACGGGCAACGGTAGCTCTAATAAAAATGATAACTGCGATAATCGTGAAAACGTTGACTTCTATAGGTATTTACTTTAGCAATAAGATTCTGGCAGCCGTGGGTGTTTTTTATTTTAGTCTGAGCTTCAAGCGTGCTACAGATATAGTGTTTGTCTTATGCATGTATCCAAACGCGTATGCAATTTGTATTGCATTACTAAAACCACAAAAAATCAATTAACACACATATTTTTTTCCATTTTTTGTCGCCTGTTCTAGAGAAGTGTAATTGTTTCGATTAATTTTAGTATATTTAAGAAGTAATTTTCATATATTAATAATTGCTGTACATTTATGTATTCTGATTGATTCTGAGGGCAGGATCCGGCCATGTCCTTTAGTTTAGTTTGTGAACAAGGGAATCGGCACCATTGTCTATGTAAAGCTAAACATAATCAATCATAGTTCTTTCCCTGCATATTATATCTATCTCACTGTTGAAGCCTTAGTGTGCATACACACTCACACTTGTCCACACTCGTCGACCGCTGCTGTTGCCTCTGTCGTTGATGCGTGTCGCTCGTGTGTATGAACACTTATCTACAATAAAATAAAGGTTTTAGTATGACCTTATACATCAAGTTGTGAGCTAATTTTAAGAAAATTAGGGTACCTAACCTAAGTTTTAATAATGTAATTTAAATAAACAACATTCACGATAGATATTGTTGTTTTTATATAAAAGTTATTGCGTCCCACTTTAATAACATTATCTAAATATACGTATGCCCCTTTCGGATTTGAAAGGGTTTTTACTACATTCTATGGGCAAAATAATAACAGCCGCACAGGTCAATCGATCAGGTTAAGCTACGCTATGTTGGTCTGTGGATGGGTGACCATCTTTACATACCGAGACCCCTCCGTGTCTCGCAAAGCACGTTAAGCCGTTGGTCTCGCCTGTCATTCGTGGATCTTTGACAGTCGTTACGGGTAGTCAGAAGCCCGAAAGTCTGACACCCAGTCTTACCGAGGGGTATCGTATTACCCAGTAACTAGGTTGTGGAGGTCAGATAGGCAGTCGCTCCATGTAAAATACCGGTATTCCGCTGCATCCGGTTAGACTGGAAGCCGACCACAACATAGTTGGGAAAAGGCTATGCAGATGTATGGGCAAAAAAAGCTTAACTTAGCTATAAACTGGCAAAGTAGAACCTTAATCTTATCCTAGCCTGCTTCCGGTAATACCGTAGTAGGTAGGTATATACGTTGATCATATAAACCACTTCCAACATATATATTTTTTTTTAATTTACCCTGGAAAGTCGGGATCACAGGCATGTCCTGTCCATATGTCAACAGTACCTACCAAAAATTACTCGCTCGAATCCGATCTATGGTAACTATATCACAAGACAGCGGTGAGGCATATTATCAGTTTCTAACCAATTCACAAGTACTTACTTGTAAGTTTTAAATCCAAATCTATCATATAAGAAAAATTTAATGTTGCATTGTTAAATTATTAAGCATTAAGGTCGAGTAACTTTTTCTATCCTTGCGAAAATAATGTGAATTTTAGTAAGTAAAATTTTTTACAATAACTCAATCATTTTGTTTATAGATAAACAACAAAAAGTGGCTACAGCTTCGAAAATCAAAATAGAGCCGAAAGCTGAAGGGACTGTAATACCTATTGGAGAGCATATAAAAATAAAACCAGAGATAGCGCCTCGACCAGCACAAAAGCGACAACTACACAAGCATTTGCACAATCTGAAAATAATCCTAGAATCTACTAACGCCACAATGATACTCAAACATGGAGATAAGGGATATTTGTGCTGCTATTGCACGGAAGCTTTCCAAGAACCTATGAATTTGAAAGTACACACTTTAACGGACCACCAAAATGAAGATAAAATTTACGGGACCCTAAGAGGCAGAGGACCATCTAGGTTCTTAGTCAAACTTGACATAACTAACCTAAAATGTATGCTTTGCAGCGCCAATATAGACTCTCTCGAAGATCTATTCGTCCATCTGACAGAGAAACATGATAAGAACTTCCACACTGATATACAAAATCAAATATTTCCTTTCAAGTTCAATACGAAGCAACTGAAATGCTACCAATGTACTAGTGACGTCGTTTTCGCCACGTTCAGCGCATTACACGAGCATATGCACAAACACTACCGTCACTTCGTTTGTAACGAGTGTGATGCTGGATTCATCAATCATATATCATTAGCCAGTCATAGAGTCACTCACACGAAAGGGACCTTCGCCTGCCGACATTGTCCTGTTGTATTTGATAACGTATTCAAGAGAAAGAACCACGAAATGCGTAGCCATAATAAAGCTGGCAAATTACATATATGCCATTTCTGTAATGAAGGTTTTAAGGAATATGTAACGAAGGAATTGCATCTAACTACGGTTCATGGCGTTGCTCCGCGGAAATATAACTGCACCGCGTGTGACAGGAGCTTTCCATCCAATAGTTTCCTTAGCGCACATGTAAGAAGTTTCCACCTGATGGAGAAAAGTCACAAATGTTCAGAGTGCGATAAAGAGTTCTTCAGAGAAGCCCACCTCAAGAAACATAAGTTGAGTCATATTGAGGCTGCAGATCTCATATGTGAAGTCTGTTCAAAGCATTTCGCCAATAAATCTAGTCTGTCGCGGCATATGGGTATTCATCACAATGAAAGGCATTTTAAATGTAAAACCTAACTTGACCTATATGGAAACAAAGCACGCATCTACATGTTCTACTTTCTATACAGCAGTGTTATTCTGTAAAAATCTCACCGAGAAAACTTAGGTGAGGTGAGCTTGAAGTGAGCTGTCATTCCACTTGATGCTAGGGGATTGACACTTGACAGCTCACTTCACCTAAGTTTTCATGGTGAGATTTTGACAGAATATCCTGAATATCTCAGCTGGTTGTAAAAAGACCCTTCACGACGCCGCGCCGTCATCTATGCATTCTGTACACACAGCTGCATTAACTAGTTACCCCACCAAAAGACATGTGCGTTCAAATCCGTGATAGGCCCAAGTTGGTTTTTGTATTTTGCAAAAACATTTTATTTTAAATAATGTATTGTTTTAGTGAATAAAATAAGTTTAAGTAAGTATTTTTTTTTAAATTCTGTTTTTATTATTGTTTTTTTCAATAAAACAATACTTTTGCGACGACAAGCAACAATAATAGGGTTAACATTTACGACAACTTATTCATCGTCTAAATAGACTGGAGGTTTCAAGACCGCTTACCGTGCATAAGATTGGAAGTTCAAATCCTATATAGGCACGAAATTTGCTTTTTGTTCATTATATTATTTTGATATATTTTTCCATTTTGTTTTAAGTAGTAATTATTTATAAAGAATTAAAAAATCAAGAAAAATAAAATTAATAAAGTTAATCATTTAATAATATTTATTATTGCTATTATTTAACAAAACTATGATCTTATTTTACAACAAACAGAACAACTATTTTAATTCTCATAAAATCAGAAATCATTTAAAAAAATAATTGATAAATAGTAGTCTTTTACTCTTCGCCATTTTAAGTGAACGTATACAAAGTTCTAACTTGAAGGTATGGATTAATTTTATAAAGACAACGTAAGTAAGTAAAATTAATGGATACCCTCAAATTATAACATCTTTCGATTAGACAGGGACCTAAAGATATAATGACTCAGCCGATAGTAGATAACAATTTCATCGCAATTCATATGGGCTCGCTGGCTAGTTCGTCAAACTGCCGGTATGAGTATGACGACGTTCGGTAATGCGATGGTTCGAATCCGAGTCAACACAATGAACTCTTTTTGAAGTATTCTTTAGATTATTCGTAAGGAATTCAATGTTGTAGCAGTGTAGCATTTTAAAACTTGAGGGGTTAGGACATAGTGACGCTTTCTGTACATCAAATTAAGTAACTTTCTGCAAAACTAATTTCTGGGTAACGACTTTTATTTTTGACGTGAAATTCGCTGTTTACGGTAGTGCGCAATATAACGCACGTACAACATTATACTTATAGGTGCATGCAGGGTTACAGGGATTGTTGTAGTATTTTAAGTTATGCTATAAAATTTAAAACTTGATTTCATAAAAAAAGTCGAAATAGTTGGGACTTTTACCTTCAACCAGGATGTTCCTTGGTATGGTCCAGAACAGAAAATGATGGTGAGCACGGTGACTCTCGGGTTTCATGAAGGGAATTTTTACACCCGTTATAGTGTTCTTACAACTGCTTTTTTTAATACGAGTAGAACTGATAAATTAAATAGTTTCGATGAACTTGATTTCACTTTTAAGTATGCAAGTTGTACAAGGACGGTGTACAGAACGCATATATACAGGGAAAAAAAATAACCAGTGCGCAAATTGTAACCCATATGGTTCTAGACCCCCGAGCATTTGTCGGTTATAAAAAAAAATTAGTTCTTCCATATATTTTGACCGCGTAGGTATTGTACTTTTTTATGAATCTTGTGCTGAATTCATGGTTACAGTCTGCGCACTGGTTAAAAATTCATCGTGTATAAGCATAATGCGTAATATGCTTATACATCCTGAATTTATGATGATTATGAACACAGAACTAAAGTAACATTACACCGAACTAAAATAACACGTAACACACAACACAACAAGGGGAAAGCTAGTTATGCATACCAGCCGGTCGATTCTGTAAAAATCTCACCGTGAAAACTTAAGTGAAGTGAGTTTGTTTTTGCTAGGAATTGACACTATTCATATTGACAGCTCACTCTACGCTCACTTCACCTAAGTTTTCATGGTGAGATTTTTACAGAATAGCACCGCAGGCATCAGTTCCCACGGGATTAATCGTCACTCAACACTCTAAGACCTTTAAATAGCCTTGTCGCCGATTCCACATAATACACATCACTTTCAACAAATATTTCTAACACTTTCGTTAATGCTTATAATCTGAACTAGCGTCGTGGGAACTTCCAGAAATATGTCGTCATTGTTTAGGTTATTATGTACCAATAGTTCGTAAGCCACGACATTCCATTCACATCTCCCAATAATTATTGTAATAATAAAATTGTAATTAAAGTTTATTTTAAACTAAATCACTGCCGTTCATATTTGACTAGCTAGTTTAATTTTTCTTTTTTTACTATGGATGCATAGTTTTTAATTTGTGGAAACATGAACATGGCAATTGTTAGCGTTCACATTACTTAACTACCTACCTTACTATTACTACTACTCTACTACCTTTATAGATATTAGCCTATGAGCTTTCTGAAGAATAAATAAATAAATAGAAAACATCTACTTTTATTCTTTGTGTAAAACACCGCAGTTAACTATAGCGCACGTGTAACGCACGTAAAATACTGTTCTTACGCGGAGTATAGAACGATACGTGGGATGCGCGGCGATTTTACCCCTTTATTTATAAACGTTGCTTAGGTATAGTTAAGTAATGATTAGCGACTGTTTAACCATACATTTTTGACGTTTAAACGTATCTTAATAAACGTTTACCTTATTAAACGTTTATAAATAAACAAGTTTAGTTATAACATTTGAAACTTGTTTTCGTAAAAACCACTTCCACATAACCAAGCGGTTCCCAGGTGTACCGCAGCACAAAAAAAAATGCAATGACGGGTAGATTTTGTAACTCTCGGCCTAATAAAGCGCCTTCTTACATGTAAACCATAAACAGGATTTAGGTACCTCTTAAACAGCGAGTCTTTTCGAAAAATTATTTTCACAGTATTAAGTAGGTCCCTCCTTATTACAATATGAAGGTAGTCACCAGCTAAATTACTAAACTTCAATGGTAGACTTGGGTCATGCAAATGGCATGGCATAAGTTTCAAGTGAATTAAAATTGGTCTATCACTCTCACCGAAGCCAGCCGCTAACTCTCTAACTCTCTGGCGTGGTTTGCGATGGATCCGCTTCCACAATCGCTCCGGCCGTATACGGGGTTTTTTCTGTAGGTCAAAATTTCCAGAACGAAATCGTTGGAACCAAAAACGTACCGCGTTTTCTATTACAGTTGCTTCCATAAACTCACACATCATTAATCGTTCGAGCTGCTTCTGCAACGCTGATGCCACGGTGGAGCTCGTATTCGTAAATAACGCAATATTTTAAGTTTTTCATGTTGTGAAAAGAACCATGTCAAACTTCGATCAATAATACTATTATTGATCGAAGATGTCAAAGAAAAAATCAAATGGCGCTAAAAGAAATGAATCACTACACAAGCCTATAATAAATTTGATTTTGGAATTCCTAACCAAACGCCAGATATTTGAGATCAAAGTGCCCAGTTCGACAAAACGCCAATTTCATATGCAAGGACCATTAGAGGCACTTAATAATTGAAGTAAATGGCACTTCCAACTGTTACCAAAGTTCAGAAGTTTAGTAGGTACCAGTTTAATAAACTATTTGGCACAAAAAATGAAGTTAGCTTGACAAACTGAGGCGCTTTACGCTAATACTTAATATTATGAATGAACCACTTCCAACTAAACAAATTGATTTTAAATAAACCCTGTGAAGCCCGGAATACCAGTCACGTCCTGTTCATGCTATGACTTCATGCCTTCAGTAACTACCAAAATTTACGCGCAAGAGTCGTTATATATCAAGACTTCGCTGAGCCATATGCACAGCTTCTAAACAATTCACAAATTAAAATAATATAAGACAAAAAAAACAAACAAAAATGATATAAATATATACTTATAAGATTTATTTTGTTACATTATTAAGCAGTGAGGTCAAGTAAGATTTTGAATACATAGAAAATAATGAGAATATTAGTGCTAAAGAACTTGACCAATAACTTAGCAATTTTCTTTATAGATGAACAAGAAAAAGTGGCTACAGCTACGAAAATCAAAATAGAGCCGACAGCTGAAGAAACTGTAGTACCTCAGGAAGGGCATATAAAAATAAATCCAGAGACAGCGCCTCGACCACGCATAAAGCGACTACTGCACAAGCATCTACACAATCTGAAAATAATCCTAGAATCTACTAACGCCACGATGATACTCAAACATGGAGATAAGGGATATTTGTGCTGCTACTGCACGGAAGCTTTCCAAGAACCCATGAATTTGAAAGTACACACTTTAACGGAACATCAAAATGCAGAAAAGTTCTATGGCAACATCAAAGCCAGAGGGCCCTCTAGGTTCTTAGTCAAGCTTGACATCACAAACCTAAAATGCAAGCTTTGCAGCGCCAATATAGACTCTCTCGAAGATCTATTCGTCCATCTGACAGAGAAACATAATAAGAACTTCCACACAGATATACAAAATCAAATATTTCCTTTCAAGTTCAATGCAAAGGATCTGAAATGCTATCAATGTACTAGTGACGTCGTTTTCGCCACGTTCAGCGCATTACACGAGCATATGCACAAGCACTACCGATACTTCGTTTGTAACGAGTGTGATGCCGGATTCATCAATCATGAAACATTATCCAAACATAACGTTACTCACACGAAAGGGTCATTCGTCTGCCGACATTGTTCTGTTGTATTCGACAACGTGTTCAAGAGAAGAAACCACGAGATGCGCAGCCATACTCATACTGACAAATCATATTTATGCCATTTATGCAATGATGGTTTTAAAGAATATGTAAAGAAGGAATTACATATGTCTACAGTTCATGGCGTTGCTCCACGGAAATATAACTGCACCGCGTGTGACAGGAGCTTTCCTTCCAATAGTTTTCTTAGTGCACATATCAGACGCTTCCATTTGATGGAGAAAAGCCACAAATGTTCAGAGTGCGACAGAGCCTTCTTCAGAGAAAGCCACTTAAAGAAACATAAGTTGAGTCATACAGGGGCTAAGAACTTCAAATGTGAAGTCTGTCCAAAGCTTTTTGCCAGTAAATCTTCTTTGTCTCGACATATGAGAATTCATAACAATGATAGGCGTTTTAAATGTACAATATGTGATCAGGCGTTTGTGCAGAAACCTAGCTTGAACTTGCACATGAAGTCAAAACATGCAAATGCCTGTTCTACTTAGTAACCACGCTTTCAATGTTGTGTTCTTCCATTCCATCTGCTTTTAAAAAAGGTCCGAGAAGTATAATTAGTAATTAAATTATGTCATAAATTCCTGCTTATTTAGCAATATTTGAGGTAATCCTCAAATACACGACGACCTTAAAAGGTGGCTGGGGCTGACTGGATGCGGAAGGTGGGGGACAAAACTTATACGTATACTTTCGATGGATTTGAGTTTACTTATTAATATTATACAGGATAAAGAAAAGATCCTTCACCAAGTCTTAATACACGCATGCTGTACCTACATTTTGAACTAAGCAACAATAATTTCTGAGAAACAACTTAAGGTTTGGTGTGATAAATCTAACTTTAGCGCGCAAAAAACTGTTCATACGAATGTATAAAACGAAGACATTAAACTGTTTGTAAAAAAAAAAGTAACTACCCTCCATAACCAGACGGTTTCCTGGTATGGTTCGGTAGGAACAAAAAATCGCAGTGACAAGAAGAATGTGTAATTCTCGGCTGTTTTAAGGGCCCTTTTAACATCCGATATACCGTTAAAAAACTGGGAGCCCTCTACCCAGCAGTCCCCACTGCTGGGTAGAGGGCTCCTATCATCATTTTAGCCTGGAATCCCCATTCCAGGCTAAAATGATGATAATGATTCCGTAAAAAGGATTAACATACCTAATATACGCGAGTGTTTAGAAGAATGTTTATGTCACAGTATTAAGTAGGTACCTACACGATAATTATGAAGGCAATCGTCAGCTAAATTACTAAATTTCAAAGATACATTAAGGCTCATGCAAATTGTAACAGCAAAGCACATAGAAACCACGAAAATACAATCATCGTTAATTTATTGATATTGTTTAATATTCGCACTTTTAAGTCTTTGTTTAAATTCTTACTTAAATAAACTGATTATTATATTGTTAAATTACTAAGCTCATGCCATGTCGTTTTTTGTATCAGTAGGGAAAGAACAAACTAGTGAGAGACGCCTGCATCGCTCGGGTGTCAACTACTGATGTGGCGACATGTCATAGCAACAACATTTCTGTCTTGAAACACTCGCAAACTCTAGCCGGCTTTCCCCGGCTAGAGTTTGCGAATTATCCCACGGAAACATACAACAGGGATAAAAAGTATTCTATGTCCTAACTCACGTGATGGTCTACCTCTGTGCCTAATGTCATCGTTAGGGCATGAAAAGATAACAGAGAGACGGAGTTACTTTCGTATTTATAATATTAGCATGGAATAATGTACTACCTATATGCAAACCTTCCGGAATAAATGCTCTAAATGATGGTAAAAACACATCAAAATCTATTGTGTAGTTAAGAAGAACCAAACAATCACACGAAGAGACACGAAAAGTAACTTTGTTTTATACTATTTATAGATGAGCAAAAAACTTGACAATAACCGAATCATTTTCTTTATAGATAAACAAGAAAAAGTGGCTACAGCTAAAGAAATCAAAGTAGAGCCCAAAGCTGAAGAATCTGTAGTACTTCAGGAACAGCAAATAAAAATAAATCCAGAGACAGCGCCTCGACCACGCAAAAAGCGACTACTGCACAAGCATCTACACAATCTGAAAATAATCCTAGAATCTACTAACGCAACGATGATACTCAAACATGGAGATAAGGGATATTTGTGCTGCTATTGCACGGAAGCTTTCCAAGAACCCACGAATTTGAAAGTACACACTTTAACGGAACATCAAAATGCAGAAAAGTTCTATGGCAACATTAAAGCCAGAGGACCCTCTAGGTTCTTAGTCAAGCTTGACATCACGAACCTAAAATGCAAACTTTGCAGCGCCAATATAGACTCTCTCGAAAATCTATTCGTCCATCTGACAGAGAAACATAATAAGAACTTCCACACTGATATACAAAATCAAATATTTCCTTTCAAGTTCAATGCAAAGGAACTGAAATGCTATCAATGTACTAGTGACGTCGTTTTCGCCACGTTCAGTGCATTACACGAGCATATGCACAAGCACTACCGATACTTTATTTGTAATGAATGTGATGCTGGATTCATCAATCATTATACATTATCCAGTCATATAGTCATTCACACGAAAGGAACCTTCGCTTGCCGACATTGTTCTGTTGTATTCGACAACGTATTCAAGAGAAGAAACCACGAGATGGGCAGCCATAAGAAACCTGGCAAATTAAATAAATGCCATTTCTGCAATGAAGGTTTTAAGGATTATATTACGAAGGAATTGCATCTTTCTACGGTTCATGGCGTTGCTCCACGGAAACATAACTGCACCGCGTGTGACAGGAGCTTTTCTTCCAATAGTTTTCTTAGCGCACATGTCAGACGCTTCCATCTGATGGAAAAACGACACAAATGTTTCGAGTGCAATAGAGCTTTTTTCAGGAGTAGCGACCTAAAGAAACATATGTTGATACATACAGGTGCTAAAGATTTTAAATGTGTAGTCTGTTCAAAGTATTTTGCTAAGAAATCCACTCTAAATCAGCATATGAGGATTCATAACAATGATAGGCGTTTTAAATGTACAATATGTGATCAGGCGTTTGTGCAAAAACCTAGCTTGACCTGGCATATGAGGGCAAAGCACGAAGATGCTTATTCTACTTAATATGAAAGCTATCAAACTTAATGTTCTGTTCATCCATCAGTTTCTTCATTTTATCTGTAAGTAAAGAATATAACAATTTAACACACCTTACGCAACTCAGCCTATTGCAGTCCACTGCTGGACATAGGCCTGTCCCAGCCTGCGCCACAACACCCTGTTCTCCGCATTCCGCATCCGGTTTGACTTTGACTTTTGATGAAAAATGTAAAAAAAAAGTTCCCCACCTTCTTATCTCCGAAGTTTGCGAAGAGAAAAATCTGAAATAATTCTATGTGATAGAAGTTTATGTAAAGATTACAGGAAAAATGAAACGATGTCTCTAAATAGCACACTTTTTCAGAAATCATCAACAAAAGTTACATTAGTTCCACTATTGGTCAAGAGATGGCGCTGACCTAAAACTGCAATATTCTACACCGCAGTGCGCAGTGTTAAAATTCTCTGACGAATAAAGGCCTCGCCGATGAAATTTTAAAAAGTATTGTACTTTCGACTGCTACTTGTCATGATGTTGCAATGCAAATAATTCCTATTTTGGGGTCCTGAAAATACTACATTGCCAAGTAACTGCGATCAACTTGGATGTCGTGGGGTTCGTCACAGTTCGAACCTAACCAAACCCAGTTGGTCGGGGTGGCCTTGCTTAGTTACTGCGACCAACTGTGAGAAAACGCAAGAAAGTTAAAAAGAAGCTCAATTATTTAAAAAAGTGTGCATCATTACAGGCGCAAAAAGTGTTTACAGTCCTCATTAGAAGAAGGTTTATAAATGTTTTGAGGATCATTTAAATATCACCCCATTTAAAGCTGCCTTTTCTCTGCAGTGGGCTTCTTATATCTTATCTTTAAGTTACACAAAATGCATGTCTAGCGTAGGTATGTATATGTGGTGAGATATATACTTGTGATAGCATAATTCTGTTTAAATTTGTGCAAAATATATTAATAAATTAAAAATGCTGTTTCATTTCAATTAACTGGTTTAAAATGATGGTAATATGGATAAGTAAAGGAAACAAAACCTAAAATTTATATTCAAAGTAATTATTTAAAACTAACTTTTGTTTGCGGCTTTGATCATTTGAAATAAAAACTACTAGCCAGACGAATCATTAATTATCCGGTATCATTTACAATATTAGGAAGAACGCAGAACCAGCCAACTCAATTGTATGTTTTAAAATCATCATCTCCTAGCCTTTTCTCGGAAGCTATGATCTGGTCGGCTTCCAGTCTAACTGGGTGCAGCTAAATCTCAGTACCTATTTTACATAGAGCGACAGCCTATCTGACCTGCGTCGCAAATTCGCAATTGCTTTAATTTGTCAAAATGGAAGCAATTGCGATCAAATCGAATCTTTCAAACCACACTTTATGACGCACTCGATTAGGAATTTCCTTCAAAACCCTCGGATTGTAATTGTAAGTGTTTTACGCAATTAGGGTGCTTTCAGACTTTCGGTCTTGCCGACCCGTAACGACTGTCAAAGATCCACGAATGACAGCTGCGCTTAAGAGTTTAACGTGTCTAAAGATGGTCGTGCACATGATCAGCCAAAATATTTATCATTATTACTTTCAGCATTTTACCTTGCAACATATTTTAACCAATAACTGAACACCCTAATTTATCACCTGAATGATTTATCCTTTTCTTTATAGGTGGTCAACAAAGAAGTGTTGAGGAAAAAGAAACGAACGGCAATGACCTTACAGAAAATATAGATGAAAAAGAACTAAAAATGACACCCAGGACCGAACTATTAAAACATCGAAGTAATATTAAAGAAGTCCTTCTTAATTCTAACGCAACGCCTGTAAGACGGTACGGAGGGATCGGATATACGTGCTGCTACTGTCCAGACCAGTTCGAACACCCTGCGGACCTTAAGAAACATACTCTAGCGAACCACAGAAATGTCTCAGAAGCAAATTTTATGAAGAACATGAACATGTCCGAATATATCGTCAAGTTAGATATAACTTCATTGAAATGCAAGCTTTGCGACAGTAATATGAATACTCTAGATAACTTAATAGACCATCTTCAAAGCGTACATGAGAAAAAAATCGACAAGGATCATGTAAACCATATCTTTCCTTTCAAATTCGGCAACGATTTACTGATATGCAATATTTGCTCGAATACTTTTAGTAAGTTCAGGACCCTTGTTAGACATATGCATATTCATTACAGGAATTATATTTGCACCGTTTGCGACACCGGATTTGCCAACCGCAACTCATTAACACAACATTTAGTTAATCACAAAACAGGGGCATTTGCTTGTGACTACTGCCCAAAATTCTATCCTACTCTTGTAAAAAAACGAATGCACGAAAGAACATCCCACACACACGTAGACGCTACATATAAATGTGGCTATTGTCAAGAAACTTTTAAAGATCATGGACAAAAGGAAGCTCATGTAACTTCGGAACATGGAGTGGTATCATTGAAAAGTCTATGTCAAGCTTGCAACAAAGTATTTCCCAATAGGAAGAAACTTAACATACACATTAAAAGAGACCATCTAATGGAGAGGCCACACAAATGTAAGGAGTGTGATATGTCGTTTTATTCCACGACAGGGTTAAAAAGTCATATGGTCAAGCATACAGGGTTGAAAGAATTTCAGTGCTCAGTATGTCTGAAGAAATATGGAAGAAAGAAGACACTGAATGCTCACATGCTGACACATTCTGAGGAGAAGAGGTTCAAATGTGAAAAATGTGCGCAGAAATTTACGCAGAAATGTACTTGGAGAGGACATATGAGATCCAAACATGGAGAAATTGTTTAAAATTTAGTTTGCGACTGCTTTTGGCATAAGAAATTAAAAATTATATGTAAATCCTAGGAAAGTTTTAATTGATTTGGTTAATAATATATTTTGGTTTAATATATAACTTACATAATTTTAGGAAGTTTTTATTTAGTTACAGAACATGCAATCTTCCCGATTCTTTTAAGTCGTCATTCTCATTAGTGACTGTAGGTGTTCGTTCTCCTAATAATATTAACAATTCCCAAATAAAAGGTTAGGTAGGGTATACTATTATTATGTATAACACTGTTATTGGGTTTTCAGCAATATTTCAATAAGACTCACGTTAGAATTCTATAGGAACGATATTTATTATTGAACACAACATGACATTTCTATATCAAAAAGAAAAAGCAAACAGCGCCACCCAAACCACAAAAAAGAAACTAAACTCATACGTTTATGAAGACACTCTTTAACAAAATGTTTACAAAGAGATCTACGATCTATCTTATAAATTTATATTTATTCAACATTCCCACTTAAATTTATAAGGTAGACATAACAATTCACTACA
Source organism: Oligia fasciuncula (assembly GCA_963082905.1). Taxonomy (NCBI): domain Eukaryota; kingdom Metazoa; phylum Arthropoda; class Insecta; order Lepidoptera; family Noctuidae; genus Oligia; species Oligia fasciuncula. The sequence continues at coordinate 4,814,490 of OY720416.1, read as the reverse complement.
TTTCTTTTACTTTTAACTTAAAGCCTTATAAACATTAAACATTAGCCACATTAAACATTTCTCATCATCTTATCTCTAATTGAATTAAATTTATTTACAGGCAAAGCTTTAGTCAGGAAATCAGCCAACTGATTTGAACTCTCAACATATTTAATATCAATAATTTTCTTTGCAACATTCTCTCTGATAAAATTGTATCTTATATCTATGTGCTTACTTCTTCTATGAAACACAGGGTTGTTAATCAGTTTAATTGTACTCTGATTATCAACATTTAAAGTAATTGAGCCTTGTGGCTCCCCAATGTCACATAGAAATTGCCTAAGCCACAAAATTTCTTTAGCGGCTTCACTAGCAGCCATGTACTCAGACTCAGTTGTGGATAATGCCACAGTATTTTGTTTTCGGCTAGACCAAGTGACAGGACCTCCATTCATTAAAAATATATAACCTGTATTAGATTTTCTAGTGTCCAAATCACCTGCAAAGTCAGAGTCTGAGTATCCAATTAATTCAACATTATTTTTATAAACAATAGACACATCTTTAGAATTAATTAGATAACGTAGGATTCTTTTCACAGCTGTAACATGTGAAGGACCTGGGTCGTTGACATACCTGCTAACAACATTCACAGCGTATGCTATGTCAGGTCTAGATACAGATGACAAGAATAGCAATGTTCCCACTGCTTCTCTATATGGGAAATTAATAGCTCATAACTTGTATTCTTAGATAAATGTACGTTTACATCAGCAGGAGTACTACTACTTTTAGCATCTGCCAAATTAAATTTATTTATCATTGTTCTAATATACTGTTTTTGACTTATGCTTATACAATCCTTTTCTTTATTTATTTCCAAACCAATAAATAAACTACAGTCTACAATCTTAATATCAAACTTTTGTTTAAGATTATTTAACACATCAGACAAAACAACTTTACTTTTGGCCAATAGTAATCCATCATCAACATAAAGAATTAATATTACTTTAACATCTTTAAAATATCCTACAAATACACAATTATCAGATGGACACGGTTTGAAACCATAGGTTGTTAGAAAAGAACAAAATTTCTCATTCCAACATCTCGAAGATTGCTTAAGACCGTATATAGATTTAATTAACTTACATACTTTTGAAGACTGAGTTTCCAATCCCTCTGGCACCTCCATGTATATGTCCTCAGAGAGTTCACCATACAAAAAGGCTGTCTTCACATCAAATTGCTCGATCTGTAGTTCGTCTCTCGCAGCGATGCTAAGCAGCACCCTGATGGAATCGTACCTGCTAGTGGGGGAAAAAGTCTCATCATAATCCAAACCCTTGACTTGTGTGAATCCTCGTGCACACAGTCGTGCTTTGAATCGTGCTATTTCTCCATCTTTATTCTTCTTTATTGTGAACACCCATTTACAAGAAACAGGCTTCTTCTCAGTTCTATCAGTCAGTAACCAAGTTTGATTTTCTTCATGTGACTGAAGCTCTTCAGCCACAGCTTTCTTCCATAGATGAGAATTTGGGCTATTCATCGCTTCTTCATAAGTGTTAGGTACTTCCAACTCTGTGAAATTAGCTTCAAACCTATTATTTCGACGAGGACGTAACGTGATGTTTCTCTGTTCCTCCTGTTCCAAATGTATACCTTTTGGAGGGATATAACTTTCATCTATATCTTCTAAACTCTTCATACTATCATCTGAAGAGATTTCTTCAGGTTCATTGCGTCGATGTTGAAACTCACTCTGTGGGGTAGACATTGTAGAATGTTCTTTTTCTTCTTGTTCAACTCTCATTTCTACAAAATTTTGTTTTTCTTCTGGTGTACTACATTCATCAAACTTCACGTCCCGCGATACTGTAATCTTCCTGGTATTTTGATCATACATTCTGTAATTACCATGGTCGTATCCAACTAACAACATCTTCACACTTTTCTTATCAAGCTTCCTTCGCTTTTCTTTTGGTATATGTACATAACCAATAGATCCAAATATTCTGATATGTTGTAAGTTAGGTTTTACTCCATGCCAGAGTTCAAATGGTGTAACATCTCCCATCTGGCTTGATGTATTTCTATTCAACAAGTATATTGCACAGTTGACAGCTTCTGCCCACATGTTTAAGGGAATGTCCTTAGCATATAACATTGTTCTTGCACTTTCCATGATAGAACGCATCTCTCTCTCTGCTCTCCCGTTCTGTTGTGGGGTATACGGGGCAGTACGTTCATGCATAATTCCCTTATTCTCCAGAAATGATGTAAATTCTTGATTCACATATTCACAACCATTATCTGTATGTAGTATGTTCAAATCACGTTGAAATCTATTCTTTACAATTGCATTGTACTTCTGAAAACATTGAAATACTTCACTCTTATGTTTCATAAAGTAAACATGTCGATAGCTTGTAGCTCCATCTTTGAACAAAACAAAGTACTTCATTCCCGACACAGAAGGTTCTTCTATAGGACCACATACATCGCTGTACACAATTTCACCAGGCTGTGTTGGACCTCGAGTAGATTTCAAGAAAGGGCGTCTTGCTTGCTTCCCATATTGGCACGCTTCACAAACAAAATTCTGATTTCCACTCAATTTAACTGGAATCACACCATTCTTACTCATATTTTGAAGTTCCTTGACATTCAAATGTCCTAATCTTTCATGCCAAACTTTTATATCTGTTTGCACAATATTACAATTTTCTTGTTTGATTGTTTTGACATCCAATTCATATAAATTGTTCTCTGTTAATTGTCCACTCATAACAACTACATTATTCTTCATTATCATTGCTTTTTCATTATTCTTTACTATTATATATCCTCTTCTAATGGCAACACCTTCAGAAAACAGATTTCTCCGTAAATCAGGTACATATAACACATGCTCAAGTATACATCTCTCCCATGTACCATTAACTAGTTTATCTATCAGTATAGTTCCTTCACCACATACTTTGATACTCTGTTTGTTACCCAATTTAACAGAATTGTTGTATTGAGACTCGTTCAACTCATAGAAGTAGTCACGCTTGAAGGTCATGTGCCTTGAGGCTCCACTATCTAATATCCATGCCTCTTCATCATATTCAGATGAGTAACCTTCGGCGCTGAATGCCAACATATTGTTAGGTTTCGTATCATTGTACTTTTTCTTTGGCATCCTGCAATCTCTAGCGAAATGGCCTCTTTTATTGCAATTGTAGCATACAAATCTATGACTTGAACTTCTTTGATCATTTGAAGTATTCTGTTTATTTCCATTACTTGATTTGGAATTTCGTTTTGACATCACTAATGCAGTTTCACTACTACATGTATCGTTGGCAAGGCTGGCTTCTTCATCTACTAAACGAGAAGTGAGGTTTTGAATTGTTTGGCTATCTTCACTGAGTGACAACCATGCTTGTCTAAGCGAACGGTATGTTGATGGTAACGTGCTTAGAATCTTTGTCATTACTGCTGTGTCACTGATCTTTTCACCAGTCTCCCGTAGCTGCTTTGCTAAGCCTTCCACCTTGGACACATGCTGTGCCATCGTATCACTGGCACTATACGAATATTGGTAGAACTGCTCATGAATTAACATTTTGTTATATTCTGATTTCTGTTCATAGATTGCTTCTAATTTTGTCATGACTTGTTTAGCAGTCTCGCAGTTTTCTATAAGAGATATTTGATTCAAATCCATCGACGATGTTAAAATGAACATGGCCATGCCATCATCTTTATCCCATTGCACTTGCGAACTGGTTTCCACGGGTCTCGCTTTTTCTATGTTCAATCCCTTTGCTCTTAATGCACATTTTACTTGAAATTTCCATTGCTTGAAATTTCTGCCATCAAACTTCTCAATTTTCATCGCGTTCGTAACCTCCATTACGTAGGTTGATTTTACACCGGTAATAATCTTGCTCTTAACTTGACTTTTTATTGAAATATTTACTTATCATGTGTCTGGGCCCATAACCTATTGGGTTTTCAGCAATATTTCAATAAGACTCACGTTAGAATTCTATAGGAACGATATTTATTATTGAACACAACATGACATTTCTATATCAAAAAGAAAAAGCAAACAGCGCCACCCAAACCACAAAAAAGAAACTAAACTCATACGTTTATGAAGACACTCTTTAACAAAATGTTTACAAAGAGATCTACGATCTATCTTATAAATTTATATTTATTCAACAACTGTGACCTGAAAATACTGGTATTCAGCTGCATCCGGTTAGACAGGAAGCCGACCCCAACATAGTTGGGAAAAGGCTAGGCAGATGATGACTGAAATTAAATGAAAAAAAAATTTTACACCTAAACATGTGTGACATATGTAGTCCATTTTTACAAAGAAAAGCGTGATGTGCAGGTTTAGGTCACAAGAGCTATAAAATAGTATACGATACATGTGACTTGTCACGCCGTGCAATAATCGACTACCTACGTCACACGTATTGTAATGTACTATTTGCGAATGATTTTGGCATAGACCACACTTACCTACTACATATTACGTGGTACTACAATGGGTACAAAGAATTTACGTGACAGATCTATGGTACTCACATATTTACAAAAAAAATAACAGTTGACGATTTTCCTAAAATTTTACAAATAATAAATCAGTGTGTAAATTAAAATAATCCAGAATGTAAAATTAATGTCTGCAAACAAGACACGTTGCGCCGACCACAAATACATTAGGATAATGGAGGATTATGATGAACAAGTTATCAAAATTAAATCTTTTACAATAAACATTTATACATTTAACAAATTATAGTAAGTGAAATGAAACACTGTGTGTTCATAATGTTTTTTAACAATAAGTGTTACCTGTGCCAAACTGAGTTTGTTGACAGACGTAGCTCCTTAATTAGTAGGTACTTATTAATAAAACCAAACAAACTTGAACGAAATAATTTGCGATAGAATGAATGCATCAAATAAAGTCATACTTTTCTTTATAGGTCAACCTCAAGCAGATACAGTCGCAATTAAAATTGAAGTCGATCAATCAGCTGGAGCCAAGAAAGGACAAATTACACCACTGAAAATTTCTGGTATGAGTGTGCCAAACCCTAAAGCAGCAGGATCATCCAAACCTATAGTGTCTAAAGGATATAGCGCTGAAATTAACAAGCATAAAACTAATATTATAGAAATAATGCGTTGGTCCAACGCTACACCAATAAAACTTTGGGGAGATATGGGTTACATGTGTTGTCACTGTGATGACCAATACTTAGAGCCGGCAGATCTCAAGGCACACACCCTACAAGCCCATGAGAACGTTACCAAAGCCTACTTCATAAAAAACATGAGCATGTACAATTACATCATCAAATTAGACATCACTGATTTGCAGTGTAAGATATGTAATAAAAGTATCGACACTACTGAAGAGTTAATGGATCACTTGAAGAATGAACACAAGAAAAATATACATACAGACATCAAAAATCACATAGTCCCTTTTAAGTTTAACACAAAGGCTCTCGAATGTTTCATTTGCAAAAATGTTTTCCACAAATTCAAATTATTAGTGATACATATGAATATGCATTATAGGAACTATATTTGTGATATCTGCGATGCCGGGTACGTAAATTATTGTAGGCTGAAGCTACATAAAGCCACACACAAAACTGAAAACTTCAACTGTTCATCTTGTTCGATGAAGTTCGAAACATTGGCTCAGAGAAACCTGCATGTGAAGACGAAGCATGTCAAAATTGTTCGTCACAAATGTGGGTACTGTAAGGAAAGATTCAACGATTATAGGAAGAAGGAAGCACATCTGATATCTGTACATGGACAGAGTCAACAAAAGTCAAAATGCCAAGCATGTGATAAGGAATTTGATCACCGGAAACAATTAGCCGTGCACGTTAAAAGAGACCATTTGATGGTAAGACCACACGCTTGCGAAGTGTGTGACAAGACATTTTTCACACCAAGTGAGCTGAGAAATCATATGAGCAAGCATTCAGGAGAGAAGCCTTTTAAGTGTGAAATTTGTTTTAAGTCTTATGGACAGTCGAGGATCTTAAAAGAACATATGAGGATTCATAACGATGATAAGCGTTTTAAATGCGAACGTTGTGGACAGGCTTTCGTTCAGAAATCTAGTTTGAAATGTCATATGAAATCTAAGCATGGGGAGATTATTTGAATTTATATGTATTTGTGTGATTAAAGAGATTAAAAGTTGCCGTTTGTTTCATTTGCTAATGGCAGAAAAACTGTTTTTTTTTTTTTAATTGACTTCCTTGTTTTTGTGAAGTGTCTTTGGATTGAAGTGAGCTAGCTGTTGTAGGTTTATATCGACGTGTTTTTCCTGTATTTTTAAGTATATAAAAAAACTTATTAAACATAATGATGGAATATAGAATTAGAATGTGGAAGTTAACATAAATAAAGACTATATTAAAGCAGCACAATTGCTGCTTTAAAGCTTAAAACAGAGCATTAGTTTATTACAATAATGTAAAATTTCTCTTTGTAGGTCACGGACGGGGAACTAGGATAATCAAAATAGAAAAACCGACAAAATCAACCGTTGAATTGAAGTTCATCTCAAAACTAACATCGAGAGACCAAAATGCCATCCTAAAAGGCTCAATATCAGAAACTGTGAAGAACAAAATGAATCTAAAAAATATATTGCTCAACTCTAACGCAAACCCAATAAGATGTAAAGATGGTCATGGATATGGCTGTTCGTTCTGTCCAAAACAGTTTTTGGAGCCGACTGCTCTCAAGAAGCACTTTCTAGAAGAACATAACAATGACAAACTGATAAAGTACATGACCGCTAAGCTATTTGAGCATGTCATTAAGCTAGATATAACGTACTTGAATTGTGCTCTTTGTGACAAAGACGTTAAAAATTTGGACGAACTTGTAGCACATCTGAAAAACGAACACAACAAGGCGATGTATCTAGACGCTAAAAGCCAAATCGTCCCATTCAGATTCGACTCACCCGAACTAAAATGTGTCATATGCTCTACAGAATTCAGTTCTTTCAAACTTTTACAAGAACACATGAATTCACATTTCGGTAATTATATTTGTGAAATATGTGGAGCAGGGTTTGTAACTGACAGACTCCTAGTAAGCCACGTCAAACGGCATGACAGCGGAGAGTATAAATGTGATCAATGCGATAAAACTTTTACAAACCAAATTAAAATACGCGAACACATAAAGCGAACACATCTAGGTCAGAGCAAGAGAAACAAATGCAATTACTGCGCGGAAAGATTCGTTGATTACTGGAAAAAGATGGATCATATGGTAAAAGAACATGGAATGCCGCCTGTCGTTCTTAAATGTACCGCTTGTGAGCGAACTTTTAGTAACCAACGGTCCTTATCACGCCACACGAAGAAAGATCACCTTTTGGAGAGAAGGCACAAGTGTGGAGAATGTGAGATGAGATTCTTTGGAAAGAGTGGTTTGCAAAAACACATGGCCAAGCACACGGGGCTGAGGCAGTTCAGATGTGAAGTTTGCTCAAAGGCTTATGGAAGGAAGAATACGCTAAGAGAACATATGAGGATACATGCGAATGACAGGAGATTCGCTTGCACTCACTGTGGCCAAGCTTTCGTCCAAAAGTGTAGCTGGAGGAGTCACATGCGTTCGAAACATGGAGAAGAAGTGTAACAGCCGTAGACATTCTGAAGAGTTAATGTTTTTTATTAGTCGTAATATAGAGTTTATGTACATCATTGTTATATTATAAATTATTTTTTAGGTGAGAAATGGCTCAGCTTAGCTTTTTATTAACAAGCAAAACATCACTCACGCCGTTTTATTAAGACAGCAAAACCGTCTCAGATTTCATTTAAGAAATTGAATTTCGTTTATTATTTCTTTACGAAGACGTTCCGTTCTCATAATATATGATCTTTCAACGTACAATTTCATGACACATTTAAATGTTAGTAGCGCTAACCGACGCATTATCTCAAGAATTTAACTCATACCTACTGAGTGAATTGATAGCATTTATTTGTTCATAGGTGAACAACGGAACACACCATTAAAAGAAGATAATTTACCTACAGGGGAACCTATAGTGAGAACTGAATCAAACCCTGCGAAATCGCGCAAAGAAACAACGAGAAGATCTGACGATTTAAAAACAATACTTCTATATTCTAATGCAAGTTTAATCAGAAATAAAGATAGCGATGGATACTGCTGTAATTTCTGCCCAAAGAAATTTGAACAGCCGAAGTACTTAAAGGCACATTCTTCAGAAGAACATTCCGACATACTAGCTTTAAGAATGCCGAAATCTTTTGAATACCTTATCAAAGTTGACATAACTGATTTGAAATGCAAGATTTGCCAAAAGAACCTTTCAAAATTAGATGAGTTGACCGCACATTTAAAAACTGATCACAACAAAAAGATCACTACAGACATGAGTGAAATTATTCCTTTCAAATTTGATACTCAGGAATTCCGTTGCGCTGTATGTAGAGCGGAATACTCGACGTTTAAAATATTACAAGAGCATATGCATCATCATTTCAGGAACCATATTTGTGAAATCTGCAATGCAGGCTTCATCACACGACGGTTACTTATCTGCCACAAGAGAAGACACGCGAAAGGGGTATTTAAATGCAGTCAATGTGATAAAACATTCATTTGTGATCAAAAGAGAAGGGACCACGAACAAAGGATGCACTTAGGCCTTAAAAAGAGAAACAAATGCAAAGTTTGTAATGAAAAATTCGAAGACTACTGGACGAAAATGCATCACATGGTTCAGAAACACGGAGCTCCTCCGATATCCTTAAAGTGTACTGCTTGCGAACGAATATTTACTAACAGGCGATCTTTAGCACGACACGTGAAGAAAGATCACTTGATGGAACGACAACATGTCTGTACCATCTGCGATATGCAGTTTTTCCTAAAGCATCTCCTAGTAGAACATATGAGGGTACATACAGGGATTAAGAAGTTCCAATGTCATGTGTGTACAAAGCACTATGCGACTAAAAAGTCGTTGCGACAGCATCTTCGATCGCACGCTGACGATCGTCGATTTGCTTGCACTGTGTGTAATCTAGCATTTGTGCAGAAACGTACGTTGAAAAGTCATATGAAAGCGAAGCATGGGGAGTAGATTTTAGTGTAAAGTTAAGTTTTTACTGTAATAGTTAATATAGTTGGACATGGATCTTTTGGTGCATGGCCAATTTAGGAACTAATGCCGCCATCTTGTTTTTTCAATGTAATTTCACAACTATTGGGAGCAGCGGTGCTATTCTGTAAAAATCTCACCGTGAAAACTTAGGTGAAGTGAGCGTGGAGTGAGCTGTCAATATTGTCATTTCCTAGCAAAAACAAATTCACATCACCTCAGTTTTCACGGTGAGATTTTTACAGAATCGACCGGCAGGAGTGCTATTCTGTAAAAATCTCACCGTGAAAACTTAGGTGAAGTGAGCGTGGAGTGAGCTGTCAATAGTGTTAATTCCTAGCAAAAACAAACTCACTTCACCTAAGTTTTCACGGTGAGATTTTTACAGAATCGACCGGCAGAACAGTGGTGGCCCAGTGGTAGGTAACAACCCCGACTTACGAGTTGTAGGTCGTGGGTTCGAACCCAGCTAGGCGCATTTCATCACCATCAGCACTGCTCTCAATACGGTGAAGGAAAACATCGTGAGGAAACCCGTATGTCCTAGAACGAAAAGTTCGAAGACATGTGATATCTACTAACCCGCATTGGGCCCGTGTGGTGAATTACAGCCCACTCCATTTTTGAAAGAGAGGAGGCCTGTGTCCCAGCATTGGGAACAGCACCCCCATGTCAATATCATCCAAGCGCCAAAAGTTCCTTGTGGAACTACATGTTGTTTTTAGGTAGGCATTAAAAATAAATTCTTAATTCTGCATTTGTTTTTTTTTTCGCTATTACTTATCCACATTTGACCATGAAATTAAACACTCAATTTTTTTTTGTGGATGGAAAATTCCGCTCTTGGTGCAGCAGAAGGGAGAGAGTGTCAGACTCTTACTGACTAAAACCCACCCGTGTTCCTTCCTTAGCCCTTTATGTTCCGGGCCAGCGGTAACCCTTTCGGACAATCCCGCTGAATACTTCTATATCTTATTTAGAGTTTAGGGATACGTATACGTGTTTTTCAATCGTAGTCAGTCACTTGAATTCTAATAATGTAGGCTTAAATTGTCATAATATTATTCTGTATCCAACTTCCAGTGGTAGACATAACCTTTTTCATAGCTACAATGCCTCAGTTTTTAATGACCGCACAGTTTACCGTCTAAATAAACCTAAATTCTTCTTTGTATTTATACTAAAAATACCCAAGTGCGGTCAGCCAAACAGTTACGTTGCGTTTTATAAGGCTTGTATTAATCGAACCTCCAATAATTCCCATTTTGCGCTCCTTAAAAATCAAAAGCAAAAGTCATTTATTCAAACTAGGCTGAAAATCAGCACTTTTCGGACGTCAAAATTACAAAAGACAGTCCCCCAAAACGCCCGCCCTTCACCACTTCCTAGTGCTTTCGCTGGGGAGAAGTGGCGCAAAAACTCCCCAGCAGTACAGCTGTCTGTTCAGTCCTTCGATCAATAATAGTACTAGATGCCCGATAAGCGCTTCAAAAACGGCCCGAAAAATACGAGCACGAATACTTTTGTGCTCTTATTTCAAATTAGTATGGTCCAATCATAGCCAATGCTAAGACGTCAAAATGCCTCAGTGCGCGTTCAAAAGTTGTGTAAATAACCACCGTAACACCAAGATTTTGAAAGGAATATCTTTTTTTTGGTAAGTTTTTATCATTAAATGTTTTTTATAAAATAGTAACACAATTAAATAGTAAATATAAATCAATAAGCAAATATTATTATTGTTTGGCCAATGTTTGCGACAACGCGCCAACTATTCTAACAAACATTGAAATGTAATTCCAAGAACTACGTCTAGTTCTAAATTCGAAATTGTCAACAAAATGTTTTTAACCTTATTGCTTAGACGTTAAGTTTCATTTTAGAATAAATATTTTTGTACTTATTATAAAAATGACTTTTTATTTTCAAGTGACATTTTAAATTTATTGCTTCGATGACAGAAGGACTTAAATATTAATCATTTGCAATCGTAATTAAACTTTATGTTAGAGTGTTAAGGTTTATAATTATCTGAAGTTGTTAATATTATTAAACTTTTTTCTATAGTTCGTAGTAAGAAATATAAATGTGTATCTGTGTGCAAACGTGGCCACTTTAGCGACTTATTTTTGTTCCTAATCATTCATCTAGTACTATTATTGATCGAAGGTTCAGTCAGAGAATACTTGATTGTATACAATACTAGGTATGCAAAGTAATTAACATTACAGGACACAGAACATTAAATTAAATTATTTGCCATATGTCAGCTAGCCACGCCAATATACTAACAAATACAATAAAATCTATACGTACTCAAGCAAAAAAATAATGGGTAAATCAAAATTAAAAATGTAAAAAAAACCTACTAGGTACGTAAATAATAACCTCCAGGTATAAAGGGCGTGACAGTAAGGCCCGTAATCCACCAAAGCGGAGTGGAGAGGAGATGTGTCACTTTTCCACTTTTCTATAGAATTTCGTGCGAGCAAGCGGGCAAGCGGCACGAAATTCTATAGAAAAATGACACATCTCCTCTCCTCTCCGCTTTGGTGGATTACGGGCCTGAAATATGATTGAACACTCTTCTCTCTTCGTGTTTTTGTGAACCTTAAATCATTTTTATTTTGGGGCCATAAAAACACAAAATAGCCACGTCTTGTAACTGCGGCCAACTTGGATGTACCTACCTGTACCTATATTATTGTGCTGCGTATAAAATCCTCATAACCTACCTACTTACCAGTGGCGGAGGTACAGACGCCAGCACATTAAGCTACTACAATCTGTCAAATTTCTTTAATAGATTTTCAACTTTATCGCAAACACATAAGGTTAATAGTTGAATGGGAAAATTTGACAGTTTCGGGTAGCTTGATGTGCTGCCAGTATGTACCATACAGCTCTATTTCCACCGGCTTCCCTTCGAAACATCAGAATGATGAAATATAATCATATCTTAGTGTAGGTATTTAATACACCATACAATTAAAACATTGCAAAACGCCTACATACATTTTTTTTTGCTCCGGTTTACCTACTTCTGTCATAAATTCACCCTTCGCCACTGCTACAAGATTACTACATCTGAAAATTGTACTGGACTGCATCTAACTTGCAGAATAACTCTTTGTTTACTCTGTGTGTTTTTTTATTAAAAACTCAATCAACAGGTACCTAGGTACAAATCATTCTTTTTTTTTTTCTTCTTTTTTTTTTTTAAACTTTGCCCCACACTAGGAATTTCTCCTGTATCGTGGGTGCGTTTACAAACATTTAATCTCACATACACAAACAGCCAGACCCGGAACAACTACTTGTAGGTCATACAAATATTTGTTCCGTGCGGGAATCGAACCCGCGACACGCAGCGCAGCAGTCAATCGCTTAACCACTGCGCCAAACGTGCCGTATATAATAATTTAATATAGTAATTTAATTCTAGATACAACATGGTCTTCACATTATAATAATTAATGAATACAAAAGGCAATTCAGGCAGGGGTCATAGTTTTACCATAGTTCCTGGAAACCGGTCCACTTTAGCCACCCAAACCAATAGTCCAACTTTTTATTTTTCCATATCCTGCAATAGTCCTACACCAACCGGGGGTTGTCCTTGGGTGCACTTGCATAGTGCATACAGGGATAATCGTCGGTTGGTGCCTCATTTCATTAAAAATCTCTAACGGGCCTATGCGAGTTGGCTTCGGCCCCTCGTACGCCTTCCAAAGGACCGGGACCCCATGGTCCCGAGATGTTAAAATGAATACAAAATATTGTTAGCCTTATTAAAACCGTATTACGGAGTTCCTAGCCCATTCTTCCCTATGCGAAACTACCTTTTTGGAAAGGGCGCTTGGAATAAATGTTAATTTCTTGTATTTAACGCTCGCAAGAGCTTTTTAATGGCCTATTTGATATACATGCTTTACTTTTAAACGTAGGTACATACACTAACAATAATATAAGTTTAAAAATATAATCGGACCACTGGAACTAAGTAATTAACAACTCAACAATACCAACTTCAAGTGGGTATCAAATACTAAAACTTTTATTATTCATTTCATTATCTTTAAAACATAATATCTACTCGTTATTTCCAGATCTTCGCTCCAGAACTATTCGCGATTCTCCAATAATCTTCGAAGATGAAGAAAAAGGCATCACTTTGGACAGGAAACTCAACTTTACGTCTTTCGTCTCCATCCGACCGGTGGGCAAGACGACCATACCTTGGGTCCGCGAGCAGCAGAAGAAAATAGCCGAAGAAAGACGTTTAACTGAACTTGACTGGCAGTTTGACAACATTAAGACGGTCTTGAAATGCTCCAACGCTTCTCCCGTCCGTTGTCGAGTAGGCACGAGGTTTGCCTGCAGCTACTGCCTGGACCAATTCCAAAATCCAACGGAATTGAGAACTCATTCTATGCAAGTCCACGTCAATGATAGACCAGAGTTCTTTAACGCTCGATCTTTGTCCAGACATATTGTTTATTTGGACATTACTGGTTTGAAATGTAAGATCTGTGACCAGGCTTTGGAAGGATTGGAACAGTTGATGGACCATTTGAAGACTGTTCATGATGAGTTGATTTATAAGCAGATAAAGAATCAAATCGTTCCGTTCAAGTTTGATGGTCGGCAGCTCCTGTGCGGGGTTTGTGCAGCCGATATAGGAGACTTCAGCGATTTTCAAGATCACATGTCTGAGCACTACAGGAACTATATTTGTGGTTTCTGCGATTCTGCCTTCGTTATTCGCAGCAAAATGCTTGAACATAAGAAAGCGGTCCATTTGGTTTGATTTCATGGCCGCCATTTTAATATATTTCCTTGTCTTTTTTAGGAATATTGTTTTGATAGGTACCTACTAAATCAGTAAGTTTTAATTAGGCATGTAATTACTTAATTACAGTAAAATATAAAAAAGGGTGTGATTATGACCACACGATAGAAGAGAAAACTTATATGAGCGAATATACGCGTTTCTGCTTCAATGATTGACTGGAGCCGAGTATACCCGATTCAGCGTCACTGACCTGCGCGTGACGGTTCTGTTAAGGTCACAGCTCATTAGAGCCACCCGGCACCCACCCCGCACCGCCTCGTCGCACGGCGTCCACTCGTTGTCGATAGGTAGTCCACGGGTGGACGCCGCGTTATCACCAATAAACGTCGCGCGGTCAACCAGTGGATCTCGCGTCGCGTATAACATTATCGCTTTGGCAATGCGCAGTCAACGCAAGGCAAGCATGCGAGCAGCGAGTTGTCACCGAGTGGTCCACCCGCCGCCGTCCGCGCGTGGAGGGCTTACGACCGAGGCGATCCGGTGACGCTACAGAGTTGATGTAGTGAGCGCATACCCATACAAGTCCATATATAAAGAATACTAGCCGCAGGAGGCGAGGCGGTGCGGAGTGGGTGCCGCGGGTGGCTCTAATGAGCTGTGACCTTTAATTTGATTTGATGATGCGCTGATTTTTGCTGTGGTCTGTTCGTGATTTCAAAGAGCCAGCGTCATTTAATGCTAGGCGATTTTCAGCTATTTTTTTCATTTGTTAAGGTACCGCAGTTGCAAAGCTGCCCTATGTATGTATGTCAGACCGCAGCGACACGGCTCTGTTGATGGTCATATATAGCCGCATGTTGCCGTTTCCATAGAAACCAGTCGTGTCGTTGTGTTTTGTCATTGCGGCTTTGCCACTGCGGTTTGCGGAACTATCACCTGCATATGCACCTTTTGGAACTATCTAATTTGTAGCGACTTAATTGTAGTAGTTTTAAGGCCTATTCAGATATAACACCGATATCGCTGTAATTGCTCAATAGTGGTCCGCCTACAGGTTAGTTACTTTGGACCAGACCGAGCACGACAGCAATATCGCGTACCGATTCAGTATCGGTACCGAGCGCAACAGCAATATCGCTTATTTATCTGAATAGGCCTTTGTGTTAGTATTAAAATCAATACTTTGATATTTTAATAAATGTAAAGCATGATTGATTGCATTTGTGTTTCATTTATTTCAACCTCATACCAGCGTTTACTCTGATCATTTTAATTATGAGGTTCGATGTGAAACATTCAAAAACACCGTTTTTTATGTCCAGCGGAAAATCGTTTTCGATATTATTGCAGAAGTCAGTCGGTCTCAGTAAAAGTACGGTGTCCTAGCAGAGTGATGACCTGCAAATAACGGCAGCTGTGGCAGCTGTCATAAAAAAGATGGCAGTGGGGTTTGACTTTACGGTGTCAAAAACGCTCAAACACACCAACTTACTTTCAAACGTTTCAGTGACGTCATTCGCCGGTAAATTGTGGACACGCTATTTGGCGGCCAGCGCTCTTCTAGAAACCGTTGCTAAAGTTACATAACAGTTCTAAGATAAGCATTTATATTATGTCCCTACATTTAGAACATCACCAAAAGAATCAGTTTGTGTGACATAAAGAAACAGCAAGTGATTATATTCAGCAGTTAGTATGATCCAAGTAATATGTTAAGAAAACATCAGAAATGTCAGCTTCATCACTTACATTAATGACAAGTAATATCCATTCATTATAAATTTTAATGGCAACATTATTTCCGAATATCCAACTGCCCTCATTTGTATGCGATGTGATCAAACATTAAACAATCGCTTTTTTTGTAGGTACCGATCCAGAATCCATACAGATCGAGATAGAGGTCGACATGTCTTCGTTTTTCACTTCCGAAGGCGAGGCTGAAGTCTCCACACTCAACGAAGTCGATAAACACAGAGAGAATATCCGAACCATCCTCCTTTCTACCAACGCCACGCCGATGGGAAGATACGGGAGCCTCGGGTACAACTGCTGCTTCTGCACTGAAGTCTACTCAGCCCCCAGGGATCTCAAGAAGCACACAATCGAACAACACGACGAGGAAAACATCTCCACATATATGAATAACTACACAATGCTTAACTATATTGTCAAGCTTGACATCACGGGTCTCCGCTGCGAAATGTGCATGAAACCGTTCAACGAACTTCAAGGACTGATTGACCATCTCACGTCAGAACACCAGAAAGTCTTTCACACTGACATTGGGAGTCACATCGTTCCATTCCGGTTCGATTCGGATGTCCTGCACTGCGTCGACTGCTCCTTCGAATACAACAACTTCAAGATTTTACTCGAACATATGAATACTCATTATAGTAACCATATCTGCGAGGTTTGTGAAGCTGGCTTCGTGAACAAAAGAATGCTGCAAGCCCACATGTACAGACACAAAACTGGAGTCTTCCAATGTGGCTTTTGCACAAAAGTTTTTGATACTAGAATCAAGATGAAAGTGCATGAGCGAATGGTACATTTGTACGTTAAGAAGAGACCGAAATGCACAATCTGCGAGAGGAAGTTCATTGACTTCCAGAGGATGATACAGCATGAGGCTGAAGATCACGGTCTTGAGAGAAAGTTTAAGTGTGAGATGTGTAGTAGAATGTTTACTACTCCAAGATCTCTTACGATTCATAAAAAGTTCTATTGTGTTCCCAATGATTAGAGAAGAAAATCTTGCTGGTATTAAATTCTTTAAAATAATAACGGAAGCGTAAAAGTTAAAGCACAACTGTTCGGTTAACTTCAGGGAAGTTATTTTCATGACATGAATAGACACGAATACTCAAATGACAAAAAAGAGACTACAATATACCGTAAATTGAGTTGCGCTTGAGTATTTATCCGTAAATGTAAATAAAGTAGAATGAGTAAAGTTAAGTAATAAGGCTTTTTTGACTAGCAAGTACTAAGGTTGTTAGCCGGAATCTCGACGTTTACGTAAACTCACTCCTAACACAAAATTATGTTAATGTTTAGTTGGGAAAAACAGTGTTTACGATTCCTTAAGATCTTACATTAATAGCTAGGTTTAATAGGTTATACGGGCTGGTTTCCGCAACTCCACGCCAATGCGCGTATTTTGCGTACGGTAGAATATTGCAGTTTCATGTCAGCGCCATCTCTTGACCGATAGTGGATCTAATGTAAATTTGTTGATGATTTCTGAAAAAGTGTGGTATTTAGAGACTTCATTTTATTTTTCCTGTAATCTTTGCCTACACTTCTATCACATAGAATAATTTCAGATTTTTCTCTTTTCAAAGTTCGGAGATAAGGGGGGGAACGGTATTTTTTTTTTATATTTTGCATCAAAACTCAAAAACGGTATGCGGTGTAAGAAAAAATGTTTGTGAATGTGCAAACTGCGCTCTTTCATATACACCCCAAATGCCCTAGTAGCCCCACTTCGAATTTTTCAGACCCCTTTCAGTCCCTGTTGAAAAGATATACATATATTTTTATTTCTTTCTTATTTGCAAAAAAGTTGGGCAAACGTCATCTAAAACTATCCCAAATTTCAAGTTGATAGCATTAGTAGTTCTTGAGATATCCAGCTGTGACATACAGACAGACAGAATTAGTGTCACCATATGGGTTCCGTTTTACCAATTTGGTGCGGAACCCTAAAAACAAAATAAGACGCAAAGAAAGTATTTTGCTGATGAACTCTACACTAGGTCGAGCCTGTCTCGTGGTGTTTTTAGACAAACAAAACATTTTTAGCTTAGTTTGTTAGATTAGTATTAGGCACTTTTTCCATCTTATTACAAAACTAAATCTAACTTTAGTTTTAGCCTAAACTTTTGAGCCCGTATTTGTATTTTTCGAACTTTATTTCTACTAGCAGCGCCCCGCGGTTTCACCCGCATAAGAGTCTATCCCGTGGGAATAGCGGGATAAAACTATCCTATCTCCTTCCCCGGGATTAAATCTATCTCTCTGCCAAATTTTATTGAAATCCGTTCAGTGGTTTAGGCGTGAAAAGGTAACATACGTACAGACAGAGTTACTTTCGAATTTATAATATTAGTATGGAAAATGATTCAGTCTATCAAAAAGTACTCTGTGATGATAACTTAGCAGTGAACTTAGCTGTCATTTTTGTACAACATTGACAGTTAGGTTCTTAATTCAATAATTGGCTCTGTATAAACCTGATCTAAAGATAAACCTTGTTTTGTAATAAAGCCGTTTTAGTTTAGTTCAGTCCAGTATGTATTATATTTCCAGCATTTGCATCTTTTTTAATAGGTTTTCAAGAGCTGATTAAATGTATAGAGTAACTGTAAAGAGCTTAATGCTAGCTAAGATAAGGCGCTTGCATAGAATGCATCAAAAATAGTTCCGGCTTAAGTTGGAAAAGGAGGATCTCCATTGATCATAAAGGTGCCGATCCCTTTCCGATTTGATACGTGTGCTATGACCATTGGTCATTTATAACTATTGAAGTATTTGTAGATGTAGAAGCATATGGTGTAGTTATTATTTATTTTAATAATACCACAGATAACGCAAGAGCACCTACTTCGCGTGCCTAAAGTCGCACCACCTTCCACCACTTTCGCGTTCAGTCCTGTGTCCTGCTGGCTGGGTGAGCGTGAGCGCTGGCGCTAGGCCCCGGGGGTGGGGCGAGACGGGTGCCGCACGCGGCTGCAGCGTCTTTTCCCATCACTATAGTGCTTGTGACGTCATAGTAGGTAGTCAAAAAATGGGACGCTTGATTTTCATATAGATCGTGATACTTGCGTTATCTAGGTGTATCTATATCTGTGAATAATATCATGTATTAAGTACCTACAAGTAAGTGACAAAGGACTTCCTCGTTGGTCTAGTAATCGCAAGCGATATCTACTCCTGAAGTCTTCAGTTCGATGACTAGCCGGTCGATTCTGTAAAAATTTCACCATGAAAACTTAGGTGAAGTGAGTTTGTTTTTGCTAGGAGTTGACACTATTGATAGCTCACTCCACGCTCACTTCACCTAAGTTTTCACGGTGAGATTTTTACAGAATAGCACCGCTGGTCGGGCAAAGTGTTACTGAGTTATTCCGTCAAACAGCAACCATAGTGTAACGAGAATAAAGATCACAATGATTTTGACAGACTTGTCAATAGGCAGCAACCAACAGTGGGCCCTATCCACTGACCTCTATCATACAAGATAATACTGCAGGGTAATTGCGTAAGGCTCAAATCACACCGAGATGGAAGCGAAGCGGAGCGCAGTTTCAGTGTCATATGAATTTTAACTTTATTTTCATTACTATAATACTTATTATCGCATGAGAAACTTGAGTCATCGGAGTGCACGCGGCGCCGCGGGCGGCCGCGCGGCCTTTCAAGTTTTTCAAGCGATAGGTACTATGTATTATAGTAATGAAGAAAAAGTTAAAATTCATATGACACTGAAACTGCGCTCCGCTTCGCTTCCATCTCGGTGTGATTTGAGCCTAACACACAATCAGTAGCAATAGGTGTCATTTTGACAGTTCAACATCATTCATTGCGTTTTTTACGTTGTTGAGAGGACACATTTTTCGAACATATGGAGCAATGGATTAGCAATAAGCTTCAAAATGATTCAAATTGAGAGTAATGTGTGTTACGAAATTAGGGTGCAGGTCAGTGGCCCTATCAGAATACCAGCGCTGCGACATTTATTTTTTAAATGTCGTAGCATCATTCTGAGATACGAGCCTTTTGGCCTCGTATATGACTTTCTGTTTAGTTTTTATTTTTGACTGTGTTTAGTTTAGTTTGTGATCTTCCTGAACGAGTCGCAATAAATACTTTTTCTTTCTTTCAACCCAACAGCAACCATCACTGTGACAAATCACAGTCCAAAGGCAGTGATGCAATATTAGAGATAAAATAACTTTGAACGGATTGTAGATCTAGGTACCATTGCCTCCCTAAGGCTGAATGTCTCTTGCACGTTTGAAAAGGTATTTTTCACACCACCTGCTCGAAAATGTCAAATTATATATCAAGCAACCTTAACCTAAAGTGAGTCATTAGTGGCCGGGGGCACAGCCGGTCAATAATGTTGTACTGGATTTCATTATGACCCGCTGGTCAATAATGTGATTTGAATTTGGAATCTCACATGCTCAGCTAAATTGGCAGTATAGTACTAACAAACACCCTTTGGTGCCAGAAAGAGGAAAGCTATTCTCGATACCCTTACTACGCGTGGATGATATTCTCGATTTCCTACAAAATCATAACGACTGCTTCTTCATATCGTTGCCATGTTTTCGAAGACATAATATTGTAAGAATAATTAGATAACTACGAACCATTTTTTAAAAGGAATGGAATAACATTAAAACTGGCATTATTAATAACAAATACCGTACCGCGCCGTAATACCGTAATAGTAATTGGCTGTAACATTAGTTAATTTATTTTAAGTAAACTGCGCAAAGATTGCTGTGATTTTGTGAATAAATAAATAAATAATAAAACCTATCTATACTACAGTCGATTTATCACATTTTATCAAAAATACTCTATTTTCACGAGCGTCTCCAATGACGTTCTAAATTCAAAATGCATACAGCCAATCATCCAAAACCATTCTACCAGCCCTGTATAAATCTTAGTTTACACAAACGCCACTTCCATGAGAGTGATATCAATAGACACACACGACAAAACCGTAGAAGAGACTTTTTTTTTGAAAATCGAATTGTTCGTGTCTTGGCTACTTATTGGTAGACGCAATGAAGGCGCGAATTTTTGGCATTTAAACTTTAAATTTATCAACAAAGTATTATAAAATGTCGAGTGATGAAAGTGATTGTACTCCTGAATTCATTACAACCGAAGCTAATAATATTTCCAATGATTTACTGCCGGAAAAGTCAAAGGAAACTTATATAAAAGCCTACGACAATTTCCAAAAATGGAAAAGTACGAAAGGCGTCAAGTCCATTTCGGAACCAGTTCTATTTTGTTTTTCGTACTATGGCTATTATTTTCTCATAGTAGGTGTAAAAAGTAGAGTATCCTCCTCTGGGCTAAAGGTGTCTTTGCCTTGGGCTAGCTTGAATCCCTCGCTGCATTCAGGATTCTTGTATTAACTCCCTCGCTTCGCTCGTGAGTTAAATCCCGAATCCTTCATTGCGCTCGAGATTCAACATGACGCCCGTGACATTAGACACCACTTTAGCCCCTCGGTGCATAATCTACTATTATCACCCTCCATGAAAAAATAAGTATGAATAAGAATATAGTACCTACGTTTATTTATTTACTTACATACAATGATTTCAAAAGTAAGGATACTCCCGTCTGAACATTTTACATAGAAGTTCTTCGTTCGAAATTCGAAGTTCGCGCGCACCACTGTCAACTGAGTCGCGTTGGCCCTAAAACCGTCATTTTAGGGCCAGCGCGCTGGTGCCATTTAGTCGCGCGGTTAGCCCGGTCCTTACGCTAGTAATATATATGTCAATGCTTACATACAATTTTGAGTAGGTAAACAATTATTACGAACGAAGGCAGAATGCTTTACGCGCGTTTTTTTATTTTTTCATAAACTTTTTTTTTTAATTTGACTTCCGCACGTTTTATTTTTGTCATACAGCCTGCTACTTATTATACAATGTTCGTGATTGATCCCTTTGGTGATTGGAACTTTTACTAACAATATCCACATTCCAAATTACTTTTAGTCCCTAGGGCACAGAATAAATAGTAGAAGTACCTAGAGATTAAAGAGCTATGTCCCTGTTTACGAAGAATACACTAGCTCTTTTTGAATAGATGTGTTAAAAAGGTCTATTATTTGCCTATGTTAGTGTTACACAAGCGACGTGTGTCGACGACAGAGGCAACGCGTGTCGGCGACTGTCGCCGACAACATGCCACTCATGTATTTGAGTACGGTGTCGGCCACAGTTGCAGTTACCTCTGTTTCTAATTATGCAAACTAGCAGAGAGTGTTAAAGAACTTATGACTATACCTAAATGTTGCAATAAGTACCTATTTACATCATTTAATAATTCTTTTTTAAATTGATCTCAAATACGTGATATACCTACTTATTTTTATTTGAAATTGCTGTGAGCTCGCTCACTTAGACAGTTCAGTGACACCCGATTGTGACCAAAATATGTAGTAGATACCTACATTACGATACTAGTGACTTAAGTAGTCCTTTACGCTCATACCTACTATATTTTTTTAGCTCGTGTGCTTTAGTCTGTGCTTAAGTCAGGTCACGCTTTTCTGTGTAAAAATTGAGTCTCAGAAAAACGTGACGTGACGTGACGTGCGGGTAAGTCACACAGTGTTATAAACAAAAGGTAAAGAGAAAGTGATAGAGGAATTGTTTTATTTATACCGGGAAATGTTGTCTTATTTTTAAATATTTTAGTATAGATCATAATCTTATAAGTAGTTGATTCGAGTATAATATACGCATCGCACAAAAATTATGAATTATTTATTAGAAATAAATATGTCGTCAATATAGCACATCTTTGATTTCCGACTTTACCTTTCTGCATTTTCTTCTTGTACTGTCGTAAAAGATGATATCTCATCTGCCTAGCCTTTTCCCATCCTTTTTTGGTGGTCGGCTTCCAATCTAAAAGGGTACAACTGAATACCAGTATTGAACGTAGAGCGACTGACTATCTGACCTCTATAACCTAGTTACTCAGTTACTGGGTAACTGGTAAGACTGGTTGTCAGACTTTTGATCTTCTGATGACCCGTAACGACTGCCAAAGGTGCACGAATGACGGTCGGAAACTCGGGACCAACAGCTTAACGTGCTTTCCGAGGCACGGGGTCTCGGTATGTAAAGATGGTCACCCAGCTACGGACCGACCCGTACGGCTAATTATTACTTAGCCACAAGCCCCTCATGGCGTAAAACATGACAAGGGCTATTGTCTCAACAGGATGGGTAGAAGCGTCCCTTCGACATTCTGTAATCAGTAAATTTTTGAGTTGGGTAATTTATACATGGCAATATCCTCTATGAAAGTCTACTGTACCGGTCATTGAAAGATTCCAAGTTTATCAGGAGACATTTATTTACAGTGAGCATAATGTTTTATCTTACCTCGCTCTGAGACACAAATCGCAGACGTCACCCAAAAAGCAGCCACGCACAAATGAGACTGGGCCGGACACGTTTGCCGCATTTCGGATGCATTGTGGGCCAAGACCACCAAAGCATGGGTCCCTGGAACGTCCAACAGCATCGCGGAAGTCCCAGGCGTAAATGGTGGGACGAACTTGACGCCTATAATATGAGGGTTTGCTCTATATTGGCTCAGGAATTTAGGATCGAGTTGAGTGGAAAAAGGAGAGGGAAGCCTTTACCCTACAGGACGACAATACGGGCAGGCTGATTATTATGAATTTATATATCTCGGGACCATGGGGTGCCGGTCTTTTGGAAGGCGTAGGTACGAGGGCCAGAAGCCAACTCAGAGGCCCCCTAGGAAATTTTAATGAAATGCGGCACCAACCGACGATTATCCCTGTATGCGCTATGCAAGTGCACCCAAGGATAACCCCCGGTGGGTGTAGGACTATTACAGGATATGGAAAAATAAAAGGGTTTGGGTGGCTAAAGTGGACTGGTTACCAAGAACTATGGAACAACTATTATTATTAAGCGCGTTTACGACGTACGGCATTTCATACAAACTTTCAAGCCCTTGTTTTTCAAAATGAATGAACCGATTTTAATGAAACTTCATTCATGCGCATAAGCAGGATACAAAGGTCTAAAAAGTTAGTTAAGAACATTTTCGAAAAATAGTGCTACAGCCAAATTAGACCGATTTTAAATTTTCCATAGAAACAGAGATTTCCAATTATTTTTTTTTTTAAATAAGACATTTCGAAAATGTTCATAAGTGTTATCCTTTTACGATTTTCGAAAGTAGCCTTTTTAGGCCCCCTGTATTTTACACGAAGCGACTATCCGTGTTACAAGGTAACACGGCACCCTTTGGTAAGATTGGTTTAAAAAAATTCGTACTAACACTCAGAATTTTTTTATTTTATAGAGGCAACAAGGAAACAGAAGAAACACATCATAACGATTAAGGAGAACAAGAAGAGGTGCAAGAAGAAAGGAATCATCGTAATAACTCCAAACAATTTAACTCAGGTAAAATTAAAAAGAAAAACTGAAGTAGAAAAACATAAGGATAACATCAGAACTATTTTGTATAATTCTAATGCTACGCCGATAGGGAAATATGCTGGCATCGGATACTCATGCAGCTTTTGCCCCCAACAATACGAATCTACCGCTGAACTTAAGACTCACACATTGTCCCAACACGAAGACGCAAAATCGACATTCATGGATGAACGAGCGATGCATAACTACATCATAAAGCTAGACATCACTAATCTGACATGTGACATCTGTCAAATGAATCTCGATAGTCTAAATCAATTAATCGAACATTTGAAATCTGTACACCAAAAAATTTTCCATGAAGGACTAAAAAACCATATTTTACCGTTCAAATTCGAAACGGATATGTCGAAATGCGTGTTTTGTGGAAACGAATACGGCAATTTCAAAGTATTACTAGAACATATGAATTCCCATTATAGAAATTATGTCTGTGATGTGTGTGATGCTGGATTTGTTAACAAAAAAACTTTACTCACCCACTCGTATAGACATAAAACCGGAGTTTTTAACTGTTCATATTGTTCCAAAGTCTTTAATAACAATATCAAGAAAAGGGCTCACGAGAAAGCAGTACACATTTGTATGAATAAGAGAAATAAGTGTGCATATTGTGGCGAGAAGTTCAATGATTATACGAAGAAGAATGTCCACGAAGTATTAGTGCATGGCGCGAAACCTAAAGTTTTGAAATGCCAAGCTTGTGATAAAATTTTTGATAACCAGAGGTCTTTGACAAGTCATACAAAGGCGTACCATTTGATGGAGAAGCATACCCCGAAATAAAATTATTTGACTTAAAATGGATTAAAGTGTTTTATTTCTAATATTGTCTTCTGCCTCCCGGCTCCACATAGGTGCAAGAATATTGTACCTAATCTATGGTATAGTTAGAAGAATGTCGGAATACTATAAAAAAATTGCGAAGAAATTCATAAAAACTGTTTTTTATTACTTGTGTGTACAAAATTATTGAAGAGTACCTAGCCAATACAGTCAAGAAGGTAAAATTATAAATAAAACAATATAGTTAAATGGATGTAAGACTTTACTTGCTGACTGTAACAAGGGTAGTTGACCCCAGTAAAGTTCGCAAACCACAGATCCCACAAGTCGATTAAATACTTGATACGCGTCATTCATGTGAAATAAACGTTTATCATTTCAAATATAAAAAAATACTCTATTTTGTGATTTTCGCCTTAGCTGTCTTTCAGCCACAACCTTTTTTTCTTTCGGATACTTTACTAATCCTTGTTTAATAAGTCAAACAGGGTAAATAAAACCACAAAATAAATAACATAATATATTTTAAACATATTATACCGTCTACGACGTCTACCAACCCGCACTGGACCCGCGTAGTATAGTTTACGGCCCACTCCTTCTCACAGAGAGGAGGCCTGTGTCCCAGCAGTGGGAACATTAAAGGTTGATTATGCTTATTATTATCAATTTATTTCAGGCATCAAGGCCCTTATAAAACATACAATACAATAGGAATATAACTTAAAAATATTATAAATACATCAACAAGCACACGAAGTGTCTGCATCGTGTTTCGCTGACTGGTGTCATGTAGCCGGCCACGAAACCGGCGGTACACAACACTCTTCGGCCAGAACTCTTCCTTGAGGAACTTCTCGAGAT
The DNA here is from genome assembly GCA_963082905.1 of Oligia fasciuncula. Taxonomy (NCBI): domain Eukaryota; kingdom Metazoa; phylum Arthropoda; class Insecta; order Lepidoptera; family Noctuidae; genus Oligia; species Oligia fasciuncula. Next base: position 4,788,593 of record OY720416.1, on the reverse strand, counting down.
GATGTGTCGGAACACGTACCACGAACGTCTTGAAGTTCGTGTTGTGACGCGACGCCAACTTCTCGACCCTCAAAGTCCAGTTGGTCTTCACAAGCATGTACGATTATGATTATTACTAAACATACTCCGGATGTCTTTTAGTAATATGATACCTAAGGCTTGTTTGCTGTACAAACGCATCCTGGCACACAGGACAAACATGCCTCCTCTCATCCATATGCATCATCATATGGGTCCTCAAATTCTTCTTCCACTTAAAACATTTCTCACAAATCTCGCACTTATGCACTCTAACACCAGAATGTTTAATCATATGCTGGGTCAGATTCGCTTGGGACGTGAACCTCATGTCACATTCGCTGCAACCGAACTTTTTTTCGCCCATGTGGTCATTTTTTTGGTGTCGCAACACTTGGAACGGGTACGCGAACTTCTTGCCACATGCATTGCACGTTGGAGGTGGTATTCCATGTTCTTTCTCCAGGTGGAAGGCGCGGGCGTGTCCAGGGACTTTGATCTCGCAGAAAAAGCATGACCGGAGCTTTGGCCTCAAGTGCAGATGGACGTGCCGATAGTGCTGGACTACGCTCGCTAGTGATTTGTACTTTCTCGTGCAAGATGTGCAGGCGTAGCTTTTTGAGCCATCTTGTTGGTCTTCTAAATTGTAGTAGGGAGCGGTTAATGTGGCGTAATCTAGAACAAGATGTTTGGAGTCAGTTGTAGTTGATTTTCGGCAAAATATTGAGGTATTTATTAGTGTCTAAACACACTATGCAGAAGGTACGCGACCGAAGTTACACGGCTGATTTTACGAATTCAGCTGATATGACACACCATAAGTGCCGAACTTACGCAGCAGAAATTCAGTTGCGCACAAGCGGGGCGTGGGCATGCCTGCCTCCCGCTGCTCCCCGTCCTCTTCTTCGGCAATCGAACCGAACTTCGGTCGCGTATAATGTGTGCTCCACAGAATACACACTGAACTGCAGTTCAGCTGAACGCTATGACGCAACGTAATTTCGGCTTGACACATTAAGCAGTAAGACAGTAATTCAAATAGCGTTGCATGCATGATGTGCTTACCTGTAAGAAATTGGTACACTAGTCTATAAGTCTATTGAATGTATCTCATATCTTTGTGTCAGTGTATTCAATTGTTGGTGAGCCAAATAAATAAAATAAAAAAATAAAATAAAGACAGTAATTCAAATAGCGTTGCAGGCGTAATCATGCCGAACTTCGTTCGCGTACCTTCGGCATAGTGTGTTTAGACACAATGAGACATCTCCTCTCCTCTCCGCTTTGGTGGATTACGGGCCTTAGGCTAGGGAGAAATCTAAGGTACCTGTAGGAATATTGAAATAGCATTATGATACGGGTGACGGTGCTAAACGCCGTGTATTAATATACACTTAAGTCACACGTACGTACTTACTATTTTATGAAACGTGTGACCTAACTTAAGTCACGCTTTTTTGTGTAAAAATACTTAAGTCACAGAAAAACGTGACGTAAGTGCTAGTATAAGTCACACAATGCTCTAAATGCTTTTATTTGGTGTAGTACTTACACTTACTTAGACTTAAGTATAGAAAAGACCCTGCTGAATGGACAAAACACTCTTATTTAATTTCTGCTGTAATGAAAAGGTGTTCTTAAGGCGAAAGCGCCAGGGTAGTCCGCGAAATTCAATTTTTTTTAGGTTTTTTGCAATTTGCTGGTCAGTATTAAGTTGTACGTTGATTAAAATAAGATTCGCGGCCGTAACAAATATGTATTTACAGAATTATAATCTTTAAAGTCATCAACACTACTCTCTAAGACCATGTAATCCCCAAGAATGACTATTTCATGAAATCTTGACATTTGGGGATTACATGGTCTTAGAGAGTTGTGTTGATGACTTAAATGATTATAATTCTGTAAATACATATTTGTTACGACCGCGAATCATATTTTAATCAACGTACAACTTAATACTGACGAGCAAATTGCAAAAAACGTAAAAAAAATTGAATTTCGCGGGCCACCTTAGAGCTTCCCCCTTAATAAAAATAAACAATTGGCCTAGCCTTTTTCCAACTATGTTGGAGTCGGCTTCCAGTCTAATCAGATGCAGCTGAATACCAGTATTTTACAAGCAGCGACTGCCTATCTGACCTTCACAACCCAGTTATTGGGTAACATAATTCCTCTTGGTAAGACAGGTAAGTAAGGTTTACGAGAATTAATGCACAATTTGAAAGGTGCATCTCCAATTTTTTTTTTAACCCTCCAAGAAATAGAATGACAATATGGCCTGGATGGTAGACTGGAAGCCGACCCCAAAATTGTTGGGAAAAGGCTGAGCAGATGATGACGAGGGCCCCCGCAGGATGCAAACCGCAACGTAATGCCATTTCTGTGTTTCTGGCGGAGCTGCGGAGGTACAGTAAAAAAAAGAGATAAGTATGCAGGATCGTAGGAACTGAAACTTAATTTGTTAAATGAGTTGTTTGTTTTCTATTAATAAAATTAAATCAAAAACATCCATCGGTTTCTTACTAAACTTCAACTATATCCGACGATCCTGCATGCTTATCTCTTTTGCTGACTGTACAGTCACGAGCATAAGTATGTCTACACTTGGCTTTATTTAAAGGCGATTTTCTCCTTTATTTTTGAATGAAATTGTATGTTATTAAAAACATAGTATTTTCGAACCTATAGGTCAATGTAAAGTGTCGTATTTCAACTTTGCATTCGTTATTTCGTGGAAAAAATCGCAATTGAAAGTTGGCAAGTGTTGACATACTATTAGTGCTCGTGACTGATTCGTTCGATTAGACAGGTAGGTATATTCAAGACAAGAAGTCTACACAGGTTTTGTTGCTGTAGCTCAGGGGTCCTAGTGGGATAGGTAAGTACGTGCTGGGTGTGCTGACGACCACCAAAAGCTACGGGTTCCTAGGTGTGCGGTGGCTGAAGAAAAAAGCGTAAACTAGTTTGAGAACTCCGGTCCCCGCATGGGCCGCCCGCGCCTGCGCCGCGCACCCTCTGCGGCCACTTGTATGAACGAGCTATGGCGTGAGTTGCCCGCGCGCTCCCCGTGCCGAGCAGCCCGCGCCGCTCACCGCGCCTACTATGGACACTCAAAGGAAGTTCATTGCTTGAGTTCGCCGCGCCGCGCCCCGCCCTCCTCGCGCCCGCTCCCCAGTCTGACCAAATTAGTGTTTGGTCAGACTGGGGAGCGGGCGCGAGGAGCGTTTTGTGAAACCTCAGTGACTAAGGTTTCACAAAACGCTCCTTAAGAAAACACACTGACTAAAGCTATGAATAGAACCCAGACAGGCGCTCACTTTGTGCAAAGTATTTCATCACCACTGCTCTCAAAACGAGAAAACCAGCATGTCTTAGAACCAAAAATTCGAAGGCAGTGACATCTACCAACCCGCACTGGTGGGGATTACGACCCACTCCCTCTCACCGAGAGGGGACAAGAGGTGAGTGTGAGTGAGTGAACATGCGTGAAAGTTCCTTCTGTTCTGGCATGATTCCTCGGCCATATTGCACGCCTCGGACTCTTAAAATGCTTAATAAAATCAAGAATCCATACTTTTCTGCATCTACCTTTCTCCAACAGGGTAATAGGATAGGTGGCGATACGATAAATAAAACTAAAAATAATAATGTTCATTCGGTTATTTTATTTTTATACAAATTATAAAATGTATTAAGTACCTAATTGAGTTTGGCTTTTGGCGTTCGGGAAGCTACGCAATATCTTCTCGTCCCATATACCCCAGTGTCTAAGACGAAGTCGTTGACCAGTGCGTGTCGCCAGTGATGACATATGGCACTGATCGTGGTCGCTCACAACGTCTTCTAATAAGGCCCGTACAAACATATACGAGTTATTGGAAAAACACCAACAACACTCATCATTATGAACAACTTTTACTATGGGACCAAACCTGAAATCACGAAAAAAAATCAACTGATCCCTACATTTATGTTCGTATAATATCTCGTCAAAATGTAGGGAACAGCTGATTTTTTTTCGCGATTTCAAGTTTGGTCCCATAGTAAAAGTTGTTCATAATGATGAGTATAATGACCTCTTAAGAGGTTGTTGGTGTTTTTCCAATAACCATGTATAGAGGTTGCTCAACCTTTTGACCGCCACAGTCATGTATAGATGACAAACCAAAATGTGCCCAGCACGCCACGGTTCGACTACTTACATGACAGACTTTGACGCCGAGGGCACGTTTTTGATTTTTTGACGTATGGCATGGCGGTCAAGAGGTTAAATACCAGACGAAATGATTAGAAGATATCGGGCCAAACGAGCGGAATCACCTTCTTAAAATTCATTACGAGACATCCACCCCCGGATGATTCCTTGCTGCATGCTGCTTTAAGGTCGACTTCTGGACGAAAGCCTTCTCACACACAGAACAAATAAATCTCTTATCACCCGTATGTATTCGCATATGATCCCGTAAATTATTTTCCCAACGGAAATCCCTTTCACATACCCCACATTTAAACCTCTTTTCAGCAGAATGCGTAGACATATGTAACTTCAAACTTAGTTTATTAAAAAAGCTCTTTTCGCACACTTGACATTTTTCTGATTTCTCGCCCATATGCACTTTTTTCTGATGCTGAATCACGTTGCAAGGGAATCTAAACTTTTTGCCGCATACGCCGCAAGATGGCGCTGGTATACCGTGTTCCTTCTCTAAATGTGCGGTTCGGAGGTAGTCGGGGATTCGCTCGTCACACTTCGTGCATTTTCGGTCTTTCGGGCGACGCTTGAGGTGTACGAAGCGATAGTGTTGGGACACGAGAGGTTGCGAGGAGTAAGCTTTGCCGCAGATATTGCATTTGTATTCGTTTTCAACGATTACGTAGTATGTGGAAGGTCCTAGAAAGAAAAATGGGCGTCAGTCTTCTTTCTTCTTGTTGCACATAAGTTGTACGTGAATAAATAAAATTCATCAATGGCTACATTATATGTATAAAAAAATAACATCAGTCCTCTAATCCGGCGATAGTCCTCGCGCGCCTGTGTGAGTGGCGCGCGGAGGCACTACGCCCGGGGGGAAACTCCGCTTCCGCGGCAAATCGCGGCGGAGCGGATGGACCTCCGGCGCGATCTCATGGCGGCATGGAAAGAGCGACTGTCACAACCCAGCGCAGGGCACGCCACGATAGCGGCAATAAGACCCCTCTTTGAGGAGTGGCTATTGAGGCGTCACGGCGCCCTCACCTACCGCCTGACGCAGGTCCTCACCGGACACGGATGTTTCGGGAGGTTCCTGCACATCATCAGGCGGCAGGAAACGCCCGGGTGTTACCATTGCCAGGATCGCCCAGAGGACATGGTGGAGCATTCGGTGGAGGTCTGCCCCGCTTGGGCGGAGCACCGCCGTGTCCTCGTAGAGGCGATCGGCAGCGGCGGCGACCTCTCGCGTCCGGCCCTGGTTCAAGCCATGGTCCGGAGCGAGAGGGAGTGGGAGATAGTCACCTCCTTCTGCGAAGCCGTCATGCTAGCGAAGGAGGTGGCGGGATGGCGGAGGGAGAGAGCCTCCAATACCAGCCGCGAGACGCTCCGGGCGTCGGAAGCCGCGTGACGAATCCCAGCCACCGTTGGCGCGAGCCTGCGGGCGGAGAGTAATGGGTAGCTCACCGTCCGATCAGGACCATGCCCGTGGCGGACGGCGCGTACGTGTTCCACGCGCGCCTCAAAGAGATGTCAGCATCAGATGAAGGGGCCCGTTAGTGCCGAAGCCTGCCGGGTCAGCGGGATTGTCCGAAAGGGTTGCCGCTGATGGCCCGGAACATAAAGGGCTAAGGAAGGAACACGAGTGGGTTTTAGTCAGTAAGAGTCTGACACTCCCTTCCGCTCCACCCAGAGCGGGAGGGGTCATTTGATGATATCCCACCCAAAAAAAAAGGCCACACCACCCACATTTCACCAGTTATGATTAAGTCCTGTGTAATAGAGGGCCCGGAATCTGGATTTGTGTCCGGTTGATGACAATAGGCCGGGTATAACCATCAACCGGGCACAGATTCCGGGCTGTTAGCACAAAATACAGAGAGTACAGAAGTCAATCTACATACAAAGTCCGCTCGAGCAACGCACACACAGAACATGTAACACTTAGACACCGCTCACGGACACGATATCTCGGACCGGTTGGGACTTTATGGGCCAGAATTAGCATGGCCGTAAATTTTTTTGCTATTTGAAACACAATCAATTAAAAGAAGTGACGTGTCGCCCTATGATTAGCGTTAAATATTTCACGCAATTATTTCTCAAAAAGATTAATAACTAACGAAAAATCTTTTACAAAATTAAGTTCAGTTTTGATGTGTTTAGCAAAAAAATACTTTTACATTCAGAAAACATTTATTCAAACAGTAAAATAATGTTAAAATACTAAAAAAAAACATTGATACAAATTGAATTAAAAAAAAGAAAACACCATTGGTCACAATGCATTTCATTTTGACAATTCAACAACATTCATTGCGTTCTTTACGCTGCAGCTGTCAAGCAGACGAATTTTTCAAAAAAGAAGCAATGGATTAATATTTTTTATTCAAATACCTTCGGATTGCGAAAGAAAGTGTATTACGCAATTGAGGTGCTGATCTGTGGTTGATCATCACAATTCTAACCTACTTGGTTGAAGTGCCCTAACTTAGTTACTGCAACCAACTTTGAAAGGCAGAAATTTAAAAAGAAACTTATTTATTAAATAGCGATCGGTCCCGGGCTTCACGTATCCAGCTGATCCCTATGACCAATATCAGTCGAAGTAAGCTGTCAATAGTGCCAATCCCTGCATCAGGTGGAATGACAGCTAACTTCACCTAAGTTTGCACGCTGACATTTTTACAGAATAGACTGGGAGTTCATCGGAATAACTCGTGTGAAGCCTACCCACACTGCATCCGCCGGTACGCGGTCGCCAATTCATATGCTATCTCTCTCTGTACACGATTTTTTTTTTAGAAACCGCCTATTAATGACGACACTATATTGAGTTACGTTTGAGTAGTCAGCCAGTTAAAAATTTACCTCAGGATGATATTTCGCCATATGATAATTCAAACTCGCTTTTTGCACAAACGCTTGTCCACATACAGTGCAAACTTTCCTCCGATCCCCAGTATGTATCCTCTCATGCAAATACAAGTTTGTCGCCCTCTTAAATGATTTCTTGCAAAACCTACAATGTAAGTCCTTCTCGGTTTTATGTGTAAACTTATTATGGTTTATTATACTACTAGAACTAAACGTCTCAAAATCACAAATGTCGCACTTATGCTTCTCCCCGAGCATGTGGAAATGTTTCATATGATCCGATAATGGCCGCTGCGCATTGAACGTTTTATTGCACGAACTACATTTGAATCTATCGTCCACGTTATGCACTTCGAGTTTGTGAACGGTCAATGGCGGAAGCGTCGAAAATGCTTCAATACAAATTGAGCATTTATATCTCGGAGCCCGATGTTTCAACCGCACATGTTGTCTTAGTGAGGATATTCTGTTATATGTCTTCTCGCATCTGGCACAGTGAAACGTGTCGCCGACTTTTTCATAGTCTTCGCCTTCTTTGTAAAATTTCGGCGCCACAACTCGGTCTGCAGACAGAAAACACACTTCAGTTTCATTTATTTCCTCGGTGCTGTTCGTTTATCTTCGGGCTTCGGGATCGTTTGAAGTTACGAGACAATTTATCAAGTTTTCCTGTGAAGCAGCCTCCACGAGTGGTGATACTGTAAAGTGCGTGCGGCGCTCCCTGGGCCGTCACTCCGTCAGCCCGCTAGCGAGTTGCTGATTGGCTTATGTTTTATCACGGAATGAGTTAGTGCAGCGCCACAGGTGGTGGAAAATATAACAAGTTATTGCAAGATGCCGCGGCATTTTGGCCATTTAAAGTTTGTTGCTATTTGCAACACATTAAATTACAAGAATTCACGAGTCGCGCTCAGATTAACATTATTTTTTTTACGCAATTATTTCTCAAAAAGATTATTAATCACGAATATTTTACAAAATTACAACGATTTCAAAACAAAGTAGGTACTTAGGGATATAATCAACGCGCCCTGGTCAACATTAGAAACAGCGACCTCCACCGGGACCTCAAGATGGATGGCGTAAACACAGTAATACAAAAATATGGAGAAGCTCATGAACACAGACTTCATCATCACGTGAATGTCGAGGCGATCCAACTCCTTGACAACACTGATCTAGTGCGAAGACTAAAAAGGGTAACACACCTTTGAGTTAGTTTAGTGCAGTGTGAGTGAACTTTAAACTGCAGTGCAAGTCCTGACTAGTATACAGAACACGTGAATCAAGTGTCTTCACCGCCTCCTTAATAATTCATCCTTAATAATTTCAATATTTGGAAGGGGTGTTTCCCTTTTTCTTTTTTTTGTGTTTCTGTCATTACGAACATAACTTTTTTAATTTATTCAATCAAGTTTTAAGTGTTGAATACTTCAATATTAAATATCTCTTCCTGTTTGGTAGGTAATAAAATTCTATTTACCTCTTATATAAATTGCAAACTGTAGTTTTGTATGATTTAGAAGCTTTTTTTTTTTTTTGTAAATGTAAGAACCATGTTTCCGTTTATTATGATTTTTTGATGTTGACTTGAAAGAGCATGGCAGTTGAGAACGTGTCATGCTCACTTAAATGTCTCACCGATGGTGGCGCGTGTGTTGGATCATTCGGTTCCCTACAAAATGGTTGAGCTGGATGGTGCTGATCCACGCGTCATGTTCGTGAACGGGCGCCGTCGGTTGAGACTGGTCATCTCTTAACTGCCATGGCTTATTTTTAATCTTATGTCTTGAATTGTTTCTTCATTTCTGTCTTTTTTACATTGTTCTCACATATAGAAGCAACAAGAATACCAGTACCCAGGATTTTGTAATATCTTGATTTAAAAGAGTGTCCATGGAGTTTCTTGCCCGTTCTTCTCCATAGAGATCTACGCTTTGGAATGGGCAACTAGCTTCAACTTTCTGACTAACTGACAGACTATTTAATTTTGACAATTCAAAAGTGCCTGTACAAGGTTTAATTGAAATAAATGATTTGAGTTTGAGTTTAACATAACTATGTTAACTATTAACTAATAAGAAAGACGTTATCGGACGATTTCCTAATTTTAAAGTTACTTAGCAGTTTAAGTTATATTTAAATTACTGCTAATATGCTAGATTGTAATGTGAAAAAAGTACAACCGACTGTGACACTATAATAATTATAAAAAAAATAACAATTATTATACAAAACAAAGTTTATTTATTAAGTGTGATATTAATACCTTCTAACAAAACAAAAAATACTTTTACATTGACAAAACATTTATACAAACAGTAAAAATAATTAAAAAAAAACATTGTTCGAAATTGAAATGAAAAGTAATTTTAAGAAAACACTATTAGTTAGAGTACCTGTCATTTTGACAATGCAACAACATTTATTGCGTTTTTTTTTTTTCTCGCACTTACAGTTCCGTTTAATGGCTCAGTACTTTCGCGCCGCCCACGCGCTGATCGCGTACGGCGCTTAGGTCGCGCGCGAACTGCGCGCGGGCGTCGCAGGAGCGGCGCACGACCAAAAATGCACGCGCGCAGCTCGCAAACGGGTCGCGAGCTGCACATTCGCCAGATGTGGACACACCCTATGGATTAATTTATTTTCTTCAAATACCTACCTTGGGATTGCGAAAAAAAGTGTATTACGCAATTGGGGTGCTGATCTGTGGTTGGTCATCACGGTTCTAACCTATTTGGTTGGAGTGCCCTAACTTGGTTACTGCAACCAACTTTGAAAGGCAGAAACTTAAAAAGAAGCTTAGGTAATTATTTAAAAAAAAAACCGGGCAAAAGCGACTCGGACTCGCGCACCGAGGGTTCCGTACCATCATGTTTTTAAATTTTCATCGGCGAGGCCTATTTACAACAGAGAATTTTAACACTGCACGCTGCGGTATAGAATATTGCAGTTTTAGGTCAGCGCCATCTCTTGACTAGTGGAACTAATGGAACTTTTGTTGATGATTTCCGAAAAAGTGTCCTATTTAAAGACATCGTTTTATTTTTCCTGTAATCTTTACATAAACTTCTATCACATAGAATAATTTCAGATTTTTCTTTATGCAAACTTCGGAGATAAGTGGTACGTGGGGGGCAACGGTATTTTTTTTTTACATTTTTCATCAAAAGTTGAAATCTATGCGGCCTAGAAAAAGAAAATAAAAACTGTTTGAGAATGTGCAAACTGCGTTCTATCATAATTATCGTGCCCCTATTCGAAGTGGTAGCCCCACTTCGAATTTTTCAGACCCCCTTTCAGTCCCTGTTGCAAAATACATTTATATATTTTTATTTCTTTCTTATTGCAAAATATTTGGGCAAACGTCATTAGTAGTTCTTGGGATATCCAGCTGTGACAGACGGACAGACAGACTGAGTCGCACCATAAGGGTTCCTTTTTACCATTTTGGTACGGAACCATAGTGATCGGTCCTGGGCGCGTATCCAGCTAATCCCTATGACCAATACCAGTCGAAGTAAGCTGACAATAGTGCCAATCCCTGCATCAGGTGGAATGACAGCTCACTTCACCTAAGCTTTGACGGTGACATTATAGACTGGCGGGGCAATTGCGATCAATCGGAATCGGTTTCATTTTGACAGTTCACCAACATTCATTGCGTTATTTGCGTTGTTGAGCAGACACGTTTTTCGAACAAATGGAGCAATGGATTATAAATAAGTTTCAAAACGATTCTAATTGAGAGTAATAGTGTGTTACGCAATTAGGGTGCCGGAAACAGAATAGACTGGGAGTACATCGACTAACTCGTGTGAAGCCTACCCACACTGCATCCGCCAGTACGCGGTCGCCAATTCATATGCTATCTCTATCTGTTCACGATTTTTATTTTCGAAACCGCCTATTAATGACGGCTTACAATATTGAGTTACGTTTGAGTAGGCAGCCAGTTAAAAATTGACCTCAGGATGATATTTCGCCATATGATAATTCAAACTCGCTTTTTGCACAAACGCTTGTCCACATACAGTGCAAACTTTCCTCCGATCCCCAGTATGTATCCTCTCATGGAAATTCAACGTTGTCTTCCTCTTAAATGATTTCTTGCAAAATCTACAATGAAAATCCATCTCGGTTTTATGTGTAAACTTAATATGGTTCTTCATACTTTTACAACTAAACGTCTCAAAAGCACAAATTTCGCACTTATACTTCTCTCCGAGCATGTGGAAATGTTTCATATGATTCGATAACGCCCGCTTTTCATTGAACGTTTTTTTGCACGAACTACATTTGAATCTATCGTCCACGTTATGCACTTCGAGTTTGTGAACGGTCAATGGCGGAAGCGTCGAAAATGCTTCAATACAAATTGAGCATTTATATCTCGCAGCCGGAGTCCGATGTTTCCACCACACGTGATGTCTTAATGAGGGTAGTCTGTCGTATGTCTTCTCGCATCTGGCACAGTGAAACGTGTCGCCGACTTTTTCATAGTCTTCGCCTTCTTTGTAAAATTTCGGCGCCACAACGCGGTCTGCAGACAGAAAACACACTTCAGTTTCATTTATTTCCTCGGTGCTGTTCGTTGATCTTCGGGCTTCGGGATCGTTTGACTGGTTCGTCATAGTTACGAGACAATTTATCAAGTTTTCCTGTGAAGCAGCCTCCACGAGTGGTGATACTGTAAAGTGCGTGCGGCGCTTCCTGGGCCGTCACTCCGTCAGCCCGCTAGCGAGTTGCTGATTGGCTAATGTTTTATCACGGAATGAGCTAGTGCAGCGCCACACGTGGTGAAAATAGAACAAGTTATTGCAAATTGCCACAACATTTTGTAAATGGCGTTCTAGTGATCAATTGGGTTACATGGACTGTTACAAATAGACGAGGTACTTCACAATTTTCCTTAGGCATTTCACAAACCAGCGAGCGTTTGAAAACCGACGAAAGTTTGTACAATGAAGAATCATTAATAAAAATACAATATGACGATAATTTTATTTCTTTTGATGTAAACAAAACAAATCTGTTAAATTAAGAAAACATTTATTCAAAAATAATAATAAGATTAATATAATATTTGTGATGATTTATAACCAGGTACAGTCAGCACCAAAAGTCGATTAACACTTCAGTTTTTTTAATCTCATTTATTGAGCAAAATGTTTGTTCAAAATTGCATTGTATTTCTGCTGCAATTTGAATAAACAGTTTGCTGAATAACTGAGATTAAAAAAACTGAAGTGTTAATCGACTTTTGTTGCTGACAGTACCACTATAAAACAATTTGGATCTAGTTAAGTTTTGTGGAAAATTAGGTAACTATTTATCATTTTACATAGCTAAACGTTCTGAGTTTATCTTGGACTCTACTAACATCGGTGATGGAATACATCGTGAGGACAACTGGGGGCCATATTATGATTCATAATGTTATCCTTTTATGATTCTGCCAAAGCGGCCTTTTTAGGTCCTCAGCTCCATGTCTTAATAATATTGCATTGTCATTCGATACACATATGCATGCAAAATTTCAGCTTAATCGGTAACCGGGAAGTGGTTCAAAAAGTTGCAACAAGATTTGATTGACCGACACCGACACAGGTAGGTAAATAAAAGATCGTAGAGTTGCGTGATGTGAGAATTCAGCATCCTACTAATTAACCTCAGGATGATATTTCGCCATATGGTAATTCAAACTTGCTTTTTGCACAAACGCTTGTCCACATACAGTGCAAACTTTCCTCCGATCATCAGTGTGAATCATTTCATGTAATTTCAATGTTGACTTCCTCATAAACGATTTCTTACAAAATCTACAATGGTTCTCCTTCACAGTCTTATGTTTATATTTATGTTTGTACATAGCTTGAGATTTAAAAGTCTCAAAATCACAAAATTCGCACTTATACCTCTTCCCAACTTCCCCGAGCATGTGGAAATTCTGCAAATGTAACCTTAACTGCACTTTCGTATTGAACATTTTAGTGCACGAGCTACATTTGACTCTATCGTCCACGTTATGCACTTCGAGTTTGTGAACGGTCAATAGCGTGGGCGTCATGAATCCTTCAATACAAATTGGGCATTTAAATCTTGGAAACTTGTAATGTTTGAACATGACATGTATTCTCAGTGTCCTCGTTTTCTTGAATGTCTTTTCACATCTCACACAATGGTATGTATCGCCATTTTTTTTATAATCTTCCTCTCTTAGATAAAATTTTGGCCGCACAATTTGGCCTTCAGACAGAAACGGCACCACAACTCGGCCTTCAGACAGAAACGGCACCAAAACTCGGCCTGCAGACAGAAAACACACTTGAGTTTCATTTATTTCTTCGGCGATGTTCGTTAATCTTCGGACTTCGGGATTCTTTGACTGGTTCGTCATAGTTACGAGACAATTTATCAAGTTTTTCTGTGACGCAGCCTCCAAGAGTGGTGTAAAGGCGCGTCCCCACTAGGGCTGCGCAGCTCCGTGAGGCCAAGCCGCGCGGCCTAGCCTCGTGAGTGTGGACGTGAGCGAGCGGGAGCCGCGTGGCCCGCCCCGCTTATCGGTCTAGGTACTTCAAAAAAAGACGGCGCAGCTCTGAGTACTGAGAACGGGCCGCGGGACCGGTCAATGCGCTTGTGACCGCTGCACGCTACTACACCGAGTTGTGTTTGTATTTGCGACAACATCGAGTAGACTGATGATCAAACTCTTTTTTTATTAATTAATTTGAGCGCCCGGTGTTATGAGACCGTCGGAGTTATTTTTATTAAAATAAAAACAAAAGGATTGATGCCCTGATGGAAATTGCTACAAGCTTATTACTATAAATGCTGCTGAAGCTAAAAGCACTACCTCTTCTTCGTAAACGAAAGCAACTGCACAAGGCGGGCCGCGAGGTCATTATAATGAGGAGGCATTGCAATAAAACACAAAAGGCTCGCGAGGCCGGGCCTTGAGGCCCCAAGAGACCGCGCAGCCCTAGTGGGGACGCGCCTTAATGTACGCGCGGCGCTCCCTGGGCCGTCAGCCCGCTAGCGTGTTGCTGACTGGCTAATGTTATATCACAGATTGAACTAGAACAGCGCCACAGGTGGTGGAAAAATGAACAAGTTTTTACAAAAGGAAATGACTATAACTGTTGCCTTTTTTATCAACTGTCAATAACGAAACTTTGTATGTTGTATAAAGTTTAATAAATAAATACTTTTCCTAAAAATAATTAGGGAACTCTTCTTTCTTTTCTTCTTTTTAGGGTTCCGTACCAAAATGGTGAAAAGGAACCCTTATGTTGCGACTCAGTATGTCTGTCTGTCCGTCTGTCGTCTGTAAAAATTCTAAGTGATTACATTAATTCCACTATTGATCAAGAGATGGCGCTGATCCAAAACGGCAATATTCTACACCGCAGTATTCAAATTCTCTGACGATTATAGACCTCGTCGATGAAAATTTAAAAACATTTCACGTTTCACAATACGGAACCCTCGGTGCGCGAGTGTGACTCGCTCTTGTCCGGCCTTCACCGTCCGGCCCTAAGGTCTTAGAAATATTTTTATATAATTTTTCACACCAGCTGCTCGACAATGTCAAATTACCTATAATATGTCATGCAAACGATAAACTGCGTAACGCGCGCTCACAGTCAGCGGCCGACAATACGTTTGGTCTGAACAATTCCTAACAAAACTGGCGAAATTTGGGTGTAGGTACTATAGGTACCTACACCTCTGTCTAACCCTTCGAAGTATACTCGTACAGGCATGATGTTACCTTATGTTACGTTATGTTGAATGTCTTTATCTTACCCGCGGCATTAAAACTGCGTCAGAATGACCATTTGGGTTTCAAAGACTACTATAGTCCGCGCGGAACTAGTTGGCCACGCCTTAGGTATATGAGCGGTGGGACGGACGGGCGGGGGCGCATCACTCACTACGTGCGTTGCAACCCTTTTTGTTTTTTTTTTGCGGTGGGAAATCATCAAATGACCCCTCCCGCTCTGGGTAAAGTCCGCGCGGAACTAGTTGGCCGCTGAGGTGGGGACTGCGTTGCAACCCTGTCCCCAACTCAGCTTCCGCACGGACTATAGCTGACCCGGCAAACTTCGTACCGCCCCGCCAGCCGCTCTTCCCCCCGCTTTTTAAATCTCTGATATCTTCTAAGATATTAATTTTAGCGATTGCTGTAAAGGGCAATTTTGATCTACATGAAATGCACAACGTATCTAATGTATGTATTTTATTGGATAAGGAATAATACTGTATTGTTTAAAATAGCTTGGTAAATAACCAATATTTTTTTGTAATATGTAAAAGATAAAAACCGGCCAAGTGCGAGTCGGACTCGCACACGAAGGGTTCCGTACCAAAAGGCAAAAACGCCAAAAAAAAAAAACTGTTGTATGGGAGCCCCCTTAAATATTTATTTTATTTTAATTTTATTATTTATTATTAAAGTAAAAATACAACTGAGTATTTTGTGAATATTTCATGTGCCTACCTGTTGCCATTATTGATATCGAGCAAAAAAGGTCAAAAAAATCGCGTTTGTTGTATGGGAGCCCCCCTTAAATATTTATTTTATTTTGTTTTTAGTATTTGTTGTTATAGCGGCAACAGAAATACATAATTTGTGAAAATTTCAACTGTCTAGCTATCGCGGTTCTTGAGATACAGCCTGGTGACAGACGACGGACAGACAGCGAAGTCTTAGTAATAGGGTCCCGTTTTTACCTTTGGGTACGGAACCCTAAAAATGGTTACTGTAGGTTATCCTTAGGAGATAAACATATATCCTCGCGGACATTTTTATCGATATTTTCAAGTTAAACAATTCTGTAGTTTCTACATTAATTTGAACTATGTCGAGGTTTAGCCAGCGTTTGCAATGTAAGCGCACAAAAATATGTTTGTAACGACATCACATTACAAATCTTTGAATTTCTCGGCTTTTCTCTACTATAATATGCATGTATTATATGTATATGTATTATTATATATGTATTACATATAAACCTTCCTCTTGAATCACTCTATCTAGAGCTGAAAAGTGCATTAAAATCCGTTGCGTAGTTTAAAAGATCAGCTTACAGACAGCGGGAGCGACTTTGTTTTATAATATGTAGAGATAAAGATGTAAAAAATTTTACAAAATAACGAAGTACTTTACAACATACCTACCTACAACAACAACAACAACCCACCAACAACATACCTTCGACTGTAATGCACAGTCAGCAAAAGAGATAAGTATGCAGGACCGTCGGATATAGTTGAAGTTTAGTAAGAAACCGATAGATGTTGTCGAATAAAATTATTATTTTTTAATAGAAAATAAAAAGCTCATTTATCACATTAAATTTCAGTCGACAGCAACCATCGGTTTCTTACTAAACTTCAACTATATCCGACGAACCTGCATACTTATCTCTTTTGTTGACTGTACGTGCTGCGCTCCTGGGCCGTCAGCCCGCTAGCGTGTTGCTGGCTGGCTAATGTGATATCACGGATTGAGCTAGAGCAGCGCCACAGGTGGTGGAAAATAGAATTATATGTTACTAGCTGCGCCCCGCGGTTTCACCCGCGTAAGTGTCGATCCCGTGGGAATATCGGGATAAAAAGTAGCCTATATGTTAATCCAGGGTGTCTGCTACCTCCATACAAAATTTCATCAAAATTGGTCCAGCCGTTTGAGCGTGAAGAAGTAACAAACATATAAACACACACACACACACTCACAAACTTTCGCCTTTATAATATTAGTGTGATAGCAACTGACCGCGCCATTTGGTATCGTTCAATGATCATTCGGGTTTCATATGTAGGTAGGTACTATTACACTTGCCTTCGGCATTTTACATACCAACGAGTGTTTGCAAACAGACGACGGCGTTTGTATAGTGACGAATCATACAATAAATAGGGCAATTGTACTATAAAGGATTAAAAAAAAAATCCCTTACATTAAGAAAACAATTTATTCATTCAAATTATAAAATAATAATTACAAATAGGGATGTACAGTCACGGCGTAAATGTTTTATCATTTTTCCAATTAGATTCTGTATCGTACTGTGCAGTTAAAGTCTAAAATCTAGGTACTTATTACTTTGAATAGTTGACAATCATCTATTCTAACAAAAAGAGTATTAAAGGGGAAGCGCCAGGGTAGCCTGCGAAATTCAAATTTTCTTACGTTTTTTGCAATTGATATTTCATGAAAAAATCTAACAAAAAAAAAATCTACAACGCCACATGAGAACAACGCGTCATACTGACGTCACGCAAAATCCTGCATCTCGCAAGCAGAGTTTACCGCGCAACTAGCATAGATACAACGGCCCGACATGAATCATCGGGCAGTTGCCCGCCAGACACAACACCCGTCTGGTCGGAGGATCCTCCCTTTTCTATAGAGTATGAGTGAACTTTACACCCTGTTCCTCATACCGCTAAAGGATTATACGAACTTAGAAGGTTTTATTGATAATTTTAATGATTATAATTCTGTAAAGTCCTCTTTCTTACGGTTGCGAATCATATTTTGATCAAGATACAACCTGACACTGATCTGCAAAAAACGTAAGAAAATTTTAATTTCGCGGGCTACCCGTCGTCCCCTTTAATGACTTTTTGATGAAACTCATTTCTTAATTTAAAGTCTAACACATTGAGGTAATTACTTATAGTGCCACAAACTTATCTGGCCCGGTGGCAAAAAGAGGAACTAACGACGCCATTTTGAAATGTCAATCTGCCTGCCATTAAAATACGAAAATTCAATGCGATATCAGCGACTCCCTCACCGGGCCAGATAAGTTTGTGGGACTGTATGTTACAATGACATTCATTAAAAATATCAGATGTGACATATAATAAGAAATAAAATGGCAAGTTAACCAAGCTGCATTGGGCTCCGTCGCAACCAAGAAATCAGTCATCTTTTTCGAACCTTATCTTCGGGTGCCCTAAGTTGCCGAGCTCGCTCGCTCATGGTCATCATCTGCCTATCCTTTTCCCAACTATATTGGCATCGGCTTCCAGTCTAACCAGATGCAGCTGAATACTAGTAGTTTACATGGAGCGACTGCCTATCTGACCTCCACAACCCAGTTAATGGGTAATACGATACCCCTTGGTAAGACTGGTTGTCAGACTTTCGGGCTTCTGACTAACCGTAACGACTGTCAAAGATCCACGAATGACAGCCGAGACCAACGGCTTAACGTGCTTTCTGAGGCTTGATATTCGTTAAAAAGTTTTCGGGGTCAAGTTGTCCTGGGGTCGAGTAGTCCAGGTCCAGATAACACGAGGTCGAACCGTCGCCGCATCGTGACACTGTTAACGACTTCAAAATTGCGTTCTAAAAATTTACCTCAGGATGATATTTCGTCATATGGTAATTCAAACTTGCTTTTTGCACAAACGCTTTTCCACATACAGTGCAAACTTTCCTCCGATCATCAGTATGTATCCTCTCATGGAAACTCCAGTTTGAGTGCCTCTTGAACGATTTCTTACAAAACCTACAATGGAAGTCCCTTTCCGTTTTATGCATTATCTTATGTCTTCGCATAGAATTAGTTTTAAAAGTCTCATAATTACAAAATTCGCACTTATACCACTTAACTTCCCCGAGCATATTGTGGAAAGATTTAATATGACTCGTTAACTGACCTTTCGTATTGAATATTCTATCGCACGAGGTACATTTAACTCTATCATCAACGTTATGCACTTCCAGTTTGTGAACGTTCAAAGGAGCAAGAGTCATAAATTCTTCAATACAAATTGAGCATTTATAAGTAAACATTTTGTAATGATGAACTTTCAAATGGTGTCTCAGTGATTCCATTTTGGTGTATTTCTTTTCACATCTCGCACAATGATATACATCGCCATCTTTTTTATAGTCTTCGTCTCTTAGATAAAATTTTGGCCGCACAATTTGGCCTTCAGACTGAAACGGCGCCACAACTCGGCCTTCAGACAGAAACGGCACCAAAACTCGGCCTGCAGACAGAAAACACACTTGAGTTTCATTTATTTCTTCGGCGATGTTCGTTAATCTTCGGACTTCGGGATCGTTTGAAGTTACGAGACAATTTATCAAGTTTTTCTGTGACGCAGCCTCCACGAGTGGTGATACTGTAATGTGCGTGCAGCGCTCCCTGAGCTGTAAGCCCGCTAGCGAGCTGCTGATTGGCTAATGTTTTATCACGGAATGAGCAAGAGCAGCGCCACAGGTGGTGGAAAATATAACAAGTTACTAAAAGCCGCGCGAAAAGGGCGCGGCTTTTAGTCTCAACTCACACCAAAAGAGCGTCGAAGCGCAGCGCAGTTTCAGTGTCATATGAATTTTAACTCTATTTTCATTACTATAATACTTATTATCGCATGAGTAACCGAACGAGTCGCGCGGATGCCAGCGGCGCCGCTGGAATTCCGGCGAATAGTCTTCTCTACCGAGCGGTTGCGATAATAAGTATTATAGTAATGAAAATAAAGTTAAAATTCATATGAGACTGAAACTGCGCTGAGCTTCTACGCTCTTTTGGTGTGAGTTGAGCCTTAGCAGTGCTCGAATAATTTTCATAGACAATATATAAATTAACGAAACACCTCACAATTTGCCTTCGGCATTTAAAAAACCAGCGAGCGTTTACAAACTGACGCCGTTTGTATAGTGACGAATCATACAATATTTACGACAGAAATTTTATTGTACTAAACAGGACTAAAAAGAAAACAAAAAATTCCCTTATATAACAACAATTTACAAAATTTTAAAATAATTTAAACTAGTGTATTCCAATAACATAATCAGACAAAATGCGTAACACAAATAAAATGGTCCATTGCTTCACAGGTTTGAAAAAAATCGTTGCCTCGGCAACATAAATTACGCAATGAACTTGACGTAACTGTCAAAATGAAAGGCATTGTGATCGATTGCCATTTTGTGTGTTACGCAAATACCTCGTTGGTCATCAATCGACACAAATGTTTTTTTCAAACCTGTGAAGCAATGGACCATTTTATTTGTGTTACGCATTTTGTCTGCAAGATAAGTTCCAATTAAACGGCACGGCACGGCATGGCACGGCAGGTTGTGCTGCGGCATCCCGTAGCATGGCAGGTTGTGCTGCGGCATCCCGCGGCGTTCCGTGGCATGCCGTGGCATCCCGTGGTATCCCGCACCGACCGGACTGCGCCCCATTAACCGAAATGACCGCTGCACCAGTTTCAACCTTATTTCAACTAGCTTAGCAATCATAAAGGCTCTTACACACAGGCGCGACGCGACAGTGCGACGCGATTCTGCGATATATATCCATAGAACAATTTCTATGGAATCGCGCGCGACACTTCACACAGGCGCGACGAGTAGCGCTACACCGTGTAGCCGCGATATCGCCGCGACACCATACTAAATGCTCATTTAGTATGGTGTCGCGCCGCGATTCGCGTCGCGCTTGTGTGAAAGGTGTTGCGGCGCGATAATATCGCAGAATCGCCAGGCGACACGTCGCGCGACAAGTCGCGCCGGTGTGTAAGAGCCTTAATTCCTCGACACACAGTGACCCATACGTCTCGCGGGATGCAATGGCGCGTCGTGTCTTGCCGCAGCATCTCGCGGCACGTCGCGGCATCGTGGTATCGAAATAAAGTAACATGAACTCTAAACTCATTGAAATAAGATTCAAAATAACTTGATTAGTAATAAAATCCTTTGTCATGCCATGCCGTGCCGTGCCGGCAGTGAGCGCCGCCGGCCCTTACAGTGTCCTGGCAAATATATATAACACTTATCTATATATGTATGTATTTAGAAATATATAAGTATGTTTATCAGTTGTCTAGTACTCATAACACAAGCTCTGCTTAGCTTGAGACTAGACGGCTTTGTGTGATAGTTGTGGAATATTATTTATTTATTTAAATAAGCATTTCGTCGTAAAGAATTTTTTCTTTCCAAAGAAACATCTTCCACCTAACCTTTTCCCAACTATGTTGAGGTCGACGTCCAGTCTAACCGGATGCAGCTGAATACCATTTTTTTACATGGAGGGACTGCCTATCTGACCTTCACAACCCAGTTACTGGGTAATAGGATAACCCTTGGTAAGACTGGTTGTCAGACTTTAGGGATTCTGACTACCTGTAGCGACTGTCAAAGATCCACGAATGACAGCCGGGTCCAACAGCTTAACGTGCTTTCCGAGCCACAGAGGAAGGGCATCAGAGGTAATATACGTTTTTTTTAATACAATATATTTTAACTTCTAAACTGTCCATTACAATTATACAAGGTTTAATTAAAATAACTTAAAATCCGAAAAGAGATCATTATACTCATAACAATTATGAACACCAAATAATCAGCTGATTGTGTTTCTACACCATAAACCGACAGATAGTATGAGATTGGTCGCATGCTATCTCTATCAAACTGTTTCTAAAAGTCTAATCTACACAACTGTCATAACGATTCTACGGCAACTCGACTCCGAGACAACTCGACCCGGACATTCTGTATCCCGATCACTGAAGTCCACTCACAAACATGGCAACAATATTTATTTTAATCCATATCATAAATAATCGTCGGTTCAGCAGGGTCGACGAAGCCGCACCTCGGGCGAGGCTCGTATTTCTAAATTTAGGGTTTAATCAAACGGGGGCCTTCAATGGCTTGCTTTGCTCACTCACTATAGCCCCCTGTCATCTTCTTCGAACCTTAGCTTCAGGTGCCCCAAGTTGCCGAGCTCGCTTCGCTCGCTCTTGGACTAATTGGTTCAAAAGTTGTCGGGGTCGAGTTTTTAAGGTCGAATTGTCGGGTCAAGTTTTAGGAGTTCGAAGTCGACCCTTCAAAACTACCCTCTAAAAATTGACCTCGGGATGATGTTTCGTCATATGATAATTCAAACTTGCTTTTTGCACAAACGCTTGTCCGCATACAGTACAAACTTTCCTCCGATCATCAGTATGTATCCGCTCATGGAAATTCAACGTTGTCTTCCTCTTGAACGATTTCTTACAAAATCTACAATGCTGGTCTTTCACAGTCTTATGTTTATACTTGTGTTTGTATAAAGCTACATATTTAAAGGTTACATAATCACAAAATTCGCACTTGTACCTCACTCCGACTTCGCCGTGCATGTGGAATTGGTTGATATGATTCGTTAAATTTCTTTTCGTATTGAACATTTTAGTGCACGAGCTACATTTGACTCTATCGTCCACGTTATGTACTTCGAGTTTGTGAGTGGTCAATAGCGGGAGGGTCATGAATCCTTCAATACAAATTGAGCATTTATATCTCGGAATCTTATAATGTTTCGACTTTACATGGTTTCTCAGTGATTCCATTTTCTTGTATGTCTTTTCACATCTCGCACAATCGTATGCATCGCCATTTTTTTTATAATCTTCCTTTCTTAGATAAAATTTTGGCTGCAGAATTTGGCCTTCAGACTGAAACGGCGCCACAACTCGGCCATCAGACAGAAACGGCGCCAAATCTCGGCCTGCAGACAGAAAAAACACTTGAGTTTCATTTATTTCTTCGGCGATGTTTGTTAATCTTCGTTCTTCGGACTTCGGGATTCTTTGACGGGTCCGTCATAGTTACGAGACAATTTATCAAGTGTTTCTGTGACGCAGCCTCCACGAGTGTAATGTGCGTGCGGCGCTCCCTGGGCCGTCAGCCCGCCAGCGAGTTGCTGATTGGCTAATATGATATCACGGATTGAGCTAGAACAGCGCATTTTGTAAATAGCGTTCGAATTATCAATCGGGTTTCATGAACTATCACAAAATAATCAAGGCCTTCGGCATTTCACAAACCAGCGAGCGTTTGCAAACAGACGACGCCGTTTGCATAGTGCCGAATCATACAATATGAATACGAGAAGAGATAAATAAATATGGATTTAGAAAAAAAAACACAAAATCCCTTTACATTTAGAAAACAATTTATTTAAATCCTTAAATAATAATTAAAAACTAGTGCTGCACAATAAAATAATGTAACATTTGTGACGATTTATAACTTAATTCAGTTTTCCTGCATAAGTTTCTCACTTACGTGGCCAATGGCTAATCATTTTTAATTAAAGTTAAACTTTAAATTGACAATTTAAAAAAAAAATCGTTGTAAATGTCGATAGAAATATAAACTTTTTAATAATAAAACAGTAAATAATTTTAAAAAAATCTGCATTGTCTTAACCAATTCTTTATTGAATAACAACTTACTTAACAGCAGGCTAATTGCGTAACATACTATCAGTAGCAGTGGGTTTCATTTTGACAGTTCAACAGCATTCATTGCGTTGTTTACGTTGTTCAGCAGACACACTTTTCGAACATACGAAGTAATGGATTAGCAATATCATTCAAAATTATTCAGATTTAGATTAATAGTGTGTTACGCAATAAGGGCGCTGGTTCATAAACTGATAGTTGTAGGTTGCCATCCAAAAAACATTAAAAAAAACAATTCCTGCGTTATTAGAAAGGGGTTTAGAACCTTTAGAGCAATGCAGCAATGAGCAAATGGGGAATAATACATACTCCGTCGTGGAGGAGCTGTCTAAACGTTATAACTTTGTTGGCGCCGCGGATCACCAATGTGACGCTGTCACTGTCAAACGTCAAAAACTACTCTGTGGACCTGCGAGTGACAGCTGCGCGGACTCGCGCCATTCCGCCAAAAAACTACAGTGCGTTGTCTGTAATTTTATATTAATTTACTCATTGTAAAAAGGTGGTTAATAAACAACCAAGAAGCAATAAAGGAGTTCGTTATTTCAACTCCCAAACAAACTTATAACCTCTGTTGAAAATTTGCTAACTTTTAGAGCTGACTTTTCCATCGCCAGATTACTTTTGTTCGAGGAATAAAATTGCCGTTTGACAGTTTTTGTATAAATGAACTAACAAAATGTAAAAATTAACAACAAGAAAATCAGCCAATCCCTCATTGCAGTTGGCCGTTTTTTTTTATACCTTGAAAATCTGTGGGCGCACCCTAAGTTTGACCCCTAGGCACGCCACTGATTGCAGCTCAATTTTAAACGTTTTTAGCCTTTTGAACGCCATTGCCACATATACGTGACAAGCAAGCGCGTGCCCTGTACGCCAGCGACACAAATATGTGACAAAAAATGCGGTGCACTTTATCACGAAATAAACAATTAAATCATTACTTTTGTGTTTTTATTTGTATACCTTAAATATTTAAAATTGTGGCTTGGCGTGGAGGGCACGCGCGTGCGTTTATGCTCTGGCGTTCAAAAGGTTAATTACGCGAATCATTAGTCTTTTGAAAGGTAACAAATAAATTCGAAGTCAGCCTGTATATTACTATGTAACCACACCTATTTCGAACAAAATATAAACCAATAAAATATATTTATATATATACAAACTATAAATATAAATTACAACATTTATTTAGCACCTTTCAGTACACAAACGATTTGTTTAAAAAATAGTAACGTTTACATACCAAATAACTGTATAAAAACGTTCTAAAATGTACAGTTTTTCTTAGAACATAAGGTTTAATATTGCTTCACACAAAAGAAACATTTTAAATATTCCCCGAATATTTTTTTTTATGAGTTTGACATTCTATTAGCAAATTGTTTTCAGAAGCATACGGGGTAATTGCGTCACACACAAACTGGGAATTGATCGCAATGCCATTCATTTTGACAGTTCAGCCATGTCCATTGCGTTATTTACATTGTTGAGCAGACGATTTCTTCAAACATATGAAGCAATGTATTAGGAATTTCCTTCAAAACTTGCGATTGTGATGTGAGTGTGATGCTATTTAAATTTTCCTGCTAAAAATTAACCTCAGGGTGATATTTCGTCATATGATAATTTAAACTCGCCTTTTGCACAAACGCTTGTCCACACACAGTGCAAACTTTCCTCCGGTCCCCAGTATGTATCCTTTCGTGCAAATCCAAAGTTGTCTTCCTCAAAAACGATTTTCTACAAAACCTGCAATGGTGGTCCTTCACGGTCTTGTGTTTAAACTTATGCTTGTACATACCTTCGAAGCTAAAGGATTCGTAATCACAAAATTCGCACTTATACCTCTCTCCGAGCATATGGAAATTGTTGATGTGCTTTCGTAGCTGCACTTTCGTATTGAAAATTTTATTGCAGGCCCTACAATTGAATCTGTCATCAACATTATGCGCCTCTAGCTTGTGAACTGTCAAAGGGGCGGGCGTCATGAACTCTTTCAAACAAATCGAGCATTTATATCTCGGAATCTTGTAATGTTTCGTTTTCATGTGAAACTTCAGTGTGTTAAATTTCTCGTATGTCTTTTCACATTTGGCACAGTGATATAAGTCGCCGATTTTTTTATAATCTTCGTCGTTTAGGCGAAATTTCGGCGCCACAACTCGGCCTGCAGACAGAAAGCACACTTGAGTTTCATTTATTTCTTCGGCGACCTTCGTCTATCTTCGGTCTTCGGGGTTCTTTCACAGTTTAGACGCGGGAGGGCTTGTGAACTGTTTTGTAGTTTTAAGATAGCATCCACTAGCTGTGATACAAACGCCTGTTTGTTTGGTTTCCGGTTGTTAATATTTACATTATAATGTTGGATACACTCAACACTGCCACAACCAATCGTAGTATCTATATTATACTAGTTGACCCGACAATAACAGGTACATATTTAGAGAATTATAATCATTAGAATCATTAATACATCTTTCTAAGTAAGATTTCTACCTTAAGCACTTTTCCATAAGATATTGGTGGTTAGTGGTAGAAATCTAACTTAGAAAGATATATTAATGATTCTAATGATTATAAATCTCTAAATATGTAGGTACCTGTTATTGTCGCGAATCATTTTTTGATCAAGATACAATCTGACTCTGACCTGCAAATTGCAAAAAACGTAAGAAAATTTGAATTCATAAACTTGTCGACTGCCACAGATACGTGCGAAACAGTTGCGGCACCGCAACAAAATAGCGGGCTGAGCGCGAAAGATAGATTTCTAAAGAAATCTATCATTTTGTCAATTCTATGTGTCATCCTTACCTTACATAATATAAAACAAAGTCGCCGAAATGTCTGTACGCGCATAACTTCCGAATGACTGCACCAAATTGTATAATTCTTTTTTTTTGTTGTGTTCGGTATTACCAGAACGAAAGAAAATTTCGGAAATTCGAAAAAAATAATTCTACGTTGGCCATGCTACGCGTGCAGGGGCCGTTGAGTGTCGCGCAAAGTGTTAACACGAAATGAGCTTTTGTCGCTAAAGTCCTGCTGATTCGACCAAAGACAACGTTTTGTAGACTGTCAAAATAAAAACACTAAATGTCACTCGACCATCCGTTCCATCACAAAGATAACTGATGTCACTTGGAAAGCTGCCACGCTAAAATGGAACTGGGCTGGACACATCTGCCGCATGTCAGACGAACAATGGGCCAAACTTACGACCCAATGGGTCCCTCTTAATGGCAAACGACATCGTGGCAGGCCCAGACGGAGATGGCGGGATGAGCTGGACTCCTTCAACAAGAACTGGTCCTTAGCAGCTTTGAAAAGAGATAAGAGGAAAGAGAGTAGGAAGGTCTTTGCCCTGCAGTGGGACATCACAGGCTAATAATAATAAGTATCACTCACGCCTCTACTCGAAGGATTAAACGGAACTGAATTAAATTTATAGTAGTACACATAATTTTCGCCAAAGATTAAAACTAGCGCGTGCAGCATCGTACACGCGTTAGAAGTAAAATATCTTAAAAAATAAAGATTAAGATAGATTTAGGCTCAACTCACACCAAAAGAGCGGCGAAGCGCCCTGTAGAGAAGGCGCGCGGATTCCAGCGACTGCCCGAGAAGTCGCTGGAATGCTCGAGAAGTCGCGGGAATCCGCGCGCCTTCTCTTCTTCTTTCATGTGTTTATCGCTGTAATGCCTTGATTTGATATTGTATAGGCAGTCGTACATTTGCACCAAATAAATAAACTTTTCTTCATCCATTTCCATCACTTTTGTATTCGTTGCACTGCAAGGAATGAATGCGAATGCTCGCGCGCAACAGACGCGCGCGGGGAGCGGGCGCGAGGGGCGGGATATTGCCAGCGGCCGCTCGCGACTGCTCGAGCATTCTCGGGACTACCCACGCCTTCTCGCGCAGTCGCACGGCTAATTCGCTGGAATTCCAGCGGCGCCGCTGGCATCCGCGCGACTCGTTCGATTTCTCATGCGATAATAAGTATAATAGTAATGAAAATAAAGTTAAAATTCATATGACACTGAAACTGCGATCCGCTTCGCCGCGCTTCGACGCTCTTTTGGTGTGTTTTGAGCCTTAGTGCCAGAGACAGAGAGAGATATATCTTTCTTCCCTCTCATGTAACGAAATGTGCCTAAGACCACATTTGCACAGACGTTAAAACATCTCGGCGGAATTTTATCGCGCAATGGATTTTCTACCCACAGCTTAACACCGAGAGTCGAAAATCCTACAATGTGTTTTTTTGACGAGCTGGGATGCGCTCTGTTGGATTCTCAACGCTCGACTCAACACTGAGAGTTGAAAATGTAGTGCTCGATAAAATCCCGCCGCGATATTTTAACGTCCGTGCGAATGTGTTCTAAATGTGACGCGTTCTTAAGGGCTATATTTCACTGGGACACCATGGTGGCGCAACCAGTCGCGCCACCGTGGTGTCCGTAAGCTACCAAACTAGACACCATACAGACACCAGCGTCGCACACCACACTGAGACAGTATCAAAATGGACCTTGTAGACCGTCACTGGCGGCCGGACTGGCGGCCGAGTGAGTTACGACACCATACAGCGCTATAGTAATTAGTGGTGGCGCGACCAGCGTGGCGGCGCAACCAGTAACATTCTGTGCAGGCGTCCGAGTTGGTCGCGCCGCCAAATTGGTTGCGCAACCAAACGGACACCAGGTGTGTAACTCTCTATAGAGCTGTATACATTTTGTTGGTGGCGGCGACTGGTTGCGCCGCCATGGTGTCCCGGTGAAATATAGCCCTAAAATTTCACTCTCGGTTCTCGTACAATTATCGAAACGCCGCGATTGAAGTTTCACTTCATAAAATAGGTACCTATAGTAAAAGACCGCAGTGCTGCACACCCCACCCTATTTCAAGTTAAACAAATATCAACTTTATTTCAATGACGATTAAGTTGATTTCAGTGACTAGCACTATTGAAAAAGTTATAAAAAAAATTGATGTTGTAGCGTAAACTGAACTTTATAGTGTGGGAATTAAAGTTATTTTTCCATGAATTCATATTTGTTTACATTTTTGGCAAATAAATCGCGAGCGCAGTATACATACCAACCTGACGTAGGTATACGGGTATACTTTTTTTTTTTGCGGATGGGAAATCATCAAATGACCCCTCCCGCTCTGGGTGGAGCGGAAGGGAGTGTCACACTCTTACTGACTTAATGACCCCTCCCGCTCTGGGTGGAGCGGAAGGGAGTGTCAGACTCTTACTGACTAAAACCCACCCGTGTTCCTTCCTTAGCCCTTTATGTTCCGGGCCAGCGGTAACCCTTTCGGACAATCCCGCTGACCGACGGGTATAAAAATTAAGTAGATTATTAATAGATTGATTATTATATTAATAGATTTTTTGTAATTAAATAATTGCTTCATATTTTGCAATAAATTACCAGCGTTGTGACATCGCGCTTCTCTTTCTTTTCTATGCAGTCCGACAGTGACCGCGCTTCCGCTTTAGGTCATGTAAGCACTATAAACAATAAACTAATGACTGGTCCAAAAGTATCTAAGTAATGGTGGCCCAGTGGTAACGGCCGCGACATACGAGTTCTAGGTCATAAGTTCAAACCCGAGCAGGCACTTTGTGTAAATTATTTCATCACTCT
Source organism: Oligia fasciuncula (assembly GCA_963082905.1). NCBI lineage: Eukaryota > Metazoa > Arthropoda > Insecta > Lepidoptera > Noctuidae > Oligia > Oligia fasciuncula. The sequence goes on along the minus strand of OY720416.1, from coordinate 4,759,568 downwards.
CAAAACGGTGAAGGATAAAAAATCTCCTAGAACCAAAAATTCGACGCAAATATAAAAAAAACGGTCAAGTGCGAGACGGACTCGCACACAAAGGGTTCCGTACCACAAGGCAAAAATGCCGAAAAAAAACACGTTTGTTGTATGGGAGCCCACCTTAAGTATTTATTTTATTCTGTTTTTAGTATTTGTTGTTATAGCGGCAACAGAAATACATCATCTGTGAAAATTTCAACTGTCTAGCTACCACGGTTCATGAGATACATCCTGGTGACAGACAGACAGACGGACAGTGGAGTCTTAGTAATAGGGGCCCGTTTTTACCCTTTGGGTATGGAACCCTAAAAAAACCTACGGACCTAAGGAAACATATGAAATATAACATACATAGGAAATATCCTAAAACCAAAAATTCGAAGTCTTGTGACTTCTACCAACCTGCACTGGGCCCGCGTGGTGGAATACGACCCACTCCCACTCACAGAGAGGTGGCCTGTGTCCCAGCAGTGGGAACATTATAGGCTGATTATGTCACGTGATAAGTAAGAAGTTCCTACCTTGTTTCGTTTCAGCATCATTATCGGTATCAGCTGACTCCTGTTTCAAAGTTTTCCGCTTCGTTTTCTTCTTCGTTTTGACAGCCGCACTCTTAGCACTGGTCCGTGTTTTATACTTCCTCTTTTTTCTCACTTCTACCCGCAATGGTTTTTCATCTGCAGAAAATTAACTACTGAAAATTAACTGCCTCCCTGGTGGTCGCAAGCAAGGAGGAATGGGGAAGATGTCGTTAGGAAAGGGCTTTGTAGACCCGTGGCATACTTACTGTCACGCCATTTTGTTATTATTTTTTCAAAATGGCGGCTACGCTTGAGACCATAGATATAGATACACCTAGATAACGCAAGAGCAACTACTTCGCATGCCCAGCTTACGTACAAAAATCGTAAGCCGCCAGTTTCGCGCTCAGTCCTGTGTACTGCTGACTGGGTGAGCGTGAGCGCTGGCGCTAGGACCCGGGGGTGGGGGGAGGGGGGTGCCGCACGCGGCCGCGTCTTTGAATCGATTTGATTTTCCCATCACTAAATATTGCTTGTGATGTCAAAGTAGGTAGTCAAAAAATGGCACGCTTGGTTTTCATATAGATCATGACACATTTTAAACTATCAGTAAAATTATACCTTCTTCACTTATTTTTAGGTCCATAGATTCGTCATAGTCTTCATCGTCGTTGTCGTCCTGAGATAATTCTTCTTTAAATTCATCTGTAAAAGACAGGGTCAAATTAAATTAGTTAGCGAAACTTTGTTCCATAGAAGTTGGAAAGAAGTATACCAGGAGGTGGAGACTTCGTTCCAAAACACAAATAGCAGATGCTGGCCGGCCAGCTCAGTTCCACTTTTATTTTTATTATTTTGGGTAAGTCATTTTATTTTTTTTGCTTTTAACGCCATCTAGTGTCAAGTATAAAAATCATATACAGGCTTTTTTTTTTTTCTGCGGATGGGAAATCATCAAATGACCCCTCCCGCTCTGGGTGGAGCGGAAAGGAGTGTCACACTCTTTGACTAAAACCCACCCGTGTTCCTTCCTTAGCCCTTTATGTTCCGGGCCAGCGGTAACCCTTTCGGACAATCCCGCTGACCCGGATCATCATATACAGGCATTATAGGTAGAAAATGTTTTTTTGATTTTCTAAGAATTTACGACAATTTACCAGTAATAAAATAGGAGTACATAATGAGTACAAATTTTTAGGCATGCTCCCGTTTCATCAACTTCTATGCCAGCTGGAATTTTAGCATGGTCTGCTGCTGGGAAAGGAATCTTTCCAGTACGACGTGGTGGTAAAAATAGCTAGCAACGCCCTGCGGTTTCACCCGCACAAGTGTCGATCCCGTGGGAATATCGGGATAAAAAGCCTATATTTATGTTAATCCAAGGTGTCAGCTACCTCCATACAAAATTTTATCAAAATTGGTCCAGCCGTTTGAGCGTGAAGAAGTAACAAACATATAAACACACACGCACACACACAAATTTTCGCCTTTATAATATTAGTGTGATTTACTTACTATCAGGTTCTGAGTCGGGTATTTCTTGTTTGATCTCTACTTCTACAGATGTAACAGATGCTGAAAAAATAATAGAAAGTTGCCTTAATCAGTGTTCAATCTTTTCAGCTCTGTCTGATTCGGCCTTAAGCTCACACACACACACACACAAAAGCCACCATCCTTCTCCACACTCCTCCTCCACACTCGTTGTCGACAGGTGGTCCACGGGTGGACGCCGCGTTATCACCAATAAACGTCGCGCGGTCAACCAGTGGACATCGCGTCGCGTGTAACATTATCGCGTTGGCAATGCGCAGTCAACGCAAGGCAAGCATGCGAGCAGCGAGTTGTCACCGAGTGGTCCACCCGCCGTCCGCGCGTCCGAGGCGATCCGGTGACGCTACGGAGTTGATGTAGTGAGCTCATACCCACTTTAGTTACGACACTTACACTTACTTACTAAAGTATTATTTTATGATATTAATTCTAACACATACAAGTCCACATAAAGAATACTAGCCGCAGGAGGCGAGGCGGTGCGGAGTGGGTGCCGGGTGGCTCTAATGACCTGTGACCTTTAAACTATATTTTATGGTGAGAGCAGTGATAGCCTAGTGGTAACGGTCGCGACTTAAAGTTGTAGGTCGTAGGTCCGAACCCAGACAGGCGCTTTACTTTGTGTCAATAATTTCATCACCACTGCTCTCAAAACTAAAAAGTACCTTTAATAACATTCTTATAATACAGATCCTTGAAGCGCTCCTCACACAACAGGACTTGCTTTTTAAAGTCTGATGCATCTCGTAGTCGTATGATGCAAACCTCGCAGATAGTGTATGTTGCGGCACTTAGCATGCCTGGGGCTGGAGCCATCTGTAAAGTTTATGGATAAAATCTGTATTATCAACAAGACAACAATACTTAAGTATTAGTAATAACTTCATTTCCTTTATGTTTAGAGTCTCTGCGGGTTGGTGCCCCCTTGTATGTCTATGGTACTGGGATATGAAAAAAGCTTTAATAATGTATACAAATAAATAAGATTGAAGTATCTGTTTGTAATGACAAAATAACAGCTTTTTATTAAATGCTTATGAAAGCATAAAATTATGTTACCTATAACAAAAAAATTATTTAAAAATGTTTGGTGGCCTATTTGTTCTGGCTAAGCTCTGAAACAGCTGGACCGATTTTGGTGGGACTTTCACTGGAAGATAGCTGACGTTATAGATTACTTAAGTCTAAGGGTCAGTTCACACCGAGACGCGACGCGACGCGCAGTTTTCAAGATAGAAATACAATTACAGACCTTATCTACTACACAAAAAGGTACACGATTCAGTGAGCTACGCCGCGCGGCCGCGGCGGCGCCGCGCTGCGTAGCTCGACGTAGTAGGTAGACACTGAATTGTGTACCTTTTAGTGTAGTAGATAAGGTCTGTAATTGTATTTCTATCTTGAAAACTGCGCGTCGCGTCGCGTCTCGGTGTGAACTGACCCTTAGGCTACTTTTATTTAAGAAAAAGACGAGATCCAGGCAAAAAAAGAAAAAGTTGCAGGCAGTGGGTCGTCTTAGGGGCGGAGTTTAAAACAAACAGAGACTCGACTTTCAGAATTTCAAGTTACAAAACAAAGCCCTCGAAATGTCCAAACCCCATCAAGAGCCCTGGTCAAATGGTTGCCCTAATGTTTAGTGAGCCAAACTCCATCCAACAAACATGGAACCGAAATGATAGTACCGAAATGTTACATTAAGCTTTCACAGCATACCCAGGCTTAAAAGAATGCCATTCTAATCCAGACTTAGGTCAGGGCGTTGTCTTAAGGGGCTTACAGGACGTAAACACAAAAAACTCAAGTTTTAGAAACAATAAAGTATATGATCGACTACAGTAAGCAAAATCAGAAAAATATGATATTCTTCAGGATATATGCTAGGTAGATAGTGTGTTGAAAACATAATACAACTAATTTGATACAATAGAAAAAAATCATGAAGATACCTCTAAAAACTTTATTTTTACAATAAAAATGATAGGTAGGTACTAATGTATGTATGTACGTACATACAATCATTTTGATTTTTTGTCAGATTATTCTACAAAGCAACATACTAAAATACTAGTGTTTTAATTTTTTAGTCCAAACAATAGATTTTTTGTAATTAAATAATTGCTTCATATTTTGCAATAAATTACCAGTGTTGTGCCATCTCATCACGCTTCTCTTTCTTTTCTATGCAGCCCGACAGTGACCGCGCTTTAGGTCATGTAAGCCCCTTAAAGCCACTTACATTTAATTTTTACCAATAAGTTAAATGTAAACAAGCCATTGTATTGTTCACAAACTAAATCATAATTTACATTTTGAGAGCGTCATATAATAATTTGTGCATAATACTCACGTCAATGTCGTAACATTCTTTCAACATATCCGCATATATTTCCGCTAAATCCGTAATTTTAAACGGTTCAGCCAAATTTTTGAAACTTCCCTCACTGTGGCAGCATCGACACAAATCCTTCTCTAATTTCCAATTTTCTGACGACATTTTAAATGTTCGATGACATTTAACTATAACTAAATATTATTCTTGATATTATATTTAACATAAAGAGAAGATTAATAGTAACACTAGCTTAATTTAATTACATTACAATGCAAGTAATAGTTCCAAAACGTACGCAACATTTCGGAACGATCGCCATGTTGTTTCTTTCTTCGAGTTTGGCTTTGGCTTGGCATTGACATTTGACATTGATCACAGATTATTTAATACTTATGCTAGATACACACGCAGCGACATTAGTCACCAGACCAGACACTAGACAGTCGACAGGTTTTAAAATTGATAACTGTCAAAATTTGTGTGACTGTAAAGCCGCGTCCCCTCTTGGGCCCACTTGGGCCACGCGGCTCCGTGATGAGGCAGAGCCATGCGGCCGAGCCTCACGAGTTCTTATATTGAATTTTGCAAACAATAGCAATAGCTTTTAGGGCCGCGTGGTCCTAGTGGGGACTCGCCTTAAGATTTTGAAATCGCCAGTGAGTCGCCGCGGTTTATTTATCATAATACCTAACTTTAGGCGATTTATCACATTTAAAATAAACTTTTTGCGGGTTGCTTTGCAACACCAGAGGCGCTGCTATCGTGCCATTATCATGAGCATACTGTAATGTTTTTTCAATCGTTGTGATATTCAACACTAACGTCGCTGATATATTTCTTTCTATGAACCTATTGGTATGTATGTACACCTACCTGTCACTCTCCTAGTTGAGACCCCAGGACCTTGTCCAAACCATAGCCAAGGGGAGAAATTGATTACCACACCGCGCTTGCTCAAAGACGGGTTGGCTATTTCAGTCTTTTTACCGACTTCACAAAAAGGAGGAGGTACTATGTTCGGGTGTTTTTTAATAACTATTAAAAGCCAGGTTTGGTCACGATGTTTCCGTTCACCGATGTGAAGATAAACCCAGAAAGTACTATGAATGGAAAAAATCACATTGAACCCACAGCCTCGTCCATTAGAGGCGTAGCCACTTACCACAGACTGGGCCATCATGACCCAATTTTAAAAATAATATTGATAAATGATTTTATTTCTGTAAGTAGGTTTGTACAAACACTACACGTCAATCAAAACTAGATGAGGTCGGCGTTTCCTATCTGACTACTCTGAGAAGAAAGGGCAAAAAACCCAGACATAATCTTGGTCCATGTGAAATATAATATTCAATTAAAATATTTTGCAGCAAACTCAATACAGTACGCAGAATTGCAAAAAAAAAAAAACAAACAAAATAATAAAAACATTTTATTTTGCATCCAACTTCTTATCTAATATCAGTTTCTCAAAATCCATAACGCCATGGTGAACTCTTATGTGATTTTTTAAGCTGCACTTTTGAACAAACGCCTGTGAACAAGCACCGCAGGCAAATCTCCTATCGTTCTTATGTATCCTCAAATGTTCCATTAACGTTTTCCGTCGCCCATATTTTTTATGACAGACTTCACATTCGTAATTCTTCTCTCCTGAATGCACTACCATGTGATTAGAAAGCCCACTGTTTGTCGAAAACTTCATGCCGCAAACATTGCAGCCGAATTTCCGCTCCGGTTTTATATTCAAATGATACTTCATGTGGCGGTATAAATTTATATGATGGCCAAACTTTTTAGAACATATTTTGCAAGTTAAATCCAATGGAGCGCGGTTGTGCACTTCTTCTAAATGCTTCACCCGTTTTTGACTCGTATTGAAGGGTTTGTTGCAAATTGAACACATGAACGGTAGTTTTTGATGTTTATATCTTACGTGACTTTGTAATAACATTTTGGATCCACATATTTTTCCACATAAATCGCATTTGACTATACTCTTTTCTTTGTGTGACTGCGAATGGGCTCTTAAACGGTCGGCAAGTAAAAAACATCGGCCACAAACATCACATACGTGGTCAGTACTGTGCTCATTCATATGATTCGATAGTGTTTTGAAAAAGGTAAATTCTTCTTTGCACTGGCAGCATCTATACCTTCCTTCGCTCAAATCGTAACCCAAAATACAATCCGCGGGCTTTTTGCTGTCACTGTCAAAATTGAATTTGACATTATGCTCATCTGTCAAATGTTGAATTAAAAATTCTAGGTTGTCTATTTTCTTTTTGCAGATTCTGCAATTTATATCGCTGACGTCCGCTCTGATACGATCGTGGGGCCTATAAATGCTTTTTAAAATAACTTTATAGCTGATATTCTCGTGTAACTCACTGACATGAGTTTTTAACAGATCGAAGCCAGCAAATTGTTTGTTACAATAGAAGCAATTAAAGTATCCTACCCTAGATTTGAAGGGCAAAATGGTGGAATGTTCTAGAATGAGGGCTACGTTCTGTCTAGGGTTGATACAGTTTATAGTTTTTTTGTCGACCTTATCTTGACATTTCCTATTAGACTTTCTTAAGTTATCTGAAAAAAAAAATTGTCTACAATTATTCAGAATGTTACTAAATTTTTCCGTCAAAAAAGAACACTGTTGGATTTTCAACTTTTAGCGCTAAGCAGTGGGTTAAAAATGTAGAGCGCGAAAAAAATCGCCGCGAGAAAAATACGCCCTTACGAACCCGAGATTAGTGATAGGGCCCCGTTGACATCATTTGGGCGCAAAAGTCTTATATTGGGGCCCAGAGTCTGGATTTATGCTCAATTAATGGCAATAGGCTTGCTCCTATTACTCGAGCCTTACAATAAAACTGGAGGAATGGGGGATGCACTCCCCTCCTTACCAGGAAAACAGGCAAAGGTAAAGTTTAAATCATAGACAACTTACTTGTCTTTGTTTCTGTAATCTTCCTTTTTACCATGTTTCTTTTTGGAGGCTCTGCAACAAAGTGGTTCTTAAGTAATTTACCGTGAGATAATGTTTCATTGCTAAATTACAAGTATCCCAAGAAAAGTTTGCGCTTCGGGAATCATCGTAGACGAACGCGCGATGATGAGGACTAATATAGAGCTTGAGGCTCATCTCACACCAAAAGAGCGTCGAAGCGCAGCGAAGCGGAGTGCAGTTTCAGTGTCATATGTATTTTAACTTTATTTTCATTACTATAATACTTATTATCGCATGAGAAACTCGAACAAGTCGCGCGGATGCCAGCGGCGCCGCTGGAATTCCAGCAAATAGCCTTCTCTATCGAGCGGTTGCGATAATAAGTATTATAGTAATGAAAATAAAGTTAAAATTCATATGACACTGAAACCGCGCTCCGCTTCGCTGCGCTTCGACGCTCTTTTGGTGTGAGTTGAGCCTTAGCTTAGCTTTATAGCTTTTAAATTATGTTAATATACTAGTTTTAATAGAAACATGTTTGTGTGCCTTACCACTACTATTTCTTTCATTATCATCTTCATCATTAAATACATTAGCAGCTTGGTTATCAAAGTCTTCTTCACGTTCTATTTTCATAACTATTCCTGGCTCTGTAAATATTAAAAAAAAACTATTAGGTCCACTGCTCTCGAAACGGTGAAGGAAAACATCGTGAGGAAACCGGCCTGTCTTAGAACCAAAAATCGACGTCATGTGACATCTACCAATCATCACTGGGCCCTATAAATAGTGGTGGATTACGGCCCACTCCCTCTCATCGGGAGGAGGCCTGTGTCCGAGCAGTAGGAACATTTTAAGCTGATTATGATTATTAGGTCCATAGCATAAGGGATTTTTTGCATCGGCAACGAAAATTAACAAAAATATTAACAAACGCTTTGTCAACTATTGAAGATAGATGTACCATTATCTTCAATGGGGTTAAAAACTGAAAGCTCGTCATAGGTGGCAGCACTGTTGTCCGTCCACAAACCGCCATTGTTGTCTATCGTCATCAAAAACTATTCAAAATTTCAAGCTGATAGCATTAGCAGTTCTTCCAGCTGCATCTGTGACAGACAGACTGAGTCGCACCTGGGTTCCTTTTTACCAATTGGTACGGAACCCTAAAAACACGTAGAAATTAAAAAAGCGCACACTGGTTGACCAAATTTTACAGGGTGTCAGGGACATGGTCGCGCAACCTATTACCATGGTTTCTGAACGTGCCTACGTTGAAGGGGCTTCGAAAAGCTAGGGTGTTTAGAATCATGTTCTAAATTCATGACTTCTTGCTGCAACTGAGAAATTCCAGATGGAAAAACCCAATAACACTGCCCGAACTGAGAGTCAAATCCAGGAACTCAAGCTCAGCAGTAACACTTGCGACCACTAGGCGAACGAGGCAGTCAGGCGAGGATTAGTTCGATAGTAAGCTGCATTCGCGATTAACTTGCCAAAAATGTAAACAAATATGAGTTTAAGGAAAAATAACTTTAAATCCTACATTATAAAGTTCAGTTTACTCTACAACTTCAAACTTTTTTATAACTTCTTCAATAGTGCTAGTCACTCTGCTATCAACTTAATAACCATTAAAATAAAGTTCTTATTTGTAAGTTTGAATAGACTTTACATGGTTGTTTAAGGAAACTTACCAAATTCTTCTTTTTTATGAAGTTCTATTTCTAACAGCTCTTCCTTTAATGGTCGCATTCCGTCTGAAAATATACAGAGTCAAATTAAATTAGCAAGGGAAACTCCGCAGATATGGCTGGTATCGATATCTAAACATGATAAAATCACACTAATATTATAAAGGCGAAAGTTTGTGAGTGTGTGTGTGTTTATATGTTTGTTACTTCTTCACGCTCAAACGGCTGGACCAATTTTGATAAAATTTTGTATGGAGATAGCTGACACCTTTCACTCACTCTCTTTTATGACGATATTCCCACGGGATCGAAACTTATGCGGTTGAAATGGCGGTGCGCAGCTAGTTAAAAATAAATTGATTTGAGTTTTTTTTTGGGGTCTTCAACCGACAGTGACTACTGACTAGTTACTTTAAAATATCAGTTTAAAAAACAGTTACTTTTGTAGAAATTCACGGACATGATGGTCTTTAATTAGTGATGGTGACTTTATAAGGTATGAGGAACAGGGTGTAAAGTTCACTCATACTCTATAGAAAAGGGAGGATCCTCCGACCAGACGGGTGTTGTGTCTGGCGGGCAACTGCGCGATGATTCATGGCGGGCCGTTGTATCTATGCTAGTTGCGCGGTAAACTCTGCTTGCGCGATGCAGGATTTGCGTGACGTCAGTATGACGCGTTGTTCGCATGTGGCGAACAACGCGTCTTACTGACGCGTTTGCGTTATAGATACCGCTACCACCTTTATACTGTCGTAAAGCTAGGTCTTACCTTCGAGTTGTAATCTTAAAGTAGATTGGCACTGCATTACTTTCTGCTTGAATTGCACCGCATTCCTGATCCGTGTGATGCAAACTTCACATATTTGATCCTTTGTGTCATCCTTTGGCTCCCACTAGAAATTAAATTATTACATTCCACCTAGCCTTGTTCCAACTATGTTGGGGTCGGCTTCCAGTGTAAATATGTACAGTCACGAGCATAAGTATGTATACACTTGGCTTTATTCAAAGGCGATTCTCTCCTTTATTTTAGAATGAAATTTTATATTATTAGGAACATAGTATTTTCGAACCCATAGCACAGAATAAATAGTACAAGCCCATAGGTTTATGTAAAGTGCCGTATTTCAACGTTGCATTCGCTATTTCGTTAAAAAATCGCAATTTAAAGTTGCCAAGTGTTGACATATTAGTGCTCGTGACTGTACTGCAAGGGATGAGTGATGCCATGACACATCATCATCTGCCTAGCCTTTTCCCAACTATGCTGGGCTCGGCTTTCAGTGTAACCGGATGCAGCTGAATACCAGTATTTTACATGGAACGACTGCCTATCTGACCTCCACAACCCAGTCATTGGGTAATGCGGGCCACTCACGATCAAGTTCACTTGTCAAGTTTGCAGCGGACTTGAAGCCGCGTCCAGTAAACTTGACGGTGTATGGCTACTTATCATGCATACCCATAGCCATACACGGTCAAGTTTACTGGACGCAGCTTCAAGTCCGCTGCAAACTTGACGGTGAACTTGATCGTGAGTGGCCCGAATAACACGACACCCCTTGGGCTTCTGACTACCCGTAACGACTGTCAAACATCTTCAAATGACAGTCGGGACCGTGCTTTCCGAGACATGGAGGGGTCTCGGTATGTAATGATTGGTCACCCATCTACAGACCCGACCGCGGGCGATATAGCTAGTCTATCCTCATCCTTCACCAGTAACTCACAGATAAATTGAAGCACTCCTTCAGCATGTCTCCGTACACTTCGACCCTGCCCATCCAGGCATACTCCCTCCACAGGCTCTTACGACACACCAGTTCGAGGCAGCAGCAACACAGTTGGTATCTTTCCACTGTAGAGTGCAAGTTGTCTACCCTAAAATTAAGTTTTTCAAAATGATTAGCAACACAGTTGGTATCTTTCCACTGTAGAGTGCAAGTTGTCTACCCTAAAATTAAGTTTTTCAAAATTATAGTGTACAGGTTCCCTCCCACAGGCGCGTTTTTATCTTACGATAATATAGGAAGCGTTATTGCGTCCCGATTCCTTGCTAGACAGTTTAGTTTTTATCGTCCGATATCTCTAAGGGCGAGGTGTCGGCGCGGCGGCGAGTTTTGTAATTAAATAATTGCTTCATATTTTGCAATAAATTACCAGTGTTGTGTCATCGCACTTCTCTTTCTTTTCCATGCAGTCAGATAGTGCCCGCGCTTTAGGTCATGTAAGCCCCTTAAGGATTTCAATAATAATGTTTATTATCCTTTTATTTATATATTGGAAGGCGTGTTTTACAAATATTACGTGAGACGTGTAATCCCACACAAGGCTAAAAGAATAGTACTTACAGTCACTATGACAAAGTAATGATTTCAGTCAAGAGAGCAGTGGTGGCTCAGTAGTAATGACGCCGACTTACGAATTGTACGTGTTGTAGGTTCGAACCTAGACAGGCGCTTTACTTTATGTAAATAATTGATCACCACTGCTCTCAAAACGGTGAAGGAAAATATTGTGAGGAAATTTCCCATCAGTAAATAGGTCTTGTGACATCATAGTAGGTAGTAAAAAAATTGCACGCTTGGTTTTCATACAGATCATGGTTGCATTATCTACGTGTATCTAGGGACACGAAAAAGTATCGATACTTTGTGGTATCGAGTACATTTCCATTTGATACCGATACTTTTGTACTCGATACTCGGTATTGTATCGAATAAGAAATTAAGTTTTAAATGGGTAATCTTAGAAATTACCCAATTAAAACTTGCGATCTTTACGGCTTATGTTTATGGTTATGGCAACGCCATCTAGTGATTGTACGGAGGAGGAATGGGAACTTTAATGTATATGCCTAAAGTAAGTAAAGTAAGTTTTCATAATGTAACTGTTTGCTGTTCCTCTTAATAAAAATAAAAAAAATAAAAAATAAAGTACTAAATAATTAAATTTTGTTTCTATTTTTTTTTTATTGTTGAATTTACAGTTTTCTTTTTCTATTATTGTATTAAATGTGTGTACCAATTCCATTTGTTTTTTCATGTCCTGCTCTACTGAAGTTAATCTGACGTTATTTACTGACTGATGACCTATGCTCTATGCGAATTAGGCACTAAGAAAAGTACTCGATACCTTGAAGTATTGATACTTTTGTTTCGATACTTTTATGAGTATGTTTTTTTTTTCGATACTACTCATGAGTACAGTATCGATACTTTCTATTCGATACCGTGTCCCGTACGTGTATCTATATCTGTGGGTTAAACCATTTATAGGCGCTTTCAAATTGCCAAGTCAGTCAGTCAGAAAGTTTCATTCTTTAAGAAGAATGAGCAGCCTGAGCAGGGTGCTCAAGCCTTCCGTGAGGCCCCAATGACTGCGAGGCCGGCGAAGGGACGACGCTTCGCCTCCGTCGAGCTACACCACATATTATTTAAGCTTTATTTAGAAAGATTCATATTAATTATTTCATATACATTAAGATGCTTATACAATAATTAAGTAACACTAATTAAATTGGCTCCTAAATTAAATGATTATCTAAAAAATACAAAAACATTTTTCACGAAACAACAACAAATAAATACAAAGATTGATATTATGTTTTTCGTCATCGTACTTGGCTATTGAAGAAGACAAAACGGTTAGAACTAGAAACTAATAGGTAGCAATAATTTAGGGTAAAAAACTTACATTTTCGCCTTTACTTGCAAGCTTGCAAGGTTCTTAGTTCTCAAAAAAGTCTTAGTTACAGCTTTACTCAATTCAATTCGCCATAATTACAATCGTTACATCAGCACGAAGCAGCCCAGCGCAAGAATAGGTTATGCGATATTTGTGGGAACACAACTTGGTACACAAAAATAAATTAAAATATCAGTGCGAGGAGGAAATCAGATAATATTCCATAATATTCTGATTAGAATGTCAATATTGACATGTCAATCCAATCGAATAATAGTGTCCATAGACTAAATATACTTATCCATTCTGCCTGTTATTCTCGTCAGCTTTACCAACTATGCTGTGACTAGTGATGTACGGACGCCAGCAGGTCAACCTACCCGAAACTGTCAGATTTTCCCAATCAACCTTAACCTTATTTTTTCACATCAAGTTACTACAATCTGTCAGATTTCTTTAATAGATTTTCGACTTTATTGCTAAAACATAAGGTTCAAGGTTGATTGGGAAAATCTGACAGTTTCGGGTAGGTTGACCTGCTGGCGTCCGTACGACGCTCGGAATACGCATATGGTTGTTCTAGGAAATACCGGCAAAACAGGCGAGTTGAGGCGAGAGAGACACGATGCGACGCATGGCGAGACTCGCTAACGCGCTCGCACGACTGTGTCGTGTCGAGTCCTATCTCTGTCCTTGTCTATCGGTAACTGTAAGTATGCAAGTGCAACAGTGATCAATCACACAGATGACTGCATTTCGTTGCATAAAAATGTAGAACTTATTATAGTAATAATTTTAAACGTATCTTCCCCATTATATTTATTTACGATTTAGCTGCGCCCCACAGTTTCACCCGCTTGAATGTCGATCCCGTGGGAATATCGGGATAAAAAGTAGATAGTAACTCCATACAAAAAACAAAATTGGTCCAGCCGTTTGAGCGTGAAGAAGTAACAAACTTATAATCACACCCCCACACAAACTTTCGTCTTTTTATTATTAGTGTGAAAGGTAGGTAGGTATGCAATACGACTGACGTAACTTGGTGGGCCTGAACATGCACCATAGATAAGGATACATGCAGTAAGGACTTTCGCGCATGTTCGCTCATGTCACCATTTGGTTCCTAAAGTCTTACTGCGCAGCCTTCTGCGCGAAGTTTATTTAATATTTTTCATTTATGAGAAAAATAAGTCTAGGTACCCGCGGGCATTTGCGGAATACGGTGGTTATGTGGTCATTCCGCGCTCAGACGCGCTCGTGGAAGCACGCCTGGTATAAAGCTTTCTCGCAAAAATTAATTACCTACGTAAAAAGTGAGTTCCGTGTTGTGTACTGTGGTTGGACGAAGTTGATACTTTATCGAACCGAAATAAAAGTAAGTAGACAGCCTGCATCATGTGGTGAAGATAAGGTAAAGAAAAAAAATTCTGATGTAAAATATGGTGTTTGACTGTACCAAATAAAATAAAAAAAACCTATTACATTTGGTATTTTTTTTTTATTAGAATGGGTTGCAACCATACTACTTTATACAATTTATACAACTATGCTATCGACTGTAGATATTATATTCGATTACTGCATTTACTGCATAACAATTAAAATATTTGTGAACATATTTCAACAGTAAAGTTCATAAATAATGAAAAATATAAAAAAATAAATTCATAATAAAAACTTTTTTACAAAAACGAACAACCGACTTCCTAAAAAATACTACAAAGTGAAAAATACCTTTAATTTCGGAAGTCGGTGTCTTTGGATCTGTATTTTAGTTTTTGCCACCGACTTCCGAAATTAAAGTTATTTTTCACTTTGTAGTATTTTTTAGGAAGTCGGTTGTTTTTTTTTTTTTGTAAAAAAGTTTTTTATTTTTCACTTTTTAGTGGGTCAGTTTGTAATTTATCTAAGTTACAATAGCCTAATGTCAACTGCTCATAATATTTTACAAAATATTGCTTTTCCCGATGCAGGGACGTTACTTGTTGAGGAGTTCTCCTAGTAAGACTGTAAGAACCAGGACAACTGGAGCTGATTGAGAAGTCACTATCAGTTCCACTTCACCATACGCATTGTGACGAGCATAAATTGCATAGCAACAACATTAAAGTACCTAATCGAATCGTAACATTCGTAACCCGTGAAATACTTATTATTGAGTTGTTCCAATGGCCGATGGTCTTCCTCATCAGTTCCACTTCACCAAATGGTGCTTTCCGAGAGCAAAAGCTCGAGTTACTGTAAAAAATACCCAAATCGCTATAGGTGTGCCTATAAAATTTGAGGGTTTCTCTCGATTTCCATGGGATTCCCTCATCAGATTCCGACTTGGTGACAATGGGACCACCTCGAGACCATACATTCTCAAACAAAAAAAGAATTTTTGAAATAGGTCCATAATTGACGGAGAAATCGGTGAACATACATAAAAAAATAAAACATACATAAAGTCGAACATATAACCTCCTCCTTTTTGGAAGTCTGTTAAAAATTGAAATGACACGTAAAAAAGTTTCCACCCACTAAACTACCTCCTAAAAAAACTTCAGTTACGGAAGATCAAGATCGTTTAGTCGCCATATTCACAGTAAAATAGTGCGAGCGAGAAGCATGAAAGAAAGTATCGCTAGCGTAGTTTGCCGCGCTCGGTGCGTAAAATACCTAAATTTGCGTAACGCCGAAATGTGAAAGGGCTCTTGCTACTGAGTGTGTTACGAAATTACCCCACAGGTCGTTAGTTGATAATTCATAAATTCAAAATGGTAGATGTAGTGTTTGAAAGTCAAATAGACATGGTTATGACTTTCGTTGTGCATAGCTAAAATATTTATAATTGTTATTAAAGATGCCACGAATTCGGAGATTTGGACAGAAGAGAAGGAAAACTGCACACGTAGCAGTGAAGAAAAGTAATGAAACTTTGTAAGTATTTTCATTCAAAAATTACAAATATACTATAGAGTTTTGTTGTCTTGTATTAGAAAATATAGTAGTTAACAGGGAGGGCAGCTTAAGGGGGAAGCGCTAAGGTAGCCCGCGAAATTCAAATTTTCTTACGTTTTTTGCAATTTGCTGGTCAGTATTGAGTTGTACGTTAATTAAAATATGATTCGCGGTCGTAACAAATACGTATTTACAGAATTATAATCATTAAAGTCATCAACACAACTCTCTAAGACCATGTAATCCCCAAATGTCAAGATTTCATGAAATAGTCATTCTTGGGGATTACATGGTCTTAGAGAGTTGTGTTGATGACTTTAATGATTATAATTCTGTAAATACATATTTGTTACGACCGCGAATCATATTTTAATCAACGTACAACTTAATACTGACCAGCAAATAGCAAAAAACGTTTGAAAATTTGAATTTCGCGGGCCACCTTAGAGCTTCCCCCTTAAATGTCTTCGTAGAGGATGAGCAAAATGAGTTTTCACTTGTAAGTTATGTCAACGTCTGTTCGTAATTTGTTTTATTTGATTTACGACCACCGGGGTGGTTTTAGTGAGGTAAAAATCCCACACTACCAGGGGGTCTACTCCGAAGCGGTTAACCACTGTATCGGCCGAATGTTCGGTCATTTTCTACTACGATTCATTTTCTTTAGTGATTATTGGTCCCGACGACCAAACTGTGCCAATCCGAACCTTTTTAGAACCCTTACCCTTTTTTACCTTTTTTTTTTAAATTCGTAGTAGGACAACAATATTCGAATCAGAAAATGACCGAACATTCGGCCGATACAGTGGTTAACCGCTTCGGAGTAGACCCCCTGGTCTTATCCCCAAAGACCAGCACACTAATTGCGTAACACACTGTCAATCTCAATCTGAATCATTTTGAAGGATATTGCTAAACCATGTTCGGAAAATGGGTCTGCTGAATTTTGTTGAACTGTCAAAATGAAACCCATAGGTACTGATAGTGTGTTACGCAATTACCCCGAAGGCGCCTTTTGAAGGTTTCCCCCGAGAACAAAAAAAAAAAGTACCTACCTATTTACCTGCTAATGTTGTCTGCTTTATTTTATGGAGCAGGATTGTCCAATAAAAGAATATTTATAAGCCAAAAGGCAGAAGAAGAATCTAGATTGGATACCTTTTTGAGCAAATAATCCTTAGGTAACCACACTCCTCTTTTTGATTGCGGCGTGAAGTACCTCGGCACCGGTCAAGTGCGAGTGGGACTCGCGCACCGGGGCCGCGGGGGTTCCGTACGGTTCTCGGATTTTTTTTCCTTTACCTACTTGTGCTACATGACATTGATTGCTTCTTAGGTACCAAATTTCATGATTCTAGGTCAACGGGAAGTACCCCATAGGTTTTGATTCCCTTGCGAGTGTCAAAATATGCGGCATAAACGGAAGTTAAACGCCCGTTTAAAGTCTAAACCGCTGGTCCTAGAGACATGAAATTTGGAGGGTGCGTTCTTTGTGAAGAGTACCTAGGTATCCACTAAGAAAGGGTTTTTCGAAATTCCACCCCTAAGAGGGTGATTAAGGGGAGGGTAAAATTTCACGCGGACGAAGTCGCGGGCAGAAGCTAGTACCTACATAAACCTCGTATTTTTTTCAAATCGGTGCTGTCTCTCTACTTTTTTTATAAACAAAAAAGCTTATACACTAATAAAAATAAGTAAGATAAGTATAACTTATTCTATTTCATAGAATATTAGTTTTGTTATTAATATATAGCATATTTTATTACATAATTAACGATTATTATTACTGAGAGGCACAAACGTACTTGTCCTGCAAAATGTTCTCATATCGCTGGACAAAAGTAATTTAAACCTAACTTTACATCGACGCGGACGAGACGACGAGTCCGACAGCGTCCCCACCTCCCCACCCCAATTTTATTTCCCTCGTTAGTGTGTGCCTGTCTCAGTTTATATATATTAGTCTATGGTGTGTGCTAGTGCGCAGTCAAGACGGACGTGTGTCAAATCGCTGCATATTCCCGCCAATAACGTAAGTACGCCATTTCAGTTGCTCCCGCACAATTATTTTATATTATCGGTGGTTGCATTTTTCTAGTGTAATGAGTAGTTTTATTATTGTTGTTTGGTTCTACCAGCCAGAGGTAGTAAGTGAATTAACTTCATTGACTGTTATTGAATTTATCCTAGATATTATGCATTTTTTTCTAATTTTTTTTTTTTTTTTCTGTTCTCATATTATCGCTATAATCGGTGGTTTTATTACCACCGATGTGATAATTTACACCGAAATGATAAGAAAAAATCAATCGGTGTCTTATATCTAATAACGGTGTTTTGATTCATGATCAACGCACAGTTTTGTCACATTGCATCGGTGGATTGGTTTATCATATCGGTAGATCATTTTATCATCTCGGTGAGTCGTTTTATCATATCGGTAGATCCCGTGTCATTTCGTTAAGTATACAAAGAAACAATGGAACATACAAACACATACATTATATACCTACATACATATACATACTTACCTACCTACATAGACTGCCAAAATCATTACCATGATACCACTGGGTAGTAGATGTATTTATTTTTATTTTATGTATATTAGGGGAGGTCTGTATTCGGTAATGTACGTCTATAGGCTGAGCTGATGATGGTAAGGTGGAGCAATTGAACGCATTAAAGGTTTCTCTAGAAAATATTTTCTAGTTAAAAAAATTGTAAGTACTTAATAATAAATAACAAAATAATTAATAGATAAAAAGAAAAAAATCAAAATAGCTGAATTTTGTTTTAGAATGCCGAGGCCAAAACTAAAAGAGGAGGAGAAAAAAGAGAGGAAGAGGTTGCTGGAAAGAATACGAAAAGCTAAAATCTACTGCGATCCTGTATTAAGAGAGGAGCATTTAAGAAAAGATAGAGAACGTTTAGATAGACGAAAGGCAGCTGGACTTATCCCAACCCGAAGTCAAATGACTGCAGATGCACGTCGCATTGCACAAAAAAAGAACCTAATCAGTGCCCGTGCATATTATTACAGGAAAAAAGCTAAGGCAAAAGTTGCCCAATTAAGTAGTACAAAGTAAGTAATAATTAATAATAAGGCTCCTACAAACAGGCGCGACACGCGACGCGAATCGCGCGCTACAAGCCGGCTCTACACTCGCATGTGAAGTCGCGCCGGTATTTCACGCCGTGAATGTATGCCGCGATCCACGCGTGAACTGTGTCCCTCCCTCCACACTCGCAAATCTTCCACAGTCTTGTTCGTGACTATGGACGACGACGACGTGATTTCTGCTGCTGCTGTGTCACTGCTTGCTATTGCTTATTACAATTACGTTTGTGTTAAAGATAAGAAGCAATTATAAAAGAGATGGAGAAAAAGACGTTAACCACTCCTTACGATGTCCTGTCCGCTACTGCGGAAAAATGCGAGTGTAGATGCGTTCACGTTCGCGCGCCGCAAACCCTTTGTCGCGGACCAAAAAACCGACACTGATCGGGGAAAGGTGCGAAGCGCGAACGCGAAGGCGTGAACAACATCTACACTCGTGATTCGCAGTTGTCGCGGGCTTTTGCGGCCGTTCGCGCCGCGAGTGTAGATGTAGAGCCAGCTACACAAAGGCACCGCTCGTTGCGCGACTTGTGATGCCATTGAGTCGCGCGCGATTCGCGTCGCGTGTCGCGCTTGTTTGTAGGAGCCTTGAAGCTGTGTTGTGATTAATGTTCGATGGCACGGTTGGCGCCGATTGACTGCTGCGCTGCGTGTCGCGAGTTCGATTCCCGCACGGAACAAATATTTGTATGACCTACAAGTAGTTGTTCCGGGTCTGGCTGTTTGTGTACGTGAATTTAAATGTTTGTAAACGCACCCACAATACAGGAGATTTTCCTAGTTTGGGGCAAAGATTAAAAAAAAAAATGTTAAACTTAAAAGGCTGATTAATTAGGGTACTTTTAAAAAGTTCCTATTCTTATTATTGTTAAACCTAGAAGGCTACAATGTTATAAGTCTACACACGGCAAAACGAAACCAGAAATCGCGAACAACGCAAATCACGCGAACATACGCGAACATAAATGTAGGGAACAGCTGATTTTTTTTTCACGATTACAGGTTTGACTCCATAATAAAAGTTGTTGATAATGATGAGCACAATGACCCCTTAAGAAGATAACGGTGATTAAAATTACACCACTACTATTACACAACTAGCTTCATATTTTCTGACTGACCGACTTCTTGACAATTCAAAAGTGCCTGTTAATGGTTTAATTGAAATAAATGCTTTGAGTTTGAGTACACCCAGGGGGTCTCCGAAGCGGTTAAAAACCACTGTATCGGCCGAATGTTCGGTCATTTTCTGATTCGAATATTGTTGACCTACTACGAATTTAAAAAAAAAAGGGTTTCACAAAGGTTTCACAGTTTGGTCGGGACCAATAGTCAATTTAAGAAATTAATGGTAGTAGAAAATGACCGAACATTCGGCCGATACAGTGGTTAACCGCTTCGGAGTAGACCCCCTGTATAGGTAGGTACCATAGAGCGTGATAGGTAATTAATAAATATTTCCTTTTTGATGTTCAAAGGTGGATAGATTCAATTTTCACTATCGAAAATCCCTAATACCTACCTTCAAAACGGATTACCTTATTTACACAATTTATTTTGCCCTATCCGTTTTAGACCTAAACCAGGTCGCCGTCACTCCATGTATGTACTTGCGCCAATGATTTCATATATGTCAATGACTTGCGCGCTATAATTACCTACCGCCCGGCCGAGCGGTCTCGGGCCGTTTGCGGACCAAATTCAGTCAGTGTGGTTTTTGCTTTTTGCAAGCGAAGCGCACGCACGTTGTTCAATTTGAATCATTCCATTCGTTTGTACGCGGTACATACGATGCCGTCTGGTGCCTTATGTGCAGTAGATGGGTGCAAATCAAGTAAAAGAAGGGATAAACACCTAACATTTTTCCATTTACCTGTCAATGAAGAAAGGTAAGTGATAAACTATTACTATTTTTTGTCGTTTCAAAATTGTTTTTAATAGGCATTAGCTTTCAGACACATTTACATATTTTTGTTACATAGAAACGTCATTCAACTTATCAACGTTTGTAAAGCTATTTTTTACCGACTTCACAAAAAGGAGGAGGTAGGTACTGTACAGGGTGGTCAAAAGTAGCTCGAAGCGGTTCGGGTAAATAGTGCACGGCGTGCGTGCGGCCTCTTGCTGGAACTTGGCCTGCGCACTGTCGTGCGCTTAGATATTCGGGTGTTTGTATGTTTGTTTATATTCTTCGATCAATAAAGTTCATATTAGAATAAAATTGTGATAATATTTGACGGACAGTCGCGCAAATACCTACTTACGAAACTTCCAACACAAGTCGCGCGGCGCGGACGCTCTTTTGGTGTGAGTTGAGCCCACGGAATAGATAAATAAGATCTATTCCCGTGGTTGAGCCTTAGCGTAAACAAACAAACATGGGTGATTCGGTTTTATGCGATTTATAAAAAGTATAGCTTTATTAGATGTGCGCGCCGAGTTAATAAAAACCAGCGGCGCGGCGGCGCGCCTTCAAAATTACGTCAGCGGCGGCGTGAGAATTTTAGCTTATTTTGGTTGAATAACTGTAAATTTAGGTGATATATTAAAATCAATCCTGTTTTTGAAAAAAAACTTTATTAAAAAATCAAGCAAGGATCACTCTTTGACATCTTTAAAACTGCGAGAATGCGACGCCACAAATGCAAAATATTTTTCCGCTGTTTATCTGAGCTAAGCTTCGACGCGAGTGTGCCGTGCTAGCTGGCGAGCGGACCCTCCTCCCCGCGCGGCCAGTGTGCCGTGCGCGGCACCCCCGCGGATTTTAAATTTCGCTCTCACTCAACTCGGCGCGAAAATTTTGTACGGTCGGCGGCGGTCTAGGTGGCGGCGGCGGTCTAGGTGGCGGCGACGGCGAGCCGCGGCGGCGCGCACTTCTAGCTATAAGTAATGTTTAGGTATGTAATGAAAAGATTAATTAAAAGATGTTTGAAGTTATAAAACAATTATGCAACGGGTTCATTTTCCATGATATCGTCAAAGAATTCTTGAGCTCGCCCCATGTTATAGTTAATAATAAATTGAAGTAGAATACCTAGTAGGATTAGTAGCTGTATGTTTATTCATAATTATACATTTTGAAACTATTACAAAATTCGTCATATCTGTGTGTCTGTCCGTCTGTCTTATCTAGGTAGAGGTACCGATCTCTTTCCTTAGACCTGTCCTATTTTTTTTTTTTTTTTTCAGGCGTAAAACATGGGCTAAATTGATTGGCAGGCCCGATTTAGCAAAGCCAGACACCAAGCCAAGAAGTCATTGTGTGTTGTCTTCATTTTGAAAAGTCGGTTATTATTCATAAACCACAATTACGACCTGACGCTTTGCCTACAAAACTGCTGCCATCTGTACCAACTACTTCAAGTGCCAGTACTGAACCAGAATCTAAGGAAATATCGACACAAACCAAATATTCGAATATACTATCAGCCATGACCATGAAAGGCGCTGATACAAAATCGGAGTTGGTACAGACATCTCTTAATAGTCAAACTGAACAAACTCAGACGTCAACTGCACTTTCATCTAATACACCAAGGAAAAGAAGACTTAGCAAAGAATTGAATGTGTCGGAACTAAAAAGAAGAAAACTTCAGAATGATTTGGACAAAATAAAGCAAGAAGTTCAATCCAAACAGTCACAATCTTTTGAACGATTTACTTTCCAAACCGAAGATGAGGTCACAAAAAGATTTTGTAAGCTCATTCAGTGGCAGAGCAATGAAAAAAATAAGCGCGAAGGCAACAGGTATTGTCCCGACTTTAAGTTGTTTGCCTTAAATTTTCATTTTTCTAGTCCGCAGACGTATCGGACGGAGTATGAAGACATTTTTAGGGCTTCCTAGTGAAAGTACCCTTGAAAGATTTTATCATAGATATCCCGTGGATTTTATAGAGGTACAGGGTGTAAAGTTCACTCAACCTCCATAGAAAAGGGAGGATCCTCCGACCAGACGGGTGTTGTGTCCGGTGGGCAACTGCAAAATGATTTATGTCGGGGCCGTTGTATCTATGCTAATTGCGCGGTAAACTCTGCTTGCGCGATGTAGGATTTGCGTGACGTAGTATGACGCGTTGTTCACATGTGGCGTTGTAGATACCGCTACAATTTAAAATGGTTATTCCACCTAAATTCGATGATCGTACTTTGGAGTTCTTATCATCTAAATTAAAATCTATGCCATCAAAAGCTAAGTACTGCACTCTGTCCTTAGATGAAATGGTTCTCAAGAGACGTTTACATTACGACACATCAGAAGAGACGAAATTATTGGTCTTCATAATATCAATGGTGAAGTGACGTCGGAAATAGCTTCTCATGCCTGTGTAATAATGCTCAGAAGCATTATTGTGAACTGGAAACAACCTATTGCTTATTCTTTCTTAGGATCTCCAAAACATTACGAGAAATTGGAACAATGGTTGGATGAAGTTATTTTGAAACTTTCAAACATAGGGATAGAAGTTAAAGCTATTGTATCTGATCAGGGATCAAACTTTGATAACTATGCTAAACAAGTAAAAATACGATACAATTTTAAACTACCACTTATAGTCAGAACATATTCACAGTTCTCAATAAAATAGACAACACAAATAGTTATGTTAATTTAATTTTATCGAAGAGGCAGCCCTGCGATTGCTGTGGGATCGCGCGGTGCGAAGCAATCACAACTGTACGCTTGAGCATTTAGGCACATTTTAGCATGCAGCGGTTGCTGACGCGACGATGTAGGCTATTATAGCAGTAGGTATTGGAAATTTTCTACTGAGTGAAGTATCTGTTACGTAGTAACTATTTAGTAATCTGTGCCTAAACCTAACAAATGACACTAAAAACAATACAATATCTATACTTAATATTATAAAGCTGCAGAGTTTGTTTGTTTGTTTGTTCTCTGGAACTACTGGTCCGATTTGAATGATTATTTTAGTGTTGGGTAGTCCATTTATCGAGAAAGGCTATAGGCTATATTTTTTTTCTTCAAAATTAGGGATCCGTAATAAAATTGCTATTTTGTAACACAAGGTGTAAAATCGAAAACCTAAACTACGTTAAATATGTATCGTAATATTAAACTTTATCGAAATTAAGCATTATGTTATCAAGAGTATTTATGAAGAAGTAAAATACTTTTTGTTTCATCTCAATCGGATATTTCGTTTAAAAGTTATCACGTGTGTAAGATGTTAAGAGTTGGTACCTATTAAGGAGTTATGGGCCATAGTTTTTTATCAACATAAAATCCTGTAATAATCTTTTTCGAAATATATTTGTTGATGATTGTAAGTATAAGATCTTTGAAGAGTATAATAAAAAACCTGAAGAGTTTGTTTGTTTGAACGCGCTAATCTCTGGAACTGCCCAACGGATATGAAAAATTATTTTTGCATTTGACAGCCCAATTCTTGAGGAAGGCTTTACGCTACTTAACATCACGCTATGACCCTTAGGAGCCGAGTAAACAGAAAAAAAGTCAGTAGGTAAGATCGCTAACCGAAAACGAAGTGACAGCGCGGGCAGAACATACATTTCACGCGGACGAAGTCGCGGGCAGCAGCTAGTCTACTAATATAATGGCGTCATTATGACTTTCCAATGGTCAACCACTGACACTCCATTGAAAGAAATGGCATAGAATGGTAATCTCGTACATAATGACTAATGAATTACTGTGCCCTACCAATAGAACGTCATTGTGCAGTCATTGCTTTTAATTCGTTACGAGTATCGTATAATAATATTATGTTCTGTGCCATTGACTGATCAATGATCGACCATTATGAATTTAGCAGATTACGAACTTTTAGCAAAATGACAGTGGGATCGTGTTGGAATGACGAATTTATAAAAATAGCAGACTAGGGCCCCAGGGACCGAATACGCACTCGTATTGATGAAAACCGGTCAGCGCGAGTGCAGGTAGTGACCTTTATCACTAGTACAGGAGCGAGCAGGACATATTCATCAACGTAACGTAAGAGAGTGAGTGAGATAGCACGAGACAATCTTGTAAATACAGAAGAGAACGACTTACTTTCAAGTCCAAGACGATTGATTATTGAATTGGAATTGGAACAGCTGTAACTTTTTAGGGTTCCGTACCAAAAGGGTAAAAACGGGACCCTATTACTAAGACTTCGCTCTGTCCGTCCGTCCATCTGTCTGTCACCAGGCTGTATCTCAAGAACCACGATAGCTAGACAGTTTAAATTTTCACAAATTATGTATTTCTGTTGCCGCTATGTCAACAAATACTAAAAACAAAATAAAATAAATATTTAAGGGGGGCTCCCATACAACAAACGTGTTTTTTTTTCTGCATTTTTGCCTTGTGGCACGGAACCCTTCGTGTGCGAGTCCGACTCGCACTTGGCCAGTTTCTATTTTGTCTGAGGATCTGGTATTGATTTAGCAATTATCTCTAATCCCTACATTCACTTGTACCTTAAAAAAACTATCTACTTTATGCAGCATATTTTTCTTTTGCAGTATACGAGAGGAGAATACAGCATACTTGACGAAAACTGAAAATAAAAACTTTGAAGAGGTGCCTTTTGAGCTTGGATAAGTTAGATTTCTACCATAAATAATTTTCCTTATGAGATTGGTGGTTGGTGGTAGAAATCTAACTTAGAAAGATGTATTAATCATTCTAATGATTATAATTCTCTAAATATGTATCTGTTCATCATCCATCATCTGCCTAGCCTTTTCCCAACTATGTTGGGGTCGGCTTCCGATATAACCGGAAGCAGCTGAATACCAGTATTAAATATGTACCTGTTATTGTCGCGAATCATATTTACAAACCTGCAAATTGCAAAGAAACGTAAGAAAATTTGAATTTCGCGGTCTACCACTGTCCATTCACCATAAGTTACATAAGTAGCAACTTCTATCAATAATAAACACGATTCCCGATTTAAAGCGCTTCAAAAACGGTCCGATTATGAGCTCAAAGTATCTGTGATCTTATTTCAAATTAGTATGGTCCAAACATAGCCAACGTTAAGACGTCGAAATGCCGCAGTGCGCGTTCAAAAATTGTGTAAATAACCAGCGTAACACCAAGGTTTTGGAAGGAATATCTTTTTTTCAGTAAGTTTATATCATTAAACGTTTTTCATAAAGTACCTAAATGATAAGTAAATATAAAAAATCAAATAGCTAATATTATGATTGTTTGGCCAATGTTTGCGCCAACGCGCCAACTATTCTAACCTAACAAACATCGACTGTTCTGGAACAAAGAATGCATGGCGTGGTATTGTTATTTTTGTTTGTAGATTTCCTAGCTACCCATTTCGCTGTGCAATTTTTCCTTTTAGGTACAACCAGGTTGATTTTGCGTTTTACAAGTCTTGATTTTGGTACGGAACGCTTCATTGTGCGTGGTCGGACACGCACTTGGCCGCGCCAATAAGCATTAGACCTTATAGCAATGTACTAATAAAATAACTATTGTACAGACGCCAGCACATCAAGCTACCCGAAACTGTAAAATTTTGCCAATCAACTTTGAACTTAATGCTTTAGCGATAAAGTTAAAAATATTTGCCACCATACAAAACGAAACTTCGCCTAAAAAATATTATATTCTGCAACTCTACGTCTTTCAATACTTACTGTGTTCTGAGCATTGACATTTAATACCAAGAACTACGTCTAGTTCCAAATTAGAGTAAGCACGAAATTGTCAACAAAATATTTTTAACCTTATTGCTTACATTTTAAGTTTCATTTTAGAATAAATATTATAATATCAACCGCCGCGCGCCGTTGCCAGCCCGCGTGGCAGCGCTCTGCGGTCTGGCAACGGCGCGCGGTGATTACACAACAATACAATACTATACAATACTGGAACTAATGCATCATTTGTTGATGATCTTCGATCAACAATACCAACTAGATATCGGGTCAGCGCAAAAATTACGTCTCGGTAAATAGAGACGTGAGCTCTTATTTTGTTTAGTTCGCTTGAAACACAGCCAATGTACTTAAACACGTTTCACAATGCCGCAATGTGTATTCAAAAGTTGCAAAAATAATGCCCGAAAAAGCAATTTACCGGCCGGAGTGTCTTACTTTCGGTAAGTACATGTAAAATAAGTTATATTATAAGTTTTAAACTAGTAAATAATATCAAATTTTGAACAAAATTACCGATTTTAAACCACCGCTACAAATGTTTGGCCAAGGTTGGCCAAGCCCAATACATGCCCAAACATACATGTTGGCCAATACATGCCCAACAATTCGACAAAGCAAACCGAAACGAAATAAAACGATGTAGCTCGCAAGGCCATAACAGAAAAAAGTACTTTATTTGTTGCTGCCTAAGGTTGATTTTACACTAAATGTTATTTAACTTATATGCCTTTTCATTTCTAAGTGACAGAATAAATTTATTGCTTTTCTCGTCTTTTGTGACGAATGAATGATCGTAAGTATAAGATAAGATTTTGAAGATTTGTGACTTTATTACTAGGTGCCATGGTTGTAATTAGGTTAACTTAAAACGGTTGTAAAACTTTTATCTCAGTTCGTTACTAAACGAATGTAGCTGTACTTATAGATATAAATTCACGCGGACAGCATTAGCTTTGATTTTGTACGTGACGGTGACCCGTTATCTAGTTAGTATTGTTGATAGAAGTTGATGATTTCTGAAAAAGTGTGCTATTTAGAGACTTCCTTCGTTTCATAGGTGTTGATTTGCATCCTAGTCAAATTCAAAGACGTAATTATGCTAATGATTTTCGACCCAAATCAACAATAAAATGGGTGCCTAGTTATTACCGACTTCAAAAAAAAAAGGAGGTTATCAATTCGATACGTATGTATGTAATATTATTGGAATTGCATTATATTCACATATGACAATCTACTAAGGCTTCCAAACAAATATACAAAATTTCATAGACGTATGTATGTATGTATGTATGTATGTATGTATGTATGTATGTATGTTTGTCCACGCATTTCTCAGCAACTATTAATCGGATCGTGACCATTTTTTTTGTATTAGCTTACATTTACTTCAACTTAGGGAACAGTGCAAGTTTCATCAAAATCGGTTCAGTAATTTTCAAGATATGGACGAATACGTGTAAGTGTGACGGCCTGGCGTATTGATACGAGCTACGGGTGTAGTGTCAAAGGGAAAACATCTCAAAACCTTGGTCAAATTCTAGTGCAGAAACTAAAAATTACGAAATAAAAAGTAATTTAAAAAAATTAAACCGACTTCAAAAATAAATCAACTCAAAATTATGAAATAACTTTAATTTCGGAAGTCGGTGGCAAAAAACTAAAATACAGATCCCAAGACACCGACTTCCGAAATTAAAGTTATTTCATAATTTTGAGTTGATTTATTTTTGAAGTCGGTTTAATTTTTTTAAATTACTTTTTATTATAAAAATGATAGGTATTTTATTTTCAAGTCACATTTTAAATTTATTGCTTTTAACCTTTCTCCGATGACAGAAGGACTTAAGTATTAATAATTTGCAATCGTAATTAAACTTTATGTTAGAGAGGTAGGTACCTAGTTCGTAGTAAGAAATATAAATGCTTATGTGTGTGAAAAAAACGTGGCCACTTTAGCGACTTATTTTTGTTCCATAATAATCTAACTAGTTATTGATCGAAGTAAGGTCAATGTGGGCAAATCCGTCATATATTTTTGAAAGTTGAAGTTGGTTGACTATAACTGGTACACTTAACTACTTTAATATAAATTTGATGGTTGTAAGCGATAAAGAATTTTGTTGTCTATAATATACATCCATTCGAATTATCAGAACATCCCTCCATATTTAACTAAAAATGATTTTCTAAAAAACGGTCGTTAGACGGATTTTCCCGAGGATTGGGGCAAATCCATCTAGTAGCAAATTTTCCTAGAATTACGCCGTTATATCAAAGTATGCAATTTGTAAACAAGTAAAAGCACATGTTGAAGAAAAATGTTTTGTAACGTCGTAAAAATACGGTTTAATTTACGTTTTATTCCCTAAAATCTTTTTTGGGGGCTAATCCGGCCTATTTTTATAACCAGGGATTTTAAACCTTTTCAAGAAGTTTGAAAACTAATTTAAATGTACTTAAATAAAAATCAGTTTCTGAAAATAAATGGTTTTATACATAGTGACATATTATTATTAGTGTTAAAAATGGAATAATATACTCAACGAAACATACTGACAGTTGTAGGGTTCTTGATTTTTTTCCTTAGGTATTACGTAACACCGTAAATCTTTAAATTTTAAAATATAACATTACAAATGAAATATAATTTTAACTGATCTATCAGCAGTTTGAGCATAAACAAAAAGAATATCCCTAATAATAATTATCAAACATAAATCTTAAGTTTTCAAAATACAATATTAGAAAGAAAAAATAAAATAGAAATAAAATATCTGAATATGATCAATCAGTGATAGCATAAACAAAAACCAAAAGAGTTACAAACAATGTTTTTTTTAATCTAGCAAAAGAACACTGCGTCGTCTTCATCATTTAAAAGAAATCATTCGTTTTTCCGAATCTTTTGACAAGATAATTTTACTATTGAATTCTGTGGCACCTCATCTCGATCTATTTTTCTTGTTATCTTAAATGTATGTTTTGGTTTCTTTACTGTTTTGTAAAACTTTATTGAAAAGTACGGTTCATTTGTCTGTTCGTCGGCGTAGACTACATCTATAACGCTAACATAATAAGTCCACTTTTTTTTAACATAATATTTTACCAGAACATGGTCATTCACAGAATAACTTTCACATTCCTGCTCCGTATCATTATTCTTCCGTATCATATTATACTCATTACTTATAAATTCTATTTTACTTATGTTTTCAGTCTCTTCGTTTCGGAGCAATATGGTCTCCTCAGTCTGTTCATATTCGTGCTCCGTATCATTTTTACTTATTATATCTATTTTATTTATTATTATTTTTATTTATTATCTTTCTGGTCGACAGTAAAAACTAAAAATGAAGGATGAAAAAGGTTGATAATATCTGCAATGGGGTAATTCCGCTATATGACGATTTAGCCCCTTTGATATTAGACGGATTTTCCCACTTGACCATTTAAAAGTTACATATTTTTTAAAACAATTATTTCTGTATCTACTGGTTTTTATTCAAAACAAATAGAAAAATCCGTTGAAACACTTATTAAACTACATGACATGCATACTCAGAAAGTCGTAACTTGTAAAATTGAATATTTACCATACAAGAAACTTCAGCATGCAACACTTGAGTTCCGCGTTCGGAGCATAACTAAACTTCAAACATATTTTTTTACTCTTGTAGACAACGTTACTCCATCTATGAATCATAGTTGGCACTAAAAAATGGTTGCCTGTAAAGTCGGTTTTACGGGCGAAGATTTTACGTGACAACGACCGATCATCCGATCATAGTTGAGTGGGAGAGAGACGCAAGGCATTCGGCGGGCCTCTCTCTCGTTCGGTGACTCATCGTAACGTTACCGAGCGTTACACTTTTTCATAAGTGACTCCCAGTCGCAACCTAATTTAAGACGTTGTCACGTCAAAAGTGATCCTGTTTTATCGACCGAATCAGTAACAGCGTAACTATTCTGGAATGAGTAGAAAATGCATGCATACGGAATAGCCCCGTAGACGGATTTGCCCACATTGACCTTATAGAAACGTTTCTCGTGCTTCAGAAGTAAAATAACTATATATGAAAGGACAACAACACGTGCGTGTTAACTAGGCACCTGACGCTGTGACGTCACTACTCACGTCACATCACAAAATAATAATATTATGCTATCGCTAATTCGCAACAGTCACTGAACGCACTGTGCATGTGGGGCAGTCCGCACCGGGCGCCGCCGCGCCGGCGCCGCCCCGGGAAGCGAGAGAGGGCAACAGTATTGCGGGCTGGCAACGCCGCGCGCCGCGCGAAAACGGGGCCACTTCAGCGACTTATTTTTGTTCCATAATAATCTAACTAGTTATTGATCGAAGTATAGAAACGTTACTCGCGCTTCAGAAGTAAAATAACTATATATGAAAGGACAACAAGAACAACACGTCCGAGTTAACTAGGCACCTGGCGCTGCCGCTGTGACGTCACTACTCACGTCACATCACAAAATAATAATTATGCTATCGCTAATTCGCAACAGTCACTGAACGCACTGTGCTGTGGGGCTCCGCGCCGGGCGCCGGGGCCGCGCACCGGGAAGCGAGAGGGCAGCAGTATTGCGGGCTGGCACGCGTTTCTCTCGGTGCGCAGCTCAGCCCGCGTGGCAGGTGGCAGCGCTCTGCGGTCTGGCAACGGCGCGCGGCGGCTGATTACACAATACTATTTATGACAGAAGGGGTCCAAAGCCAGCGGGATTGTCCGAAAGGGTTACCGCTGGCCCGGAAAATAAAGGGCTAAGGAAGGAACACGGGTGGGTTTTAGTCAGTAAGAGTCTGACACTCCCTTCCGCTCCACCCAGAGCGGGAGGGGTCATTCGATGATTACCCATCCGCAAAAAAAAAAAAAAGGGGTCCAAAGTAAATAAAACGGAACGGCTTTACACTACGAAGTATTTAATCAGACTAAAGAACACGCTACAATACAAGTTACTATTACAGCCCGTCGATTCTGTAAAAATCTCACCGTGAAAACTTAGGTGAAGTGAGTTTGTTTTTGCTAGGAATTTACACTATTGACAGCTCACTCCACGCTCACTTCACCTAAGTTTTCAAGGTGAGATTTTTACAGAATAGCACCGCTTATCTTAATTTTTCAATTGTTTATATTAAGCTTAACCTACAGTCCTACAGCTACACATAACAACATTATGCCGGCGCCACACATTGAATATATTGGCTCCAAGTTTATAGTCTTGGATCCAATACACAAATATGTGGATCGGTCTTGGCCCGATACTGGCCATAAACGTAACATTGCGTCCAATAGCCAATGTCGACCCGCCGTGTGTCGGTTTTTTGTACACGATCAAAGGCAAGGGCAGTGAAGGGGGTAGGCGGGCGGGCAACTTGGATCCAACGTCGCTCCCCGGTCCCCACATTGTTTGTATCAGTGCGCGCTATGCCGAGTGCGAATGGGACGTATGACATGGACTCTCCGAAGAAGAGAATGACGAGTTGAACTGCGGTCCAACCATCCAATGCTCTTGACTAGTAAGTTGGCCAAAAGGTAATGGTGTTAATGTGTGGGCGCATTAACTTGGATACAATAATTAGCCATAAATTCGTAGCCAAGCTTGGACCCAATTTGAATCCAATGTGTGGCGCCGGCATTAAGTGTGGCTGTCAAGGTGGTGATTTACATCCTAGTCAAATTCAAGGACGTAATTTATGCTAATGATTCTCGACCCAAATCAACAATGGGTAGGCATTTTTTTTTTTCTTATTTACGGAAATCCGTAAGCGTGAACCAGCCGTATTTAAACGCGGCCCGTCTGATACTAGCCCTATAACCGCGCTTTCACACACAAACAAACGCAAATAATACATACACAACGCATATACGCAACGATCATTCGATAAATTCGTAGGTAATCAATCCCACCCCAATCACGGTGCGGGTACTCTCCCGCGCACGCTCCTCGCCACACCCCCGCGGCCTCGGAACTAACAGTGTGTTTGATGTCGCCGAAGCGTGCGGTGCGCTTTATGAATTCCACTTCGCTGCACATCGTTGAGACGTAGCGCGTAGGTACAAAGTGCAAGATGACGGACAATTACTCAAATGTCGAGTTGGTGGAGATGGTCCGCCTGTATGCCATCAGTGGAGACAGCCTACGTGGAGCCATCCGGATGTTCACGGAAAAGTTTCCAGATCGGAAACCCCCATCACAGAGCGTCATGCTGGTTGCTACGCAGAGACTGCGGGATCATCGGCAGTTTGACGTTCCCCGGCATGCTCAAGCTCGCGGCAGCGTAGGCCTGCGTGTCGCCTTGCAGGAAGACATCCTGGAATACTTCCAGCGAGACCCACGGGCAAGCACGCGGGAGGCTGGTCAACACTTTGGAGTGCACCACACCACAGTGTGGCGCCTACAGAAGCGTGAACTGCAACACCCGTTCCACTACCGCAAGGCACAAGACATTCACCCAGGTGATAATGCCGTGCGGATTACATTTTGTCGCTGGTTGCTGGAACACCAAAACGCCAACATCCTGTGGACGGACGAGTGTTTATTTACTCGAGTTGGCGTCTACAATATTCATAATAACGAACATTGGTGGGCTGACCGCGACCATAACCCGCACGCAACCAAACGGCATGCGTCCCAAGTGCGGTTTGGACTGAATGTGTGGGCTGGCATAATAGGGGAACACATGCTTGGACCCTACTTCATCGATGGGTACCTCAACAGTGCCACATACCTGGAGCTGTTGCGTCACGTTGTCGAGGAGATGTTGGAGGATGTTCCCCTGGCACTCCATCGCAACCTCTACTACCAGCAGGACGGTGCTCCCCCTCACTATGGTCGGCAAGTACGCGAGTACTTGACCGAAAGTTTTGGTCAGCACTGGATCGGTCTCGGAGGACCTGTGGCCTGGCCTCCGCGTTCTCCGGACCTTACGCCTCTAGACTTTTATTTGTGGGAAGACGTTAAAAGGTTAGTTTACACGGAGGAAGTGTCAAGTGTAACAGAATTACGTGCAAGGATCATTAGTGCTTTCGACACTTTAAAAACGAATGTGTTAGTGTTACGTAAGCTGAAGGAAAACCAGCTACGTCGTGCTCAATTGTGCGAAGAGTGTGATGGTGGCCACTTCGAACAATACCTAAAGGTAACAAATTTATTTATTTGTACATTTTGTAAATACGTTCAATTTTATTAGTGTAAATAAGTTGATTTCAAATTTAACTACGCCAATAATACCGAAGAGTCGAAAGTACTTAACTAGCATGTCTTTCCATTTCCATCAAACGTAGAAAACATTAGAATTAGTAGATCGGTACACCAACTAAGGTAGGTATTATTGCCGGTAGGAAGTAAAATAACCGTACTTCAATTGATTATTATTTATGTCTTTTATGACAACCTCCTGAAATTTGACGAGGATGCAAATCAACACTTTAATAATAACAATACCAACTAGATATCGGGTCGGCGCAAAAATTACGTCTCGGTAAATAACAGCGCACTTGAGACGTGAGCTCTTATTTTGTTTAGTTCGCTTGAAACACAGCCAATGTAAACACGTTTCACAATGCCGCAATGTGTATTCAAAAGTTGCAAAAATAATGCCCGAAAAAGCAATGTATCGGCCGGAGTGTCTTACTATCGGTAAGATCAATGTAGATTAAGTTATATTTTAAGTTTTAAACTAACAAATAACATCAAAAAAGAAACGCGATTTTAAACCACCACTATAAATGTTTGGCTAAGGTTGACCAATACACGCGCAAACTTTGTAACAGAACAGTAGATGCATGGAGTAGATTTGTATTTTAATAATTTGTTACCAGAACTGATGAAAGATTGCGTTTTTCTATTTTAGCTTTCCAAGCAATCCGCTTAAGAGTGCAGAATGGATCTCGATTGTCGCCAGAGAAAGAAGAGATGTCTTTTATAAGCCAGCAAAGAATTCGGTTATATGTTCGGAGCACTTTGATAAATCGGATATATCCGGAAATACTAACCGACGTCGATTGATTAAAACAGCAATTCCTAAGTTAAAGGTACACTCATTAATAATACGGGGTCTAATAAGAGGGCAGGCAGCTAAATAATAACAGCCGCACAGGTCGATCGATCAGGTTAAGCTACGCTTGCCGCGGTTGGGCTGTGGATGGATCTTTAAATACCGAGACTCCTCCGTGTCTCGGAAAGGGTCCCGGCTGTCATTCGTGGATCTTTGACAGTTATTACGGGTAGTCAGAAATCCGAAAATCTGACAACCAGTCTTACCAAGGGGTATCGTATTACCTGGTAACTGGGTTGTGGAGGTCAAATAGGCAGTCGCTCCATGTAAAACACTGGTATTCAGCTGCATCCGATTAGACTGGAAGCCGACCTCAACATAGTTGCCATAGTTGGGAAAAGGCTAGGCAGATGATTAATTATTAATACACACAATCAAAATGTACAGACGCCAGCACCTCAAGCTACTACAATCTGTCAAATTTCTTTAATAGATTTTCAACTTTATCGCTAAAGCATAACGCATGTGACTAAAAGAGTGATGGATATACATGTTGATGGATGGAGAGGGAGAGGAAGGCCGAAGAAAAGATGGATGGATTGTGTGAGGAATGATATGAAAGAGAAGGGAGTGAATGATAGCGTGACGGTTGACAGGGAAGAATGGAAGAAAAAAACGTGTTGCGCCGACCCCAAGTAACATGGGATAAGGGCAGGAAGATGATGATGATGATCGCCAAAGCATAAGGTTCAAGATTGCTTGGGAAATTTGACAGATGCGCTGGCGTCTGTACTTTTATATTGGTTTTTGCTTAAATGTGACACGAGCTGTTTTGGCCCAGTGGTAACAGCCGCACCGCAACTTACGAGTCGAGGCGAGTCGAGTTGTAGGTCGTAGGTTCGAACCCAGACAGGCGCTTTACTTTGTGTAAATTATTCCATCACTACTGCTCTCAAAACGGTGAAGGAAAACATCGTGAGGAAACCGGCATGTCATAGAACCAAAAATTCGAAGACATGTGACATCCACCAACCCGCACTGGGCCCGCGTGGTGGATTACAGCCCACTCCCTCTCACTGAGAGGAGGCCTGTGTCCCAGCAGTGGGAACGTTATAGGCTGATTATGTACGTGACACGATAAATCATTGTGCTGTTGGAATTAATGTTTATTTATTAATAAAGAGTCTTTTCAAAAACACAGATCCAACTCCCGTCGAAGGACCCACAATTGGCAGCACCCGACACTGAAAGAGAGAGTAGTAGTCTCAGTCTCTCATCTGTCGAGTCGTCTCAGTCTGTTATTGAAGCGCAGGTGAGTCATTTTTATTTACTAGGTTGTGGGGGGTCAGACAGGCAGTCGCTGCATGTAAAATACTGATATTCAGCTGCATCCGGTTAGACTGGAAGCCAACCCCAACATAGTTGCCATAGTTGGGAAAAGGCTAGGCAGATGATACACAATCGAAATGTACTTTTTTGCCGGTTTTCGTTTTTTGCTTAAATGTGACACGATTAGTAATTGTGCTGTTGGAAATAATGTTTATTTATTAATAAAGAAATGAAGAATCTTTTCAAAGGGTCCCGTTTTTACCCTTTGGGTGCCTACCCAAAGGGTAACCCTGAAAAGAAACGGGAGTTATCAAAAACAAATCAAAACGACAATTGTACAACTAAGTTGAACAAATTCAACTTATTTCAGTAAAGGAAATTAATTCTGGTACCTACTACCTACGCAGAATGGAAAAAAATCCTCAATGTTGAATTTTTGATTTATTAATTGCACTGAACTGTACCTACCTACTTGTATTATGAACATTGTAAAGATGATGTGAGTGATATTTTTATTTGTGACATCCAGCGATAGACATCATAATTTGTTCAACACAAAACCTGACACTGACCTGCAATTTGCAAAAAACGTAACAAAATTTGAATTTCGCGGGCTAACATTTGTTACGCCTGACACTGACCTGCAATTTGCAAAAAACGTAACAAAATTTGAATTTCGCGGGCTAACATTTGTTACGCCTGACACTGACCTGTAATTTGCAAAAAACGTAACAAAATTTGAATTTCGCGGGCTAACATTTGTTACGCCTGACACTGACCTGCAATTTGCAAAAAACGTAACAAAATTTGAATTTCGCGGGCTAACATTTGTTACGCCCGACACTGACCGGCAATTTGCAAAAAACGTAACAAAATTTGAATTTCGCGGGCTACCATTTGTTACGCCTGACACTGACCTGCAATTTGCAAAAAACGTAACAAAATTTGAATTTCGCGGGCTACCATTTGTTACGCCCGACACTGACCGGCAATTTGCAAAAAACGTAACAAAATTTGAATTTCGCGGGCTATCCTTGTTGCCACGCCACCGCGGTCACGTGGTGTCCGCCAACAATAGATTTTCTATTGTGTCTGTTGTCTGGCAGTCAACGTGTAATAGGGTGCGAGCACAGATATAGATTGACCTAGATAACCCAAGAGGAACTACTTCGCGTGCCAAGCTTACGTACGAAAATCGTAAGCCGCCACTTTCGCGAATTCGCGCTCAGTCTGCATCGATGTGCCGCGCTAGACAGTAGTCGGACATCCGCGTCAGTTAAAAAAATTGGAAATGGTAAATTGTGCCGTTATGAATTGTAAAAACTGTACAAAGGCGAGGAGAAAAAATAAAGCAAACGTTTCTTTCCATCGGTAAGTCATTTTGTGATTAATATTATGCGTAATTAGTTTTAAAATCAATTACTTTTAATCTAATACCCACAGTAATACCTACCTGGTAATAAACAAATTTGAGAAAAACATGGGTCATCAAAAAGTAAGCTGCGTAATTCCTATTACATTGCGACTTTTACTTGGAGCGGTTGATGCGCCATTTTGTTATATAATATAGTACTATAGTATATCGCTTCGGTTTCGTAGTACAGCCGCTTTTATCATTTTTCTGTCAATTTTAGCGATTAGTGCTGCTCATCCTATGCAACACAAATCGATTCTCGAGAATCGATTTCGGAAACAACTGCGGTGCTATTCTGGAAAAATCTCACCGTGAAAACTTAGGTGAAGTGAGCGTGGAGTGATAGATAGATAGATAGATAGATAGATCATTTATTTGTCCAAAACATAAGTATACACACATATGGCATGCAAGATGTTACATAAAATTATAGCACAGTCATGTTTTGCCTTGACGGCGTACAAATATAAACAGGTAGGTCATTTTTACTAGTGGGTTTGCCCATTATTCAAAGCAATAAAATTAACAAATCAATTAAAAAACAAAAGTAAACAATCAAATTATAACAAATATACCACAGAATAGTGTCATCAACTCGTCATCGAAATGTATAATAAAATAAAATTAATCAGTCAGAAAGTCAAAGTAATTAGGAATAAAAAATCTACATAATTATTATTTCACACAAGTCAGATCAATTTACTTGAATATAACATATAACATAACATATCATCAATAATAAAGAATAAAAAAATATAAATAAAAAAAAAAAAAAACAAGTGAGCTGTCAATAGTGTCAATTCCTAGCAAAAACAAACTCACTTCACCTAAGTTTTCACGGTGAGATTTTTACAGAATCGACCGGCAGGTCTATTCTGTTAAAATCTCACCGTGAGATTTTAGGTGAAGTGAGTGCCAATTCATCTGACGCTAGGGATTGACACTAATGACAGCTCACTTTAAGCTCATTTCACTCAAGTTATCACGGTGAGATTTTTACAGAATAGCATTACACGAATGATTTTGTATTATAAAGGTACTTATTATGTAGACAATTTTAATAGTTTCTTGATTTTTTTAGTTTTCCAAATGAACTCAATTTAAGAGAAAAATGGATTGAGGCGACGGGAAATAAAGATTGGTGCCCAACAAAGCATAGTACTATTTGTTCAATTCATTTTGAGGAAGCAAGCTTTGTGGAAGGGAAAAAGCAACGAATATTGACAAAAGCAGCATATCCGACTATTGATGTCCTGAAGATCACAACTGATGACGTTAGTGAATTGATAAGTCTATGTACAGACGCCAGCACATCAAGCTACTACAATCTGTCAAATATCTTTAAAAGATTTTCAACTTTATCACTAAATGCATAAGGTTCAAAGTTGATTGGGAAAAATTGACAGTTTCGGGTAGCTTGATGTGCTGGCGACTGTACCTTTGAGCTTTTTATTATTATAAGTAATTGAGTAAGTTTTAATTGTTGAATTTTACTTGTACCTACTTGTATTATTGAATCTCGTACTTAGATCTAAAAGTTACGCCAGAAAATGCTTG
The DNA here is from genome assembly GCA_963082905.1 of Oligia fasciuncula. Lineage (NCBI taxonomy): Eukaryota > Metazoa > Arthropoda > Insecta > Lepidoptera > Noctuidae > Oligia > Oligia fasciuncula. The sequence continues at coordinate 4,720,756 of OY720416.1, read as the reverse complement.
AACTTTTTACGCGAGCGCAATTGACTGATTTATTTAGTGCTTGAACACGTTGCTCGCTACTTATGATATGATGCAACTCAAAACCAAACAGCACCACTGCTGCACTGTCATCTCACGGTGTTATTATTATATGGCATGGTCGGCGTTATCGCAAGATGGCGCATGTCGTGACGTCATCTATGGCGATTCAAACGGGACATCTTTGTCACGCTCACGGTAATTCGGAACGGGAAAACGCAGTACGCACCCGTATTATTTGTAGCTCCGTATTTACTTGTTCTTGTTCGTTACAAACTTACAATTTGAAGCTGTCGAGTTGAGCGTTTATGTTCCTCCAGGTGACACTGACCTGCAAATTGCAAAAAACGTTTCATCACATTCACCTTACATATTGGCATACTTACTGCGTACTTTTCAGCGTAATTTTTGAGACGAACCCTTCGTATAATAGACAGAATTAAGTTCGTTACATTAGAACTAGTAATTGTGGCTCATTAGTGACAGTTCGTAAGTTTTTTTACTCGTTAGTCTATACATATATATAAAAGGAGAAACTGACTGACTGACTGACTGACATATCAACGCACAGCCGAAACTACTGGGTCTAGGAATGTGGAATTTTGCACACGGCTTCCTTTTATAATGTAGGGGAGCACTAAGAAGGGGTTTTTGGAAATTCAACCTTTAAGGGGGTGAAAAGGGGGGATTTCGTTTGTATGAAAAATCTTATTCCTTCAGTTAATAAACTTGAAACTTTGCACGAATACTTATGTAAGTAAATTATGAAGTTTGGCATTTTTTGTTTTTCTAAACTACCCCCTAAAGGGGGATTGCGGGGTGTCAAAATTTGTATGGAAGAATTTTAACGCGCGGTCCGATTAACTCGAAACTCAGTATTTATACTTAAGATCAAAAATAAAGAATGACGTGTATCAGGGTTTTTCGAAAATCTACCCTTAACGGGGTGAAAAGGGGTAGTTAATTATACAGGCGAGGATTTTACTGCGTGGCTTGATTAACTCGAAAATTGGTATAAATAATCTTTGAGTCAAGTAATGAACATATCCCAAACGATTTTTGGAAATTCCACCCCTGTGGGGGTGAAAAGCGGGAATACAGTTTATATGAAAAATCCTAATCATTTGTTTTTTGGTTAATAAACTTGAAAATTGACCCGAATCCTTATTTATCTAAATAAATGATAATTAGATTACATTTTCGAAATTTTTAGAGGAAAATCTATATATATATATAATTATATATAAATAAAAAGAAAAGTCCTGACTGACTGATTGACTGACTCTTCAACGCCCAGCCCAAACCCTTGGACCTAGAAAGCTGAAATTTTGCACAGAGGTTCCTTTTATAATGTAGACAAGGAATAAGGAAGGATTTTTCGAAATTCAACCCCTAAGAGGGTGAACGCGGGGAAGATGAAATTTCACGCGGACGAAGTCGCGAGCAAAAGCTAGTATTTTATATGGGAAAAAGTTCAAGTATAGCGCCACCTGATGGTCACTAGGAGAAACCTAATTTCCCATACAAAATTCTAACGCGCTCGCAATTCAGCTCATAGAATAAAATATACTTAGTATAGCCACAGGTACCTATAGCGCGAAGTCGGACTACGCCGATGTACTTACATACCTACCATACGCTAAATATTTTGTAAGTACCTACACATAATTATCTTTTTAAGTTTTGTCGCTATAACTACGTTTTATTATTCCACCATTCGACTAAAGTTGGCAGGCAGTACGGCTATTACGTCATCCATAATACAAACGGTTGATACGAGGGTCGATGGCTCGCTCGGTCACCCTCGGTATAGTTCGGTATTCATCGGTTTGTCGACTTCGCGTACGGATACGGACGGACGCGAACCGTGCGAGACGCGATACGCTCCTGCACATTTAATTACGTAAAACATGTCATTATTGTCACGAAATTATCGACTGTACTGTTCAGTGTATGGATGCTTGAGTACATCTATGACGACACCAGAATTAACATTTTTTAAGTTACCAGCTGACTCGGCACGGTAAGCCTTTATTTTTGTGTTTTTTTTTTATAGTAAGTACCTATGTAGCGTAGCTAGGGTTGCCAACCAAAATAACACTTAGGGTTGCTAACCATTATAGTATCCTGCTATAATTAGAGTCATATAAAATACAATACCTACTTACATAAATAAAAAAAAAATAGTACCTAGGCGAAGATACATAGGTACTTAATAAGAAAGTATATTTTAATTTCAATACAAAATGGCGAAATAAATAAATATTATGAATCTCAAAAAAGCTGAAACCTTAGGTATCTTATCTATACTATTGTTTTCGTCGATTTTGTCTCTTTCAGTGTCTTATTAAATTACCATATTTTTATAAGCAACTCTGTCTTATTTATTTTATCAATGCAGCGACAAACACAAATGTCAAAAATGTAGGAAAACAATGATTAAGTATTAAATTAAAGAGGTAGATAGGTATGGCACTAGCGCGCGCAAATTGTTGCAGACAAATTCAGACAATTGTTGTAATTTACCATTAACACTTTTCTATAAGAGATTGGTGGTTGGTGCTAGAAATCTAACTTTGAAAGATATATTAATGATTCTAATGGTTATAATTCTCTAAATATGTACCTGTTATTGTCGCGAATCATATTTTGATCAAGATACAATCTGACACTGACCTGCAAATTGCAAAAAAAAACGTAAGAAAATTTGAATTTCGCGGTCTACCACTATCCAGTATTTTTTTTTTTATACTGTTTCGGGTTTTTTTTTATAGACCTTTTTAGTTATAGGTACCTATAACTTTTCTACAGGGTTAGCTAACTCAGCTCCGCAGAAGCGATGGGTATCGACTATCGATAGCCAAACATGAAAAAACAAAATAATTTGCTGATTTTTAGGGTTCCGTACCCAAAGGGTAAAAACGGAACCCTATTACTAAGACTTCGCTGTCCGTCCGTCCGTCTGTCTATCACCAGGCTGTATCTCAAGAACCGCGATAGCTAGACAGTTGAAATTTTCACAAATTATGTATTTCTGTTCCCGCTATAACAACAAACACTAAAAACAAAATAAAATAATAAATATTTAAGGGGGGCTCCCATACAACAAACGTGTTTTTTTCTGCGTTTTTGCCTTGTGGTACGGAACCCTTCGTGTGCGAGTCCGACTCGCACTTGGCCAGTTTTTTTTTTATAAATGTTACGTCGGAAACGGCAGAATGTTATGAACTTTTATAACCATGTATGATGTAACAACTCTATAACTCAATTCTGACAAATAAATGAACTAAATATTACAACGTAACTCATAGACTGTTGTGGAACTTGTGGTGGCGGCGGGAGGAGGGGTCTGTCAGACAGTATCGACCGCGCGACCTTGAGTGTGTGCGGAGGTCGTTGCCTCCAACAAGCGCAAGCCCCTCACACCACAGATTATATAGTCGTAGACAGAGTAAACTATAGACTGCTGCATATCTTCTTTTTCATTCGCACAAGAAGAAGAGAAATATATTAACGTCACTAGCAAAGAAAAGAGACAGAGTAAGAATATTTCTGTCCCTTACTGCGTGTCGGCTAAGCACATCAATGTGCACAACAAGTTTGACGTTTATGAATGAAATACTAAAAATTATGAATGAAATAATAAAAACTACATCGCGATTAAACGGAAAATAAGATCTTTTTCGTGCATAATTCAATAATAGTACATTTGCGTAACTGTGAAAGTGGTAAGGTGCAGTGTAATAAGCTGTGAAAATGGTAGTTTGATGAAGATTGCCGGAATTTTTTGTCCCTTTCGGTGACACGGATACCATGAGTCTATAGATTACTCTGTCTACGTTATATAGTACTCTGCTCACACTTCATTCATATTTAGCATAGATCCTGGTATACGTACTGTATAATGTACTCTGTGTAAGCACAGTAGGGATGCAAAAAGTATCTATTTAGGTAAGTATAGAATCGATATAAAAAATAAAAACAGATGTCGAAAAAAAAATCGATTAATCGGTGAAATTTTTGAAACGGAATAAATGGATAATATCTGGTTTTTTTTATTACCTATTCCAGACTATCCGAATGGCTTTGGCTGATGGGTCGAGACGATTTAACTGACAAACCTCACACGAGCTACCGGGTTTGTGAGATACATTTCAAAGTGCAGGACATACTATCTTCAAAACATCGCAAGATTTTAAAAAAGAATGCTCTCCCATCATTAAATTTGCCGGACTTGCGAACTTTACCGAGCATAGTTCGAGAAAACTCTCGGAAAAAAGACAGAGAAACTCAGACGGATTATATAGTGAGTAATAAAATAAGTTAGTACTAAAATTTTCCAGCAGTTTCGTACGTTTGAAATGCACACAAAAGAAAAGGATCTTAACAAGATCCAAAATACAGCAACCATTAAATGTTGGTACTTTGAGGTTTAAGTCAATGGCATTCGTCTAAGATCGGCCTTGTTCGTCTTTGTAAAGAGCGTCTTCTCCTACTCACATTCTACTGTCAATCTGATAACCAATGACGACACGATGGCGATTCAAAATACACGTTATCAACTGACAGAACTAACCCACAGAATATGTAGGTATTGTTATTACTCTTAAAAATCCTGTGACTGTGTAGGTACATCACGGTATTTTGACGGTTTATTACACTAAATATCCCTGGTTTATTACCTACCTTCTCTTACCCTATTCTATAATTAATTCTTTATTCTATACCTAAATATCAGATAGTGATGCGGCTCGATTTAATTAACTCGTAACTCGAGTAAATAAAATAAAGGGGCAAGTCCATTTACTCTCGAGGTGCCAGTCGATTAGATAAATATCACCAACTCGGCTTATTTGTCGCAGAACGAACTAATCATGTTTTGGCAGAAGATGTATACAAAAATGTAAAAAAAATAAAAATATTATAAATTCGAAAGTAACTCTGTCTGTCTGTCTGTCTTTCTGTCTGTATGTTATATTCTATTTTTAATAAATGGCAAGCAAAGCCGATGTCGACTATTCTGCCAATGTCAAAAGTGAGCTGAAAAAACAAGTGTGTCTGTATGCTATAGGACTGACGTTAGTTTGACGTTGACAGCTGACTTGCCTGTCACATTTTTTTTTGTGGTAGGCAAAGAAATCTATCCCACTACGTCTCTAGTGATGTCACGATTATTTTTGGCGAAAATATTAGAATTAGTTTTTTAAAATGGTTTATGTTTTCAAAATAAATAACTTATTCGAATGTATATATCATAAAAATGCATAGCTAATTGAAAGTACTTAAAAAACAGAAATAATCAACCGACACGACCTAAGCGCCCTCCAGTTTGGCCCGCTTGGTGTGACGTCATTACGTCATAGTACTCATAGTATATTGAGATTGATAACATTGACAACAAACAATCCACCCCGAAGACGACCCACTGACCTACGGCAGTTCTAGCCAATTTTTTTTAAATTTAGGCGCGTTGCGCGACACTGTTACCGTAACCGACACCGCGCGTGTTTTGTTTATACCTGGAGTCTTTTGTTTATTTTTTTGCTAAAAAAACAATGTGATGCCAACATCTTAACCTAGGTAACCTTCTTGGTAGAACGTTTTCAGGAGAACCTTGCAGTGGATATTCTCACAGTATAAATTATCTACAATTATTACACTGTCAAAACCACAGTGAACTTTATAGCCGTGGCAATAAGGTTGCTATTGCGTTGCTGCTGTCAAAGGTATAACAATTGTGAATGAACTGTGAAGCGGTTGGTCCGTGGATGGGTGTCGAGAACCCTCCGTGGCTCGGAAAGCACAATAAGTTGTTGGTCTCGGCTGTCATTCGTAGATCTTTGACAGTTGATACAGGTCGTCAGAAGCCGGAAAGTCTCACAACCAATAGGCTATTTGACAATGTAAAAAATAAGGTCATAATTATTGACACCCGTATAGATTATCGCTTTTAAAATCGATTTGCATTAATTTTACTACAAAACAATGTATTATTTATAAAAAAAAAACCGAAAAAACTTCATCTTTTTAAATCTGGCGCCACGTAATCGAAAACGGTCTGGATTGGCTGAACTTAAGATGGCGTCATGATTTAGTAAATTTCTGTCTATCGTTGACAGAACAGATGACTTTTGTCTAGTATCTCGACCGTTTCAACGTTTGTTTACGTGAATCGTGACGTCACGACGCCATATTGTTAAATATAGCGTTTTGGCGGCTTATTTAAACAGTACATTTTTATTTACTATTTTTTAAAAGAAATACATTATGCAATTTGAAGTAATAGGTTTTTGTGGGCTCGTTAGACACCATTAAATAATCTGAGATGTTTATCAAAACCCACCCGTGTTCCTTCCTTAGCCCTATAAGTTCCGGGCCAGCGGTAACCCTTTCGGACAATCCCGCTGACCTGCTGTCTGACAGTAGTGTTGGCCCAGTGGTAACACCTCTGACTTACAAGTTGAAGTATGTAGGGTCGATTCCAGTCAGGTTACTTTGTGCATTTTATTTTATCACCATGTCCACGGGGTGAAAGAAAACATTGTGAGGAACCAAATATTCGAAGACGTGTCATCTGTTGGGTGGTGAATTACGGCTCACTACCTCTCACAGAAAGGAGGCCTGTGTCCCAGCAGTGGGAACATTATAGGCTAATTATGCTTAAGCTAATAAAGTTAATATGTGATAATGGTTAAATCTTTTTATTAAAACATTGTCCCTACATGAAACAGGCCCCAAGAAGGGAGCCTTTAATTTTTGACGTGACAACGTCTTAAATTAGGTTGCGACTGGGAGTCACTTATGAAAAAGTGTAACGCTCGGTAACGTTACGATGAGTCACCGAACGAGAGAGAGGCCCGCCGAATGCCTTGCGTCTCTCTCCCACTCAACTATGATCGGATGATCGGTCGTTGTCACGTAAAATCTTCGCCCGTAAAACCGACTTTACAGGCAACCATTTTTTTTTTTTTACATTTATATAAACATACTTCGTCTAAGACATGTATGGCTCAAAATGCTCTAAATGGTCTCAATTATCACCCCCCCCCCCCCCCTATGGCTTTGCATCCAGCTTCCAAACACTCTGTATTATGTCCTGTCCAGTAGGTTCACCGTTTTTTGACAACTGCCTTAGAACGTAACTATTCCCAAGCGTCATTGACTATTCCAGATTACGTAAAAGTTAACTTTAAAATGCGTAATAAAATAAATATATTAAACTGCCTTTTATTGAATTATCTTATTTATGACTTCTTACAGACATTATAATACCGTACCGTGTGTCAGTTTTGACAAAATAAATCGAATTATGCGTACCTATTACTTAAATTACATTCTATCGTACTTAGTTATGGCATCGAATGCAGTCGCTTCATGTATAATAATATAGAAAAACCTTGCATTCACTCAAAAATCAATAAAATTTACAAATTATTTTCCAGGATACAGATTTGCCACCATAAACGAGATGTTAATGTTTTATTTCGATTTTAAAACTTTCATAACATGTTATACAAAAAAGCGGTGTGTTTGAATATGTAGTAACCCTACGAATAGTTAAAGTCAAGCAAGAAGTGTAACTCAAGCTAAAAAAAAATGGCACCGCGCAAATGTTTACCGCGGTGGGCGTTGCCAAAAAGGCCACGCGCACCACTGACAATTCGCCGGTATCATTGCGTCGACGCGCTCGTGTCACGGGGAAATTACAATTGTGATTATTACTGTGTTTTGTGTTATTTACATACTGCAAATATGCCAATGTGTTCTGTTAAGTGGTGTAGAAGCCATACGGATATGAAGAATTCGGGAATCTCTTTTCATAAGTGAGTAATTTAACATTTTGGAATCCTCTACTTGCGACTCTGGATAGTGTTATGCAACATGAACGCAACATGAAAGCTTATTTTACACGTTTTCGAATTTCACTTGGAACTTAAAGGTTTTTAGTTAAAAGGAAAGATGATAATATGCCCAAATATTTGCCGATTCTCTTGTCACAAATGCCTCTAAACTGGACTAAAAATCACCTGGATTGTGGAGGTCAGATAGGCAGTCGCTCCATGTAAAATACCGGTATTCAGCTCCGGTTAGACTGGAAGCCGACCCCAACATAGTTGGGAAAAGGCTAGGCAGATGATTGTTTGTAAATACAGTAGGTACTGTTTTTGCACCTGAAGTCGAGGTGACTTCAGGTGCAAAAACAGTACCTACTGTATCTTTTTTTATTTTGCTTATATCTCGAATAAGGTGTGTCCTATCGCAAAAAAAAAACATTTCGATCCCCTTTATAAAACACATAAACCCCAAAAACTCAACAATAATAATTTATAATTATTATCGGTAATAATTTTTCACATTTTCCATACAAAAATTGAAAAATTCCATATAAAACACGTCTCCTTTAATGTCACAGATTCCCGAAAAATAAAGTACAGCGAAAACAATGGACAACTGCGGTTCGTTTGGAAAGAAACGAATCTGACTGGAAGCCTAGCGAATGTAGTACATTATGTAGCATACACTTTAGAAGCGAAGATGTATACGCTTGTAATCTCGGAAAGCTAAAACGATTAAATAAAACTGCGGTGCCTATTTGCACAGTAAGTTTTTGCTTGAATTTTAAAATTTTAGTGTTTTTGTTCAATTTCACTTAATGATTAATGACGCTTTTATTTTATTTATTTTTGCAGATGGTCAGTTCAAATGCAGAACCGTCTAGTAATTTATGTGGATCATCCTCCCTCAAACATGAAACAAATATAGATGTTCAGGTATTGTACGGGACCAAAGTAATTGGGGTGAAGCTCATATACTAGTATAAATCTGTTTATTATTGTATTTCATATCTTGCAGAAAAATAATTCCATATCAGAAGAGGTAAAAGTTGAAGCAAATTTTAGCAATATAGACAAAAATACACGAAATATATTAAATGTGCAAGATTGCAACAGTAGAATAGAAAAAATGTGTCTATTATTAATGTCTAGTAAATTCTAAAGAAATAAAAATAATTGAGCAACCATTTTTTTTTAATAACAGGATGAATATTCTAATGAAGTGAACCTGAAAGATACGAACGTGGCTAAATAATAACAGCCGCACAGGTCGACCGATCAGGTTAAGCTACGCTTGCCGCGGTTAGTCTGTGGATGGGTGACCAACTTTACATACAGTGACCCCTCCGTGCCTCGGAAAGCACATTAAGTCGTTGGTCCCGGCTGTCATTCGTGGATCTTTGACAGTCGTTACGGGTAGTCAGAAGCCCGAAAGTCTGACAGTGACAACCAGTCTTACCAAGGGGTATAGTATTACCCAGTAACTGGGTTGTGGAGGTCAGATAGGCAGTCGCTCCATGTAAAATACTGGTATTCAGCTGCATCCGGTTAGACTAGAAGCCGACTCCAACATAGTTGGGAAAAGGCTAGGCAGGTGATGATAGCTAACTGATGGCGGTGGCGGCGCCACTTAGCTGCGGGTGGGCTGTTAAGTTTTCATAAAATTGTGTACTTAGATTAAAAAGATTAGCAGTACTCAAAACATTTTCGTTTTTCATAAAGTTTTTACCATAATACGTATGAATTTTCTTGCAGGAACCTCCAAAAGCAGCGAATTTGGACCCTTGTTGCAGCAATATTGCTGGCAAAGCACTTAGGCGTAAAACAGATGTACTCGGTGGCAGAAACGAGGAAGAAAAAAAGCGTAAATTGGTAAGACTATGCTTATTTAGGTACAGTCAACAAAAGATATAAGTATACAGGATCGTCGGATATAGTTGAAGTTTAGTAAGAAACCGATGGATGTTCTCGAATAAAATTAAACAAACAGCTCATTTATCAAATTAAATTTCAGTCGACAACATCCATCAACTAAGCAAAATGGTACCAATCCATAGATGGCAAACCTGGCTTTACAAAAGAAGCTTTTATAGCACTGCAAACAAAGTACAGTCAAAGTGACAAAAAACTTGCCTGTCTTGTGGTAGATGAAAAGGCCATAAGGCAGCAAAAGATTTTAATGTTACGGATGTCGAAGGGGTTGTCACAGACGGCCCTCTGGGACAAATTGCAACTCAGGCTTACGTCTTTATGTTAGTTTCACTAAACGATTAATTTAAACTACCATTGGGATACTTCTTGGTGAATGGCTTTTTAGCCGAACAACGATGCAATGTTATATCGACGTGTCTTGAAAGATGCCATGAGGTGGGTGCAGAAGTAGTGAGTTTAACATTTGACGGTTGTCAACTGTGGAACGTCAGCTTCTAGAAACAGTTGAGCAAATTGTGGGTTATATGGTGGGTTTCGTAGCAAAAAAAGTTGCAAACCAAACTAGAATGTTCATGCCTGTATCAATTTGTTACTGGGAGCTGAAAACCTATCATAAACTGACTTTGAAGGATTAGCTTATCCTTCAATAATTGTTTTCAAAATATGTCTTCGATCTGAAACGTTACTCAGGCAACTTGTTAAGCAAGAAGGAAAACGGTTTTCTAGAGCGCACAATTTGCCAGTAATAAGTGTTTTGCCACAATAATAGAACGAAACGATATTTTAAAACCCCTAAAAGAAAGCCATCCGATCGAAAGCAATCACGTTGTTAGGTTGCTCAAAGTTAAGTAAAGCTTTGAGCAACATAACAACGTGATTAACTGATTGAAAAATTTCTTAAATTTCGTTATTATGGCCAAAAAATAATCTTTATTGATTTTTTCCCGTCATAAGTTAAATAAACTAATTATTTTCAAAGGGACATCATTATTTTGAAGCTATTTTAATTGTGCTAAAAAGTTATGTAATAAAAAGTAAACACGTAACCAAGCTTACTTATTTTTCATCACACCATCCACGCATCTCCTGATCTGACCTTGACGCGACCAATCACTATTATTACTGATTAAAATAATTCTTAATTTTAAATGGTTACGATACAATACTACAACACATTTTAATTGAAAAACACTCGAATCTCAAACTTTCAAAAAAACAGTGGCACTCCGGGAGTGCCGACAGAAGTGAAAACTTGAACACTTACGTGTGTATGTTTTGTTTATATATATACATTAAAACCGAGTACATCCGAATGTAGCGCGGTGTCGGTTACGGTAACAGTGTCGGGAGTTCAATGGTTTTTTCCCATCTCAATAAATGCCCAACGTGCCTAAAGAAGTTTTTACTTCAAAAGTTTTCTCTTCAATATGTATATTCAAGAATGTTTTTTTTCCAAATAATATAGATAGTGCAAAAATACAATCATTTTTATTAATTAAGACTTATCCTCTGACACTTAATGCATAACATCGTCCACGCATTGCGCACTGCAGCAGGCGCGCGAACCAATTACCATTATCTGTTCTGCCGAGGACCAATCACGGCGCTTGCCGGAATACAACGCTTTACACGAGCGCAGCTGATTGGCTTATTTGCATGAGTGTTCTTTCGTTCGAATACTCGAGGTATTTTGTCAATGTAGTGAAGTTTGGGGCCGAATTTGTCGTTTCTTTTGTTTTTTGCGACGCCGTTTGTAAAACGCGGAATCATACAAATTGCCTGCGATCATAGATTTATAAGAACATCCCGATGCCTAGTACGCGCTGTCCAAATGCTTCGAATTCAAAGACGCCAAAATATCGTCTTCGTTCGTTAGCCCCGCCCACAGGCCGCCATTACGCGACAGACGTTCAAAGCGCGTCTACGCTGTTAAATATAATTAAAAAAATGACTATTTGTGCGGTGAAATCGTGTAAAAACTACACTCCAAAAAAAGACAAGGATACGAACATTACTTTTCACAGGTAAGTTTGCAATTTTATGATGAATTTCTTTGAAAATATTACGAAAACTAAGTAAAAACAAAACGACTCCATAATATTTGAGTATTGCCAAGGTACAGTGTGAAATATTTTTACCCCTTTTTTGTGCTGCGATATTTTAATATTGTAAAATGTTACGAAATCAACATTAAAAAGAAATGATATCAATGGTTGCCAAGGGTATGAAATACTTTTACCATCTCTTAAAATATTGCGATATTATTGAGTCAACAAACGGATTTGGAGTAAAACAATATTTCAGGCATAGATTTATAAGACTCAAAACTCAAAAAAACTCAAAGCATTTATTTCAATTAAACCAATTACAGGCACTTTTGAATTGTCAAGGGGTCGGTCAGTCAGAAAGATGAAGCTAGATTGCCCATTCCAAAGCGTAGGTACCTATGGAGAAGAACGGGCAAGAAACTCCATGGACACTCTTTTAAATCAAAATAATATGGTTACAAAGTCTTGTTTACATCATTCATGTTAAAAATTATGCATGTGAGAACGATGCAGAACGTTAAAAGCGTCCGTAATGAAAAAAAAAAACAATTCAAATATTAAATAAAATTAAAATAAGCCATGGCAGCAAAGAGATGACCAGTCCCTACTGACGGCGCCCGTTCACGAACATGACGCATGTATTAGCACCATTCAGCTCAACCATTTTATAGGGAGCTAAATGATCCAACACACGCGCCACCATCAGCGAGACATTTGAGTGAGCATGACATACTCTCAGCCGCCAGGGCACATTCAAGTCAATGAAAGGCGTACCCAGTAAATGGAAGCTTTATAGTATGTACATAGTACTCACACATGTGCTATGCAATTATACAATACTAGGAGATTGAATTTATATAATGCAAAAAGTGTATTTTAAAATCTTCAGCAGCTTCAACAGTATTTTCCAATGCTAATCAATTTATTTGTGCGTCCTTATGGAGCAGGACCAGCGTTTAGCCAAGCACTTTTATCGGCGATGTAGTCCCCCAATTTATAATATGCCTGGCTGCATAGTGTGCGTTTTATACAAGATTTAAATTTCGTTTCATTCAGTTGAAGTATGTCGGCAGGTATTTTATTGTAACATTTTAAACAGTAGCCCATGAAAGACGAGTCTACTTTAGCCAGCCTGAAACCTGGTTGAACTAATTGGTCCCTATTTCTAGTGATATAATTGTGTCTTTCACCTCTTTTACTAAAAAGATGTAGATTTTTCCTTACGTACATGATATTTTCGTAGATGTATTGACAAGGTACCGTCATGATGTTAATATCTTTAAACAGTTCCCTTAGAGAGTCACGCCTGCGGAGGCTGTATATGGCTCTGATAGCTCTTTTCTGCAGAATAAAAATAGACTCGATGTCTGCAGCCCGTCCCCATAGTAAAATACCGTACGACATGATACTATGAAAGTAACTAAAATAGACCAGTCTCGCGGTATCAACATCAGTAAATTGACGGATTTTTCTCACAGCATATGCTGCTGAACTGAGCCGTCCTGCAAGGGATGTTAAATGAGGACCCCATTGAAGCCTTGAGTCGAGCGTGATCCCCAGGAAAACAGTTTTATCGACGAATTCTAGTTTCTCTTGATTCAATACTATTTCACAATTACTACTTTTGACATTTGGTAAAGAAAATCTTATGCACTTCGTTTTTTTTCCATTTAATACTAAATTATTAGCAGTGAACCAATTTTGGATCTGCAGTAGGGCGTTATTTACGTCGTCAAGATTTGATGCACGTCTATTAATTTTAAAAATCAAGGAAGTATCGTCAGCAAATAACACCATTTGTGGTTGGGTTTTTAACAAGTGGGGTAGATCATTAATATATACTAAAAAGAGGAAAGGACCTAATATCGAGCCTTGTGGTACACCCATTTTTACTTTTAAACCGAGTGAATTGACACCATTTATTTGAACCTGCTGTTGTCTATCATTTAAATAAGATTTTACTAAACTGAGCGCAAGTTTACCCAGTCCGTAATGCTCAAGTTTTAAGAGTAAGGTTTCGTGTTCGACGCAATCAAAAGCTTTGGAGAGGTCACAAAAAATTCCTATGGCGTCTTGGGACTCTTCCCAGGCCGTAAATATGTGTTTTAATAAGGTGACACCGGCATCAGTTGTACAACGTCCCTTGGTGAAACCGTATTGTTGGTCGTGTAATATTTTATTGGTGGTAAAATGATTGAGCATTTGGTTCAGCATCACCTTTTCAAATACCTTGCTGAAAACTGGTAACACGGATACGGGTCTATAATTATTGGTATCTTTACTGTCCCCCGATTTGAAAAGTGGTATTACCTTACTGTATTTCATTAGATCCGGAAAGACTCCTTGATCCACACACAAATTAAATATTAATGCTAAGTACGGCGCTATAGTCTCAATAATGGAGGTACATACTTTGATAGACATTCCCCATATATCTTCGGTTAATTTGATCTTGATTTGCTTGAAAGCTTTTATTACTATTTCAGGGTTTATATGCTTGAACTTAAATTCAATCTGGCAGGATGGAACGTTTGCTTTTAATAAATCAATAGAACGTAAAGGCGAGGAATTTAAGATTTCAGTAGTTTTATGTGGGATACTGGTAAAGAAATTTACAAATTCTTGAGCAACTTCTTTGTTAGTGCTTATGAGACCACGCGAAGTCTCTAGTGCGAAATCACTGTTATGTCTTTTATTTCGGTTAGTTTCATCATTTATAATTTTCCAGACCGTCTTTATTTTATTATCGGCTGATTTAATCTTTTTGCTAATATGCAAGGCTTTAGCTGTCTTGCAGGTATTTCTAAAAGTTTTAGAGTAGGTAGCAACGTATTTATTGAAAGTTTCGGAGTTAATATAAGGCTTAAGGCCATACAGCTCAAACAATTTCTCTCTACTTTTCCTAATACCCTTAGTTGCCCAGTCACTAAACAAAAAATTTGGGCAAATAGTTTTAGTTTTCATCTTTAAAGTGTTATTGAACTCGGTGCGCACTATCGAAAAGAACTCCTCATATAATTCATTCACATTGTTTTTAATATGGCCTGGTACACCTAACTTACTAATTAAGTTATTATTAAATCTATTTAGATTGCTTGGTGTTATTTGTCTAGTTTTTATCTGAATTTTTTGTAACAGTGTATTGGACTTGAACACAACGGTTTGACCGCTGTGATCAGAAGGGAGATAGTTCACAATGGCTTTATCTAAGTAGTCGCAGCAACAAAAAACATTATCAATACATGTAGCAGAATTTATAGTTATGCGAGTTGGTTCTGAAAACACATTTGACAAATTGAATGATTTAAAGAGACTTAATAATCGACTGCTATTTGAACTATTCTCTAAGATATTAATATTGAAGTCACCGCAGATAATTAGCGATTTTTTACCAGTTCCAAGTTTTGCTAGAACATCTTCCATTACTGACTCAAATATGGAGTAGTTTTGATAATTTGGGGGTCTGTAAACGCACACTATAATATGCTTATCTAGCTCAACACAGGACAGTTCAATGTCGTCAAATAAGAACGTCCAGATGCCTAGTGCGCGCTGTCCAAATGCTTCGAATTCAAACACACCAAAATAGCGTATTCGTTCGTAAGCCCCGCCCACAGGCCGCCATTACGCGACAGACGTTCAAAGCGCGTCTACGCTGTTAAATATATTGAAAAAATGACTGTTTGTGCGGTGAAATCGTGTAAAAACTACACTCCAAAAAAAGATAAGGATACGAACATTACTTTTCACTTGTAAGTTTGCAATTTTATGATGAATTTCTTTGAAAATATTACGAAAACTAAATAAAAACAAAACGACTCCATAATATTTGAGTATTGCCAAGGTACAGTGTGAAATATTTTTACCCCTTTTTTGTGCTGCGATATTTTAATATTGTAAAATGTTACGAAATCAACATTATTAATAACAAAAAAAAAAGAAATGATATCAATGGTTGCCAAGGGTATGAAATACTTTTATCATCTCTTAAAATATTGCGATATTATTGAGTCAACAAACGGATTTGGAGTAAAACAATATTTCAGGTATGTTTGTTACGTTAACGTACGTATGTTTGTGTAGTGATAACTCTCAAAGCAGTACAGTACGCGGCAAATAAGTTGAACCATCATGACGGTCGACTTTGAATGCGCAGTAACCGATTTTCGTGTTTCAATCGAAGTCCCGGCCACATGAGTAGATAAACCGTACAGAGGGAAAGCTTACTAAGAACGTGTAATATTGTTACCTATTTTGGTAGGGTTGTCACAATGCATGCACGCTCGAATTATTATTATTTTAATTAAACAACAGCCATTTTAGTTTCACTAGCAATTTAGTATTGTATACGTGTATCATTTATTGATAGGTATATTTTTATTTTTTTAAAGCTTCTTTCTATAACGTGAATTTGAGAACACTATAGGCTTCGCGGATTCATGGACTACATGAATTCACATGAACACATGCCGTGAAATAAATAATTTTGAGTTTAAGTTTGAATACGTTGTTTTATTTTATTTTTTCTTTTATAGCTGCCTGCGGCTTTACCCGCGCGAAAGTAGAAATACATTCAGTCAGTCGTTCGATCTTTAAGAAGAAGTACCTAACAAACATACACAGAAACATGCACACACTCACAAACTTTCTTCTTTATAATGTTATTATGATATTAAAAGTTTTTTGTTCATTCACACATACGAAAACCATGTTATAAAATAAAATTATAACAATCTCCAAAAACTATCATAATAGGCACTCGGTATGAATGTAAAAGGCGGGTTTCATTTTGTACACATATATTAACTACATAATTACCTATGTCAATATGAATAAGAAAACTACCCGAATTTTCCCATATTTTGGGGTAATCATTTTGCGCTGGTATTAGAAAATGTCACGCACACAAACGCAGAAACGATAATAATACACTTGTGGTGGGTGGGCGGTCCGCACGCAAACGCGCATTACAAAATGCATTCAATTTGAACGTTGCGTTTTGTACGGTACACTCAATCTGGTTCTTATTAAATCTATGCTGTACGGTTTATTTACTCATGTGTCCCGGCAACGCGTAACCATAGCAAATGGTTCAACTTATTTTCCGCGTAGGTACTATACTTCGATTTTGATGATCCATGGTAATGAAGAAAAAGTTATTTGCACAAAAAACCAGTCATCTTCACATAAATTAATGATTAAAGTAGAGAAGTCATGTTTTACTTTGTTGGTGTGCAGAAAAAAATTGCAATTTTTTTAGTTTTTCATGCTGTATGCATCAAAATTGCTTCAGCAGATATCAAGATATTGTTACGAGCTTTGGGTTCGTGACAATTAAAAACTGCCGATTTAATAACCAAAAATAACAATTTATTTTACAACACTAATTACAACTCAAAACACTAATTAAAAGAACACAATCACACTACTGATCACTCTTAATTCGCACTTGAAGATCGCTTAGATGTTTTCGCTCTTGTCGCTTTATCCAAACTGTGTCGGTCGTCGCGCATCCCGGCCTTATATAGTGCCGCAGATAGTTCGAGAACCTTCCATTGTAGAAACATCTAGAATGTTGGAGTACATACCGGCCCCGACCGACTAGGTGACGATAGGCAAGAAAGTTCTACAAAGTTCTAGTATCGAATTTTCTAGAACGATCGTGACTCGACTAGTTCTGCTACTCGATACTAGATGGCGCTAGTGGTAACTAATGTCGCCATGTACCAGGCATTAATTGTGGCGCGCAACACTGCCCCCTCCTAAGACATGCTCGTCCCGAACATTATCAGCCCCATAATAACGCGCCAGTCGGTCCACATGGACGATCTTAGGAGTACCTCTTGCACCTTTCTGTATCCGGTAGGTTACGTCATTAATCTTTGTCTATCCGGTACGGTCCGTCCCATTTAGCTTGAAGCTTAGGAGATTTCCCTTTGCTGCGGACTGGATTGTGCAACCACACTAGTGAACCTTCGTCGAACCCTTTATTGTTCATTTTGCGGTCATAACGGGTTTTCATCTTTTCAGACATTTGCTGGCCCGATTGTCTGACGTGCTCATAAATGTCATTCATTTTGTTCCGCAAGTCATTCGCATAATCGGTTATACTGCGTGGGGCATCAGGTGATATTCCGGTGATCAGGTCTGCAGGCAGCCGTAATTCTCTTCCAAAGTTTGCGAAAGCTGGTGTCACCGATGTACTTTCGTGAACAGCGCTTCGATATGACAACAAAAACGGTTGTATGTGCTTGTCCCAATCTCGTTGCCGATTTTCCACAACTTTGGCTAGGTACCTCTCCAATGTCTGATTAAATCGTTCCACCATTCCATCCGACTGTGGGTGGTAAGAAGTTGTTCTGGTTTTATGAGTACCCATAACTCGACAAGTTTCCTGGAATATTTGTGACTCAAAATTCCTTCCTTGATCACTGTGAATCTCTAAAGGTACTCCAAAACGACAGAAGACTTCATGAACTAATTTATCTGCAACTGTCGAAGCTTCTTGATTTGGAATGGCGAAGACTTCCGGCCACTTGGTGAAGTAATCCATCACAACCATGAAATACTTGTTGCCACTTTCACTTTCCGGAAACGGCCCCGCAACGTCAAGGGCTATCCTCTCCCATGGTGCACCAACATTGTACAATTTCAATGCACCTCTACTGCGAGTCTGAGGTCCCTTTACAGCTGCACAACTTGTACATTTGCGACACCAGTCCTCGACATCGTCCCGACAGTGGACCCAGTAAAACCGTTCTCGTATCTTCAGTAGAGTCCGTTTTACTCCCAGATGACCTCCTGAACAACCATTATGGTACAGCTGTAGAACATCCGGTACTTGAGCTTTAGGGACAACCATTTGCAAATGACAGCTGTCTCCCCGAGCATTTTCCCATTTACGGCACAGGACTCCATTCTGAATCACCAAGCTGTCCCATTGGGCCCAATAGCTTTTTGTGATCGAACTCATCGCTGAGACATCGCTCCACCTGGGCTTAGGAGCTCCGGCCTTCATCCACTCCAGAATTGGTTTGATGTCCGAATCTTCCTGCTGTGCACGTTGTAGGCTTTCCTTCCACTCGTTGCTGAGGTCTGTCTTGAGCGTCCTCACAGGTACGACTTCCTTGCCCTCTTGCCTAGTACAATGCTTGCAGTCTTCAGGACAAGGTCTTCTTGACAATGCATCTGCGTTGCCATGAGATTTTCCGCTGCGATGTTCGACCTCAAAGTCGTATTCCTGTAGTAGCTCAATCCATCTCGCAACTTGTCCTTCTGGATTTTTGAACTGCAATAGCCATTTAAGTGCAGCATGGTCAGTTCGTAAGTGGAATTTCCGCCCCAGAAGATATTTGCTAAAGTGCTGCAATGACTTTACTACAGCAAGCAGTTCCCGTCTCGTGACACAATAGTTCTTTTCCGGCTTTGACAGTGACTTGCTGAAGTACGCTATCACAACCTCTTGATCACCATTCCGTTGAGACAACACACCGCCAAGTCCTATGTCACTTGCGTCTGTGTCAATTATAAATTCCTTGCCCGCATCAGGGTACCCCAAAATAGGTGTTTTGCACAGACGGTCCTTTAGCTCCTGGAATGCGATGTCGCAACTTTCATCCCAGCAGAAATGTCGCTTCTCTTCGGTTAGCTTATGCAGGGGTTTGGCTATGTCTGCAAAGTTCTTGACAAATCGCCGATAATAGGAGCACAAACCCAAAAATGCTCTGACCTGCGTCTTGTCTTTTGGAACTGGCCAATCCTTGACAGCGGCGATTTTCTCTGGATCCGTGCGGATACCTTCTTCAGACACTACATATCCCAAAAAGCTAACCTGTCGCTTGAATAGTGAACACTTCTTCGGACTTAACTTAAGGTTGGCACTCTGGATCTTCATGAGCACGCGTTCCAGGTTTTGAAGATGTTCTTCAAACGTGCGGCCTACGATGATGATGTCATCCAAGTAGACCAAACAGGCATCGCCAATTATTCCAGTAAGTACAAGTTCCATCAACCTTTCAAAAGTTGCCGGAGCATTGCACAATCCAAACGGCATAACTTTAAATTACCACAGACCCTTTCCTGTCGAGAATGCAGTTTTCTCCTTGTCCTTAGGGTCAATTTCGACTTGCCAGTAGCCACTTTTCAGGTCCAGCGTGCTAAACCACTTTACTCCAGTAAGCATGTCCAGCGTGTCATCAATTCTTGGCAAAGGATAGCTGTCCTTCTTTGTAACGTCGTTCAGACGACGATAGTCAACACAAAACCGCATGCTGCCGTCCTTCTTTCTTACCAGCACTACAGGTGAACACCATGGACTAGATGAAGGTTCAATGACACCATCCTTCACCATTCCCTCAATCATGGTTTCCACTTCCTTTTCACGTGCTACCGGCAATCTCCTTGGCCGCTGACGGATAGGCAATTCTTCTCCTGTGTTTATTTTGTGTTGAACTAAGCCAGTCTTCCCGATGTCAGCATCGTTTGACGAGAAAACATTGGCGTACTTGAGTAACATCTTCTTCGCCTTGACCATTTCATTTTGGGACAGAGCGCTGCGGCAGTCTTCTAAAAGTGTGGCCACTTTCGTTTGTGCATCCTTGCTGAGGGTCCCAGTCGATAGATATTGGCATCGACGCAACCAATCCACTTCCTCGCAAGTACCAACTAGTGTGCCTTTTTCTATAGTCTGTTCCTGATCACAAAGGTTCAGCACACGTACCCCTGAGATGTCGGTGGCTCTGACCAAAGTTCGTGCCACTTTCCATGGAAGGTCATTGTCTACCCTTTCCACGAGTACACAACGATGAGTCTGCCCAGGATTCCGAGGAAGACACAATAGTTTCCGATCTCGGCGGAAGAACAATCTTCTTAAGGCTGTACACATTCCCTGGTAACGCCCCTTCCACGAAAAGTTCCTCTTGTCCACATTTCTAAACGCCTTGCTTGACGTCAATCTCGCAACAATTCTTCCTCATAAAGTCGAGGCCCAGGATGCAATCGTCCATTATATCGGCCACGATGACATTATGCAGGTAGATTCTGTTGCCTAGCTTCAACTCCATCTTCTTCTCTCCATGGACGGGTATGCGCTGACCGGTGGCTGTTACCAAATTAATGCGTTCTCGGTTGTATGCGGAGTCCCCAAGGGACCGTCTTGTTAGTTGGGAACTGACAACCGTGCGAGAGGCTCCAGTGTCTATGGTCAGCTTACACGGCGTTCCGTTGACCGCGCCCTTGATGATTAGGCTGTTCCCGTCATGGGTTTGTGTGATCGAAACCCTTGGGGCTCTTTGAACATCAGCCAGCACCCGCCCCGCAGTCCTGGCTATTACTCGTTTCCCTGCTGCTGGTGCCGCGCGGTGCTGTCAGCCGCACTGCCCTCTGGAGATCGGCCGTCTTCTCTTTCTGCAGTTCGCTTAGGGCAACTGGATCGAAGGTGGCCCCTTTCCCCACAGCCATAGCACCTAGGGCTGTATCCTTTATTGCGTTCGCGAACTGTAGCCGCTGCAACCTCCCTGACGCGATGGGAACGATGATCCTGTCGCACAGCTTCCACCTCCAGTGCATGCGCCAAGGCGTCCTTAAGCGTCCCGTGGTGCCCGAGCCTCACAGCAGCTCTCACTTCAAGGTCGCGGATGCCGTCGATGACTGCCTGCACCAGGTTTCCATCAATAAGCGTAGGTACGGACTGGTAAGCTTTACGAACCAGCTTCTCCACTTCAAGGGCCCACTGCTGCAGGTTTTCATTACTGCGTTGCACGCGATCCTTGAGCTGCGCACGAAACACGTGTTCCAGGTGAGCGTCGCCATACCGAGCCTCCAATGCCTCAAGGAGCTGCTCGTAAGTCACCTCCTTACTGAGAGCTTCCAGAACGGTTAAGGCCTGGTCGCGCAGGCCTAGGGTGAGGGCAGTCATGGCCTGACTTTTACTCTACCCGTTCGCCTTCATGACGGCCTCAAACTGGATTTTGTAGGCCGACCAGGAAAAAGTTCCGTCGAACGGTGGCACTTTGAATCCACGTAGCGAAGGTGTTGTAGCTACGGGAGCTGCGATTCCATCCCCAAGTTTAAGGTTACCCAACTCCTGCTTCACATCAGCAATGACGTCATTAAACTTGCTGATCTGAGTTTCAGCTTCTGACAGGCGGTTGTCATGCCGGGCAACCTTCTCCTTCACCTCCTTCATGTCTTTCCCGAAGGTTGCGTGAAGGTCCTTCATGAGGAACATTTGCTCTTCCTGGCGGCGCACCTGCTCCTCCTTATCCCGTTTGAGCTGTTCTTCCAATCGATGGGCCTGTTTCTCTTGACGGCGGGACTGTTCCTCCTTATCGCGCTGGAGCTGTTCTTCCAACCGACGAGCCTGTTCCTCCTGACGGCGGGCCTGCTCCTCCTGACGGCGGGCCTGTTCCTCCCTGTCACGCAGCAGCTGTTCCTCCAACCGACGAGCCTGTTCCTCCTTGTCCCGCTGGAGCTGTTCCTCCAACTGACGAGCCTGTTCCTCCTGTCGGCGAGCTTGTTCCTCCTGTCGGCGAGCTTGTTCCTCCTGTCGGCGGGCCTGCTCCTGCAGCATCATCATCAGAGCAGCCAAATCTGGTGCTGATGATGCTGGAGCAGCTGTGGACGGGCCGGCCTCCGTGGTCGGTAGCTAGCCTTCCGACCTCTGTGGCGTAGCTCCACCAAATCGCCTCTGGTCCGTCTCTTGCTGTCTTTGACTCCGGGTACGGATACCCTCCGTGTCGTCATTGGGTAAAACCGGCATAATCCTTGCTTCTGACACCAATTGTTACGAGCTTTGGGTTCGTGACAATTAAAAACTGCCGATTTAATAACCAAAAATAACAATTTATTTTACAACACTAATTACAACTCAAAACACTAATTAAAAGAACACAATCACACTACTGATCACTCTTAATTCGCACTTGAAGATCGCTTAGATGTTTTCGCTCTTGTCGCTTTATCCAAACTGTGTCGGTCGTCGCGCATCCCGGCCTTATATAGTGCCGCAGATAGTTCGAGAACCTTCCATTGTAGAAAAATCTAGAATGTTCGAGTACATACCGGCCCCGACCGACTAGGTGACGATAGGCAAGAAAGTTCTACAAAGTTCTAGTATCGAATTTTCTAGAACGATCGTGACTTGACTAGTTCTGCTACTCGATACTAGATGGCGCTAGTGGTAACTAATGTCGCCATGTACCAGGCATTAATTGTGGCGCGCAACAATATTTATACATAGACGTTAATATGAAACTAAATAATGCGCCTTACAAATTGATAAATTTAGGTAAATATATGTTTTGTTGGAATTTGGTAACATAGTTATTGTGTAAGTTTATTTCTTCCATAGATTTCCAACAGATCCCGTGACATCCAGTCGTTGGACTGAAATAATAAGACGGACTAGAAATGAATTCTGGTGGAAGCCTAAATTAAGGACATACATATGTTCAGCTCACTTTCATGAGAAGGACACTTACACAACCAAGAGTGGTCGTCGGAGAATTCGCTCAGGGGCTGTGCCTACAAAGGTATTTTAATGTATTTTAGTCACACATTTACAAACACCTGATAGATGGATGGATATTATTATATGTAAATTCTCAAGGATTTCTGGTGTAATGAAAGTCCAATTAAGGCGAAAGCGCCAGGGTAGCCCGCGAAATTCAATTTTTTTTTGGTTTTTTGCCATTTGCTGGTCAGTATTAAGTTGTACGTTGATTAAAATATGATTCGCGGCCGTAACAAATATGTATTTACAGAATTATAATCATCAAAGTCATCAACACAACTCTCTAAGACCATGTAATCCCCAAGAATGACTATTTCATGAAATCTTGACATATGGGGATTACTTGGTCTTAGTGAGTTGTGTTGATGACTTTAATGATTATAATTCTGTAAATACATATTTGTTACAACCGCGAATCATATTTTAATCAACGTACAACTTAATACTGACCAGCAAATTGCAAAAAACGTAAGAAAATTTGAATTTCGCGGGCTACCTTAGCGCTTCCCCCTTAAGTAAATTGCACTTCCGTCTTTATGAAAACTTATATATAAAACCGACATATAAAATGGTTACATCGCTTATTGTTCTAATGGTCCTCATATATTTTCAGGATTTATTATATATAACTTCAAAAATCTCTGCTGATGACAAAACAGAAAATACGAACGAAAATGTTAATGTTAAAAAAGATTTAGGGATTAAAGAAAAAGAAGTTTTGGATCAGAATTTGTATGAACCTGTAAGTAAAGACGGTTATTATATTGAAACACCTTCAAAAATTTAATCGATGTAAGTAATATTATTATTCTTTATTTTAGAGTACTTCGATGGGACAACAAACGCAATATAAAGAATCCACAAAGAAAAACCAAGAAGGTGAACCGGTTAGTAATCTACTTGACTTAGTGTAGGAAAAATACATTATTACCGAAATTATCGTAATCATTCATAAAAATTGTATTTGTTGCAGGATATACACTCTTCGGACTTAGAGTCAATTTTCGACACACCAAAAAAGGCAAAATTAAGAAGAAAATCCGCTCTTCAAATAAAACATGTAAAAAAAAAAAATCTTTTACAGCAAAAAAATCGACGTCTAAAGAAACGAAACGCGTCCTTATGTCAAGTTATATGCTTTTTAAAGAAGCAACGATTTGTTGATAATGACATACATGCTATTTTGTCGAAAAATGCGTTTGCAGCGGATTTATATAACAATTTAACTAAAAACTTAAAAAATAAGAAAAAAAGACCCTATGACAAAGTATACAGCGGAGTTCAGGAAGTTTTGTCTTACATTGAACTTTTATTCTCCAAAAGCCTATACTTATGTTCGAAAAGTATTCAATACTTGTCTTCCACATCCGAAAACACTTGCTACATGGTACCGTAATATTGACGGTGCTCCAGGCTTCACATCTGAAGCATTTGACATTTTAAAATTAAAATGTGAGAAAATTAGAAAAAAAAATATTTGTGCATTAGTAGCTGACGAACGTTCTTATAAATCTATGACTACAACACAATACGGCAAACCAGTTTATTTTTACGCTTATTTCTGCTATAAAACCTGCAAAATTTAAACTAAAGTAAACAATGCGGATAATTTATATTGTTTCGTACACGGATATCGAGGGATATGGCATGGAGGCGTGGCGGGTGTCGCGTGGTCAAGATTAACCTGACCATGTGTTGCTATGCGCGACGGGCGTGGCGGCGATAAACACCGTTGTCATACATATGTTTGCATCGGAACGTGTAGTGTTATTTCGTATTTTTACAAAATGCCGAATTGTTCCGTCCTTATTTGCAAAAATAGAGCAATCACAGCAAACCTTAAGACAAGTGGCGTGTCCTACCACCGGTAAGTAAAAAATCACTGCACTAATTAGGTATAATATTTATGGATTTTACCAATATTTCATTGTGAAATAATTTTGAGATAACATGAAAAAATTGCCTAGCAACGGACCCATGTCAAATAATGCACTAGTGATGCGTAGCGCTGAGATATGGGTGGGATAAGGTTTTCGTAAAAATAAAAATATAAATATGGCCACATACGATCTAATAAATAAAATAATGGTTAATGTGGATAAAAAAATACCAATTTGTGCCATTTTTACCGATATGACCAAAGCTTTCGATTACGTGAACCATGAAACGCTTTTGGTCAAACTTGATGCTTACGGTATACGAGGGAATGCTCTACGTCTAATAAAATCGTATCTTAGTGGACGTCATCAATATACAGAAATCTCTAAAATATGCGTCAAATCAAAACGTGAGGTTAAATATTTATCTGGTCCTAGGGAAATTAAATATGGCGTTCCGCAGGGCAGCGTTCTAGGGCCATTATTATTCTTACTGTATATAAATGATCTACCCCGGCACATCCCATACCCTTGTGTGTTGTTTGCAGATGACAGTACAATCCTAATAGACTGCCTTAACAAAGAGCTTTATGAAGACGAAATAAATAATTCTCTAAAATTAATAATAAACTGGCTCAACGACAATAATCTTATCATAAATCTCAATAAAACAAATATAATGCATTTCTATCAAAAGATTCTTCCTTTAAACCTAAAAATCAACTATAAAGGACAAACTATTGATAGCGTTAACGTGGCCAAATTCTTGGGTATATTTATTGACAGTCAACTAACTTGGAAACAGCAGGCTGAAGAAGTTTGCAAAAGATTAAGCATGTCTGCATATGCTCTCTACAACCTGTCCAAGAAAGTTAACATTGATACTTTAATGGTCGCTTATCATGGTTTGGTGGTCTCTGTCCTAAGGTTTGGTGTAGTATTCTGGGGTAATTGTTCCGAAAGGGAGTCTATATTTAAAGCCCAAAAGCGGTGCATAAGATCCATTTTCAATCTCAAGGTTACAGATAGTTGCATTCCTTTTTTCAAGAAACACAAAGTACTAACTTTTCCTAGTATATACATTCTCGAAGTAGCTATATTCGTTAAAACTAACAAGCATCTATTTCCTGCATTAAATGATACGAGGATGCGATCTACTGCCATGAGATCAAAATATCAGAGTCTATTGTGTACTGGTAGATATAACACTGCTTTGCTTAAAAAAAACATTATTGGTATGGCACCTATTATATTTAACAAATTGCCAAATTGTATTAAGGATCAGCCCTTAATAAAATTCAAGAAACTCCTGTCGTCGTTGCTTACAGAGAAATGTTATTACTCTGTTACCGATTTTTTAAATGATAAATTTTAATGTTTGCTTCACTTTATCTTATTTATTATATAAATAATTTTAGACTTAGCTGATCCATGATCTCATTTGAATTTTAGTAGTTTATAAATTATCTGTAATTTAATTTTTTTTTTTTGTAATGTAATTTAATTTAACCACTATATTTTTGTATGCCAACAGGCAGAATGTACTGGGAATATATCTAAAACTAACACCATTATTGTAACACCTGCATTCTATACAAATAAAGAAATTATTATTATTATTATTATTATTATGAATATCGATAATTGTTCGTTTTTCTAAATACTAAATTATATTAAGAACCTATTTTACAAGAATTAATACATTTTATTTCAGTTTCCCAAAAGATCCAGAAATAAAAAAAAAATGGATTGATGCAACAGGCAGGGAAAATAATTGGTTTCCCTCAAACCATACTGTAATATGTTCTGAACATTTTAAAGAGGATTGTTTTATGTCGGCCGGGATAAGACACATGCTTTTTAAGTGGGCTGTACCTACACTCAAATTAAGATACGTATATGAAACCGTAAGTTAACTATTATTAGTACAGCCACGTACAAGAGTATTATGCATGTTTACTTGATAATAAAAACAAGAGATAGGAATTCCAAGATCTTTTATGGTACAACACGTATTTTCGTACTTTTTATCTTTTTAAAGGGGATTGAAGGTCAAATTTGATATGGAGCCTGTCTGTATATCGTCCTATTAGGCCTATCTATATAAATCGATATAATATGTATCCTATATTATGTATATAGATTTATTTAGGTATCATGCGACGCTGAAATTTAAAAACAAAAAACACAATGGCGGGGGCAGATAGGTATCCTACGAATCTTCAAAGCCCTTTGAAGTTAGTTTTTTAATGGATATTCTGTATATTTTCTAATTTTAAATTCGTATCTATCATTATTTTTCATTACTTACAGCCTTCATCACAAGAAGAATCCGTATCTGACAGAACCACTCCTATACCATGTATCTCTACAGACAATAGCGTTTTAAAACTAGCAGATACACCACGAAAAAAAAAATTGAAAAAATTGATCAAAATCAAGGATAATTTTATTAAATCACAAAAAATGCACATCAAACGTCTGCAAACGACATTAAGGCGATACAAAAAAAAGGTAAAAGATAAGTATTAAGGACATTTTAGATGCATTGAAGGAGAAAAAATTTGTCAACGAAGATCAAGCTTTACAAATAGAAAATATGAATGTTAGTTCTAGAGACCTGATTATCAGGTACAATACTAACCTAGCTGCGGGGCATGTCAGAAAAGCTAAGTACACTGCTGGCTTAAAATCATTTGCTATGACATTGCACTTTTATTCCTCTAAAGCATACAAGTTTGTTAGACAGAAGTTTGCAACATGTTTACCACATGTCCGAACTATAAAAAAATGGTATCAATCCGTCGATGCAAGACCGGGATTTACGTCAGAATCGAAACGAAAGAACGTGTCATACCCACTTAAATGTCTCACCGATGGTGGCGCTTGTGTTGGATGATTCGGTTCCCTACAAAATGGTTGAGCTGGATGGTGCTGGTACACGCGTCATGTTCGTGAACGGGCGCCGCGGAAGGTTGAGACTGGTCATCTCTTAACTGCCAAGGCTTATTTTTAATCTTATATTTTGGTTAGATTAAAATTGCTTGTTTATTAATTGGTAATTAATTATAAGGAACCTGGTTATTTTAATAAAAGTTTTTTTTTAATGTTCAATAGGATAATTGAATTTTTGTTTTAACGATAGTTAAATAGTTTTAATTTTACGTAAGAGAGAAACTAAAGAAACGACTTATTTACTTAAATGTCATTTGCAAAAAAATATAATTTATATTATTACGTGATTTGGTTTTATTGGGTTTTAATACACCACATTGGAAAGCAGAAAAAATAAACAATACTAAATACACCCAAAAACACTTCTCTTTTTTGTAGTTGATTTCTATCGATATTTTTATCGATCAAATATATCTAATAACCCTTCTTCCCTAGCTGACGCTAGAATTGCTTGTGTGCATTCAGTGACTATCTATAGGTACTTTGTAGTGCCCGCCCCTTTTGAGCATATGTGCTATAAGATATCACAAAAGTGTTAAGCTTGTTTTCTTGTGTGCGTGCGAAAAAAGCCGCCCCTTTTGATAAGTAATGTGTGCCGTTTCTATTTCTTTTGTGCGAGTGGGCATATCTCCGGATATCTATATCTATGCACAAGACACAATTTTATTTTCTACATTAGGTACTTATAAAACATGTGTGTGTATGTGAGTTTTAAATGTTTGTAAACGCACCCACAATACAGGAGAAATTCCTAGTGTGGGGCAACGTTATATATAAAAAAAAAATGGAAGTCGTCTTTTTGTATTTGCGAATCGGGTAATATTTGAGACGTCTGGTACGTCCAGGTGAATGTTTAGAAGAGCTAAACCTGTTAATCGCTCTTCTAGCATTTTAGCTCTCAACCACGTTTTTACACGCGCGTGCGTTTTTTGATTGCTCTGCTGGCACTTATGGGAAGAGTAGCCAATTTTTGAGATTTTTCAATTTGACTTTAGATTTTGGGGGGTGTCATGTACCTGTGACCCCCCCCCCCTTCGGACCGCGCCTGTAGTGGACAGGGTATGCACATACATACATACAAAAAAAAATCAGCTGTTCCCTACATTTTGACGAGTTAAACGAACATAAATGTAGGGAGCAGCTGATTTTTTTTTCGCGATTTCTGGTTTTGTCCAATGATGAGTACAATGACCTCTTAAGAGGTTGTTAATGTTTTACCCACGGAATAGAAAAAACGAGTGGAAGTGCCCTTAGACTTCCTTAGTACGGGAACCAGTGTCGCCAAACTCACACAATTGCAAATTAAAATAAACATTTCAATACACAGAAAACGATGATATAATTGGCTACTAAATATAAATGCAACTTTGGCGAATAGTTTATTTATTGTTGTTCAAAATTAAGTCTTATTACAACTACTGAATGTTGTTTTTATTTTACATGTCAAAATCAATGAAGTACATTTTTCCATGTATCAATCAAATTCGAGCAATCCCCAACGAGTTCAGCTACTCAACGCTAGAGGGCGCTGTACTAAATTACTCTATGTAGCACGCTAACATCATTGAAATAGATGTCATATTCGTATGCACCTGTTATCTATTTTTCTACTCGGCTAGGGATGAGGACAAGATATCTATAATTAAATTCAAATATCTCGAAAACGGTGCGTCCTAGGCAAAAAATAACCAAAATTTAACCCCCCCTGTGTCACCCCCGTGCAAGCAGTATCCCAACATGAATTAAGGAAAAAAAAAAAATTTTCGACCGACAAAAAATTTGAAAAAAAATCTCAAACGTTTTTTTTTTGCAATATTTCGCGGGTTTTTTACGTCAGTCCTCATGGTTTTCGACTAGAGCAACAATTTCTTTCCAGAAAAGATTTTCATCCGAGCCACCATTTTGAAAATATAGAGCGTTTTATATAAAATAAAATTTGGAGGCCCATAATTCGGAAACGGTGCGTCGTAGGACCATGCTTCTTAGAATCTAAATAGTTTCTATGGTCAAGGTTAATTCGAAACTGCAATAAAATTGGGACAGTTTAAAAAAAAAATATCGAAAAGTTTTTTAAGTCATCGCGCCAGTGCCCCTGGCTACACTTCAACCGGACCCAGTTCTTTACCGAATTAATAACAATAGAAAACGTATCTACTGGTTATTGAGAATGTTCTCCTTGTTTTTGAAGTCGGTTAAAAAGGAAAATGAATTCAATTAGTGTACTCTATTAATAACATTAATATTAAATGTACTTATGTGATGTCCCGAAACCCCGACATTAGTCCCGAAAAAATATTTCAGTCGTAAGGAAGTCTCAGACTTTCGTCTATGTTCTTCGAAGTTTAGGCAACTAGGCACTACCTATTCCTATCACTGTTTATTAGTATTAGTTCTTTTTGAGGCCTACGTCCAGCTATGAATGAATGATTTTGGTTTATTTGTCAGAATATAAATACTCAAACTCAAACCATATAATTCAATTAATCGAGAAGAACGACAACGAGTACATAATATGTCATGGTAACGTATAACGTTTCACTATATAAAAACACATTTTATTGTTTTATCGATACCGAACTATTTGAATGTGTCCCATCCCTAATCGAGTAGCGTCGAATTTTCTAGAATGTATACGATGATATTCAAGACAGCGAGCAAGTTGATTTAGACTTTGAACAATGGACATAAGGTAGTTTTTAGTTCGCAACAAAGTAATAAATATGGTTTTGTCAATAAAAACAATTATATTGAAATATATCATAGTTTTAGACTTGCCGGTGATACGATACACCTCCGCAAGATAAATTTTTTGTCCTGCTATCGTTTTTGCATGTAAAAATTGCACAATATGGCATGTTTGTAATATTTTTCGTTACGTTCGAGACGTCCTATCACAGCAAGTAGCTAATCGCGACTAAGCCGCCTCAGAGCCGGTGTTGCGGAGCTCCGCATAATTGTGACACACGCGCGATAGCTGCGTGGCACTTCCACTCGTTTTTTCTATTCCGTGGTTTTACCAATAACCCTGTACATATACACAGGAGCTATTAGTGTACCTACCTCAATAAATCAATAAAGTAACGATTGAAATTTCTCTTTTTATAGCGAGACTCCGATGAAAGTGAGAACGAAATTAAAGTGTTTTGCCCGAGATGTGACACGGAAGTATCGCACACCCCTGAAGGAATACAAGACGTAAGTACACCCCGGAACATGAAGCGAGTCGCTGCGCAGGCGCAGTACCTAACAAATTCATGATGAGTTAGTTAGCGGGTGGTGACTGGGTCTCAGACCAAATAAAAAACCCCCAGACAGAGGGCTGTCAACAGTAAAGTGAAGCCTGTTTCGTAAACATGTGTGCACATAGTGAGGTGTAGTTTGATTGTAAATGGTTGTAAATGTGTGCGTGTGACCGTGTATGCACAGAGCGGAGGAGGTGTAGTTTTTGCATGCTTCACTGAATTGTTCGCATCGCTATGTCTTGACTTTTTATTTGGTGAGGTACTGCGCAGCGAGTAGCGCTCTTCACAGTCGCCATAAAGTCTGACGCGAACTATATCTATACTACGTTCGCGATTTAATTTCCAAACATGTAAACAATTATTAGTTTTTGGAAAAGCAACTTTAATACCCACACATAAAGTTCAGTTTGAGCTACAACTTCAATAAATTTTATGACTTTTTAAATGGTACTAGTCATTCTGGAATCAACTTCATTTACACTACCATAAAGTTGATTTCAGTTTACTTAAAAAAAAGTGGAAATAACATAGAAACTGGACTTGAATAGACTTTACAGTCAACTGCATATCAGTTGTAGCATTTGCATTTCGAAAATCGCCCTTACTGCTCTTTTGGGATGCATGAAGAAGCCTTCTCGTGTAGCGCAGTTTGTTCCGCCAGTTACTTACTCAACTGAACCGAGCGCTCGGCGCATCCTGGACAGTCACACCCAACACCTTATTGGACTGGCCAATTCTTCCCTTGCGGTGGTAGAGCTAACGCCTGCCTGGTTTGCGACCACCCTTCCACCGGAGTCAGTAATTACATGCCGAAGATGCTCGCGATCGCGGTCGCTATGTCGATACTCGCTAATTTCTACATAGCTTCTGCCCGCGACATCGTCCGCGTGAAATTTCACCCTCCCCCCATTCACCCTCTTAGTGGATACCTACTCTTCACAAACACACCCTCCAAATTTCATGTCTCTAGGACCAGCGCAGCGGTTTAGGCTGTGCGTTGATATATCAGTCAGTCAGGACTTTGAATCCATACTAATATTTCGATAAAATTTGGCAGCGATAGTTTGCATCCCGGGGAAGGACTTAGGATAGTTTTTATCGACATACCTCGCGGGCGAAGCCGCGGGCGGAAGCTACTTTTATATATATATATATATATAGATGGCGGTGCGAACACGTCGGCACCTCCAAGCTCAGTTGCCCAGACCTATGTTTGTGCTGTACTCTACTTACTCCAAAAGAACAAGTTTGTTGAACCACAGATACACCTAGATAACGCAAGAGCAACTACTTCACGTGCCAGAAATCGCACCAGCTTACGTACAAAAATCGTAATTTGATTTTCCCATCACTAAAATAGTGCTTGTGACGTCATAGTAGGTAGTCAAAAAATGGCACACTTGCTTTTCAGACCGTAATAGTTGCGTCAGATCACACGGATGCTTGCCGTCGACCGCGATGTAAATACAAAATGTTGTTTTCACGTAGGCATCGAGGTAAAATAAGACCTCGAGGTATCGCAGTGTAGCATCCCCATACCCTTATGGACATTCACATTCAAATTTTAAAATTTCCTCACGATTTATCTTTGGCAATTTTCAGGATCAAATAAAAATACTCATCGCAAAAGTGTACCACTACTTTGAACAAGAATATGAAGAGTTAAAGACAACTTATGGAGACCTGGACCTGACTCCTCTGTCGAAGTTCAGCCAACGGACTGCGCTGGCTACCGGAGTGAGTGAGACCACAGTACTTCAGATACTGGAGGACGAAAAGGAACGGAATGCAAAGAAGCGAGAGAAAAAAAAACGGATCCGAGCTCACAAGAGGCCTATACAGCCGGAGAGGTATGTGTTGACTCTGTATTACAGTATTTTAACAGCAGACAGTAGCGACATCTATGTCACAACTGAGGAACCTCTAAATGAAACGGCGCGCGTGTCTATCTGTCGTCACTGACAGATGGCGCCACTGAATCCTGCATCGCGCAAGCAAAGTTTGACGCTGACGTTAGGTTGGAGTAGTACCATAATCAGCCTATAATGTTCCCACTGCTGGGACACAAACCTCCTCTCGGTGAGAGGGAATGGGCTATAACAGAACAGTTTACGTGGACCATCTGATCAGACCAAGCCCCACTTGTTGGAGTGTCCTAAGTGCCCGTTCGCCTGCACCTCGGATGACATCTATGTATGTATATAAAAGAAAGTCGTGTTAGTTACACTATTTATAACTCAAGAACGGCTGAACCGATTTGGCTGAAAATTGGTGGGGAGGTAGCTTAGAACCAGGAGACGGACTTAGGATACTTTTTTTATCTTTTTTTTTACTTATAGAAGTAGGGTAGGAGTAGGGTAGGGGTAGTGCAGGGTAAGGAGTAGGACACCACGCAAACGCACCATGTAATCTCAGCTATTTAACATTTCATCGGCACTTAATCAGTTAACTACTTTAGTGAAATGTATTCTAAGTTCATTTTTGAGTGACAAAAAGGTCATAATAAGTTTCTAGTTGCAATGGAATATGAACTTTTTTACGTAAGCCATTCAGTTTGTTGTTCCATAACTTAATTCAAACAAATAGAGGCTGATTGACTTTCGTCATTTACAACTTTTAAGGAATAAGTAGTAAGTTATTGTATTTTTGTTTCAGTTCGAGCGAAGAAGACTGTCCCGAGTATAATGCCGATGCTAACGAGCCTACAAGTAGCTTCCATGAGTGAGTTTCATCTGTTTTTTTTTAACAAATTTTCATAAACAAGCTGTTCCCCGCGGTGTCACACGCTGCGCGGCTCCTAAGGGTCGTAGCGTGATGTTATATAGCCTATAGCCTTCCTCGATAAATGGACTATCCAACACAAAAATAATTTTTCAATTCGAACCAGCAGTTTCTTAGATTAGCGCTTTATTATTAGTATAGATATGTTAGCTTATTGTTCTCCCCCGATCCACCCTGTAGCATTGCATCATTTCTCCGCGCTAGTACTTAGTTTTTGCTTAGCGTTATTTCTGACTTTTTAGGTTTCCGTACCCAAAGGGTAAAAACGGAACCCTATTACTAAGACTCCACTGTCCGTCAGTCTGTCACCAGGCTGTATCTCATGAACCGTGATAGCTAGCCAGTTGAAATTTTCACTGATGATGTATTTCTGTTGCCGCTTTAACAACAAATACTAAAAACAAAATAAATATTTAAGGGGGGCTCCCATACAACAAACGTGTTTTTTTTTTTCGGCGTTTTTGCCTTGTGGTACGGAACCCTTCGTGTGCGAGTCCGACTCGCACTTGGCCAGTTTTTTTTTCTTTTTCCTCGACTCCTTAGGGTCCTAGCATGGTGTTATAATATAGCCCATAGTCTTCCTCAAGAAGAATTTTTCAAATCCTAATGTTAGTTCCGGAGATTACCCTCTACATACATACAAACAAACACTTTATGTATGGACTAGCTGCGCCCGGCGGTTTCACCCGCATAAGTCTCGATCCCGTGTGAATATCAAAATAAAAAGTATCCTATGTCCTAATCCAGGTCATGGTCTACCCATGTGCCAAATTTCACCCAAATCCGTTCAGCCGTTTTAGCGTGAAAGCGTTACAAACAATCATCTGCCTAGACTTTTCCCAACTATGTTGGTGTCGGCTTCCAGTCTAACCGGATGCAGCTGAATACCAGTATTTTACATGGAGGGACTGCCTATCTGACCTCCACAACCCTGTAACTGGGTAATACGATACCCCTTGATAAGACTGATTGTCAGACTTTCGGGCGTCTGACTACCCGTAACGACTGTCAAAGATCCACGAATGACAGCCGGTACCAACGGCTTAACGTGCTTTCCGAGGCACGGAGAGGTCTTGATATGTAAAGACGGTCACCCATCCACGAACCAACCGCGGCAAGCGTAGGTTAACCTGATCAATCGACCCGTGCGGCTGTTATAACTTAGCCACGAGCCTCTCATAAGCTAGTAAGTTGATATTTTTTTAATGTTTTTCAGGGCGCAGACGTTGGTAGTGAAGGTCGAACCTTCGGAATATTACAAGTAAGTAATTATAATCATCATAATTATTGCACGACTCATAGTCATAGTGAGAAGCATTACCTATACAACATTATTTTTAGTAGGTATATGAGAAACCCGAAACACGTGTCTAGTATTTTTATGTAAAGAATCTATGTACAAAATTTCAAAACTGTATCATGAAAAATCACAAAGTTATAAGCTTGTTAGGTTACCTGATTGTCCGTACAAAAACATGCTCACCCGCGCCGCGCCGCCCGTCTTGCGCTCATTGATAACAGTACCTAGGTACCTAACCGTTCGGCGCGGAGATTGGATAACCTACTTAGTGTCGGTCGGTGTCCAACTTTTAACCTTTTTAAATATTTTTGGGACAAAATATGTATAACATGGGGTTAAAAATTATTGGAATCGATTCAATTACTTATTCTGAACAAACTATATTCAGGTTTCGCATTTATATAAGTACTAAAAATAACGTTGTAGAGTGCTTTATGATCGAAAAAATTGTTTTGCCTCCTTTCTGCAACTGTTATAATATACCACTAGCTGCGCCCCGCGGTTTCACCCGCATAATATAATAATATATAATATAATATATTCCACAACTATCACACAACGCCGTCTAGTCTCAAGCTAAGCAGAGCTTGTGTTATGAGTACTAGACAACTGATAAACATACTTATATATTTCTAAATACATACAAATATAGATAAATTACACCCAGACACAGAACAAATGATCATGCTCATCACACAAACATTTGTCCTGGGTGGGAATCGAACCCACGACCTCCGGCATAGCAGTCATAGT
Source organism: Oligia fasciuncula (assembly GCA_963082905.1). Taxonomy (NCBI): domain Eukaryota; kingdom Metazoa; phylum Arthropoda; class Insecta; order Lepidoptera; family Noctuidae; genus Oligia; species Oligia fasciuncula. The sequence goes on along the minus strand of OY720416.1, from coordinate 4,684,503 downwards.
CACTGACCACTAGACCAACAGGCCAGGCAAAAACTATCCTATGTACTTTCCCGGGACTAATAAACTCTTTTCTTTCTTCCTTTCTTTCCTTACTCTAATAACGTTTTGTTTATTTTCAGCGAGGAACCTGAAATTTACGCTCCGGCCGCTGTGAAGGTAGAAGTCAGCGATATTGAAGTTCACGAGTAAGTTACAAGTAACTAAGGGCGAACTCCGCCAAACTTTTATACCTAAAATAAGTCTTACTGACAATAAATTTTGAATTTTTGACAGTTCTCCCGTATGGTTCTATTATGGAAAAACTGTCAAAAATTCAAAATGTCAGACGTCAATTATATTCCACGGATAAAAGATATTCCACTTGGGTAAAATCAGTCCTAACAAAAGTATGTCCGCTGAGAGTTGATAAAGTCAAGGTTTCTAACTCATTACAAATTGCGGCCCGCTAATAACAACATTAAGGCTCCTCTTTCGAAAAAAGCTTAAAAACAGCGTGCAGATGAAGCAGCTTTTCTCCGGAACTTACAGAGAAATTACATCTGAAAAAATAGTTTGTAATCTACATGATATGAATCGTAATTTGGTTTAGTCATAATTTTTCTATCGATATCACCTATTAAAAAAAAAAAACACCAAATCACCTCCAAATCGTTGAGATAAAACCATTTTACTCCTTCATTTTTTATCAAAAGAATATAAAAAAAAATATCTACTGCTTTTCAATACAAACGAAAATGATTTGGTTTTGTTACTTTTTAAAAACATGTATATTTTTTAATATAATAAATTAAAAATGCGATCGTTTAAAGTCCGTGTCTATTATCATCCCCGCACTCGTCCACGAATTCAGTGCGGGGCGCCTCGTGTTGCTAGGCAACGCGACGCCCAAATGCACAAGGTCGTTGGCATGAATACAAGCCTTAACAAAACAACGATAAAACAATTATTTTAAACAATTATTAACAGTATAAAACTGAAAAGAACACGCGAACACCCAAACTACCGACTCACTATTTCATATTTCATTTTGTGTTTTCAGGGAGCAAGCTCATTCTGACCCGATTTCTTTAGACCTGAAGACAGAACGGAGTCCACAGAGTGATGTATTGGACAAGTAAGTGATCTTTCTGAGAGCAGTGAGAGCAGTGGTGGCCAAGTGGTGACGGCCGCGACTTACGAGTTGTAGGTCGTAGGTTCGAACCCAGACAGGCGATTTACTTTGTGGAAATTATATCATCACCACTGCTCTCAAAACGGTGAAGGAAAACATCGTAAGGAAACCGACATGTCCTAGAACCAAAAATTTGAAGACATGTGACATCTACCAACCCGCACTGGGCCCGCGTGGTGGATTACGGCCCACTCCCTCTCACAGAGAGGAGGCCTGTGTCCCAGCAGTGGGAACATTATAGGCTGATTATGTATGTTATGTATGTACTTACATCTTTTATTATCTATCTATCTATCTTTTATTATTGAAGTGAAACTTCTTTGGCGGCGATTCGATAATAGGCTATTTGACAATGTAAAAAATAAGGTCATAATTATTGACACTCGTATAGATTATCGCTTTTAAAATCGATTTGCATTAATTTTACTACAAAACAATGTATTATATATTAAAAAAAAAACCGAAAAAGCTTCATATTTTTAAATCTGGCGCCACGTAATCGAAAACGGTCTGGATTGACTGAACTTAAGATGACATCATGATATCGTTGACAGAACAGATGACTTTTGTCTAGTATCTCGACCGTTTCAACGTTTGTTTACGTGAATCGTGACGTCACGACGCCATATTGTTAAAGATAGCGTTTTGGCGGCTTATTTAAAGAGTACATTTTTATTTACTATTTTTTTAAAGAAATACATTATGCAATTTGAAGTAATAGGTTTTTGTGGGCTCGTTAGACACCATTAAATAATCTGAGATGTTTATCAGAAACCAGTCAAATAGCCTATTGGACGAGAATTGAAAATGAAAGAAGGACGCGTCACGTTTAGGCAAATTTCGTTGTTACATGAGAGAGAAAAAAGGTATAACTCTCTCTGTCTCACACTAAACCTGTTTTTTCCCGTTAAGAGCGTTTACACCGTACGGGATTTCATACAAACTTTCAAGCCCTTATTTTTCGAAATGAATGAACCGATTTTAATGAAACTTCATACGCATAAGCAGGATACAAAGGTCTAAAAAGTTATTAGAGAACTTTTCGTAAAATAGTGTCACAGCCAAATTAGACCGATTTTGAATTTTCCATAGAAACAGAGATTTCCAGTTAATCTTTTTTTAAATAAGACATTTCGAAAATGTTCTCTACTAATTCATTTAGAAAATAAGAATAATTCATTTAGAAAAATAAGGGCTTGAAAGTTTGTATGAAATGCCGTACGGCTTATCTCTTATATCTTAACCTATACAGGGTTATCAGTAAAGCATTAACAGCCTCTCAGACCCAAGCTGAAATCACAAAAAAAAAATCAGTTGTTCCCTACATTTTATGCTCGCATAACTCCTCAGAATGTACTAAAAAGCTGTTTTATTTTTTTGCGATTTCTGGTGCCATAGTAAAAGTTGTTCATAATGATGAGTACAATGACCTCTTAAGAGGTTTTGCTCATTTAACGTGACACGTTGTATAGTCCCAATGCTGGGCAAAGGTCTGCCCCATATTTTTCCACTTATCTTTCTGCTGTGCCTTCTCCGTCCAATCGATTAGGAACGAGTCCAAATTGTCACGTCGCCGTTATTTATTTAGGGTTCCGTACCCAAAGGGTAAATACGGTACCCTATTACTAAGACTCCACTGTCCGTCAGGCTGTATCTCATGAACCGTGATAGCTAGACAGTTGAAATTTTCACTGATGATGTATTTCTGTTGCCGCTAAAACGACAAGTAATAAAAACAGAATAAAATATATATTTAAGGGGCTCCCATACAACAAACGTGTTTTTTCGGCGTTTTTGCCTTGTGGTACGGAACCCTTTGTGTGCGAGTTCGACTAGCACTTGGCAAGTTTTTTAACCGGCAGAGGTATTAATAATCTCATCCTCTATTATTTGTTATTGCAGTACAATCGAGACACTCGCACCAGCTGAACCTGCTGCAACTAAACGTAAAGGGAGAAAAGTGCCGAGAAGTGACGTTACATCGACACGGTAAGTACATTTTTATCACCCGACTACGACGAAGCAAAAAGAAGGGTATGATTTTGACCGGCATGTATGTTCATCTGAGGCCTAAGTGTGAGTTTTTTCGACTCACGTTCGATTGCGAGCGCGTTAGAATTTTGTATGGGAAATTAGGTTTCTCCTAGTGACCACTAGGTGGCGCTATAACTTTTTCCCATACAAAATTCTAACGCGCTCGCAATCGAACGTGAGTCGAAAAAACTCACACTAAGGGCACTGTTCCCTCATAACTTCTAAACTAAGTAGTTGTCATAATTAGACAATTGAGGTATCGTTGGAAGCTTCTTGATTGTCCGCTGGTTATAGGCTATGTGACGTCACACTAAATTCAATATAGCTCCCTCTAGAGGACATAGAGTAATGAATTTAAAAATAAATATTTTGGGATGGTGCCTTGTTGGGTATCAAGTGAAAGGGCTTAGTTAGCACATTTCAAAAACATAAATATTACTGAAATAAGCCCCAAAATCATCATCATCATCATTTCAGCCGAAAGACGTCCACTGCTGGACATAGGCCTCCCCCAAGCACTTCCACTTCGACCGGTTCTGTGCTTCTCGCATCCAACGGGTTCCTGCGGCCTTCACAAGGTCGTCGGTCCACCTTGTGGGAGGCCTTCCAACGCTACGTCTTCCGGTACGCGGTCGCCACTCCAGAACCTTTCGGCCCCATCGGCCATCTGTTCTACGAGCAATGTGCCCTGCCCACTGCCACTTAAGTTTGGCAATTCTTCGGGCTATGTCGGTTACCTTGGTTCTCCTGCGGATCTCCTCATTCCTGATTCGATCACGCAGGGAAACTCCAAGCATAGCCCTCTCCATACTTCCCGTGGGTGTCCTAAAAGACGACTAAGGGTCGTACCGGAGAACGGGCAGCAGCGTTCTGTTACGGAGTGGGTCTCGAAACGGTTTTTAAAAAAACAATTAATTGATAACTTGAATTATAATTGGACAAAAAAATACATTAAAAGATTTGTCTGCGACGACGTTCAAATCCACACTGCACTATAGCTCTAGAAAAGTAGCAATGTCCGGAATGCTGACATGACAAAGACGGTTCAACGTGTAATGACTAACTTAGTCATCATTATTAGTTTACATGCCTTCGCGTGTATTATAAGATATAACAGCCCCCCAAATAAAATGGAGCATCTGAGATGAAAGATGCGAAATTTAAGATTCACAGTGGATAAGATTTGAACGTCATTGTAGATTTACAAACTGTTACATATTAATAAAAACTAAGTATATTATAATCATATCTATTTTAGGAAAATCAAGATTTAGCAGCAAGGTTAATTTTGTTTTGTTACTAAAATGTTTCGTTTTAATGATGTTGGCCTTGTTGTTGACAAATCAGGCTCAACAGGTTCTTCAAACACAGATAGTTCAATAGCTTGTTGAGATTGACTGTGGTTCTTCACTTTCTTGGTGTTATTACATTGATTAAATATTTGTATGCAACATGAGGCTTTTGGATTTGGGCATATTAATTTTCGACCTCTGTAGAGTAGGTATAAAATGAATAAAATAAAAAATGTGTAACTTATGGACATATAATGAACTCCGTACTTTTTGAAGTGGTTCGGATCTTCAATGTTATTTAATTCTTGTTCTAAAGATGTTAAATGTATACTAGCGTGTAATAAAGAATCCAGGTTATTAACGTTATTCAATTTTGAATATGGTAAACGTGAAAGTGACTTGTTAACTCTACTCTTCTCACAGCAGTCATCCTCAACGAGATTGAAATTAGAAACAACATGTGAGCTTACATTTACGAAAACATTTGACGATGGCACAAACTGTAAAGTTTTATAAAAGGCTTTGCAGTATTTTGTTAAAGACAATATTCCTGTACCAAATAAAGTTTCGTCAAAGCTACTGCCATCATTTTCACAAGATACATGACATTTGCCTGGCTCCGATAAAACAAATAACCATCTATTATTATTAATTTTATGAAACACTTCAATAGAGCCTTTTAACAACTTAATCTCACAAGAGTTAGGTAACTTACTAGCTAATTCCGTGATTAGAATAGTTTCACAGATCGGATTCGCGATACTTGAATAAACACTTTCTAAATCAGTAGAACTTTTCACGAATCACTTTGCACTTGTCTACGGTGTGCAACAGCGAGTAAAACATATGATCGACTGTTATTGCTAGGTAAGGACTATTAGGAGCGATAAGCGCGAAGGTATTCGGTTGCGAGACATCATAAGGAACGGGCATTGGAATAATATGGTATAAGTTATATACTTGTGGTAGGACGAGCGGGATTCTAATAACTACAATTATTTTGTTATTATGATAATAAGATACAAGTTTAGAAATGTCATTAAGATCGTGAATATTTTGTAATGACAGAGTTACGGGGAGTTCATAATACCTTGGCATATTGTTGATATTCTGTTCAAGTTCGTTGTTCCGTTTAATGTTTGCCACATTATTATTTATGATATACGAAACTGACGAATATTTCTTAATGTTGTTATCATGCTGGCTCTGCAGCGCTGATAACGCGTTTAAACAATCGACTTGAATCTTGGACGAACTATGATTTTTACAATAAGAGCTGATTCTGATAAACAGAGATTCGACTATATCTAGATGCGATTGTATTTTACTAATATCTAAATACGTAACTATATTCCAATCGTCGTTAGTGAACTTAACGTTGATCATTTTATCAAAGTATAAACCGGGACTGCTTGTTATCGGCGTGATGACTTGACGACATGTACACTCCGCAGCAAGGTGCTTGAAATAGATCAAGTTATTGCACCGTCAGACGCCAACTTAATTTCGTCATAGTGATGACGTACATGCTTACGATTTATGAGGAGAGTCACAGTGTGATTCCCGTTGACCTTAACAATTTTATATGGACCTTTCCAAACTGGAGATAGGGCTTTATTTTGCTTGTGGTGACATCTGAGATACACTGAGTCACCGACGTTGTAAGTGATAGGTTTAGCGTGAGAATCGTAATGACGTTTAGACCTCTCTTTAGAATGTTGAATGTTTTGTAGCGCTTTCTGCCTACTATAATATAACCTATGATTTAATACTCTAACGTAATCCGTATAGGTATTATTTTCCAACGTGTCGATAGATTTGGGAATGTATGGTTTAAAACCAAGTAATAATTCGAACGGAGAGTAGTTAGTAGTCGAATGAATGTTAGAATTGTATGAGAACATAGCTGTGTTTAAGTACAAATCCCATGTATGTGCGTTTTCGTTGACAAAGGGTCTCAAATATTCCTTTAATGTTGAGTGGCTCCTTTCTAGGGCACCGCAGGTTTGTGGATGATAAGGCGTTGCTAGAATATGTTTGATACCAAATAATTTGTTGAGTTGTTTGAGAACTTCGGAACTAAAGTTAGTGCCTTGATCGGTAACGATCATTTTGGGAATACCGAGATGAGAAATAAAATGAACTAACTTTTTAGCAGTCTCGTCTGCTGAGCATGTCTGTAATGGATAGGCTTGTGAATATTTGGTGAGGTCATCTTGGATGGTTAGAATAAATTTGTATTTAAACTCGTAGGTTTCTGGAAGAGGACCGACTATGTCCAAAAATAACTTTTCGAGAGGTTTTGTTGCGGTTGAATTTATAATCATAGGAGCGCGGTTGGTTTGGCGTAAAGGTTTGTTAATCTGGCAAGATTTGCAATTTTTGACGTAGTCTTCAATGTCTTGCCGCATATTTTTCCACCAATACATGGATTTTATTCTTTCTAACATTCGTGTGATGCCGGGGTGACCAGCAGAAGGTAAATCGTGATTGTCGCGAAGTATTTGTTTAACCTCTTCAGGCGTAGGGAATAGGATAGAATTCTTATAGATGTTAACTTTAATGCCAGTATTGTGGAAAACGTAAGCTATGATATTATAGATTTTTGTATAAGAGAGTTTTGTGAATGGATCTGAAAAATCGGATATGGCAATTTCTTTCTCTTCCATATACCAAAATTTTATCATATCTCTGTATTCAACTAACAGCTTAAAGATGTCCTTATACGACATTTCGTCATAATGATGTACTCTCACAAATAAATGAGTGAACATATGATTGTCATTTGATGTGTTGTATGAGGTGTAAAGTTCGCGTTCTATGTCACGAATGTTAGGTTGACTTGTAGATAATTCTATAATTTCTTTGCAATAAGGTACAGAATCGTCTAGATCAATTGATGTAGGGTAGACGATTAATTTGCACTTGGCCTTGAGTAGGGACTCTTTGAATTCTTGAATAACCGTATCGAAACTAAAACTCGGTTGTTTAATAAGTTTTAGATACTTTTCATAAGTTTCTGTTGTGGAAGGCGAAGGACAATCATAGGGCGAGGTTGAAGGGTTTGGAGAATTACTATCGTCGACGGCACATACGGGACGATTTGAGTCATTACCATCTTGTGGTGGGAAGCGTGATAGAGCGTCGGTGTTGCAATTTAATTTCCCTTGTTTATGCACTATCTCATAATTATATTCCTCTAATTTTAAACGCCAGCGGATTAATTTAGAGCCGGGGTCCTTAACATTGAATAACCAGACCAGAGGTTTATGATCAGTAACGATTTTAAACCGATAGCCGAAAAGATAGGGGCGGAAAGTTTGTACGCCGAATACGATGGCTAAAAGTTCTTTTTCTGTGGTGGAGTAATTGCCCTCGGCTTTATTCAGTGTCCGTGATGCATAAGCGATAGGTTTATCTTTACCTATTTCGCCTTGCGATAATATTGCGCCTACAGCGTAATTGGAGGCGTCAGTTGTCAACACAAAAGGTTGACTGAAATCAGGGTATTGTAAAAGAGGCGCCGTAGTTAATTTTTGTTTTAAAATAGTAAAAGCGTGTTCTTGTTCTCCTGACCAATTAAATGAGATGTCCTTTTTTAAAAGGGAAGTTAAGGGTTTAGATATCTTAGAGAAATTTTCAATGAATCGCCTGTAGTAGCCAACTAAACCTAGGAAAGATTTGATGTCTTTAGGACATTTAGGAGTTGGAAACTGAGTGACGGCCTTGATTTTATCAGGGTTAGGATAGACACCTTTGTCAGTGATTATGTGCCCTAGATACGCAACCTCGTGTCGTAAGAACTCGCACTTAGCGGGTTGTAATTTTAAATTAAATTGACGGAATCTGTCGAAGACTAGGTTTAGCTTATCTATGTGAGATTGGAGATTTTGGCTATAAATAATACAGTCATCTAAGTAAATATAGCAGTGAAGACCTTGAAGACCAGATAAGACAGTATTCATAAGTTTTTGGAATGTAGCAGGGGCGTTCTTTAGTCCGAAAGGCATTCTTGTGAATTCGTAATGCCCAGATATTTCGTTTCCTACTACCGTAAAACCAGTCTTAGGCGCATCCTTGGGATTTAAATTTAATTGGTGGAAACTGCTTACAAGGTCAAGCGTAGTAAAGTATTTAGAATGACCTAGTTGGTCCAGGATATCTGTAATTAAAGGAATAGGATAGACTTCGGTAACAGTTACATCGTTGAGTTTCCTATAGTCAATAACTATCCTCCACTTTTGTTTACCCGACGAGTCTACCTTTTTGGGCACTACCCAAATAGGGGCGCTCCATGGTGATTTTGAAGGACGAATAATGTCTTGATCGAGCATTTTCTTTATTTGGCTCTCGACTTCACTTTTGTGGCATTCGGGGAAGCGATAAGATTTAGCGTGAATCGGGGCAGCATCTCCAGTGCTGATCGAATGCTCAATAGCGTTAGTACAAGTTAAAGGTTCGCCCTCGAGGTGGAAGATGTCTGTGTAATTAGAGCAACATTCTAAGAGCACCTTTGTCTCTTCGGGATTTAGATGTTCTGTTCGGATGTGATTTAGTACTTGTTGTGATCTATCTAATGATGTATTATCAAGACTATTAATAAATTGAAGATTTACATGATCAGGCAATTGGGAGGTAGGTGATACTTTCTCAAAAGGGATTAAACGAACACAATAATCTTTGAATATGACTTGAGACTCAGTGGTATTCAGTATTGAGATATTAACGCGATTATTAGGTTTAACCGAGACAGCACAATTGGCTAAGTAAACTCCTTGGGCGTACATATGATCGAGAACTAAACCTTCTTTCATAAACTTTAACTCTTCTAAGGAATTTGACACGGGACATTCAACTATCGCTTCGGAGCGAGGTGGAATAATATAGAGAGGATTATTAAAATTTAGTGGTATGAGATGTCCTCTAATGAGCAATGACTGTTGAGAATACTTAACATCACATTCGAGTTTCTTTAAGAAATCATTACCTAAAATACCGTCGTAATGAAGCCGTACCTTATCACTGACGGCATGGAAAGTGTAACTAAAATAGAGTTTAGAATTTGACGGCAAAATGTGTTCGAAATTTATGGTGAATGATCCTAAAGTTTCATAACAAGAGTCGTCTTCACTGAGACCTTTGAGTTTGATTTTATCACTAGATAAGGATGGTATAGAATTAAAATTTTTGAGTTTGACAATACTAACACTAGCTCCAGTGTCGATAAGAAAACGTAGAGGTTTATTTGAATAATCGGTGTTAAGAAGTACGTGAGGTAGAGAGATCCTGTAATATTTAATTTCATGAATTGGAATGACAGGCTCCTCTTCGGGCTGGGTTTGTAAAATATTAGGATTCGACGACACAGAGGTTCCTAACGGAACGTGTTGGGATTTGTTTGAGATATGCATGCCTTCAGTTTGGGACTGGCTACCCTGCCGCATGGCAACACGAGATTTTGAGTGGCCTTCAGTTTGGGACTGGTTACCCTGTCGCATGGCAACACGAGATTTTGAGCGGCCTTCAGTTTGGGACTGGTTACCCTGTCGCATGGCAACACGAGATTTTGAGCGGCTTTCAGTTTGGGACTGGTTACCCTGTCGATTAGCCGGATGACCTAGAGGTCGGCTTTCAGTTTGGGGCTGATTACCCTGTCGATTAGCCAAATAGGATTTGAGATGACCGTCAGTTTGGGGCTGGCTACCCGGTCGATTGGTCGAAATTGATTTAAAAGATTTAGATTGATTATAATTGAAGTGACATTGTGGGTTTGTAATATGAGATTTTGTTGTGCCTTGAATACGGTCGGGCGCAGTGCGGCACGCTAACGACACCCGACTGTTTAGTTTAAATCGTCCGCACTTTCCTCGACTTCTTCCCACGATTCAACTTGATCGGGTGAAGTCGTGACGTTATGTTGAATCTGAGAATTATTTTTCTTAGAATTGTTGTATTTGCGCCTATAGCATTGGGAGATATCATGACCCGTTTTCTTACAATATCTACAGATTACGTCTGTTGATTGATTCGGTTGAGAATTTTGTTGGTATCGAGGGTTAGAAGGGGTTTGAGGTTGAGAGTTAGACGAAAATGGAGGCTGTGACTGAGGTCGGATTTTCCTCAGACACTCATTTTCTATGTGACCAGATTTATTGCAAAACCTACAAACTTTAGATATTTTTGGAGAGATTTTCAATGCGAAGTTTCGTATTTTTTCTTCTTCGATCGCGATGTTAATAGCGTCATTCAGAGTTTTAGGGTTTCTACACCGCACCATATTACTAAGATTAGGTTGTAAGCCAAAAGTAAAAGTATGGAGAGCTAGGTCTTCCGTCATTGCAATTCTACCCGACAAATCCTTCTTAGTAGTTTCAGAATTGTGAATTTCCGTCTGCATGTCGGTGAGGCAGGTTTCCAGGCGCAAGGAGAATTGTGACACTGACTCATTTTGTTGCTGCCTACAAGACTGCAACTCAAAAAATAAGTGGCTATAATGTTTCCTTTCACCAAAATTTTGACGAAGGAATGACTGTAATGAATCAAAGTCATCGAAAACTTTGTTCGAACAAGCTATTTGAGCTTTACCTCGCAGTTTGGATAAGATATATTTTAAAAGCAATTTTTTCTGACTCTCGGACGCTAGGTTTAATGAATTTTGGCAATTAGTTAAAAATGCGGCCAAGGTTTCACGATCTCCATTGTATGTGTCAATAAAATCGCATAGAATGCTAATAGGATATTGTTCGCTAAGCGAGATTTCACCCTTACTCATTTTGTTCGTAGGTTGTTTAACGATTAAAAGGAAGTAAAGATACTAGGCAGGATAAAATTTGTAAGGAAAACGAATAGTATAGATACTATCGGGAACAAGGGATTAGCAATAACCAATTATCAAATGTTCGACTCACAGTAGCACCGCGAGAAGGAGTATGGGCATCGCAGACTTCGAATAGAGCAGGTAAGTTGCACTCGCAGCTCAGCAGCAGCTCGCAGCACCAGGCGCACAACAGTACACCGGCAGGAACCCAGACAGCAGCAGAGCTTGAACGGCAGCGGTGAGGCGAGCAACAACGGACACGTGTCGCACAGACAACGTGTATGGCAGCGGCGCTGGCGGCGACGGCACCAGGTAAACCAGGTAAGTACCAGTTGAACAGGATGGTGGCAGCAGGACCCGACAACACCGTCAGGTAAGGAGCGCGAACTGGCTCGACCACGTTGCGAGGTCACACGGCGCGAACACGTGGCACCGCGTGGCGGTGACAGGTTAGAGGATGGCAGGCTTACGTGATAAGACTTACTGTCGCAGTTCCCCAGCCAGCAACACACAGAGTTCGCAGAGTTCGTGATTTGCACACCGAATAGAGTTTGTAAGAGTTTGAGAGAGTTTGTAAGAGGTTGAAAGAGTTTGTAAAAGTTCGTCCGGGCGCACTCCGCGGATTTTTAGGGATACCAGCCAACGATTGCTGAGTATCCCACTTCTGACACCACTGTTACGGAGTGGGTCTCGAAACGGTTTTTAAAAAAACAATTAATTGATAACTTGAATTATAATTGGACAAAAAAATACATTAAAAGATTTGTCTGCGACGACGTTCAAATCCACACTGCACTATAGCTCTAGAAAAGTAGCAATGTCCGGAATGCTGACATGACAAAGACGGTTCAACGTGTAATGACTAACTTAGTCATCATTATTAGTTTACATGCCTTCGCGTGTATTATAAGATATAACAGTTCTCTGTGCATTCCACCACCATACCATACTGCGATCGCCAACCCCGCCTCCCAAGCGTGGCGATTATGGCAACCCCCCCCCAAAATGACAAGCACAAGCCCCAAAATAGTTAAATAAAAATTAAGTTTAAAAACTAAACTGTCCGTCCATCTGTCACAGCCAATTTGCTCCGAATCTAATGGACCGATTTAGTTGGAATTTGCTACACATATGAATCTCTGTGACCCAAATACAGACGTGTAACGTAAATAAATGAATTTTGAATATGGGGGTAACTGTTGGGGGGCAAATAGAAAATAATAAAAAAAAGTTTTGCAATCTGTTCCTACCGTGTGACATATCAAATGAAAGGGCTTACTGTGAGGATCTCAAATATTTTTATTTCATAATTTAAAAATAAATGGTATTAAAGTTATTTAAGAAAATAGACGAAAATTGACCTTTCCCGCCTTATCTCCGAAACTTCTGAGCCTAAAATTTTGAAAAAATACAGGAAATAGTTCTATACCTATAGATTACAGGAAAAACTATAGGAGGTCTGTGGTCTTAAAACAACATGGTAAATCTCTCAATATTCTGCGTACAAACTTACATTTTCAGTTGGAATCTAAGGGAGAATATGTTTTTCAACTACAATGTTAAGTTTGTTCTTGGGATAAATTCATTCCAACTACGGAACCCTTCATTGTGCGTGGTCCGACACGCACTTGGCCGGTTTTTGATTTTTTGACGTGTGGCGGTCAAAAAGTTAATGCAGTATATTTTTGTGCAGGCAACATACACAAGGCGAACCCTCGACTTCGGCTGCCTCGAGTAGCCTTCAACTTACGGAAGAACTAGACGAGTAAGTACTGCACAAGTTACATCTCCCAAAGTGCGATCACCGTCTTTCGCGACGCCCCAGTCCATATCTGTAGCTTAAATCAAATCAAAATATTTTATTTCACATAAGCCTACATGGGCACTTATGAAACGTCAGAAGCTAGGTGCACGGTTCCAATTGGTCGTTTCCTATGGAGAAGAACCGGCAAGAAACTCCACGGTTACTCTTTTTAAAAATAATTGGCTTTTACAATATTTTCAAATTACAGTAGGTATGGGAGGATAGCGTAGGCCTGTCAACAAGTATCAGGTACTTGATAAAATAAAAAATGGTCTACAGATCTAAAGTCTACAAGGCCTACAAAGTCCTCACATTTACAAAATAAGAATCTATCAAAAGGATAAATAAAAAATAAAAACCTAATAAAACCTAGTGATATGATTCCCATTACAACCACTAATAAAGAGATGGAAAAAAATTGAATTTTCTGTATTATAATGTCAAGTAATAAAGAGATTAATTCGTCCCTAAATAATTCCGATCCAGCCTGTCCCTTGCTGCCCTCTCCAAGCGACGCCCTAAGCCGAGGTCCGTACCCCACAGGGGGTGCCCTTAGCGTGTAGTCGGTTAGTTTTTATGTTTTTAAGCCCTGGCTGAAGGCCTTAAAGGGCCGGCGAACTACGCATGCAAATGCGTACTTCATACAAACGTTATACAAAAATAATTTGTAAATCAAACATATTCTTATGGTAGGGTGTATTTATTCCGATTGGATTACAGAATATCTAGGTTCCCAAATATATATTTTGAAAAGACTCCGATATAAAGACGAGATGAGGAATTTCAAATTTCTGAGGAAACCGGCATGTCCTAGAACCAAAAATTCGAAGACATGTGGCATCTGCCAACCCGCACTGGGCCCGCGTGGTGGATTACGGCCCGCTCCCTCTCACCGAGAGGAGGCCTGTGTCCCAGCAGTGGGAACATTATAGGCTGATTATGTTTTTATGTTAATGAATATTCAATGTATTGAAAAAAGTAATGATTGAAAATATACTCATATTATTCTACCTACTTATTGTAAAATTTTGCATGTCAAATGTCTGACTACCTATGTATTAGGAAACTTATTTAAATTTTAAGACCAACGCTGTACCAATACCTATTGCAAATAAATGATTATGATGATGATCATGACTGTCAAAGATTCACGATTGACAGGCGGAACCTTCGATCGACCTGTGCAGCTGTTATTATCTAGCCACCAGCCCTTCGCCCCCCATTAAAATTAATATCTTGTTTATTTCAGGGGCCGTTTGTTCGGAGACATAGAAATGAAAGTGGAGGAAATAGAAGTTCATGAAGAAGGAGTCAGCTAAAAATAAGATAGTCATTCATGAGTTTTATGTGATTAAAATAAGAAATATTCGCAAGATTTTGTCAATTTGTTAATTCTGCACTTTAATTGCGTACCTAACACAGAAACGGGCCAATTGAGAGTCGGACTCGCATACGAAGGGTTCCGTGCCACAAGACAAAAACGCCGAAAACAGTTAACTATTAAGTTAATCGTATCCAATCCCATTAGTGAAGGATTTTTCAGTTATTTTTTTTGTCTGCTAAAATACCAATCAATCCAATCCCAATCTCTTTGATTATACCTACGTAGTGCAGCGAAAAAAAGAAAAACACGGACTGTCTTCGCCATATTCATCTGCCTAGCCTTTTCCCAACTATGTTGGGGTCGGCTTCCAATCTAACCGGATGCAGCTGAATATCAGTATTTTACAGGGAGCAACTGCCTATCTGACCTTCACAACCCAGTTACTGGGTAATACGATACCCCTTGGTAAGACTGGTTGTCAGACTTTCGGGCTTCTGACTCCCCGTAACGACTGTCTTCGCCATATTATGATTCATAATTTTATCCTTTTATGATTCTGCCAAAGTGGCCTTTTTAGGTTGTTCGTTGTCGACTGAATTCTAATTTTGATCGCTTTACCTATTTTTAATTTCTTTTTAGGGTTCCGTACCCAAAGGGTAAAAACGGAACCCTATTACTAAGACTTCGCTGTCCGTCCGTCCGTCCGTCCGTCTGTCTGTCACCAGGCTGTATCTCAAGAACCGCGGTAGCTAGACAGTTGAAATTTTCACAGATGATGTATTTCGGTTGCCGCTATAACAACAAATACTATTTAAATAATAAATATTTAAGGGGGGCTCCCATACAACAAACGTGTTTTTTTTTCGGCGTTTTTGCCTTGTGGTACGGAACCCTTCGTGTGCGAGTCCGACTCGCACTTGGCCAGTTTTTTGTTTAATTCATTTGCTTTGTGAGGTCTCTGACTCGATTCGTGTCGGGCCATGTGTTATTGAAAGCAAGAAAAATATTTTATTTGTGACACAGGAAATACAAATAGTAAAAAACCGGCCAAGTGCGAGTCGGACTCGCACACGAAGGGTTCCTTACCACAAGGCATTAAACGCCGAAAAAAACGTTTATTTTATCCCCCTTTAAATTTTAACTTTATTTTATTTTTATTATTTGTTGTTATAGCCGCAACAGAAATTCATCTGTGAAAATTTCAACTGTCTAGCTATCACGGTTCATGAGATACAGCCTGTTGAGAGACAGACAGACAGACGGACAGTGGTGTCTTAGTAATAGGGTCCCGTTTTTACCCTTTGGGTACGGAACCCTAAAGCAGATTAAACGAGCTGTTGCATTTGTTGTAAATATACGACCTTGACGAAATGGACACGAAAATATTTGTCGGATTAATCCGTTAAACGGTTAAAAGTCAATTTCATTCTTAGGAAAATGGATGATAATGTTTTCTACTTGAAATAAGTTAGTCATTAAGTTTTAATTGTTCTGTAAATAGTTAAGTCAGTATTTCTGTATTTCGTTATTACTTAATTCCGTCATCTGCCTAGCCTTTTCCCAACTATGTTGAGGTCGGCTTCCAGGCTAACCGGATGCAGCTAAATACCAGTAGGTATTTTACAAGGAGCGACTGCCTATCTGACCTCCACAACCCAGTTGCTGCCTACATGATACCCCTTGGTAAGACTGGTCGTCAGTCTTTCAGGCTTCTGGATACCCGTAAGGCTCAAATCACACCGAGATGGAAGCGAAGCGGCGAGCAGTTTCAGTGTCATAAAATTTTAAACTTTATCTTAATTACTATAATACATAGTATCGCTTGAGAAACTTGAAAGGTCGCGCGGCCGCCCGCGGCGCCGCGTGCACTCCGATAACTCAAGTTTCTCATGCGATAATAAAGTTAAAATTCATATGACACTGAAACTGCGCTCCGCTTCGCTTCCATCTCGGTGTGATTTGGTAAGGTTTCTTTATTTTTGTATTTTCTCGAGAATTGTAAACTATTGTAGAATTACAATTTATAATAATTATACGTACTACTTGAAATTTGATTGTTTTAAATTGAAGAACTTGTGATGATTTTTATAATAAAAAATAATTGTCGCTTTGTCGTACCTACTTGTTTTATTTTCCTTTAAGGTGAATGCGCTAGTAGCCCACGAAATTCTATTTTTTTACGATTTTTGCAATTTGCTGGTCAGTATTAAGTTGTACGTTTATTAAAATATGCTTCGCAACCGTAACAAATATGTATTTACAGAATTATAATCAATAAAAGTCGTCAACACAAGTAATCCCGCTGAATGACTATTTCATGAAATCTTGACATTTTACAATTAGACATTAGCAAGTTGTATTACTGATCCTAATTATTATAATTCTTTAAATACATATTTGTTACGGTCGCGAATCATATTTTAATCAACGTACAACTTAAGGGGCTATTACATCTTTCCTAACTATCGGATCCGATATTTAGGATCCGATTTAGGACAAGAAATTTAGTCGCCGGAGCTCCTGATTACACGTTCACGATTTAGGACACTAAATCAGTCGGTAAGGACGAGCGACGAGTGACGGACGTGTCGAGCTAAAAAGAAGTTTGTCGATATGACTAAACCCAATTTTTTGGTTTTTCGTTAATATTGGGGATATTAACGAAAAACCAAAAAATTTGTATTATCGTAGCCCTAGCGGTTGGCTCCACAGAAATTAAAAAGAGAAAAGAACGAGATGGGTGAAAAATTATTTATTATTGCGTTAAAAACTAGCAAGCATGAACAATAGGAGGGCTTTAGAACCAGATGACTTCAGAAATTATGTTCGAATGAATTCAAAAGAATTTGATAAACAGTATTTGATAATCGCGAAAAAAAAATCAGCTGTTCCCTACATTTATGTTCGTATAATTCGTCAAAATGTAAGGAACAGCTTTTTCGCCATTTCAGGTTTGGTCCCATAGTAAAAGTTGCTCATAATGATGAGTACAATGACCTCATAGGCAGTGGCGGTACCTTCATAGAAGCAGAAAAGCCCGGCTTGCCCTAATAAAATCATAATTCACAACAACAAAATCAATAAAAAATATATTCAAAAAATTCCAGTCAATTAACTCGAACTCAAACATTCATGACATATAATACAATTTTGAAATCCGAACTAGCGCTAACTTTGGGATAGGTTCGCGCCAAATTCGGAATTCGGCTCTAAACGCTATACAATGCGTTCAAATGCGCCATCTCGCTCACACTTAGTCTGGCTTTTTACCTGGCTTGCCTTTCCTTTCTCTGTCTCGCAGTTTTCGCATACAAATTGCTATAGAAACGTTTACATTTGTTGATATATTGGTAAGTACTTATACACAGAGTTCTATGAAATGAAAAGCCAGGCTTTTGAGAGGCATGAAGTTCGCGGAAATGCACTATCCGCGCGTTGCGTTGACCCGCGTAAAGTTAGTTGCGAAAGCACGTGTGGCGGGCGCGATGAGTCGATGACACGACGCGACAAATTGTTATTGTTTTGAATACTTACTTTGAGAATTAGTTTTATTATTTGAAAAAAATATTGATTGTGGTGATTGGTGATGTCATTCCCTATGATTTTGTAAATGGTTAATGAATATAGTGTTCTTTTATCATTATGTGTTCGGAATCTGTCATCGAAAAGGTACGTAAATACATTGAGTTTTCTGCAATTTTCTGCCAATAAATAACTATTTACTTCACCGTAGCCAATCTTAAATTACTGTCGGACTGTCGGTACTTCTCGGAAATAAAAACAAGTATTTTTGTCAGTCAAGAAGACAGAATAAATAAAATAGGTACCTACTCATTCGATCGTTTATTAGGTATGAATATGATATGACAAACCTATGTAGTGGCTCATGTTAAAATTATCAATTGCCTTTAAAAATGTAAGTACCTAATTCATAAAATAATGCGTACGAGAAAATAACAATAAATCGATAATATTTGGAGGCCATCTAGTGCATTTTGATTGAACAAATTTTGCAAGTGACAAGCAAAATGAAAAAAGGTCCGGCTAAGCGTTGTGGTTCATTTATTTTACGCATTCATTAGTAGATGGCGCTTATGACAATTACGTACTGATGCTTGAAATAAGTTTTTCTTACCAAAATTATAATAATGATGTTAGTACTAATAACAACCATTAACAACAAGAAAATCAGCCAATCCCTCAGTTGGGCGTTTTTTTATACCTTGAAAATCTGTGGGCTTGCCCTAATTTTGACCCCTAGGCACGCCACTGCTCATAGGAGGTTCATAATGTTTTACCAATAACCCTGTATTATTAAATCTGGTGACACCTTTTATACAAAAAAAAGATACTTTTTACCTATGCATACAATCAATGAAAAACTCGTACCTACTTAATACCTATGCATACAATCAACGAAAAACATGCGCTCGCGACGGCAGTCGAGCGGCGACTGAGCGTCCTAAATGTAATTACACCGTTCCGATTTAGGATGCGATTTAGATTTAGGACGTCGGACGCCATTCTTGTCCTAAATCGCATCCTAAATCGGATCCTTCCTTCCTAAATGCAATTACACTATCCTGAATTTAGGAACGACTTCATATCGGATCCGATATTTAGGAAGATGTAATTGCCCCTTTAATACTGACCAGCAAATTGCAAAGAACGCAAGAAAATTTGAATTTCGCGGGCTACCTTAGCGCTTCCCCCTTATGCGATAACCAACAAAATAATGCATGAACAGCCTTTAACGTTCTTACTGCCAATGACTACAATATAGGAGTGGGCGATACAAATCGTATATAGATACAATATCTATGTATCGGTACAATATCCAATACCTATATATCGGACGGCACTGAATCTATATATCAGGTATCCGCGTACCTATAGCGAATATAGCGCGATGAGGCACAGAACAACACACTATACCGAACAATACCGATATCACAGAGTACATTATAGACCGATATCGTATCGCATGATCTATATGATATTCGGTTCAAACTGATTCGGGTATTTCGGGTAGAGTGGTACGGTAGTCCGTGGTACCGAGTATTCCTTGCGATGCGCGCGGGCGGGAGTGATGTAGCTGTAGATGAACGAGCGAGAGAGTGCGATACGCTAATGTCTAATACTAATTTTAAACATTATTTACAGGAGCATAGAGTTTAATACCGCATACCTTTTTTTCTAAACACTTGCTAAACACTTGTAATTGTAAACAGGAAACCAATAAACGTCAAGGATTTTAAATCTTAATATGGCACTCTAAACAAAAATAGTTTTGAATTCATTTTACGTGACCCTTGACCTTGCCCATGATTGCACGTCGTGTTCTATTTTTACTTTTTAGTTACGCGTCGCGATAGCTGCAGGTGACCGAATTTCTCTGCTTTCTTTACTTACTTTCTAAAGTTAAAGTGCGTAATTGTTTAGTTTTGTGTATAAAATAGGGATAATATTCATGTTGTGTATTATTAGTGTAAATAATATATAAATAATATTTTAAATAGTAATTAATAGGCATATTTCTAGTTATTTAAATAAAACTCTTGTTAGTGAGTAGTGACTAAGTTAGTGTTTAAAAAAATAGGTAATAAATATGTCTCGTCCAAGTACGAGCATATTATGGGACTATTTCGACTAATATTTAAATAATTGATAAAAATATACCTAAACCTAAAAAACCGAAACGACTGTACTAGTTTCATTACAGTGCCATATCATCAACACTACCAAAAATACATTTACTGATTTCGAGTATACAGTTACAAATAAAACACATGAATCGAACAAAACCGAAACCTAAAAATCACAGTACCACTTTCGTTTCCGAATTCGACACTGATTCAGCCAATATATAGATATTGAAATATATAGATGCGATATCCGATATTCTAAACCGATACATAGATACGATTTGATATAGTCTACAAGCGATATTACCCATGCCTACAGTACAATATGATTATATGATGCTGTAGAAGCTGAGACACAGGCCCCCACTCTCTAGTATTTAATAGTAGTCTATGGGTCCCCACTCTGAGATCATTACCGTCTCTAGAAGATTTAGGTAACCACCACAGACTACTAAGAGATATGGTAACCACCCTTGTAAATAGCACGTCCGTGCGTAACCTCACGTAGGCCGACTTCAGAACATTACAGTGCTACCAGCATTGATATAATGTTATTTAGCTCAATGGCTACCAGAATGGCCGCCGATAGGAGGTGTCAGGAACGCATTCTCTCAGCGGCCGGACGATGTTCAAATTCGTAGTGAGGCACGTGCTTCCACGGTTCCCTATCCATTTGCATAAAATTTTAAGACCTAATATAACTTGGCATACTTTTGTTTGTCCTAATTATATTTTCGCATAATAGTATTTACGCATAACAGCTTACGCATAATTTTTTACGCATAATTTCTATAATCATAATAATGCTTAAGCTTAATATTCTGAAGCATAACTTTATTAAGCATAACATTCTTAAGCATAAATTTATTTACGCATAATGATATTAAAGCATATTTTATAGGCATAACAATGAAGTAAAATATGCCTGAAAACACCTGAATTTGCCATGGAAATAAAATGTATATACGCCTTAGCCTTTTTGCCCGAAGAGGATATACCAATTTATTTCGACTTTTGGAAAAAAACCATATCTCCTGAAGCAATAACATATTTGCTTTGAAAAATTTGGAGGTTTTTTTGTTGTAAGAAACATGCAAACAAGCATATACCATGCATGCAGCAAGCATGCAACATGTAAACAAGCATACATCAGGCATGCAAGCAAGCATTCAGAATGCAAGCAAGCATGCAGCAGGCATGCAAGCAAGCATTCAGCATGCAAGCATGCAGCAGGCATGCAAGCAAGCATTCAGCATGCAAGCAAGCATGCAGCATGCAAGCAAGCATGCAAGCAAGCATGCAGAATGCAAGCAAGCATGCAGAATGCAAGCAAGCATGCAGAATGCAAGCAAGCATGCAACATGCAGCAGGCATGGTTTCTGTCACGGCTCCGGCGCTGCGGGCCTCCGGCGGCCCCACGCGCCTACGCGATTTTAAATTACACTCTAGGGGTAGGGCAGACAAGACTACGTGGAGTCGGTTTTGCAGCGATTCGGTTCTGTCACTAACTTTTGTAGCACAACATAATGATTTTTTAAGACAATACTTTAATTTTAATTTAGGGTTAAAAATGGAATTAATGTTATGTATAATAAATCATTTGCATGAAAATCAAAAATAAATACGTAAAAATAACTCAAATTTGTTTCCATAATTTCTATTAATTGTATGCCTAAATATGATTATGCTACTAGTCATTAGGCCTAGTAACGTTATGCGAATTAAATTTATGCCAAAACAAATTAGCCTTATAAATAATTATGCCAACCTAAGCTGTATGCCAAAAAAAAATATGGCAAAGTATTATTATGGCAAAACAAATTATACCAAAAGAGTTATGCCAAAGTATATTAGGAAAAAGAACATTATGCGAAAAGAAGGGATCCCTGCTTCCACATGCCTCACCACGAATATGAACGTCCACACATTGCGAATCATGCGATAAGCGCCGTGCGCTGCGCATGTCTCGCAATGTCTGTATCCACCTTTACAGGCTGTATGATAAAGTAAAACGAGCGCTAGCCAAACAAAAAATAAAAAAAGTTTGTGATATAATATAAAAAACGCGCGAAAAGCATTTTGCCTTCGTTTGTAATTGTTTGTTTACATAAATCAGAGTAGACTCTCAGTGAAGTGATTACATCAGCGCAGCGTTTCGTACCTCCTTAGGTTTGTGAAAGAAAGCGAACTTTTATAAAAAATGAGTACGTCTTCCTCAAGTATAGTGATTACTGAAATAAATAAACGTACGTATTCACTTACTTATTTTTTCATAGAGGGTGATAAAAAGTAGAGTGTCCACCTCGGGAGCAACACTTAACGTACTTTGAATCCCTTGCTCCGCTCTGGATTCAAAGAAACGGTCTCGCCTTCAAAATAGTTGTTCGCTCCCTTGGCAAACGATCTACTATTTCTTCGCCGTAGTCTGGTAAAAAGTAGGTATGTACATACTTGTATGTATACACACATTTTATCAGTCTTTATGCATGTGTAAATTCCGCATTATAGTCCGCGCTCCGCGCGGAACTAGTTGGACCGCGCCTTAGGTGGGGACGGGGGTGAGGTCGGCGGGGTTGCCTAGTGGTCGCAACCCACGTACTGAGTAATGACAAAGCGCCCCCGCCCCTCCGTCCCACCGCTCACATACCTAAGGCGCGGCCAACTAGTTCCGCGGACTATAGTAAGAGGGCGAGCCAGCACAAATCCTGTGTCCTACTTTCTAGCGGTGACATGAGTTTGTACGACCTTCAGTCTAATTTCTAAATTTGTTCCCACAGTAAAAGTTGTTCATAATGATGAGTACAATGACCTCTGAAGAGGTTGTTAATGTTTTACCAATAAGCAATAACCCTAATAAATAAATAAATAATCACTAAATAATGTCGTCTCACGCGAGAAATAAAAGATGCTCAAAGAGTTACTTATGGTATAACGCGAAGCAAGGTTCTATGCAAAGGGGGACTTCGCAAACTGAGCACATGAAAGGTCGTGCGTTGGTATTTCTTGTGCTGGCTGCACCAGAGACGATGACGACGCTTATGGTGGCGCTCCTTTGCGAGTTCTGTGTCTTTCGAGGGAAATGTTGCACTTCAGGCTGTGGGTGGGTTAAACTGCTGGACACATTTATTTGTGATTTTAGCTTCGATCAACTATTATTGATCGAAGGATTTTAGGGACATGTTGGTGGTGGTGCCGCAGAATTTGATCGACTAACACCAATCGAAACACTACGTGTTCTTTCGGAACAGCCGTCGAACTCTGCAGGATGCGGGCCTTATCAAAGTACTCTGTGATGCGGGCATTCAAAATGAAATGTGTTCATACAGATTTGAGCTGTCAAAACTTTCCAATTTTCGTCACTGCAGTTTACACGTGCTTGACAATTTGTGACATTAATTTTGCGATAATTTTAGATCGAGAAACTGGAACTACTACCTACTTACTAGTACTACGTGAAAAATACATCACCGCCTCATCGGTAGAAAAATGAAACGAGATTGTTCACAGCAATTTTTTATTTTTATTCAGAAAATATAATATTACTTATTAGGTAAATTTGAAGCGTTCAATCAGTTCACAATTTTTTTTGAAATCGAAAATTAATAAGTATTTTAAATTGCAAATTGTAATTACAAATTCTACCTAATTGTATTCTAACATAACGTATTAGTCGAAAAGGTACTTACAAAAAAAAATAAAGAAAAACAGTCGACAGATCTCGTGGGACACTCGGTTGGTACAAAGTTCCTTTCATTTTTACGCACTTGGCGAATGAAAACTATACCGAAATAATATGTTTTAAAAAAAAAACTAAACAAAATGCTTATGGTGAATGCGCAGTTGTAGACCGCAAAATTCAATTTTTCTTACGTATTTGCAAATTGATCAAAATATTATTCGCGACTATAACAGGTACCTACGTATTTACATAACACATTTGTCGTGACGGTCAAAATGTTAATTTTTTTTCGTTCTACCTTTCATTCGCCAAGTGAGTGCAGAGTCTGTGATCTAGAACTTCGTTCAAATAAACTTAGCTTCTAAACAACAAAGTAATTACAAAATATTGACTGTAAGGCTACCGTATCGACCTATTCACAGCAAAATTAAAACTTAACTTATTTTTATTTAAAGTAGAAAACCTAAAAATATCCATTTCCATAGGAATGAAGAGAACTTCAGACTAGGTCATACGGGCTGATGTCCGCAACTCCACGTCAATAAGCCTATTTTGCGTACGGTAAGTCACAATAAAAAATCTAAAAAAAAAATAAAAGACTTCAGACTAATATTTAAGTCGGAGATATTTGGCCAAATGGCGCACAGGAGCAAATAAAAATAAGAAATTTAAAAAAATATGCGATCAAAATTAAAACAGAACAAGACTGTTAACATTTCAGTTTTGTAAATAACAATACTAGACCTCCAGACCGTATTTCTGCCATGGTGACTAATCTCAACATCACCTACCCGCGAGGGCCCGCGTGGTGGATTACGGCCCACTCCCTCTCACAGAGAGGAGGCGTGTGTCCCAGCAGTGGGAACATTATAGGCTGATTATGGGCCATTTGGTTCTTACAAATTTTATTGCGCAGGATTCTGCGCAAAGTTCCGTCCGGTCATAATTCATCGGCCGTGTTGTACAGACGCCAAACACATAAAGCTACTACAATCTGTCAAATTTCTTTAATAGATTTTCAACTTTATCTCCAAGGCATACGGTTCAAGGTTGATTGGGAAAATTTGACAGTTACTGATAGCTTTATGTGCTGGCATCTGTACAAGAGAAAAACAATGGTTAATTTTGATCACATAAAACTACACACAATCTTATAATTAACTAAATTCTTCAACTCCTATTTCTATTTCCTCCATTTTAACGGCGGTCTCTCCTAACAGACCGCTTCTGAAACAAAGAAGATAACATTATTCAATACAATGTGAACATATATTTGATACCTATTCTAAATACCTAATAAAACCCTCCCTCCTTCCTAATTACCTTGAATAGTTTTGGAAATTATAATTTGTGAGACTGATAGATTTTTTTTTTCTCACAATAATAGCATCAAAAGTTAAATATTGACATGTCGGATAACGGCATTTTAATTAAATCACGGCAGCATGTAGGACTCAGAGAAAATGATATAGGGTGTTTGGAAGCTGGTTACAAAGCCTTAAAGGGGTGTAGTTGACACCATTTAGAGCATCCAGCCAATCATGAAATCTATCCATAATATATTGCCTTACTTATGTACTTACTCGTCTGGTGCTTCCTTGCGTCGAACGCTACTCGAGGCAGCCGAAGTCGAGGATTCGCCTTGTGTATGTTGCCTGCACAAAAATATACATCATCATGATCTGCCTAGCATTTGACCAAGAGACCGTTTGGCGCCACCCTTCGCCCCCTAGTTGCGTAACACTATCAATCTCAATCCGATTCATTTCACAGGAATCCATTGCTTCATATGTTCGAAAAATTTGTCTCCTGCAATGAATGTTAGAGTAAAAGAACACTATCTTTCCACTTTATTTATTTCGTCGAAATGTAGGTAACAGCTGCTTTTTTCCCGATTTCAGGTAGATTCTGGTTCAGAGAAAAAAAATTGCTAAAGGTTTTAAAATGGCATTGTAGGTACCGCCACAAGCATAAGTATGTCTACACTTTGCTTTATTCAAAGGCGATTTTCTCCTTTATTTTTGAATGAAATTGTATGTTATTACGAACATAGTATTTTCGAACCTATGGGTTTATGTAAAGTGTCGTATATCAACTTTGCATTCGTTATTTCGTGATAACATCGCAATTGAAAATTGCCAAGTGTTGACATAATTATTAGTGCTCGTGACTGTACACCTCTGCCTTACCTTTTGGGGATTAAAGGCTTGATGGTATGTGTAAAAAGATGAGAACCCCCTTAAAATGACAAAATGTACTTACCTTGTGGATGTGACGTCACTTTTTTTCGGTATTTTTCTTCCTTTACGTTTAGTTGCAGCGGGTTCAGTTGGTGCGACCGTCTCGATTGTACTGCAATAAAAAATAAATAATAATAAAATAAATCTGATCTGCCTAGCCTTTTCCTAACGATGTTAGGGTCAACAGCAGTCCTCACTTAAGGTGAATGGGTAGTTGAGACCGCAAAATTCAAATTTTCTTACGTTTTTTGCAATTTGCAGGTCAGTGTCAGATTGCATCTTGATCAAAATATGATTCGCGAACTCAAACTCAAATCATTTATTTCAATTAAACCTTGTACAGGCACTTTTGAATTGTCAAAATTAAATAGTCTCTCAGTTAGTCAGAAAGTTGAAGCTAGTTGCCCATTCCAAAGCGTAGATCTCTATGGAGAAGAACGAGCAAGAAACTCCATGGACACTCTTTTAAATCAAGATATTACAAAATCCTGGGTACATCATTCTTGTTGCTTCTATATGTGAGAACA
Organism: Oligia fasciuncula; assembly: GCA_963082905.1. Taxonomy (NCBI): domain Eukaryota; kingdom Metazoa; phylum Arthropoda; class Insecta; order Lepidoptera; family Noctuidae; genus Oligia; species Oligia fasciuncula. The sequence goes on along the minus strand of OY720416.1, from coordinate 4,657,970 downwards.
ATGTAAAAAAGACAGAAATGAAGAAACAATTTAAGACATAAGATTAAAAATAAGCCTTGGCAGTTAAGAGATGACCAGTCTCAACCGACGGCGCCCGTTCACGAACATGACGCGTGGATCAGCACCATCCAGTTCAACCATTTTGTAGGGAACCGAATGATCCAACACACGCGCCACCATCGGTGAGACATTTAAGTGAGCATGACACGTTCTCAACTGCCATGCTATTTCAAGTCAACATCAAAAAATTATAATAAACTATAACAGGTACATATTTAGAGAATTAGAATCATTAATACGTCTTTCTAAGTTAGATTTCTACTATTAATAGTTTTCCATAAGATATTGGTGGTTGGGGATTTGTTAACGTAACAGTTAACTGTCCATTATGATTCATAATGTTATCAGTTTATGACTCCGCCAAAGTGGCCTTTTTAGGAGATTTTTACAGAATATACCGGATTGGCACTATTGTCAGCTCACTTCACAAAAGTTTTCATTGCGCTATTTTTCTGACTGGAACAACTTCTAAAATAGCGAACAGAGGTCACTTACAACATCACGTCATTATCCGGCGGTTCTACCTTTACTTCTACCGGAATTGTGTCAATTTGAAATGGGTCCCTGAAAAAAAAAAGTTTTTTTTTAAATGCGCTCTTTGGGGTCGGCGCAGCATATCTTTTTCATCCATACCAGTGGCGTAACTATAGGGTGGCATTAGGGCAAAATAAAACGGGCCCCCAGCCAGAGGGGGCCCCGGGGCCCGAGAGGGCCATGAGCACAGAAGTGACTTAAATAAATAAGGACAGAAGCAGTCAGGAGTGAAATTTTGTAGGGGAAAATAGTAGTAGTAAGTCTAGTTTTAATAGATTTTTTTTTTTTTTTTTATCATTGCTCCTCTCAACCAAATCACCTACCATTTAATCTCTTCACCACCCTTGGTTGGCTGGTGGAGAATGCCTAAGGCATTAAGTCCGCCTTTGTCCCTTTTGTGCGAAAAGTTTAAATAAATAAATATGAAATGTAAGCGGAAGAAGTCGCGGGAGAAGTACTAATAAAAAAAAAAAAAACTAGAACGTTGGTTGAGCTTCTTTACATTGAGGGAGGGCCCCCATCCCTTGAATTTGCCACGGGCCCCAAACGGTATAGTTTCGCCACTGAATCCATACTTATTACTTACTTATTAGTCGTCATCTCGGTAGTCACCCCCTTTCTAACCATATCATCATTCACACATTCCATCCATCGTTTCTTTGGTCTTCCCCTACTCTTATAGCCATCGACATCCATACTCAAAACTCTCCTCACGACATTTTCCTCATTTCTCCGTAACACATGCCCATACCATGACGACCGATTCCCACACAACTTTTCAGTTAGCCAGTGCCACTTTCAGACTTCCTCTTATGTACAGTCAACAGCAAAAGTAGATGATCAAAATCAGAAATTCAATACTAATTAACGGAGTTCGCGTCAGAACTGTATGGCAGAGCTGTTGCTGTTGTTGTTGTTGTTGTTTTTGAGCTGTGTGCAGAGACTGTGGCTGTGTAGCAGAGTTTTGACGCGAACTCCGTTCATTGTATTTAATTTCTGATTTTGATCATCTACTTTTGCTGTTGACTGTACTCACTAGCTGCGCCCCGCGGTTTCACCCGCGTAAATGTCGATCCCGTGGGAATATCTGGATAAAAGGTAGCCTATATGTTAATCCAGGGTGTCAGCTACCTCCATACCAAATTTTATCAAAATTGGTCCAGCCGTTTGAGCGTGAAGAAGTAACAAACATAAACACACACACACCCCCCCACACTCACAAACTTTCGCCTTTATAATATTAGTGTACTCCTCTTATGTCCTCATTTCCTATTGTATCCATTCGTGCAACACCACACATTCCTTTGTTACTTACTTGTCGCATTCGGGTTCTATTTTCACTACCAGCGTCTCAGTCTCAACATCAGCCTCATTTTGTGGTCTGAAAAAAGAATTTCAGAACTTTTTACTGCCACCGAAGGCCTTAGCACACCTCCGCCACGAAAATAATGATGGGAAAGCTAAGAAAATAGCAGCAACAAAATAGCGGGCTAAACGCGGAGGTGTAACTGACTTCCGAGCGGACCGGCGAAATCACGCGGGAAAGAGATAGAATCATAATCAAATCGGTGCGTTAGAACAGGCAGTTTCGCTTGCCGTACAACGGACAAGATGTGATACCCCCTAAAAGTCACCACACTATTGTGTGTGAAACATCATCTACAATACGACCGACGGAACTTGGCGAGCCTGAACATAGGCACTAAGAACTTTCGTGCATGTTCTCTCACTCGCACTCGCCTTATGTCACCATTTGGTTCCTAAAAAATCTTACTGCGCAGCCTTCTGCACAAAATTCAGGCCCGCCAAGTTACCGTTAGGATGCGGGAAGCACAGAACCGCGGGTCGAAGTGGAGGTGCTTGGGGAGGCCTATGTCCAGCAGTGGACATCTTTCGGTTGAAATGATGATGGATGTTCATAATAAATCAAACTCACTCTTGTTCGTAGCTCGGCTCTCCGCCGTCGCCGTCATTATCATCTGAACTCTCTGCTTCGCTTGAACTGAAACAAAAATACAATATGGTTAGACAATACGGCGTTTTCTTTTGGTGTAACATAACACCACGCCTGTAATCCCAATTGAACAGTGGTGGCCCAGTAGGGTCGTAGGTTCGAACCCAGGCAGGCGCTTTTCCTTGTTTTTATGGCTCCGTATCGAAAGGGTAAAAACGAGACCCTATTACTAATACTTCGCTGTCTGTCCGTCCGTCCGTCTGTCTGTGACCAGGCTGTATCTCAAGAACCGCGATAGCTAGACAGTTGAAATTTTCCCAAATTATGTATTTCTGTTGCCGCTATAACAATATTAAAAACAAAATATAATAAAAAAATTAAGAGGGGCTCCCATACAACAAACGTGTTTTTTTTGTCGTTTTTGCCTTGTGGTACGGAACCCTTCGTGTGCGAGTCCGACTCGCACTTGGCCAGTTTTTTTTATTATTTCAACACCGCCGTTCTCAAAACGGTAAAGGAAAAGATCGCGAGGAAACCGGCCTGTCCTGTCCTAGAACCAAACATTCGAAGACATTGTGATATCCACCAACCCGCACTGGGCCCGCGTGGCCCACTCCCTGTCGAAGAGAGGAGGCCTGTGTCCCAGCAGTGGGAACATTATAAGCTGATTATAGTACTACTCAAACCTATCGTCCGCGTCAAACTTTGCTTGCGCGATGCAGGATTCAGTGGCGCCATCTGTCAGTGACGACAGATTGACACGCCGTTTCATTTAGAGGTTCCTCAGTTGTGACATAGATGTCGCTACTGTCTGCTGTTAAAATACAGTAATACAGAGTAAACACATACCTCTCCGTCTGTAAAGACCTCTTGCGAGCTCGGCTCCGTTTTTTTTCCTCTCGCTTCTCTGCACTCCGTTCCTTTTCCTCCTTCAGTATCTGAAGTACTGTCGTCTCACTCACTCCGGTGGCCATCGCAGTCCGTTGGCTGAACTTCGACAGAGGAGTCAGGTCGAGGTCTCCATATTTCTTCTTTAGCTCTTCATACTCGCATTCAAAGTAGTGGTACACTTTTGCGATGAGTATTTTTGTTTGATCCTGTGAAAATATTAATTACCTAGTATATTATTGTGAATGGGAATCTGTAATACAAACATAATCAGCCTATAATGTTCCCACTGCTGGGACACGGGCCTCCTCTCTAAGAGGGAGTGGGCCGTAAATGCCGTAATCCACCACGCGGGCCCAGTGCGGGTTGGTAGATGTCACATGTCGTCGAATTTTTGGTTCTAGGACATGCCGGTTTCCTCACGATGTTTTCCTTCACCGTTTTGAGACCAATGATGATGATATAATTTACACAAAGTAAAGCGCCTGTCTGGGTTCGAACCCACGACCTACAACTCGTAAGTCGCGGCCGATTCAGGGAGCAGTGGTGGTCATGTGGTGACCGACTTGGCCACCACTGCTCTCTGAATCTGTAATAAATTAGTTTAATTAAAACAAAGCCGACAATCGTGTTTGTGTGTCCTTACGGCTCGTGCCATGATAACAGCCGCCCGGGTAGATCTTCAAGGTTAAGCAACGCTTACCGAGGTCGGTCCGTGGATGGGTGACCATCCATAACATAGGTACCGAGACCCATCTTTGACAGTCGTTACGAGTTGATAAGCCCGAAAGTCTGACAACCAGTCTAACAGTAACCGGGTTGTGGAGGTCAGATAGGTAGTCGCTTCATGTAAAATACTGGTATTTAGCTGCATCCGGTTAGATTGGAAGCCGACCTCAACATAGTTGGGAAAATGCTAGGCAAATGATGATAATTAGAAATTGATATGACCTTGTAAATCTAATATACAGGGTTATTGGTAAAACATGGTCATTGTACTCATCATTATGAACAAGGATATGAGGTTGTTAATGTTTTACCAATAACCCTGTATAAAAATCTCGTGTCACACACAGTGTGTGTTATCGAACTCCTTCGAAACGGCTTAAACGATTTTTATTATGATTTTTTTTTGTGTATTGGTAGGTCTGAAAATAGATCGTAGGCAATTTTTTTTTGCAAAACGTCGTTTCGCGGGGTCAGCTAGTTGTACTATAATAATTTGATGTATATTTTGGTAGGTACCTCTTGTATTCCTTCTGCAGTGTGTTGTACTTCCGTGTTGCATTTTGGACAAAACACTTTGAATTGATTGCCACTCGGAGAGAAGTCTTCATTCTGTAAAAAAGGAAAATTTTAAACGTTACTAACGAACTCCACAGCTTTCTAAACTAAATACTGAAGATATTATTTTAAATTCATTTGGAGATACATTGAAATAGGAACGTAGCGTAACAATGTATAAACTCGGGTAACACCATTGATATATAAAAACCCTGGATGCACAGTCTCGAAGAAAAGTAACGCTCAAAACTGTCGCCGAACATAAATAAGCATATGTTTTTGCAAATTCAACCTTACGCGAATTATATAAAGTTGTTTTTACAAAGTAGTGTGCGAAAAGCAATATTTTACGATCGACGTTGGTTAGTAGTAGGACAAGGCATGGAGTGGAGACGAATATTTTTATACTTTTTTTTTCATAAGACATTTTGTTAGTATTACAAAAGTTTGTTAAATTGTGTTCTAAACAGGTAATTATACTCTTATCTGAGCGTAAATATGTTTTTGGGTAGAACATGTGTATATAAATGAAACAAATATTAACTGTTAAAATCGTTTATTGAAATTTTTGGTTCAAAAGGTATTCAAATTATTAAAAAGGATATTTATTAAAAGTTTAAACTCAAATCAACTCAAACTCAACAGCAGGACACACATTAATTTTCTTGAAATAAATTAAGTTTATTGAAGAGTTGTCTTATGTTGTAAATTATGTTTTTCTTGAACTTCATGAACTCAAACTCAAAGCATTTATTTCAATTAAACCAATTACAGACACTTTTGAATTGTCAAGGGGTCGGTCAGTCAGAAAGATGAAGCTAGTGATGAAGTAATAGGAGATTTGAATTTCTTTTCATTTTCTAAATCAAACATTGAACTCGTACGACAGACTTCAGTATCACCGCCATCATCCGGTATTTCAATCTGTAAGCAACATCAAAATGATGATCTAACATACCAAATAATATTATATGACACAAGCGCGCCACTAAGGTTCCGTTCGTTCTTCATCGTAGTTACTTACAATCTTGAGGTCCTGTGGTGCCACATCCTGTAAAAAATAATTATGATTACAAAAATAATAATAATAAAAACATAATTAATTGAATGAAGGTACGACACTATTTGACAAATTATTTTGTCTAGCTAACGAGTTACTTACCACTACGCTAGGAACAGCCGTTTTACGAAGGCGTTGTATCCCTTTTGCAGTTACATACATATCTTCGTCCAAAAAATGCTCTGAACAAACGACGCTAGAATCATTCGGCTTAAAAAAATCTTCACCCCTTTGTTGACTGACAATTGATGTCCATTCTCCGCATCGTATTGGGTCACGAGGAAAACTAAAATATAAAAATTAGAAGTTTTTAATACGACGTGTTGCGCCAAAGCAACACTCACAGACGCGACACGTCTGTCACTAACTCACTAGCATGCATGCCGCATGTCGCGAACCCATAGTTATCCCATAATGAATCGATCGATACACCTATCATATTTACGAACATTAAAAAAATCGTAAAATTGACTACCTCTTCTCCTATATTATATAACGTATACATATTTGTAAAAAGACTAAACACAAAAAGGTCGAAACTACATAAACTTGTTAATAAAAAAAATAAACACAAAAACACAATAAAAAAAAATCGACTCCATTGAACAAGAAGTCAAGAACAGGGTCATTTTTATTATGCGACTAAAATAAAAAGGTGGCTGTAATACATTGTTCCGACACTGAAAAAGCGGCCATTGAAATTGCCGTATTATACTTTGACCGTTGAATGAAGTTTTAAGACAAATTAAATAAAAATCACTTAATTCTTCCTATATTCAGTCATAAAAATAACAAAAACTAATCAATAAACTTTTTTACTTACCGAAAATACGATATCCCATCCTCTTTTAGCTTCCTTGACGTAATATTTTTACAATTTGTCAAAGAACACTTCGGCATTTTTAACGTGCTTACCGAGACGCGAGCGACGCGATACTATTTGAAATGAGCGCACAATTTAGAATTGTGCACTCATTTTATGCGGACGCGGGACGGTTTGAAACGTTGAGTGTGCATCTAGGGTTTTTATAGACCAATGGGTAAACAAGGATGTTTTTTATCGCGGCTATTATTTCCCGCGCACTGGATTTTTTTGACAAGCTGAGATGCGCTCTGTCGTATTCTCGATGGTCGGCTCAATCAATACCGAAAGTTGAATAGGTATCCAGCGCGCGATCGTCGCAAAAAGCGGCCGTGCCAACCGGCTAAAAATAATTGAGAAGTTTCACTTTCATGATGTTGATTAGGTAGTACCTACTTATATTTAACGTAATGGTATTAAAGTATAGATCAAAACGAATAAATCGCTTATTTTTTTTTTATTTATCCGTCTAAAATGGCTTAGAAATAGATTATTGATGCACTGAACGTCTGTGGTCTCTGATTCGCCTGTGACGTCATTTGACCTATCCGAGATCGTCGCACCACAATATCGCCCGTGATAAATTCTTCGCGCTTCGCACGCATTACAGTCTGTTAGCGCTGCCGTCCGCAAGTAACATGGTCGGCATACTTTTCATTACTGAAGTTAGGCATTTTAACATCAACAGCGAAGACAAACACCACATGTAAACACAACAGAAACTCGGAACGCACCCTGCGTTCCGAGTTGGGAATGTAATAGATAAGATAATCATTTATTTGCTCAAACATGAGTACAACACAATACAACACATTGTCAGCATGCAAGAGATGTTAAAAGTAGGGATAACACAGATCATCACGTTTGCCTTGAAAATTGGCATGCAAATATTAATAAAATAAAGTATAATGTCACTTAAAATCGATGTAATCGATTTGAGTGTGCTTTTAAACCCGTACCGAATTAGCGTGAGCGCGATAACGATGTCCCGTGAATCGTCATAGATGACGTCATGCATGACATGCGCCATCTTGCGCCGACCATGCCTTAAATATTAATATCACCGTGAGCGCTGTCAAAAATGACCGTCTTTGTGTGAGGATGTGTCCGTGTGTGTCTTGTTTTGAGTTTCATCATATCTTTAAATTAAACTAACGAGGCATTTTCGAAATTGTGCTATTAAGGGGGAAGCTCTAAGGTGGCCCGCGAAATTCAAATTTTCTTACGTTTTTTGCAATTTGCTGGTCAGTATTAAGTTGTACGTTGATTAAAATATGATACGCGGCCGTAACAAATATGTATTTACAGAATTATAATCATTAAAGTCATCAACACAACTCTCTAAGACCATGTAATCCCCAAGAATGACTATTTCATGAAATCTTGACATTTGGGGATTACATGGTCTTAGCATGTGTGAGATGATGTGAGCGCTGTGAGCGATTATAGCTAATTCGGAATGCGGCCGAAAACACAACTAGAAATAACACTATCAAGATTTAACAAACGAAACTCAACCATAGTATAAAGAGGGGAAGTAGACTAACTCCGGCCCAATCCGCGATATAATTGCCTACTGTCTCAGGGTTGTCACTTTTAGCTAAATTTTAATTCAGTGCCTATAAATTGGCAAGGGTCGGGAAGTTGTACTTTTTACTTGTATTGTCTGGGTACAGGGTTATTGAGGTCAGTTTAAAGCCCGTCCCTTGCCAAAGACAACACATCTCTGTATAACAAATTCAGTGATCATTAGTCAATAAAGTTCAACAATGGTTTTCCTAACAAATACAGAAATGTATTCAAGATTCAGAGCAGTATTATTTATAATAAAAAAGGGATAAAATAAACCGGTTTAAATTATTTGCTTAGTAAGTATATACCTACTAGTAAATTTTTAACCGACTTCAAAAAAGGAGGAGGTTTCTCAATTCGACCGTATATATTGTATATATATATATATATTTTTTGTATTTTTTTTGATAGGCACAATATAGTATTTGTCCACATAAAGGACCATATTTATTTTTATTTAATACAAACATATCTATTGAATCACACGTCTATTACAAAATTAAAAATTAGCTACATAAAAATACTTTCTTCGGTTTCGACTATTACGAAACGCTTGTTATTAAACTTATCCGCATCCTTATAAATAACTTTTGCAAATATAATTTCGGAAAGCAGGGCAGGGTGGTGAAAAATGTAAATCTTTTATTTGGTCATAAACGGACATACCAATTTTTTTAGTTTAGGCAAATTTAAACTCGGCAAACAATTTTTTTTTAGTAATTTTCTAACGCTGTTTTTCACTATGTCTTCTGGGTGGAAATGGGCTTCACAAACTACATGCTTGGGTTGAGATTTATTTATCAACTCCTCGCGGTCAATCAAGCGCAGCCACTGAAGGCGTCTGAAATGGAAAACACATTTAATAAACATTGGCGCCGATTCCCTTGTTCACAAACTAAACTAAGTCCAGTTGCATCTTTTTCTTTCTATTTCATTAAGAAAAGGACAGAAGATAAATATTAGTTTAGTCCTGTCAAATTATGATACTCCATAGACAAGTTTAGACGTGATTAAAAATTTGGCTACTAAAAATACGTCAATTTACGTCAGGAGCTGACTAATTTGACAGGACTAAACTAATATTTATCTTCTGTCCTTGTCTTAATGAAAAAAAAGGAAAAAGATGCCTGAACTTAAAAGTTTAGTTTGTGAACAACAGAATCGGCGCCATTAGGTATCTATAATAAAAAAAATGAATAAAATTACTAAAATATTACTACCATTATTATTATTATTACTATTATTATAACTTTTGAACGTCAAAAAAAAAAACTAAATAGAAATGATTCTAGTCGCCCATTCCAAAAGGTAGTTTTCGTATGGAGAAGAATGGGCAAGAAACTCCACCGTGACTCACGTTGTATGGGAGCTCCCCTTAAACATTTATTTAATTCTGTTTTTAGTATTTGTTGTTATAGCGGCAACAGAAATACATCATCTGTGAAAAATTCAACTGTCTAGCTATCGCGGTTCTTGAGTTGAGATACAGCCTGATGACAGACACACGGACGGACAGATGGACAGACAGCGAAGTCTTAGTAATAGGGTCCCGTTTTTACCCTTTGGGTACGGAACCCTAAAAACTAACGCCTGCCTCTTAGACTATAATCAAATTTTTGTTCTGTTGTTAAATGATTCAAACTTTGCTCTATTTATCTGATTCACAATTAGTCAATTACTTAATTTTAATTACGATTTTATAACTGTAAGTAGGTACTTAGTTACTATACCTACATTACTGAGAAATCGGCATGACTAAACGTAAACAAAGCAATAGCGGCAAATCAATGAGGGATTTTCCTTTTTTTTTTTAACTCTTCCCTAGTCGCTGGATAGATGGCGCTGACCTTGGTAAGTTACTGCAAGGAACGGAACTTCACATTTTTTTATTATTTCACTTGGATGTAATTTTGAGATCGTAAAACGAAAGCAAACGAAAGTGTCAGTCAACGAGCGTATGTGACGTGACGCAATGATTTTTTTCCAAGCGTTTTAGCTTTGGCACCTAGTAACGTAGTCAGTACAACGCCACCTACAGAGTTCTTGGAAACTATTTTTTTTTAATACTCAAAAAGAAAACCTCTCATTGACGGATCAAAAGTACCATTTACATTCTAGAAGTAGGCCTACCTACTTCCTTTGTCTGATAGAAAACTAATATAACAAAACAATAAGTAAGTAGGTATCTCATCATCAAGTAAAAATTATATGCTAGAATAAGTGACTTGCTTACCTTTCCTGTTCACTAGGTAATCTGAACAGAGACAATTCTGGAATCGTTGAATTATTAAGACACCCAAACACACAGCAATACGTTCTCCTGCGTTTATCACACATTTTTCATTCATTTAGCGGTGCCGAAAAGCCGTGAAGCGCGAACCTCGTGCGGTGTTAGCCCCGACGCGACGGCCGACCGACGATCACTGGCGCACTGAGAAACGGGTCGAGAGTGTGCGTGCGGGCGGCGTAGGCTTGCCAGATCCTTTTTTTTAAATATCGGGACTTAAACGTAAAAAAAGCGGGACTGGGATGAAATAATCGGGACGTAGAAAAAAATCTAAATTATAGTTAAAATCCTTTATAAAAAAACTACAGATTACTGAGATCAATCAAACCTTAAGATATTAAACAAATATTATATCGTTATTATTAGGAACTTATAATTTTTTTTAAAAGAACAAACGAGTATCAAGAATTCATGAAAATCCTAAAAATTGGTCTTCAATTCTTTGGTTTATTTTTTTCTTGAGATCAGAGAGTAGGTAAGTCAAACGCTTCAAAGCATAACAAAAAAAAACGTTGTGTCGGAGTATCGAATATAGATTCTAAATCCGAATCTTTAATTCCAAGGTCTACAGCGAATTGGTCTATTTCAGTGAATTATTCTGGTAGTTGTCTAAATGCTGATAAATTTGAGTTTCGCTTACAAGGTATTCATTGGATGGTCCCGGTAGTTCAGTAGCCTTAGATAAATTTGAAGCAACAGCTGCAATTTCTGAAATTCCTTTTTCAACTTCGCAATTTAAACTCTTTGAAACTCCAGATGTTTGCAGTGATCGTGGTGACGCGCACAAATTTTGTGTCGGTTTTGATTTTGTTTTAACCAACCGACGACCTTTTTCGGTGAAGTAAACATCTTCTTCTTTGAAATGCGATGAGCAGACAACACAAAATTTTGATGGACGCCAATCGTTATCTTGTCTGCTTTTACGTATGATAGAGACCCAATCATTGTATAGAACAGGATCAGTTGGGAATCTGCATGAATAGAAATAATTTGTGAATTTATTGCAGCCATTGAGTAAAATGTAATTAAGTATGCTTGTTTCCATAAAAATATAAGATTTAATGATATCAAAAAACCCAACTGCATCTTTAAAAAGACGAATTAAAATACATAGGAGCACTAAATTCAGTACTGAATTTTGTTTCTGTACCATGTACCAAATTTTAGCTGTACCAACCTAAAAACTAACGTCACTATCGCAAATACAAACACTAAAATTTTTGCAGCCGCCATCTTAGATTTATATTTTAACGTGACTATCGGCTTTCACACCCTCGAAAACCACGATAACGACACCCATGACAAAAAATTTGAACATTTTCGCAGCCGCCATCTTAGATTTCCAAATTTATTCACAAATTTCGATCGATCACACGGACCGTAATTTAATATCGATTATAAGTACCTATGACATAAATAAATCATATATAAATCAAGGATGATTTATTGTCACAGGTACTTATAATAATCAACCTTTCAAGATCAACAGGGAGTTTAAAAAACGAAATCTTACCGAAATGGCTAGGCACACGCACACCTCTAATATCATACCTACATACTTAATGTATTAATATTTTTGTAAATCGATATTCCTGTATTCTATACTTATTCCCAAATTACGGGGTAAATGTTTTAATGTAAACTAGCAACACCGAATGATTTCTGTCAAGGTTTTGTGATTCAAGATGTCACTAACAATAAACACGTAAAATAATATCCAAATAATCAATATTTTATTTACCTATGAAAAGATACTCCACCTTCTTTCTTTTGTTTTTGGGAACAGTTTTTGCAATGTTTAAAAACACAAGACGGCATTATTATAAAAAATATTGAACGAGCCCGTGACGTACTAACGATGCGGCGCTTCGTGCCGTACTGACTCGAGATTGTATTCGCTTTTGAATTTGTATTGTATTGGCCGCACTCTCAGTGTTCCGCGCGGTCTATCTGTCTTTATTCTATAATCCTTTTCCGGGATAAAAAGTACCCAGTGTGGTCCAGGATATTAAAGAATAATTATACCAAGTTTCATCGTAATCGAACCGTTTTGCGTGATGCCTGAACAAACAGACAGACAAAAATTTTTTTAATCACATTTTTGGGTTCGGTGTCGGTCTAGTAACACCCCCTGCCATTTAATTTTTTATATATTTTCAATGTACAGAATTTTCACTTCTACAGATTTATTATAAGTAGGTATAGGTTAAGAATACATTGCAGAATACAATAAAAGTAATTTCGTGCAATTACAACCATAAACGAAAAAGTAATGACGATTTAAAGGCGAGATTTCGGGTAATTTAGGGAAAAAAACTAAAAAATCATATCTCAATAACCGCGACACTTAGGACATGGGGTCTTTGGGTGAAACCTCGCAAATGGGCCTCCCAACCCCACAAAAAATGTGTCGGTCCATGCGCCAAACATGCTGTATATAAACATCCAAATTGAGAACCTCCTCCTTTTTTTTGAAGTCGGTTTAAAAGAGGTTATCCGAACCAAAAACAGTGTCACAAGGATTACAGTGGGGAGGGCTGTGTGGGGCGAGCACGCTATTTGCTGCAGCATTAGGTGTCGTCTCACCAAACTATAAAACATGCAGCGCTAGACCGCTTAAAACGTGTAGTTTTCTTGCGACCAAAACGTCGTAAGCGCCCGGTATTTCATGGCGCTTACGCGTTTCATGCAACAAAGTGTTATAAAATGTCGTTCTTATAGATTTTACACTGCAGTGTAAAGTGTGTGCAAGTGACACTGCTTTTCTACCTACAGTGCATAATCTATTTCAATAGTAAAATACTTAATACGTACTTTATTAGCTTTCATTTCTTTCAGTAATTTTCTTTTTAACACTATTTTGCGAAGACCATCGGAGATTGATTCCGAATCACTCACTGGTTCAGATATTGGCTCCACCAATTCTGAAGTACCTGATTTTAAATCTCTTCCTGCGTATGGTACTGCGCACTTCTTGAGATAAAGTCGACCTGTTTTTGTGAAGTATTTATCTTCAAATTTGAAATGATCTGAACATATGAGTGTATGGTCGCTCGGCAGCCATGTATCTTCGTTGCGATTTTTCTGGACAAATCTTATCCATGCTTCTCTTTTCTCATGACCAGGACGAGGAAACCTAAAAGAAAATATTCACCATTATATTATTCGATTTGTAGCGGTATTAGTAGTAGCAGTAGTGTTGGTAGTAGCAGTAGTGGTGTGGTGCTAGTAGTAGTACAGTCACGAGCATAAGTATGTATACAATTGGCTTTATTCAAAGGCGATTTTCTCCTTTATTTTTGGATGAAATTTTATATTATTAGGAACATAGTATTTTCGAACCCATAGGTTATGTAAAGTGTCGTATTTCAACGTTGCATTCTTTATTTTGTGAAAAAATCGCAATTGATAGTTGCCAAGTGTTGACATATTAGTGCTCGTGACTGTACGTGGTGGTAGTCGTAGTTAGTAGTGGTAGGTGTAGTAGTAGTGGTAGTTTTGTATACAGATTTTACTTTTTGTGGCATTGCAATTTGCAATACAGCCGGGGGTAGGCGGTGCATTAACACATGTTATGTGAACTTTTCAAATGGCATTTTATTTTTATTATCAGACTATTCTATAAGGCGTTACAACATTAATACCAAATATTTCAAGGGGACTTTTACTATGGACCAAACCTCATCATCTGCCTAGCTTTTTCCCAATCCCAACTATATTGGGGTCGGCTTCCAGTCTAACCGGATGCAGCTGAATACCAGTATTTTACATGGAGCGACTGCCTCTCTGACCTCCACAACCCAGTTACTGGGTAATACGATACCCCTTGGTAAGATTGGTTGTCAGACTTTCGGGCTTCTGACTACCCGTAACGACTGTCAAAGGTCCACGACTGACAGCACTGACACTATGGACCAACCCTGACATAGCGAAATCAAACCAGCTCTTCCACATATTTGACCTCTTAAAATATTTGCAATTAATTTTGTTACACTTTATGTACAGACGCCAGCAGGTCAACCTACCCGAAACTGTCAGATTTTCCCAATCAACCTTGAACCTTATGCTTTAGCAATAAAGTCGAAAATCTATTAAAGAAATCTGACAGATTGTAGTAACTTGATGTGCTGGCGTCTGTACCTATACACACAAACAACCATGACAGATAGGCGGCACAGGCGGAATTATAAAAATAAATACTAGTTGAAGATACCCAAGTCATATTGTTCACTCTATAGTAAGTACCTACGTGTCCCATCTGTACGGTTCAGTTTCCATAATCTATGACTTGAACACAAAATGTCGAGTGCATTAGAAAATAATGAATGAAAATGTTAGAAAATAATAAATAAAAAGGTTTTAGTGTATTCTTTGCTTACTTACCGATGATAAGTCACTCCACTTTCTTTTTTCTTTCCAGTCGATTGATTTTTACACGTTTTTAACACGCAAGATGGCATTTTTCTTCAGGCACAATTTCGGCAAGCGTCCGCGACGAGCATATGCGAGTGACTACTTAAAAGAGTTGTTGCTGGTCGGCAACAAAGCATGGTGCAAAAAACTGGTTTGCGGCGTCGGTTCTATACGCTAGTAATAATAGTTATATGGGTTTAAAACGTTTCATAAACAGTTTGTAGTGAAGTTCTGATTGTTATATTATATTATATATTATATCACGGTTCTTGAGATACAGCCTGGTGACAGACGGACGGACAGACAGCGAAGTCTTAGTAATAGGGTTCCGTTTTTACCCTTTGGGTACGGAACCCTAAAAACAAAAAGTTTTCTTATAAAATATATTAATTAATACTTTTAAAGGAGAACTTTTCAGGAAAGATGCTTGATGAAGAGATTTATAAACGATTTCAGTGAACTTATTTCCTGTATCTTTGGAACTGTTCCTTCCTGGGATAGTTTGCACAGATTTAATTTTTTCTGAAATTTTGATATTTACTTGAACTCCATTGTTTCTTATTTTATTTGCATGATGATCTGGTACTGATTCTGTAAAAGTAATGTCCTCTGGTAGCGGATCCTCTGCTTCATCGAACGCCATTTTATCACACTGAATCATTTCAAAAGATTGAAACGAAGATAGACTTGAACTCGCCGCCGGTATTTCATAAAATTCAATTCCACGCCTTTTTTCAAATGCGCCTCGTTCTTTTTCAGGTTTCGTCGTCTTTTGACATTCAAATATGTGAGGACACACGTTGGCTTTCAACTTCAATGTACCCCCCATTAGTCGATATTTAATTAAATTTTCTGTGTCATTTTCAATCTGTAATATTACATAACGATATTAAATGTGGCTTATCAACGCATTACTATTTAAAATGAACAAAAAGGTACAGACGCCAGCGGCACATCAAGCTACTACAATTTGTCAAATTTCTTTAATAGATTTTCAACTTTATCGCTTAAGCATAAGGTTCAAAGTTGATTGGGAAAATTTTACAGTTTCGGGTAGCTTAATATGCGGGCGTCAAAGTGACTTCTCTTAAATTCTATTTTTAAAGTACATGACATACATACCTACATATAAAGTAAATAACAAATACATTGACATAAAATAGTTATTTTTACTCAATAAGTATATTAACTAAAACTAGGAAGCTGTAGGTATTCAGATAACTTATTTGCTCAAACATGTGTGTACATAGTGTTGTGCTAAGGTGCTAACATGTTTACCATATTATTATTGTCATGGTGTACAAATATTAATACAAGTTTAGAACTAAAACAAATAATAACAACATTCATTAACATTGACAATGCTGACATCCCACGGATATAGGTACTTGAATGCGAAAGTGTGTCTGTCTGTGTTACCTCGTGAACTGATTTAGATGAAATTTGGTACATAGTTTTTTTTAACTGAAACTATCTATTTAAGAATATTTCTACTATCGGTTCACCGGTCAGACAGATACACTTTCGCATTTAAAACATTAGTATGGATAGAAAATAGATAGGAATTACATACAAAATTGTCAAATACTCAATTATTAATAGGTACTTACATCAAAATGATCTTCGCACACATATTTAGTGCTTTTAAGTGCAATTAAATCCCGCCTCATTACTCTGCACCACTTTATCCGAGTATTCATATCATTTGGTACACGAAAAAATATTTTGTTGGGTTTTTTAATTGTCGTGCTGCGACACATAGGAGCAATACAATATTTGTAGCATTTTTTAACCTCAGCCATCGTGTGGTAAACAAAATACGACTCGAACGGCGACGCAAGTGGCTAAACAGTTACACACCAAGTTTGTGTACGTGCTCCGCGATTCATGCGAGCCGCGTCGTCTAGGTCAAATGACGTCTCACGCGCTGCCGCGCTGGACAGCGCCAGCGGCGGCGCGTGTAACTAAATTATACTTGCAAGCGCAACTTCAAAGTCCCATAACGTTTCCATTTCTAGATACCTACATTTTAATGATTCTTCCACAGTTTTGTGTCATTTTACTTAAATCACACTAATATTATAAAGGCGAAAGTTTGTGAGTGGGGGTGTGTTTATATGTTTGTTACTTCGCCACGCTCAAACGGCTGGACCAATTTTGATAAAATTTTGTGTGGAGGTAGCCGACACCCTGGATTAACATATAGGCTACTTTTTATCCTAATATTCCCATGGGATCGACATTTACGCGGGTGAAACCGCGGGGCGCAGCTAGTTTTGATAATAAATCCATAAAAAAAAAATGGAAAGTTCTTCATATATGCCTCGGTTAGCACCACGGAATAGATAAATAAGGTTATTTATCTGCACAGTGGTAACAGAATTGGCTGTACAGGGTGCGCCGAATGTACAGACTCGAAACTGTCAAATTTTCTAAATCAACGTTGAACCTTATGCTTTAGCGATAAAGTTGCAAATCTATTAAAGAAATTTGACAGATTGTAGTTGCTTGATGTGCTGGCGTCTGTACTATGTACAAAAGTGACGTTATTGCACCTTTCAAAATAAAAAATAAAATAAGTAGCAGTCAAAAATAAATTGAAAAAAAACAGTGCACTCCGGGAGTGCCGACCAAAGTGGAAACAAAACACAAACAGAATACTTTGCCATCATCACTCACTGACATAATATCGGAATATCATACATTAAAACCGAGTACATCCCGAGGACAGCCGAAAACATCGGAAGCGGATTTTTTTTAAATCGTATTATAAACAAAACACGCGCGGTGTCGCTTACGGTAACAGTGGCGCGAGTTCAATGGTTTTTTCACATCTCAAAAAATGCCCAACGCGGCTAAAATAATAACAGCCGCACCGGTCGATCGATCAGGTTAAGCTACCCTTGCCGCGGTTGATCTGTGGATGGGTGACCATCTTTACATACCGTGACCCCTCCGTGCCTCAGAAAGCACGCCCGGCTGTCATTCGTGGATCTTTGACAGTCGTTACACCCGAAAGTCTGACAACCAATCTTACCAAGGGGTATAGTATTAAGTACCCAGTACCTAACTGGGTTGTGGAGGTCAGATAGGCAGTCGCCCCATGTAAAAATGCTGGTATTCAGCTGCATCCGGTTAGACTGGAAGCCGACCCCAATATAGTTGGGAAAAGGCTAGGGAGATGATGATGGTTGGTAATGGTATGGTAACCCTACTTAGCACAAACGCTTATCAACGTGCGTTCGTCGCCCGCGCCACATGAGTAGACATTTGTCTACTCATGTGCCCGCGCCGCCGTCGCCGACTCGTTTTGCGTTGCTAGCTCCACCTCGTTTCCGCCAAACTCAAACTCAAAGCATTTATTTCAATTAAACCTTGTATTGTACAGGCAATTTTGAAGTGTCAAAATTAAATAGTCTGTCAGTTAGTCAGAAAGTTGATTCCAAAACGTAAATCTCTATGGAGAAGAACGGGTAAGAAACTCCATGGACACTCTTTTAAATCAAGATATTTCGAAATCCTGGGTACAAGGTGCAATTATTCTTGTTGCCGGCGGGGGCGAAGAGACAGCTACATAAAAACTCCACGTGCCAATGTTAAAACAGCAAAATGTGATCTCTTACAATATCCTGCGCTCTTGGAAATTGATGAAACATCAATTCCTTATTAGGACAAGACGCAGAATGACAATACCTAAGTACCTAATAATATTAGAAACACGAAAGTTTGTGAGAATGTACGGATGAATGTTTGTTACTCTTTCACGTGAAAGCTACTGAACGGATTTTGATGAAACTTTACAGTAACATAGCTTATAGGCACGTACATCAGAATAACACAATTAGAATACTTTTTATCCCAATATCACCACGGGATCGACACTTATGCGGGTGAAACCGCGGGGCGCTTTCATTCAGTCAGGAGAACGGAACACAGGCTTATCTAACTACGCCGCGCCGTAGTTTGGTATGCGGCGCCCCCCTGCCGCACCCCACGCCGCGCGGCCCCCCTGGGTTATTGATCCGTCTGATGCCGTCTGGCTGGATAACAACGACGCGACAAGCGGAAACTGACACACACACAGACGAGACGCATACACAGACTTATATTAGCTGAAGTCTCATCGACTGTATAGAAACCAAACGCGCCATTATTTTTCTACCTACTGTGACGTCACATGAGCAATTTAGTGATGGGATGGGAACACTCCGTCCGCGAGTAAACAATTCAAAACGATTCCACTTTTGCCGACCTGTTACATTTAGAATGAAACGAGTACTAATTGAATCATAGATATCCGGCACTAGAAAGTATAGATAGAGTAACTGAATGCACACATGCAATTCTAGCATCAGCTAGGGAAGCTGGGTTAATAGAAATATTTGATCGATAAAAATATCGATAGAAATCAACTACAAAACAGAGAAGTGTTTTGGGTTTTGGGTTTATTTAGTATTGTTTATTTTTTTCTGCTTTTCAATGTGGTGTATTAAAAATCAATAAAACCAAATCACTTCATAATATAAATTAAGTATATTTGTTTGCAAATGAAATTTAAGTAAATAAGTCGATTCTTTAGTTTCTCTCTTACGTAAAATTAAAACTATTTAACTATCGTTCAAACAAAAATTCAATTATCCTACTGACCATTAAAAAAAAAACTTTTATTAAAATAACCAGGTTCCTAATAATTAATTACCAATTAATTAACAAGCAATTTTAATCTAACCAAAATACACAGAATATCGATTAAAAAACTAACTTCAAAAAAGGGCAAGGCAAGGGCAAGGGCTTTGAAGATTCGTGGGATACCTATCTGCCCGCCATTATGTTTTTTTTTTTGAAAATGTCAGCCTCGCATGATACTAAATCGATATAATGCATATATAGGATACATAATTATTATATCGATTTATACATATATGTATATAGGCCTAATAGGACGATATACAGATAGGCTCCATATCAAATTTGACCTTCAATCCCCTTTAAAAAGATAAAAAGTACCTACGAAAATACGTATTGTACCATAAAAGATCTTGGAATTCCTATCTCTTGTTTTTATTATCAAGTAAACATGCATAATACTTTTGTACGTGGCTGTACTATTAATAGTTAACTTACGGTTTCATATACGTATTTTAATTTGAGTGTAGGTACAGCCCACTTAAAAAGCATGCGTCTTTTCGCGGACGACATAAAACAATCCTCTTCCTTAAAATTTATGCAAATCGATTTTAAAAGTGATAATCTATACGAGTGTCAATAATTATGACCTTATTTTTTACATTGTCAAATAGCCTATTATCATTATCTCAAGTCTTGGTACAATCCATACTATAAATTCAAAAGTAACTCTGTCTGGTCAGCGGGATTGTCCGAAAGGGTTACCGCTGGCCCGGAACATAAAGGGCTAAGGAAGGAACACGGGTGCGGGGTGGGTTTTAGTTAGTGAGTCTGACACTCCCTTCCGCTCCACCCAGAGCGGGAGGGGTCATTTGTTGATTTCCCATACGTAAAAAAAAAACTGTCTGTCTCTATGTTACCTTTTCACGCCTAAACCACTGAACGGATTTCGTAAAAATTTGGCAGAGAGATAGATTGTATCCCGGGGAAGGACATAGGATAGTTTTTATCGACATACGTCACGGGCGAAGCCGCGGGCGGAAGCTAGTATCACCATATTTTACCTTTCGGCATACAACGGAAGTACAGTTGGATGCGGTTGGTTGAGACGGGACTAATTTTGTAGGTAAAGCATTAGGTTGTAATTGTCGTCTATATTTAATGACAGATGGGTCAAAATGTAGTGAACACACAAAATGCGATTTGTTTCTTGTTCCTGGTCTTGCTAGGTCCGGTCTGGCAATTAATTTTATCCAAGTTTTGCGACTGAAATGAAAAAAGAAAGAAAATGTCAGTACATAATTGAATATATTTAAAGGATATTATTTATCAGACGACTAAATTGTTAACTATTGGCTAAAGAAGATGTTTGATTTTGGGTTACCACCATGTACACTATATAGATAAATAGGAAAAAAATTGCGGATTTTCATAAAAATACAAACAAATTAATTTGAAGAAAAGTACAGGTGTACACAAATGATTATTTGGGAAGTTTTTTTAAATAAGATAACCCTATTTTTAAGGTAGCCATGACAGTTGTGTTTGACATGACGTTTGACGACTTTGACAGTTTTAAGTTTCGTGAGTGACGTCTTTCTTTGACAGTTTGACTTTGTCTTTGGATTGTTGTGTTCCCGCGTGTTGAATTGGATGTGTGTCGGAGTTTTAGTGATTGTTTTTGTTTTGGTATGTTTTCAATTTTGAATGTTAGTCAAAACCCATGTATTTTCGGAATTCGTGTTTTGTTTTCTTTCACAGATATTACGACACATCAATTTAATGTCATTGTCATAGTGACATTTCACAAATTGCTGATCCACCATATTTATTTTGTGTTGCTCTCCTTGACAGAGTAAATTTTAATGTACGGACGCCAGCAGGTCAACCTACCCGAAACTGTCAGATTTTCCCAATCAACCTTGAACCTTATGTTTTAGCAATAAAGTCGAAAATCTATTAAAGAAATCTGACAGATTGTAGTAACTTGATGTGCTGGCGTCTGTACATTAAAACGAAGTCAAATTAGAGAAAATTAACATTAAGAAACGGTTTCTATATTGTATACTTAGCGATATTTACATTTAGTGTACGGACGCCAGCAGGTCAACCTACCCGAAACTGTCAGATTTTCCCAATCAACCTTGAACCTTATATTTTAGCAATAAAGTCGAAAATCTATTAAAGAAATCTGACAGATTGTAGTAACTTGATGTGCTGGCGTCTGTACATAGTGCTAGCCCAGGCTCCATACATTTTTGGAACATGTCCTTTAAGTTGAGTGCATCATTTTCTTTCTATTACATTAACCTTTTCACCGCATTGGACTTAAATAGAAGTTCCGGATTTTCGTGCCACCAGCGCCACGACCTCATTAGAAGCTCTCCATTTTAACTATCGCATAAAAATGATTTTACTGTATTTCAAAGGTTTGTTTCATTTTATTATTTAATATAGCACTGTCTAATACAATACCCTGTTTTATATTTTTCCACACAAAAGAAGCCCTTATTTGTCTTAAAATCGGCAAAACAAAAACTCCCGAATATTTTTAATGTCCCCAGAACGCCAAGTACTTTTTAATATAGTCGGCCAGTGATGTGACGTAAAAGTTACAACTATTTGATTTCGCCCGTTGAAATATTAATAAATCCTACTACTACCGAAAACAATTTGAGGTCAGTTAAATATGAACTTAGTTAACTACTTTGTATCAAAGTGAAAATAGACGAATTTCGACCTTCAGATGGGTGCCGGTTCGGAATTAAATAGTTAGCAATCCTTGTCGATAATTATATTCCCATCTCTATAAAACAATTGGTTGTCAGTGCCCCGGGCGCCACGGACTATCATAGAAGTCGTTCTGTGACGTCATAGTACGCTTATGACGTCACAGAACGACTTCTATGATAGTCCGTGGCGCCCGGGGCACTGACAACCAATTGTTGTTGGCTGTCAAGATCACTTTGGCATAGTGCGGCACTAATCGAGTAAATGCGCACGCATCCTTCTTTCACTTTGCTTGTAACAATACTATTCTATTTTACTAATAAGTAAACAAATAGTGAAATGAATGAAGAACTGGATTTGGATGAGCTTTTAAACATTTAACAAGGTGTGGAATCGGACTCGGGAGTATTTTCGGAAAATATTCTGCTAGAAGTTCTGAGGTATGTCCATTATAGATAATAATAATTACGTTTATTCATCAAAAAGTAAGAAGAAGAAGAAAAGAAGTAGAAGAAAAGAGAAGGAGAAGTGCAATGTTTGGTGAGCCAGAAACTAAGCCGTAAGCGTCCCTTGTAGGTATCTTGTGAAGGGACGAAAAAAGGGAATTCGAAAAACAAAAGATTTAAAATACTAAGTACCTAACTTACCTTTGTTCGTCTCTCGGCAATGAAAAAAAGAAAAATTTTCATTTATTTTATTACTTTGACACCCATCCATTGCACAATAATTACGTGGTTTCGGCATTTTGATACTCAGCGCGGTAACCGTGACGTGCGAGCGAGCACTCAGGCAGGCGTTCCAGTCTTTGGGCGTGCGCGGCAGCCCACTGACGGTTGTACCTTGTACCGACGGCGATATACAAAGCGGTAGTCATATAACGCGTGGCCTTGAGCGAGTGACGGACGCCTGGTCAGGCGCAGATTCATTTGATAGGACTAAACTAAAATTTATCTTCTGTCCTTTGCTTAATGAAGCTACCCTAAACTGTCAAATTTTCCCAATCAATTTTGAACTTTATGCTTTAGCGATAAAGTTGAAAATCTGTTAAAGAAATTTGACAGATTGTAGTAGCTTGGTGTGCTGGCGTCTGTACCTACCAATAAAGTAAAAAACAGAAACATGCAAGTTCAAACAATTTAAGTAAGTACCTATTTAAAAACCGATAGTAAAACCAATTAGTTAAGTATGTAGGTACTCACATTTCTGTACCAGCAGGTAAACTGAAAAAAGACAAATGCAAGTCTCTTCTCATGCTGGAGTTACAACCATCAACTGCACATAATGTACCAGAACGAGCCATATCATAAGAATCAGAAACTAAGTACGTCAGGTCGACCGAAATATTATTATATGCAGTACGGGTACGACTACGCACGCGCCTCGCGGTTGGCGGCGGCAACCCACTGAGAAAGAGAAATGGGTCGAGTAGCCGCGTGCCGCCGCGTGCGGCGCGCGTTGGCCGGTACAGACGCCAGCACATCAAGTTACTACAATCTGTCAGATTTCTTTAATAGATTTTCGACTTTATTGCTAAAGAATAGGGTTCAAGGTTGATTGGGAAAATCTGACAGTTTCGGGTAGGTTGACCTGCTGGCGTCTGTACAATACGACCGAGGACGTAACTTGGCGGGCCTGAACCACAGTATACCTAAAGACCATACAGTATTGTAACTCGGCCGTAACCTTGAAATAAATGCCTACAGGGGTACGTAAACATGCGATAGGGCTGCCCGCCTCCAGCATTTTAATAACATTTTCCTACTTTGTGTTCCCATTTAGTTTTGTTATTGTCTGTGTACAATTTTCATTTCCTACCAGCGGAGCAGTTTGAGTATGTTTGTCTTCTTTTCGAGAGACTCCTGGATCGGTACTGGCTAAGCTTGGCAGCATCAATAATGGTAGGGCATTCTTTTTTAAAAGTTTTCTATTTGACGATTGTAGTACATCCTCCAAATTGAAATGTTTTTCACAAACTCGGTAGGAAGTAAATTTAGGGTTGTTTTTCAAATCATCTCGACGGATCAGTCGCAACCATTGAAGACGTCTGAAAAAAAAATCCTTTTATAGGAAAAAAAAATCTGCTGTCGCCTTACTGCCGCGCACAGTGTTGTTAATGCCTCGAAAAACGGACATCCCCTTTTTATTAACTTATCCGATAGAACAGGTTATTTTAAAAGTAAGAGTAAAATACCCGTGTGACAATTTTGTCCCAATCTAGAGATATAATTTTTTTAATATTTTTTCTCTGGTTTCCATAAAAACCATAGAAATCGCAATAACTTTAGATCCAATCCGTTTTTGTTACATATTTGATTGCAATTACTTGATGCTCTATATTAAGTAAATTATCAAGCAAACTATCAATTTTTATCGAGCCGGTGTAGCGAGTAACATCGAAATTTTTATATTTTCGATTTCATTTTTTTATGGGCTTATTTCATGGCATTTGGATTCAATATTGAGACAAGCTGTTGCTTTGACACTAAGAAGTACCAATTTAAAATATCATATCCAAATCTTATGGTATCTAGAATTTACAGGATTCTGAAATTTAGGCGCTAGGGTTGGCACAAGTCGTATTTAAAAAAAAATGTTTTGTTATTGAAAAAAATACTAATAACATAATAATGGGACCCTGTTCCCTATACCGGTGGGCTACTATTTTTTATATTTTTTAATGTTTTTTTTATATATTTTTAATGTTTTTTATATATTTATTTTTAAGATGTGATGAGAACATGTATTAATGATTCTAATGATTACAATTCTGTAAATACGTACCTGTTATTACAAATATTTACAGACTTCACATGCTTAAATACCTACTTTAATTATCATTTTCCGTAGGTAAAAATTCAGTACTATCGCGTCTGTGAAGTGCAAAAATGGAGCAACAAAAAAATGGCTATCTAAGTTCGATTTATATAATAGTTACCTATTTTGAATCAGTATAAACAAAGTAACTTTTTTGTAATGTAAATTCACGCCACCAACTATTACGTAAGTTGAAAACATGATTTTTTGTTTGAGTAGATATTGTGTTGTTTTTAGTGTCATTTGATAGGTTTAGGTCTAAAACGGATAGGGCAAAATAAATTGTGTAAATAGGGTAATCCTTTTTGAAGTTATTAGGGATTTTCGATAGTGAAATTTGAAAAATGTAAAATTTTATGTTTTTGTTGTGTAATTTTTTTATATTGTAATACTATGTTTATTGTTTTGTTTTAATATTGTAGAATAAGCTCAACAATAAATCAAATAACTAAATACGAGTGCCACTACCACGATAGCTTTTTGTGCATAAGCCAAAGTTGACAACCATAGCGCGACCGCCGAGGCTAGGTATGAAAAGTGAAGTACATACATTGCCTTCTGTACTCTCTGTATTTTGTGCTTAAGCTATCCCTATCTTGGACCGCAACCTCTTCCCTTGGTATTTCGTACGGTTTTAACAATTGGAGAACGGCGGGTGGTAATGGCATCCGTCTTAATTTTGCTTGCCGTTGCTTTAATCTGACATTCGAAATAAATGGATCTGACGTTAGTAGTGCCTGGCAGTCATGGTTGTAACTCTATCAAACTTTCGAGTATGATGCTCTCTGTCAGACCTCCAAAACTTATTTCTTGCTTCTCCCGCTTGTTCTGAGAGTAAACCCTCAGGCTTTGCAGAGTTTTGCATGATGTCTTTACCATGGACTATAATTTTGTGCAAGGTAACCATCATAGGATACCATTCAAAATTTTGGACGTACTTAATAGCCAGTGACATACAAGAATTCCCAAATTTTTCGATATCAACTGGTAGCCCATAAGATAAAACTACTAATATTGTAAATAAATCGTCAAGTAGCCATTGAGGAATGTTTAATATGTCTGCAAACGTGTCACGGTTTTTGTTAGACAATGCTATGCGAGCAGTATTACCATCGTTGGTGGTGCCTACATTGGGCCGCACCACATCAACCAGAAGCCCCATCTTTTCTCTTACCTCTTGTTGCACCTTTTTTTTAGTTTCTTCCACAATTTTATGCTCCGGGGAATTGAGGTATCCTCAATTGTTTTACTTGCATGTTGCATCTTGTATCCTAGATGAAGCAAGAATTCTAAGACACGTATCCAAGCGTGCAAAGGACTTATTCCGTACTTTATAAGCGATTCATCTGAGGCTTGAGAAAGCACAATGTCTAACTTATTAAATTGAGAGGAAGTCGCCTTATGAAATGGGCCATCTTAGTTGTGATGAAGTGTTAGTGATTATATTGAGCACTTCACTTCAAAGTAAATTTTTATTGCTGTTAATATTAGGTTTTTTGATGATTTTACGCAAATGCTGTCTATTTCTTTTATTGGGTCGTCTACCCGTTTTTTTTCGGCAAGTATTACATTTTTGCTCTCTTTACGATATTGAATATGTAACGGGCGACAAAATCTGTAAGACTCAGATGTAGGGTTCATCAACAAAATCTGACCGGTATCTGTAGTTATTCGTAAAGGAATAAATATGGTGGCAAACAGGCTGTTTTCGTCTTCTCGATCTTCGGAGAAGCTTTGTTTATAAAATGATTGACCTGTACTCCCATCAAATCCCCAAGATCCTTCGAAAATACAGTTCAAAGTTTGTGTATTTTTTTGGGAACAGTGTAAAGAAATAATATCTTCACATGAAAGAACGAGTCTTGAAAAAGTGTGGGAGAGCAGACCATATAACATTACAAAAGCCTCTCTTTCAGATACTTGTACTGGAGATGTTAGGTAACATAATTTTTTTGCTACATGTACAGACGCCAGCACATCAAGTTACTACAATCTGTCAGATTTCTTTTATAGATTTTCGACTTTATTGCTAAAGCATAAGGTTCAAGGTTGATTGGGAAAATCTGACAGTTTCGGGTAGGTTGACCTGCTGGCGTCTGTACTTGTCTATATGGTGGAAACGCGGAGTACCCCCTTGACTTAAATTATGCAACTAGGCAAGTTTTCAAAGTTAATTATTTGTTTGCAATTGTTAAGAGTCTTAGGTCTAATAGATTTAGGTGGTCTAAAGAAGCTCGAAATGTTTCATGTAAGGTGTGCTTCACCCTGTTCGTCTCCGGCTTAACATGCAATAAAGCATGAAAAAATATTAGTATCAATAATTAACTTTAGTTGTACGATTAGTTCGAAGTAAGACTAATAAAAATATATAAGAATATTATTTGTAAAATTATGAGTGTGGGTGTAAATATGTATACGTATTACGTATCGTGTTATTCTATAATAAAATAAAATCCAACATAAAATTTAAACCTGCAAACAAAAAATATTATTTTTTATGAAGTGATAACCCTAAAATCAAAATTATCAGAAAAAACTTTAGAAGTGAATAACTCCTAGATAACGCGAGATTTGGATGTGTAAATTTTTTTAGTGATTGGTTGGGGTCTACATATGATTTACAATAAATATTGAATCCAACTAAGCAAAGATACAACCATGAAAAAACAAAATCTAAAAACACAAAAAAGCATATTTCTTTACATCTGTACTAGTTAGTATTCTTTTGTATTTTTTTTCAAATACCTTTACTGTAGCTTTATTACACATAATAAAGAAAAAGTTAAAATAACGCGTATTTTTTTTGTAATTAATTAATTTAGATAAGTTAAAAAAAAAGTTAAACAATTTTTTACTCGTGTTTGTTGTAAAATTGGAACACGGGTATTTTACTCTTACTTTTAAAATAACCTGTTCTATCGGAAAAGGTAATAAAAAGAGGATGTCCGTTTTTCGAGGCAATAACAACACTGTGCCGCGTTACAAAACTCCAATACTTACAAACATCAACACCTACCTACTCAAATAAAATGCAAGAAACAGCTGACGAGTAATTTTCATAACTTTTTATCTCAGCTTATTAACGTCTCTATAAATTAGGTACCTACAACTTGCAGCAACTCAAAACATACATTCTTTGGTCACCGATGCTAAGCTGAACAGCTGGCTACGAATGTTTTAAAATGACAGCCCTTTCAAACATCTAAATATTCTGTGAATATTTCATGAGTCTAGCTATTGTTGTTGTCAAAGACATTAAATTATTAAATCTCTTTGGTTGTTGTTATTATTACCGAGAAAAACTAAACGGTTTTTAGTGGTATATGCTGTTATAGCAGCAATACTTCAACTAGGTATCTAGTGACAGAAAGACGGTCAAAATCATTTTTTCTAGTGTTATTCATACACACAGTACAATAAACAACTATTATTAAATAAAAACCACGTCTTCACTTTGAATTATACAAACTAACAAAACAAAACACACATGACCCGAGGTTTTCACACAAGCGAGCGTACCTACGGTACCTACCTACGGTACCTACCTACCTTATAATGATTCATGAACCGCCTATAACTACCTATTTCACTCGTGTCTATCACTTTCCTTTACTCTATTCACTTTATTTATTAATCCAGACATCTTTTTAGATAAAAGGAAATACTTATCCATTAAAAAGACACACATTATGTACCTACCTACTAGGAAGTAAAATTATTTTATAGTCTTACCTTTCAGAGTTTGCAGGTAATTTAAAAAAAGTTATCTCTGGATGCGATAATGACGAATTCATGCAACCAAAAACAGCACAATATACCCTACTCGTCATATTAAATATGTACTTCAAGTTATTTAAAGTGAAAAAATCGCGCGGTTATTGTTAAAAAAAAATAACGCACCGTCCGTTCGTCACTGCGGCACTGTCGCGACTGTCTGCATACCGAGCGCATTCCGAGGTCGAGGCCCGAGGCGCGTAGGCAGGGACGGGACGGTTACCGTTACCAAAAAAATACCGGTAAAATTACCAAAACGTTTCGTTCTGTTACGTTAAATATTTATCGTGAAAAATAACGTTATAACACAGGATTTACCGGTATTAAAATAGCGTTACTAATAGCGTTATTTCGCTAAAATTTATCTACGTCTGGTGCGACGCGACGTTGCCAAACCGAAACGCGCGCTGTGCGTTCGCCGGGGCTTCTAAGCGGAGCGGCAACAAAAGTATGAATACGAGAGGGCTCTCGCTCGCGCGTTTCATTTTATAATCATACTAGCTGACCCGGCGAACTTCGTACCGCCCCGCCAGCCGCTTACGCTTTTTAAATCTCTGATATCTTCTAAGATATTCATTTTAATGTTATGCTGTAAGGGGCAATTTTGATCTACATGAAATGCACAACGTATCTAATGTATTTAATTGGATATGGAATAATGCTGTATTGTTTAAAATAACTTTTTACAAATATGATAATAATCCTTATCCAAATAAATACTTTATTCTTCACAAGTATTTAATTTTGAACAAAATTGCCCTTTTCATAATTTGATTTCAATCAATATCTTAGGAGATACAAAATACGGAGCCCTCGGTGCGCGAGTCCGACTTGCACTTAATCGGTTTTTTTAAGTATATATCGCAGGATGCAGCACAGAAACAATATTTATTTTATACACGCTGAAGCTAGTCGTACTTAACACCAAAATATGCTAGACACCGTCATTGATAGAAAGAGATAGGTGTAATGTTTACCGGTACTAATCCTATTAGATAACGTTAACTGACTGATGGGTATCGTTATAAATATCGTTATCATAACGGTAATTGGTAACGATACCAAAAAAATAACGGTAATTCGGTCCCTGCGCGTTTTGTCCGTTTGTTATGAAATCGAAATACTGTATGATCTTTATACTGTGCCGATGCCAAGCTGAACTACGAATGTTTTAAAATCACAGCCTTCTCAAACATCTCATGAAATATTCTGTGAATATTTCATGAGTCTAGCTATTGTTGTTGTTATTAATACCGAGAAAAACAAAACGGTTTTTAGTGGTTTAAGTTGTTATACCAGCAGCAGAAATAGGTTCTTAATCTGAGAAAATTTCAACTAGGTATCTAGTGACAGAAAGACGGTCAAATTTATTTTTTCTGGTATTATTCATACACACAGTACAATAAACAACTATTATTAATAATAAAAACCACGTCTTTACTTTGAATTATACAAACTAACAAAAAAAAACACACATGACCCGAGGTTTTAACACAAGCGTACCTACCGTATAATGATTCATGAACCGCCTATAACTACCTATTTCACTCGTGTCTATCACTTTATTCCCTTTATTTATTAATCCAGACATCTTTTTTTTCGGGAGATAAAAGGAAATACTTATCCATTAAAAAGACACACATTATGTACGTACCTACTAGTAAGTAAAATTATTTTATAGTCTTACCTTTCAGAGTTTCCAGGTAATCTAAAAAAAGTTATCTCTGGATGCGTTAATGACGAATTCATGCAACCAAAAACAGCACAATATAGCCTACTCGTCATATTAAATATGTACTTGAACTTATTTTTAGTGAAAAAATCGCGCGGTTTTTGTTAAAAAAAACAACACACCGTCCGTTCGTCACTGCGGCAAAGTCGCGACTGTCTGAATGCCGAGCGCATTCCGAGGTCGAGGCGCGTAGGAATAGCTCGCGTTTCGTCCGTTTGTATGAAGTCGAAATACTGTATGATATTATTACCGTGCCTGAACTTTGCGCAGAAGGCTGCGCAGTAAGATTTTAAATGGTGACATGAAGCTAGTGCGAGTGAGAGAACATGCGCGAAAGTTCTTAGTGCCTATGTTCAGGCTCGCCAAGTTACGTCAGTCGTATTGTAGTTAGCGCGCGTAACTTGTACAGTCACGAGCACTAATATGTCAACACTTGGCAACTTTCAATTGCGATTTTTTCACGAAATAACGAATGCAAAGTTGAAATACGACACTTTAGATAAACCTATAGGTTCGGAAATACTATGTTCATAATAACATAAAATTTCATTTAAAAATAAAGGAGAAAATCGCCTTTGAATAAAGCCAAGTGTATACATACTTTTGCTCGTGACTGTACATGGAGTAATTTTTAGGGTTCCGTACCAAAATGGTCAAACGGAACCCTTATGGTGAGACTCAGTCTGTCTGTCTGTCTGTCTGTCACAGCTGGATATCTCAAGAACTACTAATGCTATCAACTTGAAAGGAATACTTTTAGATGACGTTTGCCCAACTATTTTGCAAATAAGAAATAAAAATATATATATTTATTTTGCAACAGGGACTGAAAGGGGTTCTGAAAAATTCGAAGTTGGGCTACTCGGGCATGTGGGATATCATATGAAAGAGCGCAGTTTGCACATTCTCAAACATTTTTTCTTTTTTTTTAGGCAGCATAGTTTTAGACTTTTGATGAAAATTGTAAAAAAAAATACCGTTCCCCCCTTATCTCCGAAGTTTGCAAAGAGAAAAATCTGAAATAATTCTATGTGATAGAAGTTTATGTAGTTAAGCAAAAAGAAAAAAAAGTCAGAAGTTTTAGCTAAGCGAAAACGAAGTAATATAATAGCGCAGGTAGGCGATGCCATGCGGCGATGCGACGGGGTCGGTTGGGGGAACAAAAAAATCCACACGGACGAAGTCGCGGCACAGAATAAATAGTAAGAGGCACTTCGCGCAACATCATCTGCCTAAGACGGAGGTTACACGTTCATTCTGATGTCAGTTCAGTCTGTGACCTTGATCACGTCTAGAATGATGGCAGAATGATGGAATGACGGGTGGTATTACACGGTAAGTCAGACTGACGATCAGTCTAACCGAAAACTTCTACGCGATAACACGCTTATGCATTTGGTATGGATTTTAACAAGAAAAATAATATGCTCCCGTTGCCTTCGTAGACAGGACTAATATAGTAATATTATTATATATATATTAGTAGAAAAAGAAAGCGGTGGTATAAAAAGTGGCTAATGAAAAGACCATAAATTCACTTAAATTTACTGAATGAGATATGAGACAGATAAAGATATATTTATTGCATAACTGTGTACATAAAGTTCTTATACATATTTTTTTGTTTGTTTCAAGCAAGTTTCAAGTCTACCCGAGTCGGATATGCAATAGTAATAAGTAATAATACTTACAAATTCTATTTTTTATCAAAAAACTCATGCAGATTAGAGATGTGAAAAAATAATCGATTATAGAAAAAATCGATTAATAATTGATTTTTTTTCTATAAAAATCGATTTTTATAATCGATTAACATATTACAAAAAATCGATTAACAAAAAATACATTTCTTATTCACTGCCGATTTTTTTCACCTAGAATTTCGAACGGCCGCGCAACACAGCTTTTTAGTCAGGAGCGCGAAGCCGCAAAGTACCGCGAAGTGTACTACTAACTAATAAATGAATGACGTTAAAGGGCGCTCCACACGGCTAAGATACTATAATATTTTATCTATGTAATCCTTTTGTAATCCCCATAAATATGAAATAAATAATATTATCTTCGTCGTGTGTAATGGTCCATTGAATTGTATGGCGAGCGATATTGTATCTTAAGGGGGAAGCGCTAAGGTGGCCCGCGAAATTCAAATTTTCTTACGTTTTTTACAATTTGCTGGTCGGTATTAAGTTGTACGTTGATTAAAATATGATTCGCGGTCGTAACAAATATGTATTTACAGAATTATAATCATTACAATCAGTAATACAACTTGTTAAGTTAGTATAATCCCCAAATGTCAAGATTTCATGAAATAGTCATTCTTGGGGATTACATGGTCTTAGAGTGTTGATGACTTTAATGATTATAATAATTTTATTCTGTAAATACATATTTGTTACGGTCGCGCAAAACTTTAACTTAGAAAGATGTATTAATGATTCTTAGGATTAAAATTCTCTAAATATGTACCTGTTATTGTCGCGAATAATATTTTGATCAAGATACAACCTGACACTGACCTGCAAATTGCAAAAAACTTAAGAAAATTTGAATTTCGCGGTCTACTACTATCCATTCACCCTAAGAAATTTCTTCCTGCGAAAGGAGAAATTAAAAAAAAAATGGTTGCCTGTAAAGTCGGTTTTACGGGCGAAGATTTTACGTGACAACGACCGATCATCCGATCATAGTTGAGTGGGAGAGAGACGCAAGGCATTCGGCGGGCCTCTCTCTCGTTCGGTGACTCATCGTAACGTTACCGAGCGTTACACTTTTTCATAAGTGACTCCCAGTCGCAACCTAATTTAAGACGTTGTCACGTCAAAAACCTTTTTTGTGTAAAATTAATGTTTCGCTTGTTGATATTATTATTATTAACCCTTCGCATGTCGCGTGTACAGGGTATGTACAGATAACAATAGAATTTCATGCGACGGGTTAATAAAACTGAGTGCTGTGATAGTGATTATCGTTATTTCAGGCGTTTAATTTAATCTATCAAAAAAAAAGGAAAAAATCGATTATTTTTGACGTGACAACGTCTTAAATTAGGTTGCGACTGGGAGTCACTTATGAAAAAGTGTAACGCTCGGTAACGTTACGATGAGTCACCGAACGAGAGAGAGGCCCGCCGAATGCCTTGCGTCTCTCTCCCACTCAACTATGATCGGATGATCGGTCGTTGTCACGTAAAATCTTCGCCCGTAAAACCGACTTTACAGGCAACCATTTTTTTTAATCGATTTTATTACTAGGCAAAATAATCGATTCATTAATAATCGATTTTTTATGTATACTGTCACATCCCTAATGCAGATTATAAAATACCTTATCAATTAACATTTTCTTCAATTTATTTTTAAACATATTTCCATTTAATTCTTTAATTGCTGGCGGTAACTGATTGTACACACGAATAGCAGTAACATAGGTACTTTTATATTACATCATATTGTTAATAACTGGTAAATTAATGTCATATTTATAGTTTCCGAATATTTAGACACAGGAGAAGAAGATGACTATGCTGATTATTATCGAATTAAAGAATTTAATTTAAATTTTTTTATTCGTTTTATTCCAAAGAATAGGTAACATTTCCTAATGTAAGAATAAATTCTTTCTCCGGGGCTAATGGTAGAGATGGGGACGTCGGGAGCGGCGAGGGAGTCGGCGCAGGCGGCGACATGTCGTGCGACTCCATCGCTGTCTAAGCAGTGACTGACATCAGACTGATAGCTAATAAACACACGTTCATTCTGGCATCAGTCTGACCAGACTGACAAAAATTATTAAAATATTTAAATAATCATCATTCTGGACCATCATTCCATCAGTCTACGTGTTACACAATCAGTTTCCCGTCATTCTGACATAAATCATAGACTGAACTGACATCAGAATGAACGTGTAACCTCCGTCTAACCTTTTCCAAACTATGTTAGGGTCGGCTTCCAGTCGGATGCAACTGAATACCAGTATTTTACATGGAGCGACTGCCTATCTGACCTCCACAACCCAGTTACTGGGTAATACGATACCCCTTGCTAAGACTTCGACCAATCGGCGGGCACCCGAGCTGCTTGTGTGCCCGCCGAATCGGCAAAATCTTTGCGGTGCGGCGCCGCACCGCACCGTGTGGCTTGGCTCTTAGTTTTAATTTTGGTCTGTTGATTAACAGCACGCGCTAAGTTTGGGGTCAAAAATTTGTCACATACCTTATGAAACGTGTTGGCTTCAGACTGTGTACTGTTCGTTATTTTTAGCGTCTTTCGGCGTCTCTGAACTTCACTCAAAACTTTTATTTTTCGAGGAGTATCATTTGAAAGGTGTAATGGTGTTTGTACTTGAGCATTCGTTTGAAACTCATAATCACATTGTACATTTGCATCGGCTGTTTCAATAATTGCTTGAATTCCTTTATTCGCAAAAGTATTCGATAATAATGGTAGGAGGAGTTGTGGAATTGAATTTTTTTTTAACAACTTTCGAGTTGAATTTATTCTAATGGAGTTGGGAGTAAAATGAGTTTCACACACACGAGCATGTAAGCAACTTGAATCTATTAAATCTTCTCTATGCATCAACCTCAACCACTCAGTTCGCCTGAAACAAGATATAACTTTATCTTAAAAAAAAAAACACTAAACATAAGTGTTACAATACAAAAAGTTTACAGAACAAAAATATTTAAAATTTTACATTTGTCAATTTTTACTATCGAAAATCACTAATAACTTCTAAACGGATTACCCTATTAACACAATTTATTTTGCCCTATTCGTTTTAGCCCTAAACCTACCAAATGACACTAAAAACAACACAATATCTACAGAAACAAAAAATCATGTTTTCAACTTACCTACGTAATATTTAGTGGCGTGAATTTACCTTACAAAAAAGTTACTTCGTATAAATACTGATTCAAATTAAGAAACAATTAAGTATATAAATCGAGCTTACATAGCTACCTTACAACATATTCTTGCCATGATCACAAAAAATACTTAAGTAGGTATCAACTCCTAATTAAAATAGTTGTGAATTTATGACAAAGATCGGCGGCGGCGGCTACGCAGGCGTCCAGCTCGCCGAGCAGTTCTATTCTATCTTGACTGTTTATATTAATGAGGAAGATGAGTGTATTTTTTAGGTTATAGGTATGTACTACAATAAATACCTTATAAAATGTAAAAATATTACAAGGCCACAAAGTCATGTTCGCTTTTACGGCGCGGGGCCGGGGGCCGGGGCGCTTACCTACCTACCTAACTATCCTGTGTTACGTTACAACGAACCATCGAAATACAAACAAATGACTACTTACCTCTCTGAAACAACTGGTATCTTAAAAAACGACAATTCACTGTTTATTGTTGAATTTAAACAACCGTCCACTGAACAGTTATAATAACTTTTTTTTTTTTGCTCCATTTTTGCACTTCACAGACGCGGCGCGTGTCTCAAGCGGATGGCACTCGCGTTCACACTGGTCCCAACCCGTCCGACTCAGTGTTGCCAACGGATAAACTTGCTCTCCACCAAATTCAACTTCGAAAACCACTAACAAAAATCGGCCCTACTTCAAAAATCGCTAAAATGTCCAATAAACAAAATTTTGGTTTTACGAAAGAAAACAATAATTAAAGTAGTTATAAAAAAAATCTATTAGTACGTAATAAAATATTTAAAATCAGTAAATCAACATACAATAATATAATTAAATCAACAAGTCAAGATGAGGAACATAAAAATTATTCAATAAGAACAACAACTATTAAAAAACTGGCCAAGTGCGAGACGGACTCGCACACGATGGGTTCCATAGGTACCACAAGGCAATAACGCCGAAAAAACACGTTTGTTGTATGGGAGCCCCCTTAAATATTTATTTTAATCTGTTTTTAGTATTTGTTGTTGTAGCGGCAACAGAAACAGAAATACATCATCTGTGAAAATTTCAACTGTCTACCTGGTGACAGACGGACAGCGGAGTCTTAGTAATAGGGTCTCGTTTTACCCTTTGGGTACGGAACCCTAAAAAGAGTGATAAGTATTCTTAAATTCGTCTTCTTCAGATGAATTTTTGTCTGCACTATCGTCGGTTTCAC
Organism: Oligia fasciuncula; assembly: GCA_963082905.1. Classification (NCBI taxonomy): domain Eukaryota; kingdom Metazoa; phylum Arthropoda; class Insecta; order Lepidoptera; family Noctuidae; genus Oligia; species Oligia fasciuncula. The sequence continues at coordinate 4,621,267 of OY720416.1, read as the reverse complement.
ATTTGTACGATTCTTTGGTACCGATTTGTTTTATAACTTTTATTGTACACAGTAGATAAAAGCAAATACTCCTGAAAATTAAATGAAGTAAAAATAATGTATTTCATAACGTTTTAGTGGCTTAGTGGTTGAGTGATAGCATTTTCAGTAATTGAAACTGAATTCTCTAAACCACTAAAAAAAACCACCAAAAGGGGAGAAACCACCAGTTTTAGTGGAAAATCCACTAAGTTGGTAACACTGACACGAGATAACGTGGCCGTGAGCGGTGTCTATGTGTGCGTTGGTCGAGCGCACTTTGTATGTACATTGAGTTCTGTCTGTATTCTGTTGTGCCTAAATGTTGCCGCTCTATTCTAACGCGCAAGTCTATCGCTGTCTGGCGCGGAGCCACATGAGTAGACAAACGGAACAGAGGCAAAGCTTCTTACGAACGTGCAAAATTGTTACCTATTTTGGTAGGGTTGTCATAATCAGGTTAAGACAAATTATACAAAACGTTTGTTATTCAGTATGATAGAATACTTTACAAATTACTTACTCTAATAATTTTCTTTTTACCGACTTCAAAAAAGGAGGTTATTATATTTTTTTTTAATACCATTACCATAGTTTATTCGTTTACATTTCACCTGCATGTGGTTGCAATGGATATTTGAGCTTAATTGATAAAACGTCAGATAAATGAATACAAATTAAAAGAAACTTAAATTATAGTTTTCTTTATCATAATAGGTACTAATAAAATAAAGGTATGTACTTGAAAAAGTATTAATCAAATATTTACTTACCTATTGTACTCCTTGGGATAGTTAAGGTATGATATATTTTTATTTTTTCTAGTATTATTCATACACACAGTACAACAAACAACCATTATTAAAGCGCTATCTCGAAAATCTAAAATCCTCGAAAACCTACTAAGCGAGCTAAAGTGATGCAATTACTTTTGAAAGTTTTGAAACGCAAAAGAAGAGCGATAGCTATGGCTAACTTGCAACTAAAAAAACAAACAACGTGTGTCGCAACTCGCAACCCTGAGATTGTCAACTGGCTGTATCAGCGTAAACCGGTTTTTTCCAGTCTCGCCGCGTACGCGACAAGCGGCCAGTGGTCACGCACACATGCCCCGCGTGCTTGTAGTAGTGCAACCGATTTGCGCGGTTGTATGAAGCTTTGCCTCTGTTCCGTTTGTCTACTCATGTGGCGGAGCCGCCGCGGAGTAATGTACTCTGTGCCGCGGAGTGACGCGCTATCTGTGGCGCTAGGTTTGTCTGTGTGCGTTGGTCGAGTGCACTTTGTATTTAGATTGAGTTCTGTCTGAGGTACTCTCTGTTGTGCCTAAACGTTGCCGCTCTCTTCTAACGCGTAACTCTATCGCTGTCTGGCGCGGAGTGACGCGCTAGCTGTGGCGCTAGGGTTGTCGCTTGTTGGCTTGCCGCTGTTCTGCTACTATTTATTTTCATCGTCTATCTAGTATTACCTACTCGACCACGTAATCTATGTTATATTTGATGCGTATGATTACACGGTCAATTATAGGTAGAAAGACAATGAATATTAAAGTCCGTCATTTATAATTAACAAACCGTTAATCTATAGACTACCTCTTTGTTTAACATTCCTTATTAACTTACAATATAATAATTTCATATATTTTCACATTTTGCATTCATTAAAATCTGGTGAGTCGTTTTCATTTTGTTTTTTTGATTCGGGTACCTAGTTTCCCTGGTAAACAACAGCAGAAATGGTTATATTCATAGGTATAGCTAACGCACAGTATAAAATATAATATATGAACAGTATAGAAACTAGGCCTATTTGTTGAAATAATAATTAGGGTTGTCACTCTTAATGTCTGTAAAATAGATGTGTTTTTGTTGTAACGAAGTTTTTTAACGCGGTTTGCGGTTAGGAGTTGGCTGGTTATCTTTTCCTCCTTCTGGTCAACATAAATTCAAGATGGCGTGACACGCCATCTTCTATTTGTCGCCAAATATCAGAATTTGTCGGTCACTGGTTCAAAAGATATAAGGGTTTATAGATGGCCGATCTGGAGAGAGTCTCCCCAGCAGGGCCACATTTATATCTCAAAACTAGGGCACCTAGCGAAGATCTGTTTTCTCCCATATTTTGTCGCCAATTAGTCGGAATTAGTCGCCAAGTCACAGATTTAATCGGGTCTTAGTTTAGGAGATATAATAAGTTCAATGAGTAAGTTATCCAAGAGCTAGATCGAAGAGTTCACGATGAAGTCTTCGATCTAGCTCTTATTATCTATTATTATCTCTTATTATCGCCATCTATTGCACTAAGATGGCGATTTTCGACATTTTCTGGCTGCCGTAACGCACACGATAGCCCTCGCTAGTGGACCTTCACAACCACATCACTACCTCGCCGCAAGATGCTGCGGCTGTATTATGCGACGATCCGCAAAAATAAAGTATCGTTTTGTAATTTCTACATTGCTTGGCCAGTCACTTAGCGACATACTTAGGTAGTAGTTAAGGAGCAATGTATTTGCTTTTGCTGCAAAAATAGTAGAGCCGCTGTGATATTTGAAAACAAAAATAACGTAGTAAAAGCAAGAAATATTTTACGATTTGTTGTTTTTCATGATTTTAAAGACAAATACGGTAAAATACTTTTACTTACTTAAGGTAAGTGATTCCATGAGATACGAAGTTTTTATTTTGACTTCGGTTTTTACAGGAAATCACTGAACAACTCGGCATTTTTATTTAATCACGATCACGGGTCGAAAGCGCACTAGTTCGCGGAGACGGCCATTTGCCTAGTACAGGCCCATGCCGCGTGGGCACAGACGCGCCCCTTGCCATACTCCTGTTTTTTTACATTTCTATGGTGTGTCCAATGAAAGAGATCAATGAAGTTTGAGTACCTACTGTCACTTGTTAAAAGTGCTAAATTTTCTTCTCTCTGTGTAATTGTAGGTATACCTATTTCAACCAACTTCGGAGCTTCGGTTGATGTTTGTACTTACATTTTTTTTTTGTAAATCTGGTAGATGAAGAGATGGTACTGAACTGGTTTTAAGTTTCTTGCGTTGCTTTCCCGGTAGAATATCCATAGTGTTAAAATGTTCTGCACAAACGGTATAGTTTTGTGGCGGTCTGTTGATCAAATCTTCTCGATATATTAAGCGAAGCCATTGGGAACGTCTGAAAAGGATAACAAAATATCCTTTTTGTATTATACACTAATTATGAAATAATTGTTTGCGGTCGAGGGACCTCCGTCAGGAACAAAGTTCCTTCTCACGTATGATATAAAATAAAAACAGCCGCCATCTTGGATTTACATTTTTGACCTCACTATTGGCTTTAGCACCCTCAAAATTTATGGAAACGACCCCGATAACGAAAAAATGTAAAAATTTCACACCCGCCATCTTGGATTTACATTTTGACCTCACTAACGGTTTCGACAACCTCTCTATCTATGTAAACGACACCCATGACAAAGAAAAAACATGTTAGCAGCCGCCATCTGTGTTTGACAAATCAATTCACGAATTTCTTAAATTCAATTGTTCCGATCACACGGACCATTATTCGATATCGATGATAACAATAAATCATTCTTACCTTTCAAGATCACCAGGGAGCTTAAAGAACGAAAGCTCCGGTTTTGAAGAAACCGAGTTCAAACAGCCGTATACTACACAATACGCTCGAGGCATTTTTAAAAAGATCGGTCCGTGGCGCAAGGAATAAATGTATTACGCGACTACTCGTTCCAACACGGCACCCGTTACTGACAGCACCGCGACTATCGCTTACTCGCTTAGGGGTATCGTAGATGCGCGCGTCTGTGTGAGTGTGCCGTTTCCAACGACGCGTTTGTACGTAGTTTCTGTACTGTTCTTATCTTTACACTGTGGCTAACGTGACCATTCGTCCCGCTTTGGGCGGGACAGTCCCGCTTTCAGGCTGTCTGTCCCGTTGTCCCCAACCAGAGCAAAACTGTCCCGCTTTTACAAAGGGACCAAACGACATTCAATTTAAGGCCAACAGGCATAATGTACTGGGAATATATCTAAAACTAACACCATTATTGTAACACCTGCATTCTATACAAATAAAGAAATTATTATAATAAATTATACATACATTACATCTATAAAATTTTGTTGGTAGCCCTAATAGATTGTCATACTTATGTAAATATAATGCCGTTCCAATAATATTACATGTATACGTGTCGAATTGCTAACCTCCTTTTTTTAGGGTTCCGTACCCAAAGGGTAAAAACGGGACCCTATTAATAAGACTTCGCTGTCTGTCCGTCCGTCTGTCTGTCACCAGGCTGTATCTCGAGAACCGCGATAGCTAGACAGTTGAAATTTTCACAAATTATGTATTTCTGTTGCCGCTATAACAACAAATACTAAAAGGGGCTCCCATACAACAAATGTATTTTTTTCGGTGTTTTTGTCTTGTGGTACGGAACCCTATGTGTGCGAGTCCGACTCGCACTTCGAGTCGAGTCCTAATAACGACACACATACCTTCTCCGTCATATGTATAGTATAATCTTCAGTTTGTGTAGTTTGGTCAGATGCCTGAACTTCCTGTGCAAATCTAGTAGGGATTGCATCTGACTTAAGTTTGGATGTGAAGATGATTGTAGATTTATCAAAATGTTTAGAACAGACCACGTAACTTTTCGGTTTTAAATCTGGTCTTTCAAGGTCAGGTCGGTTTATGATTTCCAACCATTGCTTGCGTCTGAAATATAAAAACACAGTAGGTAATTTATTTAAGTGGAAAAAAGTATATGTATACCTACCTATATTTGTTTTATACAGATTTTTTGCTGCGTCCGGTTAGACTGGAAGCCGACCCCAACATAGTTGGGAAAAGGCTAGGCAGATGATGATGATTTGTTTTATACAGGGTGTGGCAAAAACTTTTTAGTGTTCAGGGTAGCTATCTTTTCCCGTGCAAAATCGTTAAAATTTCTCAACAAACAAAAAATCACATTTTCAAGTTTCTCTCGTAATTATATAAAAACGCGTACCTACTTAGCAATTCTTTTAAAAACTATCTTAATAAACATTAAACGTTAAAACTCCCTACTTTTAATTAGGTAACAAGTAGGTACAGACGCCAGCACATCAAGTTACTACAATCTGTCAGATTTCTTTATTAGATTTTCGACTTTATTGCTAAAGCATAAGGTTCAAGGTTGATTGGGAAAATCTGACAGTTTCGGGTAGGTTGACCTGCTGGCGTCTGTACAGACTACAGTCTTATAGAACCCTTTCTTCCAAGATAGAAATACAATTACAGACCTTATCTACTACACTAAAAGGTACACAATTCAGTGTCTACCTACTACCACAGATTACTGAATAGTTACTACGTAACAGATACTTCACTCAGTAGAAAATTTCCAATACCTATTACGATAATTGCCTACTCCCTCGCGTCAACAACCACTGTATGCTAAAATGCGTCTAAATGCTCAAGCCATAGATTTATAAGAACAACTACCCGAATTTTCCCATATTTTGGGGTAATCATTTTGCGCTGGTATTAGAAAATGTCACGCACACAAACGCAGAAACGATAATAATACACTTGTGGTGGGCGGTCCGCACGCACACGCGCATTACAAAATGCATTCAATTTGAACGTTGCGTTTTGTACGGTACACTCAATCTGGTTCTTATCTATACTAATATTATAAAGCTGCAGAGTTTGTTTGTTTGTTTGTTTGTTTGAACGCGCTAATCTCTGGAACTGCTGGTCCGATTTGAATGATTATTTTAGTGTTGGGTAGTCCATTTATCGAGGAAGGCTATAGGCTATATTTTTTTTCTTCAAAATTAGGGATCCGTAATAAAATTGGTATTTTGTAACACAAGGTGTAAAATCGAAAACCTATTTTTGCGTGCGCTGCAAAAACTATTGACAATAGAACAAAATAATGTACTACGGGTTTGTAGAGCCCATTAAGACCTACAAAAAAGTCCGCGAGAACATATATCTAGCTATCATGGTTTAATCACAATAACCGATTTTGTGTTCAAAATAATTATTAAATCGTCTGAAGAAAAAAAAACTACGTTAAATATGTATCGTAATATTAATCTTTATCGAAATTAAGCATTATGTTATCAAGAGTATTTATGAAGAAGTAAAATACTTTTTGTTTCATCTCAATCGGATATTTCGTTTAAAAGTTATCACGTGTGTAAGATGTTAAGAGTTGGTACCTCATAGAGTTTTTTATCTATACTAATAATAAAGCTGAAGAGTTTGTTTGTTTGAACGCGATAATCTCTGGAACTACCGGTCAGATATGAAATCTTTTTGCATTTGATAGCCCAATTCTTGAGGAAGGCTATAGGCTATTTAACATCACGCTATGACCCTTAGGAGCCGAGCAAAAAGAAAAAAAACTCAGAGTGAACGGTAAGCGAATACGAAGTGTTGCGACGCGACGGGGTGGGGGTACCTACAAGAAATTTCACGCGGACGAAGTCGCGGGCAGAAGCTAGTATATATACTAATATTAAAGCTGAAGAGTTTGTTTGAACGCGATAATCTCTGGAACTACAGGTCAGATTAGAAAAATCTTTTTGCATTTGATAGCCCAATTCTTGAGGAAGGCTATAGGCTATTTAATATCACGCTATGACCCTTAGGAGCCGAGCAAAAAGAAAAAAAGTCAGAATGAACGCTAAGCGAATACGAAGTGTTGCGACGGGGTGGGGGTACGGACACCAGCACATCAAGTTACTACAATCTGTCAGATTTCTTTAATAGATTTTCGACTTTATTGCTAAAGCATAAGGTTCAAGGTTGATTGGGAAAATCTGACAGTTTCGGGTAGGTTGACCTGCTGGCGTCTGTACAAGAAATTTCACGCGGACGAAGTCGCGGGCAGAAGCTAGTTAAATCTATGGCTCAAGCGTACAGCAGTGATTGCTTCGCACCGCGCGATTCCACAGTAAAACTTTTTATCTATGTTATTGAGAACTGTGAATATGTTCTGACTTTTATGTGGCAGTTAAAAATTTTATCATTTATAAAATATTTAACCAACTTAAACTTGTACTATTAATTATTCTGTGGTATAACGTTTCTATGTAACAAAATTATGTAAATCTGTGTCTGAAAGGCAAGCTAATGCTTAGTATATACCTATTAAACTGTCAAATTCTAAGTGGATACCGGTGTCCGCACGCCTACTGTCTTTTAATTATGTCTCTAATGACGGTATGTGAATGGAGAAAAATGTAAACGACAAAAACTAGTAATAATTTATCACTTACCTTTCTTCATTGACAGGTAAATGGAAAAATGTTAGGTGTTTATCCCTTCTTTTGCTTGATTTACACCCATCTACAGCACATAAGGCACCACACGGCATCGTAATACGCGTACGAACGAACAGCACTATTAAAATTGAACGGCGTGCGCGCGCTTCGCTTGCGAAAACCGCACTGAATTTGATCCGCCGGCGGACCGAGACCGCTCGGCTGGGCGGTAGGCACTTATAGCGCGCAAGTACATGGAGTTGCGGAGGCCTGCTACTACGTCGAGCTACGCAGCGCGGCGCCGCCGCCGCGCGGCATAGCTCACTGAATTGTGTACCTTTTTGTGTAGTAGATAAGGTCTGTAATTGTATTTCTATCTTGAAAACTGCGCGTAGCGTCGCGTCTCGGTTTGAACTGACCCTTACTTGTTACCTAATTAACTTGTAGATGGGGTTACGTTGCCGACATAATACACACGAAAACGAAGTTTTATCATAGGTATAGGTAGTATTAAAATGAATTTGAACTTACCTTTCCTCATCTGAGGGTAATGAAAAAAATGACAAGTTCTCGTCTCCTTTTTTCGACACACATCCGTCAAATGAGCAATGCTTTAAGGACGCGTTTACGAATCTGACAAAAATAAGTAGTTTTACAGGCATTTTGCAGCAAAATGAGACTAAACCAAATGTAACTAATAATTACCACAGATAGGTTACTCCTTCATCTTCAAATGGTAGCTATTTTTCATTAAAAAATGTTGGTTTTTAATATAGTAAAAAATAATTTCCGTTGCCTCTTCACACAAAATCGACGATATCGTGCTGACTTTGGAGATATTTTTCTTCTATTTAATAACATAAATTTATTTATTTAAAAATATTTTATGTAAGCAGATATGTTCAACTCAAAAAGGTAGCAAAAAGAACTATCAAAATGTTACAAATAGGCTCCGAAAAAAATTAAAATCGGAGTCTATTTTTTCACATATTTCGCTGTAACGCGTGAATCTTATTGGATTGAAATAAGGGTTATTTTACTGGTCACTGTCTTGGTTTATTGCACAAAAATTTGTAATGAAATATTAGTCTGCGCTCGGCCGCCGTCGTGAGTGGACTCTGTGTCGCTTGTAAGCAGCAGCTTGCAGCTGAAAAAGATCGCTGTACGGATACAAAATATTTGACATACCAAACATGATACTTCACGCATTCTATAATGTACCTACTACCCAAGGAGAGATTTTATTCACAGTCTTATAATTTTTCTAGAAGTAAGTAGGGATTATAAATTCATAATATTATTATTTCGTTTCGGACTTGATGGAGTGACCTGCAGGTGTACTTCGAAGACTGCTACTGGAACTAATAGCCGAGCTGAGCTAGATGTGCCGAGTTTGGGCTCATTTCGTTAGTTATGTTGAGATCTTACCTCCGGACTTGATGGAGTGACCTGCAGGTGTAATTCAAAGACTACTACTGGAACTAATAGCCGAGCTGAGCTAGGTGTGCCGAGTTTGGGCTCATTTCGTTGGTTACCTATGTTGAGACCTTACCTCCGGACTTGATGGAGTGATCTGCAGGTGTACTTCGAAGACTGCTACTGGAACTAATAGCCGAGCTGAGCTAGGTGTTCCGAGTTTGGGCTCATTTCGTTAGTTATGTTGAGACCTTACCTCCGGACTTGATGGAGTGACCTGCAGGTGTACTTCGAAGACTGCTACTGGAACTAATAGCCGAACTGAGCTAGGTGTGCCGAGTTTGGGCTCATTTCGTTAGTTATGTTGAGACCTTACCTCCGGACTTGATGGAGTGATCTGCAGGTGTACTTCGAAGACTGCTACTGGAACTAATAGCCGAGCTGAGCTAGGTGTGCCGAGTTTCGGCCCTTTTTTGTAGTTATGTTGAGACCTTACCTCCGGACTAGATCGCGTGACCTGCAGGTGTACTTCGAAGACTGCTACTGGAACTAATAGCCGAGCTGAGCTAGGTGTGCCGAGTTTGGGCTCATTTCGTTAGTTATGTTGAGACCTTACCTCCGGACTTGATGGAGTGACCTGCAGGTGTACTTCGAAGACTGCTACTGGAACTAATAGCCGAGCTGAGCTAGATGTGCCGAGTTTGGGCTCATTTCGTTAGTTATGTTGAGACCTTACCTCCGGACTTGATGGAGTGACCTGCAGGTGTACTTCGAAGACTGCTACTGGAACTAATAGCCGAGCTGAGCTAGGTGTGCCGAGTTTGGGCTCATTTCGTTAGTTATGTTGAGACCTTACCTCCGAGCTTGATGGAGTGATCTGCAGGTGTACTTCGAAGACTGCTACTGGAACTAATAGCCGAGCTGAGCTAGGTGTGCCGAGTTTCGGCCCTTTTTTGTAGTTATGTTGAGACCTTACCTCCGGACTAGATCGCGTGACCTGCAGGTGTACTTCGAAGACTGCTACTGGAACTAATAGCCGAGCTGAGCTAGGTGTGCCGAGTTTGGGCTCATTTCGTTAGTTATGTTGAGACCTTACCTCCGGACTTGATGGAGTGACCTGCAAGTGTACTTCGAAGACTGCTACTGGAACTAATAGCCGAGCTGAGCTAGATGTGCCGAGTTTGGGCTCATTTCGTTAGTTATGTTGAGACCTTACCTCCGGACTTGATGGAGTGACCTGCAGGTGTACTTCGAAGACTGCTACTGGAACTAATAGCCGAACTGAGCTAGGTGTGCCGAGTTTGGGCTCATTTCGTTAGTTATGTTGAGACCTTACCTCCGGACTTGATGGAGTGATCTGCAGGTGTACTTCGAAGACTGCTACTGGAACTAATAGCCGAGCTGAGCTAGGTGTGCCGAGTTTCGGCCCTTTTTTGTAGTTATGTTGAGACCTTACCTCCGGACTAGATCGCGTGACCTGCAGGTGTACTTCGAAGACTGCTACTGGAACTAATAGCCGAGCTGAGCTAGGTGTGCCGAGTTTCGGCCCTTTTTGGTAGTTATGTTGAGACCTTACCTCCGGACTGGATGGAGTGACCTGAAGGTGTACTTTGAAGACTGCTTCTAGAACTGATACACGAGTAGAACTAGCTGATAAGAATGTGTATAGTTTTTAACTCTTTAACTCGATTGTGATTTTAGGCCAAGACCTAAGACGTTTGGGAAAGGCTCTGGTAAGAAACTAGTTGATAAAAAATATAAAAAAATGACAGCCGCCATCTTGGATTTTCATTTTGACCTCACTATCGGCTTTAGCGCCCTTAAAAACCATAAAAACGATACCCATGATGAAAAAAAAAATTACAGCCGCCATCTTGGATTTTCATTTTTATCTCACTATCGGCGATCTCAATATCCGTCACTTTCTTTCTTCGCACGGCTAAATTACGAACGATTTTAACATTCATACTCGGTTGGTTATTCGACCTTCGCAATTTATCACCCTAAAGTAGGCAGGCCGTCTAGCGACTGCCTACTGCCGCGCGTAAATGTATGATGATTTTGTTTTTTTTTAGGTATGATAATTTAGTGAGTTTCTTTACATACACTAAAATGTAATTGACAGGCTTATGGTGATTTATCGAGGTAGGCACTGCTTATATGCAATGCACGCAACTGCTTAGTACGCTATCATAATTGCGTAACTTGGAATGGCAATCCATTCCAATTTGACAGTACAACAATATCCATTGCGTTGTATTTGTTTTACGAATTTTTAACGATTTTTTTAAACATGTAGCCTATATGTTAATCCAGTGTGTCAGCTACCTCCATACCAAATTTTATATCAAAATTGGTCCAGCCGTTTGAGCGTGAAGAAGTAATAAACATATAAACACACACCCACACACCCACAAACTTTCGCCTTTATAATATTAGTGTGATGAATATTGTAGCATTGGTAGTGTGTGCCTTGAAGGGTATGTGCCAAATAAACATATTTTCTAAGCTTGTTTTCAATATGCTCGTTCGCAATTAATACATAGGTACGTACTTTGGCAAGTACTTGATTAATCACTGTCCAGTGAAATTAAGTAAATAGCATCTACTTTTATGAACACTTCACATTACCTACAAACTATTTGAAAACAAATCAACGTAAGCTTTAAAAAAAATACATGGCAAAAATTAAATAAAATTAGGCTCAAGTATCAAGTCGTGTCAGTTTACTCATAATTTCACCGCTTCGCGCATGTCGCTGTGTGTGTGAGCCGTGCACGTGTAGTAGTGAGACTCAATACCTAAAATTGAAGCGCGTCAATTCGTAAACGCGTCCTTAAACCGGCCATTATTGTTGTTCACTATTCTTAAACAATATTACGCACGCGCGAGTTCTGCGCGCAAGCGGTGACAGCCGACTGGCGGAGTGGCCACAGCGCCACGCGAAAGTGTAGGCATATTTTATCGCTGTAGGTACGGCCGAGTGAAGGAGGCCTGCCCGGTCGCGGCCGGTAGTTAGTTAGCAATAAAGAATATGCCATGACCTAACAGAGCCCAAACTTGACCTCAAAATACGCAACAAGATTGGCCATTTAGCTATTATGAAATATAACTACATGGGGGCGTAACGTGTTGCCAAAACAATATAATAGGCTATTTGACAATGTAAAAAATAAGGTCATAATTATTGACACTCGTATAGATTATCGCTTTTAAAATCGATTTGCATTAATTTTACTACAAAACAATGTATTATTTATTAAAAAAATCCCGAAAAAACTTCATCTTTTTAAATCTGGCGCCACGTAATCGAAAACGGTCTGGATTGGCTGAATTTATGATGACGTCATGATATAGTCAATTTCTGTCTATCGTTGACAGAACAGATGACTTTTGTCTAGTATCTCGACCGTTTCAACGTTTGTTTACGTGTATTTTGACGTCACGACGCCATATTGTTAAAGATAGCGTTTTGGCGGCTTATTTAAACAGTACATTTTTATTTACTATTTTCTAAAAGAAATACATTATGCAATTTGAAGTAATAGGTTTTTGTGGGCTCGTTAGACACCATTAAATAATCTGAGATGTTTATCAGAAACCAGTCAAATAGCCTATTATTATTAAATGATAAATAAAAAGTTACTTACAATTAAAGTCTAATAGCTATAGATACTGTAAAATTTTAATAACAATACAAATAGAAGCAAATATACTTAGGTACTTATTTATTTATTAAAAAGTTTGTTTTGTATTTTATTTTATTTAATAAGGGACAATAAACTGCTACAATATAAAATGTTTACAAATTACGATAATATAGGCGTACCATATCAATGGGTGTACCATACAAGACTGAGAGACTTTTGACCACTATAAGTATCGGATCACGGTTTTGTTCGCTAAGTCCCGTCTATTGTAAATAATTTAATGTCTTTGTTACGGGTAGACACAAGCCCGAAAGTCTGACAACCAGTCTTACCAATATCTTTCCGGCGTCCTTCAGGCGCCTCCTGACTGTGTCCATTGAAATCTAAAACAAAGAATATTTTGTCAATTTCAATACTTACATGTTTATGATTCTTTATTATGACAAAATGTACGGGCTAACCCCATCACCCATTTAAAAGAGTATGGGACTGTTAAAAATTATTTTTCAAAATATAAACATACGTGCAAATAAACAATCTGTCGAATTGAGAACTTCCACCTTTTGTTGCGTGGGTTGTAAAGAACAGAAGAAGATTTATCTTATAGTTTATTACTCTAAGATAAATCTTCTTCTGTTCTTTAATTGAAAAAATTGAAAACTGAAATTTAATTTGATAAACAAGCTGTTTGGTTCCTATTAATAAAATTAAATTTTATTCGAGAACATCTATCAGTTTCTTACTAAATTTCAACTATATCCGACGATCCTGCATACTTATCTGTTTTGTTGACTGTACCTAAGGGATTAATTTAAGTTATGGTGAAAAGTGTGATTTCAAGCTACACAATGGACTCACGCTGTACAAAGTTGAGGTCACTCGTGTGCTCAATAGAGGATCGGCAGAGTGTGCAGCTACTATAGCCGCATCGTCTTCCGCCGTAGTGGCTCTCGCGTAGAGTTGGCGGTGGTAGGCTTCTAAAGTTCCGGTTTGTAGCCACCGCCGAAGCCAGAAATTAATAGTTTTTTTCTGGAACGAAACAAATAGCTAAGTATAGTTTATTTGCCCATTATTGCTCAATTACTACATAGGCAAAGGCAAAGACGTATTAATACTTATACATATAGGGTTAAGTATTGGTAAAACATTAGCAACCTCCTAAGAGGTCATTGTACTCATCATTATGAACAACTTTTACTATGGGATAAAAACTGAAATCGCGAAAAAATAATCAGCTGTTTCCAATGATATTAATTATACATTATACAATATTATACAATATCATTGGCTGTTCCCTACATTCGAACATAAATGTAGGGAACAGCTGATTTTGACCATTGACATATTTCTTCAACATAGCCTTTGTTTAGTATTTAATTTTTAAGGGGCTTACATGACCTAAAGCGCGGTCACTGTCGGACTGCATAGAAAAGAAAGAGAAGCGCGATGACACAAAACTGGTAATTTATTGCAAAATATTTAAATATATGAAGAAATTATCTATTTACAAAAACTATAAATAATCCATCACTGGATGCAGTTTGGCATTAGAAATTTAATGGCATATTTTTTATTATAATTAAAATTGTTAATGAAGGGATAAACTGCTTTTAAAGACAATCAAGAGGTGTATTTGAAGATTTTTTTGATGCATTAATGTATGTTTAATTATGATTTGAGTTCCACTGTATTAAAATAAGACTTGAAAATATCTTCTTTTTTTTTTGGTCAAAATTATTTACGGTTTAAGAGATAAGTACACTGCTTTAAAAACCAACTTTTTGACCGTTTTCAAGGAATCTCCGCCTTAAATAATAATTATGTACAAAAAATATTACTTACCGTTACGCCAGTCTCTCGACAAATATCTGTCACCCGGCAGCCTCGCAATCGAAGCGCTACGATGCGCTCTCTCTCGGTTTGCGACAAAGGAGGCGCCATATAATATTATATTTATACATAATATTAATAAAACCAATAGGTAATAATAATGAACACGAATAACACGCAAACGGTACGACTCCATCCAACAGACGTAACGTAATGGATAAATACCGTGTGTACAGAACAGACGCAGCACATCAAGCTACCCGAAACTGTCAAATTTTCTCAATCAACTTTAAACCTTATGCTTTAGCGCAGATTGTAGTAGCTTGGTGTGTTGGCGCCTGTACAACAAAGGTCGCAGTCGCATCGCGTCTGCGAGTGCGAGAATTCTTTCACGAGACGGACTTTGAACTAACCCCAGCAAGTGGGACAAGGATAACGCTATCGTACGCAACGTAACTGCTTCTCGCTCGCACTCGCGTCAGTTCAAGTTCATGGCGTGGCGTGTGTGTCGACGAGGACGGTCGGTATTGCGCGCTGTGACCTTGCAATGTGGTATTTTTTTAACAAAATTAAATTTATTCTTTCGTTTATTGATATTTTGCACGTTACGGGATTATCTTAGTTTAAAGTTATTCCAGGCGCGGTCGGGTTTATCACATAGGTTATGAACCCCTAGTGAAATCATTCAAGATGCCGAGAGCCTATATGATTTAATAATCAATTTAAACTTAATACTTACATAAGACCTTGCAAAAAACGTAAGAAAATTTGAGTTTCACGGGCTACCCTGTCGCTTCCTCCGTAAGCCATGGGTGTATGTATACAAATAACATTAAGAAAAGTATTCTATTTTAATAATTAAGAAATAAAAGTGGTTAGGTACAAAAAAGCCTGATAATTGTAAGAATGCGAGCGAAGCAAACTCGGAAATTCGGGCATCCCGCTTGTACAGACGCCACCAGCACATCAAGCTACCTGAAACTGACAAATTTTCCCAATCAACTTTGAACCTTATACTTTAGGGATAAAGTAGAAAATCTGTTAAAGAAATTTGACAGATTGTAGCAGCTTTATGTGCTGGCTGGCATCTGTACGTATGGTTCGAAGGGTTTTTTTTCTTTCTGCGTACTTATTATTCTTGAGTTTGTCTGCATAACTCGACAAAATATCTATCTATTTGTATTTGAATGATCCAAGAGGTTTGATCGAATATTCCCGATCAGTAACACCTTGTCGTCAACACTGTTGACTATCGGGACAAAAAGTTTCAATCGTTCACAATGTTGACGAACGGGATTTTTTTTTATTATTCCCGATCTATAATATCGCTGTCGTTAAAACTGTTGACAATCGGGGAAAAAAGAATCGAATAGAACACTCTTTATTATGTACACCATAATAAATTACAGACATATATTACAAAGGGTGAAACAATGGCCGGTTTTATCACTAAAAGCGATCTTATAAAGACAACCTTTGGAGGGATTAAAAAGGAAGGAGAGACAAATACTGTAGGTAGTCTGTGGTGTAAAAAGATCCGAGATTTACTCATGTTTCGGAGTGTTATGCGTTTTCAGATAGGAATTTATTTCTCAATAGCAGCCAGGATTCTGATTTGTACTCGCGGTTGATGGCTCGCCCCCTATGGTATGGGAATTAAACGTTTTTGAACGACATTTGAACTCAAGGGTTATATTGCTAACTTTAATGATTATAATTCTGTAAGTAGTCATATTTCTTACGGTCGCGAATCATATTTTTTTTATACAACATTACACTACACTGACCGCAAATTGCAAAAAAAAAGTAAGATTTGAATTACGAAGGCTTCCCTGGCGCTTTCGCATTAAGTATTTCTTTGTCGAAAAATCATGCCATTTATGGCTAATTCTAACTAAGAGATTTGCATTGATGATTCTAATCATTATAATTCTGTACGATACAGTACTGCAAATTGCAAAACAGGCAAACTTAGCGCATCCCCCATATCAAGGTGTGACGTCAGTCGCAGTCTAGGCAATCGGCCGCACTGTCAACGTGACAGAATAAATCAATACCAGCTACCCTGTTGTAGCTGTTGTCGTATAATACCGCGTACCGAGCAGGGGTATATTAAAATAGCCTCGACGAGGGGCGATAGATATTTTGACGAATAAATGACGTAGCCAGGGGGGCGCTGTTGGTAAATTAAAACATAAATGTGCCCGATAACGGGGTAATTGCGCTAGCCATAGCTTTCTTTTTGACAGTTCAACAACATTCATTGCGATGTTTAGGTACGTTCATACGTTTGTTAAGCAGACATATTTTTCGAACATACTCGTATGAAGCAATGGATTAGCTATAACCTTCAAAATTATTCAGATTGTAATTGACAGTGAGTTACGCAACTAGAGTGCAGGCTATGCTAATTTTACCTGCACCCTTGACGATCTGAATAACGTCGCGGACAAATGTGGCCACCTACTGGGCCCAAACAATCCATATAAGCAACATAGGTGTACCATCAAAACGAAAACACGAAAAGAAAAAAGTTGTAAAATAACGAAAATTTTCCGCTAACCGACAAGCAGCCAGTTAATCAAATCAAATCATTTTTATTTCAGGAATACCCTAAGAATTTACACCAGATAAAACTGTTTAAATTATTCGTTAATTATAAATAATACATGTAAAAAATGTACGATATTTAATATGATGATAAGTAACATAAAATTATCCTATGACAATTCTGCCAAAGCAGCCTTTTAAGACCCCGTTTGAAAATAAAGAAAGGGACCATTATTAGCGTCGCCTCTATTCATCTCTCGCTCGCATGCGACACAGTCCTTTCATAAATATTTTACCCATATCAGCAGCAAACCAACAGCAACCTTATTGTAACAACAATAAAGATCAATGAGATTTTGACAGACTTGTCAGTGGCCCCAACCCAACAGCATTTGCACCTTATTATTATGACAATAAAAATCATTGTCTTATTGACAGTGATGAAGATCAGAAGGACTGTCTACGTACAGACGCCAGCAGGTCAACCTACCCGAAACTGTCAGATTTTCCCAATCAACCTTAAACCTTATGCTTTAGCAGTAAAGTCGAAAATCTATTAAAGAAATCTGACAGATTGTAGTAACTTGATGTGCTGGCGTCCGTACTTCACACACCTGGCACACCCACATTATTTTTTATAAGTTTTTTAAATTTTGTTTTAAAGAAAAGAAGAATTTTACATTTGAATTTTTGTTGTTATTTTTTTTATCATCCTTTTTATATGTCACCTTAGACATTGGCAGAATAATCATCATCGGCTTTGCCTGCCATCTAATAAAAATAGAAAAGAAAACAAAACATACTGTTGCCGCTGCAACAAGGTCACGGCGTGCGGTCAGTTTTACGTTTACCATGGCCGCTTTCCCAATTAGCTATAATCGCTCACATCATCTCACATGCGTTCCGATTTAGATATTACGATTATGACACCTGAGAGCTGTCAACAATTCGGAACGCCCGTGAACGCGCTCACAGTGCTTACTCATTTTCAAAACGATATTATTACAGTATTTTTTGTATAAACACCACATTTCTTCTTCCTTGGTTAAGTGGCGACTGTCAGCCAGAAGCACAATTTCGAAAATGCCACGTTAGTTTAATTTTAAGTTAAGATGCAAATCAAAACAAAACACACACTGACACACCCCCACACACACACACACTGTAATTTTAGCCAGCGCTCACGGTGATATATTATTCTAGGGCATGGCATGGTCGGCGTTATCGCAAGATAGCGCATGTCATGACGTCATCTATGACGATTCACGGGACATCGTTATCGCGCTCAGGCTAATTCGGTACGGGTTTAAGCTCGCTCACATCGATTATTTCCCAACTCGGAACGCAGGACATAGTTTTACATACGCCGCTTCAAAGACAGTTGTCACGGCGCAATTGCGCAAACTGTCAAGCTATACATGAAACGAATGGTTAGAATTTTATTTGTTCAAAATATTATTATGTAAACAACAGGTTAACATAATGTTTTGGTTTCAATGAACAAGGTCCATGAAAGATTAAACACATGACATACCGTTTTTTCCTTCCTTCTATTATCCAACAGCAGAGCCAGCAAAATGAGCAAATCATCGTTGTCTTCTTCGTCCATCATCAACAGTTGTATAATTTTGGTTAATTTGTCCGACATTACGTACGAAACGCTAGCACAAGCACAACACAACACAACCGTTAGTGATAACACTTGCGACAAGACTGACAGTGACAGCTAACGCTGACGGACGTTTACCTGGTAAACGTCAGCTGTCAGTCTTGTCGCAAGTGTCACTCGATCAGACGTCAGACCATGGACGTAATATATAGAGTTACTTCTATATATTACGTCCATGCGTCAGACAAACTCAAGGTAAACCATGGACGTAATATATAGAGTTACTTCTATATATTACGTCCATGAGGTAAACTTTACCTGACGTCTGATCGAGTGTAACTGTCACTTTACAAAGTGTCAGCCCCGGTAGATAATTTAGCGCGCGTAAGTACATGGAGTAATTTATCTGTGGTATTACTATTATAATTTACCTGACTAGAGTATTTTTTATTATTAGCAGATGTACTCGGATTCGCCTTACCCTTCGATTCTGATGATTTCTTTCTAGATTTACTGGAACAATTCGTAATTATTTAACTTCAAATAGGAAAGAATGAATAAAAAATCGCTCACCAGATGATTACAAGAGCTAATAGTAATCATAAAGTTAAATACAGTAATATATAATAGGTAGGTAGGTACTTACTTTATCAGATTCATTTTCATAGCCTTTTGAACTTGTATTTTTCTTTTTTTGCTTTGCCGTGGCATTTTTATTTATTTACAAATTATCTTATATTTAGGTACACAATAAACAATATAAACAAAAACAGTATTTAGATATGGCACCACTAATAAAGCGTCCACGCACACAATAGAAATGGGCCCTCTGCAGCTTCGATCAATAATACTATTATTGATCGAAGCTCTGCAGCGAGCTAGTCTACAAAATGCACACTGATACAATTCGTTCGTAAATATTTGCACTAACACAGGCAAACACGCTTAGTCGATCGATAGCTGGGGCGGAGCAGCGAGCGACACAACCATACCGTCTCAATGTCAATGCTAACGCACGACTGCCGCCCGCGCCCGCGCAGAGAACCTCTGCTGAACCTATATCTCAAAATAGCGAATTTGATTTAAATACGCTATTTCATTTAGGTAGCACCTCTAACCATCAATTTTTTAGTGTAAAAATATTTGCAAACATCAAAGCCGTTTAGAAGTAGTAGGGAAATATTAGCCAAAAATTTTGGTAAATATTTTTTGAAGGCAAAAGTATTAGCCATACGAAAAAATCCTGTTTCAGAAATGCTGCACATGAATCTATAGCGAACACATATTTTTTACAGATCTTCAGGCTTCATAAAGTGACCGTGTTACGCTACTAAACGAGCGAGAGAAAGGCCCTTTTTTTTTGGGTGGGAAATCATCTGACCCCTCCCGCTCTGGGTGGAGCGGAAGGGAGTGTCAGACTTTTTCTGACTAAAACCCATCCGTGTTCCTTCCTTTGCCGTTTATGTTCCGGGCCAGCGGTAACCCTTTCGGACAATCCCGCTGACCCGGCAGGCTTCGGCCCTAAGGGGCCCCTTCTCTGCTGCTGACATCTCTTTGAGGCGCGCGTGGAACACGTACGCAATCTCAATCTGCCAATTTTCTAAAGATTGGCATTAAAAATTGGATCGAATTGGAATACAATCGAGATTGGGATTGATTTCGAGAGTAAGCCTGCTGGTCCTGACTCCTGATCGAACGGTGAGCTAGAGTAAGGCTCTTAAGAATAAAGGGCATTTAGTTCAAGTTTTTGTCATCGACAAAAGTTGAGGTTTTAAAATTAACCTCAATTGTCAAATGAAAATATCTTTAAGGTGATTTAAAATAATTCGAATTTCGGGTGTAAGTATTCAATCGATCAACCAAAGCACTCTATTTGTACGGACGCCAGCACATCAAGTTACTACAATCTGTCAGATTTCTTTAATAGATTTTCGACTTTATTGCTAAAGCATAAGGTTCAAGGTTGATTGGGAAAATCTGCAAGTTTCGGGTAGGTTGACCTGCTGGCGTCTGTACCTAAGTGGCACTACAGATTGGCACCCACAGGTAGGTACAGACGCCACCACATCAAGCTACCCGAGACTGTCAAATTTTCCCAATCAACTTTGAATTTTATGCTTTAGTAATAAAGTTGAAAATGTATTAGGTACTAAAAGAAAGACAGATTGTAGTAGCTTCATGTGCTGGCGTGTGTACTTACCTACGTTTCTGATCCAGAGGGGTGATTGCGTAACACACTATCAGTAGGTAGCAATGGCTTCCATTTTGACAGTTCAACAACATTCACTGCGTTATTTACGATATTGAGCAGGCACATTTTTCGAACATAAGAAGCAATGGATTAGCAATATCATTCAAAATCAATCAGGGGTGCAGTTTACACATTTTAATCAGGTAATTTTGGAATAGACCTTCCGAACTATTCTGTAAAAATGTCAATCTCGTTTAGGTGAAGCGAGCTTGACGTAAGCTGTCAATACAATGACAGGTGACAGGTGCAATAGAATAGAATTTTTCTTTAGTGACCAAGACTCAAACTCAAACAAGATTGTTAGTAAAACTTACGACTATGTTAGTAAGCACAGACACTAAACAAAAACACAAGAAATAACGGTTGGTCACCGTTGAGTTTGTGACATCCCATGAGAGACGGCACAAGAGAGACCCACCCACGTACACACAGTCAAGGCGACTCGCAACCATGTTGCACCACCACCAATGACAGCTCACTTCTATGATTACACGTTGAGATTTTTACAGAAAAGATCGGCATTTGCAAGTTATAAGCTAAGACTTACCACATTTTGTGAAGATGTTCCAGGCGTGTCTTCTACGTTGGAGTTTGCGTCGCTAAGGCACAGCCCCTGAAACAAAATTTTCTTTTAATCAACGCCGAACTCGAACAAAATAATCATAGCTTGAATATTTCGTCAAAGACTAATGAGCAGGGGGCCTAAAAAGGCCACTTTGGAGAATCATAAAAGGATAACATTATGAATTATAATATGGCGAAGATAGTCCGTGGTTTTCTTTTTTTCGCTGCACTACGTAGGTAAAATCAAAGAGATTGGGATTGGATTTGGATTGATTGATATTTTAGCACAGACAAAAAAAAACTGAAAAATTGAATGCTTCACCAATGAGATTTGATAAGTTTAATTTAACGGTTAACTGTCCAATAAGTTATCATTTTATGATTCTGCAAAAGTGGCCTTTTTAGGCCCACAGGAGTACAGGTATAAGGTCACACGGGGCGAATAGAACTAAAAAAAATTTTTTTGAAACTTTTCCACCATGAGCTACTTAAATAATAGGGATATTCTAATAATCGTACTTCATTGCACAGCTTTCGATGAACAGTTTCGACATAAATTAAGTTACAAAATATAGACTTTGGTTTTTCATTAATTTGCATTATTGTTGACCAGTAAAAGTTACATTCACCCAAAGACATTAAATATTATTTACAATCTTAAATCTCTTTGCATTCACCCCACTTTGGGGTAAATGTGACTATTCGTTATAACCCTGTTGTAATCTGTTTCTCAATGTTGAGGTCAAGAGTACCTACAATCCTACATACATGTAGAAGCACACAGAATTATCTGTAAAAGCTATCTATAGTCGCTGAGATAGAGTTCAGGTTCAAGCAAATTTACTTTTATTTTTTTATGGGGCGAATGCGACTGTCTTCCATACTGACTAGTGTTGAGATGTAGTACCTACTACTTATCGATAAATATTTGTGAAGACATTCGATAATTGACAATAATGAAAGGTTTAAACATAGGTTTCTTAGTGCAAAAACGCAAAATCGATCAAGTGTACCTTAAGAATAAGATCAATAAAGTATATTATACTCAGCTAGAGTAATTCTATTTTATTAATGGAATTTAGGACATAAAATAAAAGCAAGAAAATATTTCTTCTTATGTAAAATGCTTTGACAACTGTAGTGGTGACTAATCTAATATTTAGGATATAAGTCAAGAAAAAGCGATTTCTGTCTGTATTTTGAAAGTTTATTTAAAAAAAACTGGAAAAGGATTTGCCTGTTTTTGCCCGCGCATAGCGTATACACGTGATATTATTGTTGAACGAGGAATATTGAAGCATTCCGCAGCAGCATTTTTCATTAACTGTTTTTGCTTTACTAATCGTACAGCTTCAAGAAGTGTTTCACAGCAATAAGTTTTCTCCTTTTTTCTTTTATAGTTTCGGACCATCTGATAACAAAATTTGGATTTTGTATTAACTTGGTACATTTTTTTTTATTTAAGCTATTTCATTTTGTTAAAACTACGCAAAATCTAAAACACTTCATACTAATTGCAGGCAAACATTTATGCAAATACGTGAAATTCACTTATCGAAATATCGACACGGAACGTCACTAGTCATTTGCAGTTTTCGTACAAAAAGCATGGGCGATTGTAACTGCAAAAATATGTAGTTGCAATAACCCACGTGCATGAAATGTAACTATATCAATAAAATGTTAATTATAACGTTTTATCTTGTTTTTAGGATGCACTTCTATTTTTCCTTGCAACGACTTGAAATATTTTTAATGCCATAAAACATATTACAGGACGCGGCAACACGTTGCTCCAAAATGGCGGCTGACAGAAAATGATCTGTCAGTACTACAGTACCTAGGTGAACTAGAGATGCCATCTGTGCCTACTTTATTTGAAAAAACTATGATTCCTCTTTACTCCAATAGATAGATCTATCTACAAAAATGATTAGATTGAGAGAAAATTGAATTAGTTGCTTTAGCCTCATAGTTGCTTTCGCCCCGGGTTATTATTACATTATTTGAAATTGCGTTGGATTTGGATTTCTTTTTTAAGGTTGCAAATGCTTCTGTTGTAAAGCCGGGTTCTGCATTAACCGTTGAATGTGGAAGAGCTTTATTGTACATACTTAGCACTAGTAAGTTGTGCCCCGCGGTATCACCCGCATAAGTGTCAATCCCGTGTGAATATCGGGATAAAAAGTAGCTTATATGTTAATCCAGGGTGTCAGCTATCTCCATACAATTTTTTATCAAAATTGGTCCAGCCGTTTGAGCGTGAAGAAGTAACAAACATATAAACAC
This sequence comes from Oligia fasciuncula, assembly GCA_963082905.1. Lineage (NCBI taxonomy): Eukaryota > Metazoa > Arthropoda > Insecta > Lepidoptera > Noctuidae > Oligia > Oligia fasciuncula. Next base: position 4,597,811 of record OY720416.1, on the reverse strand, counting down.
CCACACTCACAAACTTTCGTCTTTATAATTAGTATGATTCTCTACTAACGTATTTTTATGCAGCTGGTGAATAGTAGTGTAAATGCAATGCGAATTTACGTAAGGGTGCAGTGTATAATAAAAATTTCTTTATATAATTTATCTATTATTTATTTTTATTCATTCATTAATTCATATTCAAGTATAGTGAATAAATAAAATTATATCGGTAAAAGATTAAATAAAAACATACTTAAGCAAAATATATTTCTTATTGAAAATAATTACGCCAGTAGTCGATAAGTTAACAAATAACTAGCAAGTACCTTACTTATAATCGTAATTTAATACCTACTTCAGAAGCGTTTTCAGTTTTGCTAAAGGTTTCGTCGGCAGATGGAGCCAAACAAGACCTGCAAAAAAATTCACAAATAATCGCAACGAATCAGAATAAATAACTAATAAATTACAAACAAATGACTTTGTCAAAAAAAACCGACCGCTAAAAACGACTAAAAAGTTTTTTTATTTCTTTCATTAATTTTGGTGAGATACATTTTTGAAATCGTCTTCTCGAGGCCTTTACCTTGATACCCCACTCGATAGTACACGAGTATAAGTACTTAGTGTCACTCTCACAATCAAGACGAATCATATGACATCTCTCAAGCTAAAATCCATCAAGGCGTTTAGGCTACAGAGCGTGCCAAAGAAATATACATACATACATACACTCGAAAAACATAACCCTCCTACTGGCGCAGTCGGGTAAAAATATACTCTTAAAAAATGTACTCTATGACACAGAAGCATTATACTTACGACTTTGTTAGAATATAGGTATTTTATAAACAGTATCTATCTATTTTTATGAAAGCTATAATGAATATGTAGATAAAACTTAAAACTTACCTTGAAAAATGTATAGCCTTTTGTTTGTAATATTTTTTAGACCTCTTTTTATTCGTTTCTGCTTATTCCCCATGTTTTACAAACTAAACTTAAACACTAATAAAACTGTACAATTAATATAACTATAAAACACTACTTATAAAAGAATCAGAAAAAAACCTACTCCACTATTAACAAAATTAAATTTTTGCAGTAATATTTTACGATATCGCAACGCTACGTATCAAAAAGTACTCTGTGACGCGACGCACGTGGACGTGCGTCGCGTTGCCTAGCAACACGAGGCGCCCCGCACTGAATTCGTGGACGAGTGCGGGGATGATATAGACACGGACTTTAAACGATCGCATTTTTAATTTATTATATTAAAAAATATACATGTTTTTAAAAAGTAACAAAACCAAATCATTTTCGTTTGTATTGCAAAGCAGTAGATATTTTTTTATATTCTTTTGATAAAAAATGAAGGAGTAAAATGGTTTCATCTCAACGATTTGGAGGTGAATTGGTGGTTTTTTCTCTTAATAGGTGATATTGATAGAAAAATTATGGCTAAACCAAATTACGATTCACATCACGTAGATTACTAACTATTTTTTCAGATGTAATTTCTCTGTAAGTTCCGGAGAAAAGCTGCTTCATCTGCACGCTGTTTTTATGCTTTTTTCGAAAGAGTAGCCTTAAGCGTAACAGCATTGCAAGAATTAGTTGTCTGAAAAAAAAAGTAATTTAAAAAAAATTAACCGGCTTCAAAAAGAAATTAACTCAAAATCATGAAATAACTTTAATTTTGAAAGTCGGTGTCTTTGGCTCTGTATTTTAGTTTTTTGCCACCGACTTCCGAAATTAAAGTTATTTCATAATTTTGAGTTAATTTCTTTTTGAAGTCGGTTTAATTTTTTAAATTACTTTTTATTTCGTAATTTTTAGTTTCTGCACTAGAATTTGACCAAGGTTTTGAGATGTTTTCCCTTTGACACTACACCCGTAGCTCGTATCAATAAGCCAGGCCGTCACACTTATACGTATTAGTCCATATCTTGAAAATTACTGAATAGATCTTGATGGAACTTGCACTGTTCCCTAAGTTGAAGTAAATGTAAGCCAACAAAAAAAAAATGGTCACAATCCGATTAATAGTTCCGGAGATATGCGTGGACAAACATACATACATACATACGTGTCGAATTGATAACCTCCTTTTTTACCGACTTCAAAAAATTTAATTCTTTTTATAAAGCTGAATGCTTGCATGATAATGATTTACCGGATTGAAATATTAATCTAATCAATAAATAAATATGGAACTCAATTCCATTAAGTTAGCATTTTTACAAAACTTACCAAAGATTTTGAACAAATATGAACAATTTGTTCTGTTGGGATCGCCTCTGGTTTTAAGTACTTGTAACCTGATTTTTGAATAAACTCATTTTCACTAAAATGTTTAGAGCAAATAGTACTCGTCTTTGTCGGCATCCAGTTTTCTCTACCTGTCACGTTAATCCATTGTTCCTTGGCGTTAGGTTCTTTAGGAAACCTAAAATTTATAATTTATTGCATAATTCAAATTCCTCAATTTAATTTTACTAAATGGTGTAAATAAAAGTTTTAAGAATATAAACGTAAATATTTAAATATAACAAAATAATACACATAATGCATAAACTTAAATAAAAATCAGAGATTAGTCCCTTTATAACATTCGGTAGGATTCATTCAATGATTAATATAATATTTAATTTACCTACTCAAAATACGTCTAAATAAAAATATACTATCATTAATCATTAATTAAATATAAAATAATCCAAAAATTATCTTTGTCAAACGTAAATATAGAAGAGAATTCTATCGATGATTTTATTTAACCACATGGTTACCTCACTATCTATAAACATGCGCCGTGCATCACAGCCAATCAGAGCAAAGGACGAAACGTCAACGGTTGAAGTGTAGAGGACGCAATGCATGCAGTACATTGTACGCGTACTTGGTCATTGTGTTGATTGAGCGAGTACACAGCGGGCAATGTATATTTTTTGTAAATTGTTGCAATAATGTTGTTAATGTTTGGTATTTCATAATGTTCAGTATATTTTTATGTTTTTGACAAATAATATTGTAATTAAATGTTATTTTGGACTTACCGATGGAAAGATATACCTCCTCGCTTTATACTTGAGGTCTGACTTCTTGTCTTACATGTTATGATTGCACAACACGGCATTATTAAGCAGAGGTCTGTTCTCCGAAGTATTCCGACGCGCACTGAACGCGGTGAATGAATGAATCGGTCGAGTTATGTTTTTCGAATCATAACTGTGGCGTGCTTGCCCCCGCCGCCCACATTACCATTCCAACCTTATTTATCTAATTCGTGAAAAAAACCGCCATAATATGCCTCAAGTCCCGTAAGTATATTGAACATCACAAATAGGTAGTAGATTGTATGCAAAGGGAGCAAACAACTATTTTGAAGGGATTCAAAGTACGTCACTCGAGCTTAAAATAGTGTTGCTCCCGAGGTGGACATTACTTTTTATCACCCTCTATGAAAAAATAAGTAAGTGCAACTTATGAATAAGAATAGTAGGTAGGTACCTACACTACCTACTTACGTTTATTTATTTACATAGGTAGGTACAGTCAACAGCAAAAGTAGATGATCAAAGTCAGAAATTCAATACTAATTAACGGAGTTCGCGTCAGAACGTGTGGCGTCGAAGTGATTCAAAGGTATTCTACGTAGTAAGTATTCTAAGTAGTAGTACTTCGACGCCACACAGTTCTGACGCGAACTCCGTTCATTAGTATTGAATTTCTGATTTGATCATCTACTTTTGCTGTTGACTGTACCTAGGTACTTACAATTTTGAGTAGGTACACAATTAAAGAAAGAATAAAGTTTATTTGGACACAGTTCGTGAAACACGAAATACGAACGAAGACAAAATGCTTTTCGCGCGTTTTTTATTTTTTCACAAACTTTTTTTTTAATTTGGCTCTCGCGCGTTTTACTTTATTATACAGCCTGTTACTTGTTCATACAATGTTCGTGATTGATCTCTTTGGTGATTGGAACTTTTACTAACAATATCCACATTCCAAATTCAAATCACTTTTAGTCCCTAGGGATTAAAGAGCTATATTAGTCCCTGTTTACGAAGAATACACTAGCTCTTTTTGAATAGATGTGATAAAAAAGTTACCTATTTTTTCTAATCACAAAATAAAATCCCAGCAATGTTATACAACATTACAATCAGTAATACAACTTGTTAAGTTAGTATAATCCCCAAATGTCAAGATTTCATGAAATAGTCATTCTTGGGGATTACTTGGTCTTAGAGAGTTGTGTTGATGACTTTAATGATTATAATTCTGTAAATACATATTTTTTACGGCCGCGAATCATATTTTAATCAACGTACAACTGAATACTGACCAGCAAATTGCATAAAACGTAAAAAAAATTGAATTTCGCGGTACGAACTAAGCGTTCCAATGTACGCGTCGGTTACGCGACTAAAACGAGAACACAGGAAGACTATCGTTCTCGTTTTGGCCACGTAACCGACTGCGCGTACATTGGAACGCTTAGTCCGTACAAGGCCTAGGCTTTACAAACAATCTAGTTGAGGCGTCTCCTCTAGTACGTAGTACATTATAATTTATAACTCAATGAAATGTTGTGGAACTGTCAAAATGAAAGCGATTGTTACTGGTAGTATGTTACCTACGCAATTATTCCACAGGTACAAGGTACCTTGTGATTTCGTTACACTCGCTGCCGATGTCTAGGTACGTTAAACCACAGACCACATAAAAAAAAAACTTTATTCAGTTCAGAAAAAACACGGTTCGATATAAAAAACAAGGCAAGGGTCTAAACAGACGGATTGCACGCTAGCTGCAACACCGCAGTTTGGATGCAGTTGAGATATCACTTACCTATCCCGTTCAGGTTCTCGGTCGCTTAAAAGGAGATTTCGAAGCAGTTAGGTATGTCAACTGCATCCAAATTGCGATGCTTTTTTTTTTTTGAGGATGGGAAACCATCAAATGACCCCTCCCGCTCTGGGTGGAGCGGAAGGGGGTATCAGACTCTTACTGACTAAAACCGATACCCGTGTTCCTTCCTTAGCCCTTTATGTTCCGGGCCAGCGGTAACCCTTTCGGACAATCCCGCTGAATTTGAGGAATTGCTATGCTGCAGCTGAAACGCAGTCCGTCTGTTTAGACTAACTAGTTGCAGATTCTGAGGAGGCTTAGGTGCTAGGTTTTTACAAATGCCCTGGACCCCACACTAGGATTCCCTGTGTCTTGGGGTCCAGTATAATACTGGACCTTTGCTCTTTGTTCCTTTTTACGTTGATAGGATTTTTCTTCTCTCCACTTCCTTCTGATCATTCGCTGATCTCTTGGTGTCAAACTGTGTATAGACTCTACTTTTCCCTCCTTTTTTCGTTTTTCGTACTTCGCCTTATTTTTTTCTTTATATTTTGCATAAAGCTCTGGATTATTTTTGATTTTTTCATATCTTTCTATTTCAAGTTCTCTTTTCCTGGCCAAGATGTCTTCTTCTTTCTTAGTTTTTGGAATTTTACCTTTGAAAAATAAACAAACAGGTTAGAATAAAACCCTAAAGGCCTACGCAGACCGGGACGGCATGGCAAGGGATTTAAATTTTTACTAATGGACATTCAAACGTATCGATATAGAAATACGACATAAATTGCTATGCTTTAAAATGATGCCGTGGCATCGAAAGGGATTTCATTGCACGGCATTGAAAGACGCGCCACGGGCTCCCGCGGCGGGATGTCGTGGCGTCCTGCGGTAGGCAACGGCATGCATGCCATGCAAAGAGTATAGTAATAGATATGGAATAGATATGATGCCATGCCAAGGACTCCGGCGCTCGTTGTGATTGTGACATACCGCGGGGTGAGGTGGCGGGGGTGGAGAAGCGGGGAAGCCGCTGGAATGCCGCGGTATCTAAGCGGCTAGTGTGCGCTGACTGACGGCAAAATCCCTTGCCATGTCGTCCCGCAGGGCAATTGCGTAACACATTATCAATCGGAATAGGTTTCATTTTGACAGTTCAACAACATTCATTGCGTTATTTACGTGTTCACCAGACAATTTTTTCGAACTTATACAGCAATGGATTAGAAATTTGCTCCAAAATGATTCGGATTCCGATTGATAGTCCTTAAATGCACCAGGAATAAGCATTTTGCGACAAAACAATAAAAATGCCCTAATTAAAAACTTTATCGGATTAACATAACTTGTTCTATCATCATAGTAAATACTAAGGACGCGGTTACGAATTGACGCTCTTCAATTTTAGTTAAACACGATCTACACGGATTGAAACCAGTCTAAAAACCAAGGTGACCTTGAAGTTGTTGTTGATGAGTGCTACACGGTTTAAAACCAACATTTTCTTCTGCCACTGGTTTGCAACGCAGGCCTTTCTACCAAGGACGTTTAAAGGTCATACGAATTTGGTTTTAAACCACTGTCTACACTGTTTTAAACTTTGGTTTGAAACCACCGTTTTAAACCGTGTAGATCATGCTTTAGGTATTAAGTCTTACTACTACACGTGCACGGCTCACACACACAGCGACATGTGCGAAGCGGCGAAATTATAAGTAAACTGACACGACTTGATACTTGAGCCTACTTTTATTAAATTTTTGCCATGTAGGTACCTATTTTTTTTAAAGCATACTTTGATTTGTTTTCAAAAAGTTCGTAACGTGAAATGTTCATAAAAGTAGATACCATTTAGTTAATTTTATCGGATAGTGATTGATTGGTAAGCAAGTACTTGCCAAAGAACCTATGTACTTTGAGCTTTATAAAAACAAATAATTAAAAATATAAGCTTATTTTATTCGTTTTATTCAGTATTTTTAACCGACATCAGAAAAGGAGGAGGTTCTCAATTCAGATGTTTATTTATATATTTTTTTATATAATTATGTTAGGGCATAACTCCGTCATTTATAGACGGATTTGCTAAATTCTCTCATTTTATAATGGATAAGTTATGCCTCAGGCTCAGGGGTGGTCCGATATAAATTTTATGATTTTCTTGAGTTGTTTTTGAGTTAGCTTCAATAAGACGAACAACCCAATCGATATTGTTGAACTGTCAAATTGGAATGGATTGCCATTCTAAGTGTGTTACGCAATTAGGATGCCTTACGAAGCCGGGCCAGGAGCTAGTTAATTGATAAAAAATTAATAAAACTAACGAAAAACATTTTATTTTTTATCATCTTAGTTTTCATTATATTATTATGAGAATGTAAAGAATGTTCCTGTAGTTCCATATTTCTTTTGAATCTTGGATCGATCAAGTCTGGAAGGAGGCAGTTCTTATAGAATCGAATTAAATGTGTTTCCATATTCTCCTTCCAGAATTCGACGTCATTAAGTCGGCGCCGGCTGTTCTAAAAACCAGCGCTGGGACTCTGTTTTGCATAGGGTCGCAGCATAATGCTGAGCGATAGCCGTTTTGCGTGGATATGTGACGCAGGTTTCCCCCACACCTTTCTTATACTATAGATACTTTCTATAGACCTTTTGAAACCCTCTGTTATAATAACCGCTTCCATTGTAGTAGAAGGCCCTTGATAAATTTTAAAACACCATTGTTTCGATGGTTGTACCCTTTGAAATGTGCTCGTGAACAGATGATACACGTCATGTTTTTTACTCCGTAGTAAAGAACTTTCTTAGAAAAAAATCCTACAATAGCACCAACTCCAGAAGACGCACTGTAATTCGTTCCATACGAACGTTTGGACCAACATGCATCACCCGATACAGGAATCATTGGTATTCCATTATCATTTACGCTTCCAATAGATAGAGCATGATTCTTCTCTTCGTTACCAGCTTCTGTCATACAGTGCTGTGCAGTTTTGTGCCACTATAGAGGTATGAGGAACAGGGTGTAAAGTTCACTCAACCTCCATAGAAAAGGGAGGATCCTCTGACCAGACGGGTGTTGTGTCTGGCGGGCAACTGTCCGAGGATTCATGGCGGGCCGTTGTATCTATGCTAGTTGCATTATTCAGGATTTGCATGTTATTCAGGATTTTGCGTGACGTAGTATGACGCGTTGTTGTTTGTGCATGTAGTGTTGTAGATACCGCTACACCATCATCCACAAATTACATAATGTTTACGTCGTTGATACAATCTTACCGACATATGTGGCATATTTATATGACAAAGAATCGTATTTAGCTGCGTCACATATACCTATATATATAGTCACAATACCGGCCACGATTTCCTCATTCACATCCATTTTATTTTCCGAATATTTGGAAGATTTTAATACAAACTCTTTGCCGCACATTCGGCACTTCATATGAAAAGTTGAGTTAAATCCAGTCCTTTTTTCATTTAAGTAACATTTTAACAGTAGGTACCTAAATTACAACTAAAAATGGAACTATGGTTACCGATTTCTTGAAGCTGCATAAAATAACCCATGTCTATGACCTTTCTTCCTGAAACCTGGTACGGTTCTGTTTCCTCATTGTTCGTGTTCTAAAGACAAAACAGAAAAAAAAATACTTGTTGATTTTTTAAACAAATCAAATCAGTAATTTAAAATGCATTATAACTTACGTAAGACATTTCCAAATTGTTGTCATCAGAAGTACTCGGTTGGTCATATATTTCCGGACGCACTTCGAGTGTATCATCACGACTACCTACATCCTTTTTTCTGTGAAAAAAGATCCTATGACAATAAATACTCACAATTATACATGTATTTTATAATAATCATATAAGTACTAACCGAATTAGTCCCTTTTCTGCGTTACGTCTACAGGCCTGAACTTTCTTACGCGAGCTTTTCCCAAAAGGCCTTGGCATCTAAAAGAAAAAATTAATTAAAAAACTATAAGTACACACTTATCAGCTAGCTCTACTCGTTTATTAGTTCCAGTAGTAGTCTTCAACGTATATACCTTCAGGTCACTCCATCAAGTCCGGACGTAAGGTCTCAACATAACTAACAAAACGAACCCAAACTCGGCACACTTAGCTCTACTCGTCTGTTAGTTCCAGTAGCAGTCTTCGAAGTACACCTTCAGGTCACTCCATCAAGTCCGGACGTAAGGTCTCAACATAACTAACAAAACGAGCCCAAACTCGGCACACCTAGTTCTACTCGTCTATTAGTTCCAGTAGCAGTCTTCGAAGTATACCTTCAGGTCACTCCATCAAGTCCGGACGTAAGGTCTCAACATAACTAACAAAACGAGCCCAAACTCGGCACACCTAGTTCTACTCGTCTATTAGTTCCAGTTGCAGTCTTCGAAGTACACCTTCAGGTCACTCCATCAAGTCCGGACGTAAGGTCTCAACATAACTAACAAAACGAGCCCAAACTCGGCACACCTAGCTCTACTCGTCTATTAGTTCCAGTAGCAGTCTTCGAAGTACACCTTCAGGTCACTCCATCAAGTCCGGACGTAAGGTCTCAACATAACTAACAAAACGAGCCCAAACTCGGCACACTTAGCTCTATTCGTTTATTAGTTCCAGTAGGTAGCAGTCTTCGAAGTACACCTTCAGGTCACTCCATCAAGTCCGGACGTAAGGTCTCAACATAACTAACAAAACGAACCCAAACTCGGCACACTTAGCTCTACTCGTCTATTAGTTCCAGTAGCAGTCTTCGAAGTGCACCTTCAGGTCACTCCATCAAGTCCGGACGTAAGGTCTCAACATAACTAACAAAACGAACCCAAACTCGGCACACTTAGCTCTACTCGGCTATTAGTTCCAGTAGCAGTCTTCGAAGTACACCTTCAGGTCACTCCATCAAGTCCGGACGTAAGGTCTCAACATAACTAACAAAACGAACCCAAACTCGGCACACTTAGCTCTACTCGTCTATTAGTTCCAGTAGCAGTCTTCGAAGTACACCTTCAGGTCACTCCATCAAGTCCGAAACTAAATAATTATGAAATGTATAATCCCTTCTTCTAGCAAAAATATAAGAAACTGTGAATCTTACCTTAGTTGTCCGAAGTCCAGCAGAATGCGTGAAGGATCAAGTTTGTTAAGTCACATAATTTGTATTCGTACAGGCAGCGATCTTTTTCAACACACGGTGCTGCTTACAAGCGTCACAGTGTCCACTCACGAAGGCGGCCGAGCGCAGACTAAACTCACTAAACTAATATTCCATATTCCATTACAAATTTCTGTGCAATAAATCAAGACAGTGACCAGTAAAATAACCCTTATTTCAATCCATTAAGATTCACGCATTGCAGCCAAATGTGTGAAAAAAAAGACTCCGATTTTTATTTTTTTCTGAGCCTATTTGTAACATTTTGATCGTTCTTTTTGCTACTTTTTTGAGTTGAACATGTCTGTTTACATAAAATATGTTTAAATAAATAAATTTATGTTATTAAATAGAAGAAAACTGTTCTTAGATTCAGCACGATATCGTCAATTTTGTGTGAAGAGGCAACGGAAATTCTTTTTTACTATATTATAAACCAACATTTTCGAATAAAAAATTGCTACCATTTGAAGATGAAGGAGTAATCTATCTGTCGTAATTATTAGTTACATTTGGTTTCGTCTCATTTTGCCACAAAATGCACAGAAAAACTACTTATTTTTGTCAGATTCGTAAACGCGTCCTAGTAAATATGCTTAGTATAAAAATACACCAAATCGTAACGTGATTTTTCTAGTAAAGGAGCGTCCACACTGTATAACATAACATGTTATTAAACATAGTTATATAACATGTTTCTATAGAGAAGTTAGCAATGTTAAATGACATGTTATATAACATAAGTTTATGTGTTAACGTAATGAAGACGCACCCTAAGACAGTTTTATGGTGAATGCGCAGTGGTAGACCGCGAAATTCAAAATATCTGTGATAGTAGGTAATACGTACAGATTTACAGAAGCGACACTCCCTTCCCCGCGCTCATATCGCATACCGCATACCGCATCTCACCCCGGCCCCCGTACTTCGAGGTATTCTATTCGCACTGCACTGCTGGCACCACAGATATAGATAGACCTAGATAACGCAAGTATCATGAACTGTATGAAAACCAAGCGTGCCATTTTTTGACTACCTAGTATGACGTCAAAAGCTCGCGCTCTCGCTCACGCTTACCCAGCCAACAGTACACAGGACTGAGCGCGAAAGTGGCGGCTTATGATTCTTTATCGTAAGCTGTTGCGATTTTTGGCACGCGAAGTAGTTGCTCTTGCGTTATCTAGGTGTATCTATATCTATGGCTGGCACGAACACACAATTCTGCCATTAATTTAAAAGTTTTATTTAGAGTTTTAATCATGGTTGTTGGATATTGCGAATATTGTGATGCTTTTCCGGATTTGTATTTAGATTTAATTAGGTGGTACATAAACTTTTTGTAAGATGTCGCATTTTTAATACTATGCGATTATTTAGAGACACTTATGCAATGATATTCCAATAAAATTCTAATAAACATACACTTACAAAACAACAGAAAAAAGTGTTCCGCGCCGAGAGACAGCACACATACTTTTCATTCATTTTACATTTCACTACAATTATAAAGGATAGCTTGATAAAACCAATAAGAAAAAAAGTGACAGCTAGATGTTGTCAATTGCGCGTGAATGTAAACAAACATTATTCGGGCCACCAATCACCGCACTTTGGCATCATAGACTAACAAATTAACTAGGCAGAAAGTTCAAACCGCGTGTACAGAATTTGTAGTCGGGATTTGTGCCTAAGCAACGAATAAACACTATTATTATATTGATGTGTTCCTGGGAAACAAAACAAAATAAGTTAAATACATCTCGACGTTATAAGTAAAGGGAAACTAACAGCGGATTGAGATTATACTGAAAGCTGAATAATGATTATGGTTTTATTTAAAATGCCAGAACAAATGCTAGAGCAAATCGTAGGGTAGACATTATATACTCATTTTTTACACATTTAATTACCTCTATAACGGGAACAGCATTCTTTTTGAGAAGTGTTCGACCTTTGTTTGAAGTATATTTATCAGAAGCCTTGAAATGATTGCTACAAATTCTACTGCTTTTTGAAGGCGTCCAACTGGATTCACTTCTTTGTTTACGAACAATTGCGATCCACTCTTGAAGCTGGATCTTAGTGGTTGGAAACCTACAAAGAAAAGACGGTAAATAGTCAAACTCGCTGTTGTCACACAGTAAAGTAATATATAAACGATTCATTTCTTTGTTTACGAACAATTGCGATCCATTCTTGAAGCCTGATCTCAATGGTAGCTTTATTTTAACACTATCTGTGACATATTATGGTAACGATAAGCTATTAAAATTTTCTCTTCCTACATATGACATGTTTAATTTATATTTAAATATATCAAACAAAATTATAAAGAAAAGTTATTAAAAGGGAAACTAGAACTCTGCTGTAAAGATGACTTTACTGCCTAATATTCGCATCGTACTTTTATTCTATGTCCGGAGTGCACGCTTCCTTGTCGTTCTTACGACAAAAATGTATTTTCCATCTCTTTCTGTTTTCTAACCTCCAAATAATTGAAATATATTAATAAATCGAAATATATTGTGTACTTACGTGTGGTATGAGATCCCTTGTGTTTTATTAACTTTGGTATCATAATTGGTACACTTTCTAAATACACAAGATGGCATTTTGGATGGTAATAATTACGTAGGTAGCAGCGCGCACCGTATCACTCGTAGATGTGCGTGACACAGACTAAAGGCAATACGTCCCAATTATGACGTTTTCTAGTCTTCACGATTTGCGCGCTCATAACATATCTGTTTAAAACGAAAATATTTTAGTGTAAGCATTATTTAGTTAGGTAGGTACCTTATTTTGTCATTATTGATTGAATAAATAAACCTCTTTTACTTAATAACTATTATAATTGAGCGCCGCGGCGGCGTTACAAGGTCACTTCATTAATGCACACGTTCGGCCAGCGCGTGCGCCGCCGCCCGCCGCCGTCGCGTCGCGCGTCTTTTGTCGTTCGGTTCGCCCAAAGACATTTAAATTAAGTATTTAGACGGGACATAGCGAACAAAACCGTGATCCGATACTTGTTACCTAGGGGTAACGAGTCTCTCAGTCTAGTATGGTACGCCTGCGCGTTAATAGGGACACGGTATCGAATAGAAAGTATCGATACTGTACTCATGAGTAGTATCGAAAAAAAAATATCGTACTCATAAAAGTATCGAAACAAAAGTATCGATACATCAAGGTATCGAGTACTTTTCTTAGTGCCTAATTCGCATAGAGCATAGGTCAATATCAGTCGGTAAATAACGTCAGTTTAACTTCAGTAGAGCAGGACATGAAAAAACAAATGGTATTGGTACACAAATTTAATACAATAATAGAAAAAGAAAACTGTAACTTCAACAATTAAAAAAAAATAGAAACAAAATTAAATTATTTAGTACTTTATGCATATACATTAAAGTTCCCATTCCTCCTCCGTACAATCACTAGATGGCGTTGCCATAACCATAAACATAAGCCGTAAAGATCGCAAGTTTTAAATAGGTAATTTCTAAGATTACTCATTTAAAACTTAATTTCTTATTCGATACGATACCTGCCAAAAAGTACTCATTGAGTAAAAGCATCGAATACAAAGTATCGGTATCGAATGGATATGTACTCGATATCGATACCACAAAGTATCGATACTTTTTTCGTGTCCCTACGCGTCAAGTCGCATTCGTGTCCACGAGTCTCCACCAAAAGAAAAATATTTTCTAAGGAAATATGATTACGCATTACGATTTTGCAAATATCGTTGTGGTAAAACGACTGGACCTAACTACGGTTTATTTTCGTATGAATTATTTTTATTTACTCAGTAATTAGAATTAAATAATTTTCATAAAATAGATCTAGAAAATTTGCTAATTTTGTAATAAACGCCCTCTATGGTTGAGTAGCTTTACTACTGCCGCGCAGAGATGTGTCTATTGTTTATCGATTTTGTTATCGATAATATTTATTACTAGCTGTGCTCCGCAGTTTCACCCGCGTTAATTTGAGGAAAAAAACCTACTAAAATAATTATATTCCATTACTGTAAGAGTATTACATATGAATATTACTTATACCCTCATGACCAGCTGCCTTGCGGAGTTATTATAAAACTATAATATTTCCTAAGATATTCATCTTTCTCCTAACATGAATCGAATATAAACCAGTCAAAACGAAAAAATAATAGACAAATAATTATGTATTATTTCAAGGACAATAAATATTTTTAATTTACTACTTAACAATTTATTTAACCATTTTACCTTTTTTAATAATCGGACTTCGGTCCATTACATGACAAAAGATTTTAATTATTACATTGTACAAATATCGACATTAAATTATCGAAACCTTGTCCACATCTCTAGCTGGTAGGAAAATAGATAACAGGTGCATACGAATATGACATCTATTTCAATGACGTTAACGTGCTAAATAGTAAATTGGTTACAGCGCCCTCAAGCGTTGAGTAACTGAACTCGTTATGGATTGCTCCACAGACTTATATTGGCTAGATTACGCAAGTCTCATCGTCTGTATAGAAACCAAGCGTGCCATTATTTTTCTACCAACTGTGACGTCACGTGATGACGTGAGCGATTTAGTGATGGGAACTCCCCGTCCGCGAGTAAACGATTCAAAGATTCGATTCGATTGCCGACCCGTTACATTTAGAATAAACGAGTACTAATCGATTTTTGCAAAATAACAGTGATAATAATAAAGGTAGAAGATATCTTTTCTAATTTTCTTTTTGACGTGCTACATGGTGAAGGTTCGTGTGCTATAAGATTGTCTATATTCTGTACAAACAAAAAAATAAAATAAAAATATGTTTAATAATTCCTGGAAAAGATAAGCAAATTAAAATTAAAGTGTAAAGCTTGCGGCGGGTTCTATTCACTGGCACCATTCTTTAATCCTAAAATTCTAACAAAAAACCGGGCAAGAGCGAGTCGGACTCGCGCACCGAGGGTTCCGTACCATCATGTTTTTAAATTTTCACCGGCGAGCTACTTACTAGATCTCGTTTAAACCAATTTTCGGTGGAAGTTTACATGGTAATGTACATTTTTAGAAGTTACAGGGGGGGAGGGGAGGAAACATTTTACCACTTTGGAAGTGTCTCTCGCGCAAACTGTTCAGTTTAGACAAAAATGATATTAGAAACCTCAATATAATTTTTGAAGACCTATCCATAGATACACCACACGAACGGGTTTGATGAAAAAAAAAATTTTGAGTTTCAGTTCTAAGTATAGGGAACCCCAAAATTTATTGTTTTTTTCTATTTTTTTGTGTAAAATCTTAATGCGGTTCACAGAATACATCTACTTAACAAATTTCAACAGTATAGTTCTTATAGTTTCGGAAAAAAGTGGCTGTGACATACGGACGGACAGACAGACATGACGAATCCATAAGGGTTCCGTTTTTGCCATTTGGCTACGGAACCCTAAAAAACCAGGAACAGATTCGATTAGATGAACACTTTTAAATCGGATTTCCCGCCTTAAACAATACGAATAAGAGTTCTGACATCGACAACATACATACACACACACACATACATACATACTTACTGATTTCTATAAAACATTAGAGAATTTTAGGTTTTAGAGAACGATGCCAGTGAGTTCGAGCCTAAAGTCAATCTACTAACTCCAGCATTAGTTATCGCCTTCAATACATCAATAGTAGGTATTGCGTTTGTAGTCAGCCGTCGAAACTTTTTTGTGTCCGTATAGCTGCCTTCATTAAAATGAACAGAGCAAATTCGACTATATTTTGTTGGGAACCAATTTTCATGCCCCGTCGCTGCAATCCATATTTCTTTAACTTTGGGATCACTTGGAAATCTGTAAATATAATTAATAATATTCTAAACAAAATCACTAAATTGAAACAGCAGTAAAAAAAAAAATTACATGTCACAAAATACCCAACGCAAACATTATCATTCCTCGTTTCCAAAATCGATTAGAATCGAGAACAACTGTACAAACTGTGTGTACAACACTATTTGCTTTATTTGACAGAAAAATGAGAACAACGACTGTACCACGAAGCTGAGCGACAAGTGAAAATATCGATCATTTTAATTTTCATTGCGTGTTTTAACAGACAAGTCGTACATACTGCCTTGTTACTAAAAACGGCAATGTATCATGAATTATTCGATACACACTCAGTTGCATAGCGTTCATTGTAAGACCACAATGAACACAAAATAATTGACTTTGCAATAAAAAACACATAATTTAAAAACAAAATGACTTACCGATGAAAGGAAATGTTTCCAATAACTCGTCCCACTTTTTTTGAGTAGTTTTTACAGCTCAATACTGCACAATTTGGCATTTTTTAGTTTTGTTTGACGTCTGGCATCAAGAACGTTCGAGCGCGGACTGAATGGAAATGGCGCTGCAGGAAGTAAATTTTACTCGTCGTCTACTCGTCTACTAGCCAATATAATATAAGTCTGTGATTTTAAGCATGAGTGCGTGCAGGCGGTGTTTTACACTGTGCGTCTATGTCTATGTGTGCGTGAATAAATAATGATACCAGCTACTACAATTCTCCCATAAATCACATATTAAAAAAATAGACTATTTAAATAAGATATGTTTATATTTTTAAAATAAAAACATATCTTATTTAAATACCTAGTATAAAATATATAAACATAAATAAATGTTTAGGTATTTTTAATATACCTAGTTACTTTGTTAAATAAATAAAAAATACAATTTAAATTTAGAGTTATGTGTGTGAATGTTGTATTAAATCAGCTAAGTTAATTAAATTAGTATTACAATATTTAACTTTTTAGGGAGTTTGTATTTGGAAATTTGAAATGAAAGATATTAGGAATGAATTCTTAATAATCTGTACTAATAATAAAGCTGAAGAGTTTGTTTGTTTGAACGCGATAATCTCTGGAACTATCCGTTCAGATTTGAAAAAATCTTTTTGCATTTGATAGCCCAATTCTTGAGGAAGGCTATAGGCTATTTAATATCACGCTATGACCCTTAGGAGCCGAGCAAAAAGAAAAAAAGTCAGAATTAAATTTAAAAAAAAAAAAAGAAAAAAAAAAAGAACGCTAAGCGAATACGAAGTGTTGCGACGGGGTGTGGGGGTACAAGAAATTTCACGCGGACGAAGTCGCGGGCAGAACCTAGTTCCAAATAAACACGTTTAACATTCACCTTGCTTGGCACTGCATCCTTTGTAAGTCTACGGCGGCGGCGCCCTGTTTTGTTGACAGTGTACATATCCTTGCTGCAGAAGTGATCAGAACAAACTACAGTAGTTTTTGTTGGTTTCCACGTGGCATCTCCGCGGCTTTCTCGAATGCAATCTATCCATTGATTCCTGATAATAGGATTATTGGGTATTCTAAAAAAATAAGATGTTATGTTGATCACCTTATTTTACTCATCAAAAAATTATGTTTGATAAGGGCTGATTATTCAATAGTCAGATAACTTTTATCCGAGGAATAAAAATCGGGTTAAATCTATGATTTAATAATATTAATTGGTGCCAGTAATAATGACTAAAATGTGAATATGAAGTCGGTACGAAGTAAATTATTTACCTAGCAATATAATAACAATTTTTACTTGGCATCGACTTCAAAATCATATAAAGAAAAGAAAGACTTAATCAATTCATAATCAGCCTATAATGTTCCCACTGCTGGGACACAGGCCTCCTCTCAGTGAGAGGGAGTGGGCCGTAATCCACCACGCGGGCCCAGTGCGAGTTGGTGGATGTCACATGTCTTCGAATTTTTGGTTCTAGGACATGCCGGTTTCCTCACGATGTTTTCCTTCACCGTTTTGAGAGCAGTGGTGATGAAATAATTTACACAAAGTAAAGCGCCTGTCTGGGTTCGAACCTACGACATACAAACTCGTAAGTCGTGTCCGTGACCACTGGGCCACCACTGCTCTCTGGGCCCTCACATTAATAAATTTACTAAGCACACTTAATCAATTAATCTTATTAAATTACTCTTGGCACCTTTGAAATCGGTTTATTGGACCCAATGCAAAAATAATCATTAAAATAGGCTCTTTAACAAAAAATTATGCGCGAACATTATATTATTATAACAAAGTACAGACGAATTGAAATACTCTACCTTTTTTAAATCGATTAATAAAAGTACACCAACTTAATAATACAAACGTAAATATAAACCAACTAATATACCCAACAAAAAAGTTACGTTAAGTTGGGAGAATTAAAAAAGAAACTGGCAACACTGATAAAATATGGCGTAATTTCGTAGACAGAGTAATCTATAGACCGAGTAAGAAAGCTATAGAGCATCGGGTAGCGTGCGTGGCCACACTGGCCACACATGAGACAAAAAACTTACTTAAATAACATTGGCTACTTATGGCCTTGAAAAAACGGGCACGCACTGAGAGACGGAAATAGTATAGCTTTATCCTTTTCTGTTACTTATAATAACTGTATACTTTATCCCTTTCTTGTGGAAATGAAATGGCGCTACCCGCCGTCAATACTTTTCTTTGTCTAAGCTATAGACTCATGGTATCCGTGTCACCGACAGGGACAACAAATTCCGGCAATCTTCATCATACTATAATTTTTACAGCTTATTACACCACACCTTACCATTTTCACAGTTGCGCAAATGTACTATTATTGAATTATGCACGAAAAAGATCTTATTTTCCGTTTAATCGCGGTGTAGTTTTTATTATTTCATTCATAAACGTCAAACTTGTTGTGCACATTGATGTGCTTAGCCGACACGCAGTAAGGGACAGAAATATTCTTACTCTATCTCTTTCCTTTGCTAGTGACGTTAATATTATGATATGATGATAATATGAGATATGCAGCAGTACTCTGTCTACGCGTAATTTGGTGTTCATAAAAACAAAAAATAATTATATCGTTTTTTGGTTACTTACAGATGATAGGTGATGTGTTTGGTATTTTTTACCCTTCCTTTATAATTCCGGCACAGTTTAATAGCACATACCGTCATTTTACCACTGTTATTTGTTTATTACTTAGCGCGCGTAATACGTAGTGACACCAAAGCGGCACGATCGGCACTAATCTTCGGGTAAGAACTTTTAAGCCAATAGTTGGCCGATATTTTTTGACACGTTTGCGCGCTTTTCATGCTCTTTCTAGACATTAGTAATCAAAGATAGGGGTTTGAGTTTGACTCATGGAATGTTCAAACAAAGTATCGAATAGGTTTGACGATTTCCTTTCAACAAAAAAAAAAACTATCTCACCGTGAAAACATAGGTGAAATGTCAGTGTCAATACTAGGGATTGACCAAACATTGACAATCAATCATTCAGCCTCTATACTCCATTTACAATAGCATTAGACAGAAGTTAAAAAAGACTCTTTTAGGGGCACACTTTGTAATAAAAGTACAACAAACATTATTACAGTCAAGATTGATGTGGAGTTAAATATAATCAATTTAAGTAACTGCTGTCACACTTATTTGTATGTACCTAATTAACCTATCTACCTTCTGAAATTACAAGGCTTTCATTTCATATTATTTAGTTTTTACATCAAATATTGTCGTGTCTATGTTTAAAATCTAAAAGAAGCAGGGGAGGACGACCGGGAACGTTTTTCATGTCACTATAACTAAAGTTGATAAAGTTGTTTTTAATAAACTGATTGTTACTAAAAATTTTATCATTTCATGTACCTATCCAAGCATTGTGACGAGTAGATGGATGTAATATGCTTTATTGTAGGCCATACATTGTTACTTACAAAAAAGCACATATAAGTAATATTATTTTACTAGCTGTTCCCCGCGGTGTCACACGCTGCGCGGCTCCTAAGGGTCGTAGCGTGATGTTATATAGCCTATAGCCTTCATCGATAAATGGACTATCCAACACAAAAATATTTTTTCAATTCGAACCAGCAGTTTCTGAGATTAGCGCGTTCAAACAAACTAACTCTTCAGCGTTATAATATTACTAGCTTCTGCCCGCGACTTCGTCCGCGTGAAATTTCTTGTACCCCCACCCCGTCGCGTCGCAACACTTCGTATTCGCTTACCGTTCACTCTGAGTTTTTTTCTTTTTGCTCGGCTCATATGGGTCATAGCGTGATGTTAAATAGCCTATAGCCTTCCTCAAGAATTGGGTATCAAATGCAAAAAGAATTCAAATCTGACCGGTAGTTAAAGAGATTATCGCGTTCAAACAAACAAACTCTTCAGCTTTATTATTAGTATAGATAAAAAACTCTATGGCCCATAACTCCTTAATAGGTACCAACTCTTAACATCTTACACACGTGATAACTTTTAAATGAAATATCCGATTGAGATGAAACAAAAAGTATTTTACTTCTTCATAAATACTCTTGATAACATAATGCTTAATTTCGATAAAGATTAATATTACGATACATATTTAACGTAGTTTTTTTTTCTTCAGACGATTTAATAATTATTTTGAACACAAAATCGGTTATTGTGATTAAACCATGATAGCTAGATATATGTTCTCGCGGACTTTTTTGTAGGTCTTAATGGGCTCTACAAACCCGTAGTACATTATTTTGTTCTATTGTCAATAGTTTTTGCAGCGCACGCAAAAATAGGTTTTCAATTTTACACCTTGTGTTACAAAATAGCATTTTTATTACGGATCCCTAATTTTGAAGAAAAAAAATATAGCCTATAGCCTTCCTCGATAAATGGACTACCCAACACTAAAATAATCATTCAAATCGGACCAGTAGTTCCAGAGATTAGCGCGTTCAAACAAACAAACAAACTCTGCAGCTTTATAATATTAATAAGTATAGATTATAATATTAGTATAGACTAGCTTCTGCCCGCGACTTCGTCCGCGTGAAATTTCTTGTACCCCCACCCCGTCGCGTCGCAACACTTCGTATTCGCTTACCGTTCACTCTGAGTTTTTTTCTTTTTGCTCGGCTCCTAAGAGTCATAGCGTGATGTTAAATAGCCTATAGCCTTCCTCAAGAATTGGGCTATCAAATGCAAAAAGATTTTTTTCAAATCTGACCGGTAGTTCCAGAGATTATCGCGTTCAAACAAACAAACTCTTCAGCTTTATTATTAGTATATAGATATAGATAAAAAACTCTATGGCCCATAACTCCTTAATAGGTAGGTACCAACTCTTAACATCTTACACACGTGATAACTTTTAAACGAAATATCCGATTGAGATGAAACAAAAAGTATTTTACTTCTTCATAAATACTCTTGATAACATAATGCTTAATTTTGATAAAGATTAATATTACGATACATATTTAACGTAGTTTTTTTTTTCTTCAGACGATTTAATAATTATTTTGAACACAAAATCGGTTATTGTGATTAAACCATGATAGCTAGATATATGTTCTCGCGGACTTTTTTGTAGGTCTTAATGGGCTCTACAAACCCGTAGTACATCATTTTGTTCTATTGTCAATAGTTTTTGCAGCGCACGCAAATATAGGTTCTCGATTTTACACCTTGTGTTACAAAATAGCAATTTTATTACGGATCCCTAATTTTGATTATAGCCTTCCTCGATAAATGAACTACTCAACACTAAAAGAATCATTCAAATCGGACCAGTAGTTCCAGAGATTAGCGCGTTCAAACAAACAAACAAACAAACAAACAAACTCTGCAGCTTTATAATATTAGTATAGATTATAATATTAGTATAGATTAAAATTATTTGAACTTAACTTGAAAATAAAAGGTTTCGTACTCCTGCTTCTGCGAGCCTCTTTTTTCTAATGCTATAATAAATGGAATTATAAAAATGACGGGTTTATGAAACCATAACTTTTCATTCGTGAATAAGGAGGAACGGCACGCTTCACATTTAAAACTTCCACAAAGTTTTCTAGATACCTTCCCAGTGTGATATATTTCCTATTATTTGTTCCTCATTACACGAATGAGATCATGTCATAATATACACATTTTCTTCTGAATTTTTATCACTTTCCAACTAAATAATATCATCCATAATCGATTTTTTATCAAGAACCTGTCCGTCGCACTCGCACGTGTTATTTATGTTTTTAGGGTTCCGTACTCAAAGGGTAAAAACAGGACCCTATTACTAAGACTTCGCTGTCTGTCCGTCCGTCCTCCGTCTGTCACCAGGCTGTATCTCAAGTTATGTATTTCTATTGCCGCTATAACAAAAAATACTAAAATACAACAAACGTGTTTTTTTCAGCGTTTTTGCCTTGTGGTACGGAACCCTTCGTGTGCGAGTCCGACTCGTACTTGGCCAGTTTTTTTTATTATTTTAATGACATGTGGGTTGGGTAGTTCTATTTTTATTGTAAACATAATTCAAGTAGGTATACAGGGTTATTGGTAAAACATTAACAACCTCTTAAGAGGTCATTGTACTCATCATCAAATTGTAGATAGGTTACCTAAACAAAATTCGATCTTCAGAAACGGCACACTAACGCACACATAAATAACTTAATATTACAATAGCACACTACACTACGTTTAGACGTCAAATTTGGATGGTTAATTCAATTATCGCGGGCGAAAAAGAGACAAATAGTTTGCGACAGTGCGTCGCCTCGAGTACTAGAAACGATATAGAATAATAATCAGATATGACATTTTACCTCAAACCGTGATTTATGCCTAAAAATGTGATTCACTCATGAGTTCATTTAGTAAAAGTAATAAAGTAGTAAAATTGCATTGAAAGTAGGTAGGTAAACAAAAGGTGTTGTTGATTTTATAAAAGTTTATTATCAGTTGTTATTTTTTTTACGTTAAATAGTTTAATTACGAATAATATGTGATTCCTTGAGTTTTAGAAGTTTTTATTGTATAATTTTTGTGCAATATCTCATCACACGGCGGCATTTTCGGTGTTTTTGGTCACTTTTACTTTTAATTGCGTTACATTTTAACGTGCCGCTTGCTGAGCCCTTATAACCTATCTACACCTTTTTACACTTTACACTTATAATATCATTGACTTATCATTATGAACAACTTTTACTATGGGACCAAACCTGAAATCGCGAAATA
Organism: Oligia fasciuncula; assembly: GCA_963082905.1. Taxonomy (NCBI): domain Eukaryota; kingdom Metazoa; phylum Arthropoda; class Insecta; order Lepidoptera; family Noctuidae; genus Oligia; species Oligia fasciuncula. The sequence goes on along the minus strand of OY720416.1, from coordinate 4,574,717 downwards.
AAAAATCAGCTGTTCCCTACATTTTGACGAGTTATACGAACATAAACGTAGGGAACAGCTGATTTTTTTTTCGCGATTGCAGGCGATGTCAGGCTTATAATAAATAAATAATAAATGAAGTTGCGTGATTTTAATACAAATAAATTTTACCGGGGCTATCACGGGTACTGCAGTTTTTTTCAGACGCATGTATCCTTTCGAAGTAGTATATATATCTTCCTGTTTAAAATGTGTAGAACAAATTGTACTACTTTTTGTAGGCATCCAGTTATGTTCACATCTTTCCGCCTGAACTATGCTGACCCATTTATGTTTTGTAAAATCATCACTCGGAAATCTAGAAAATAATATAACATATTAAGAAAAAGTGTCTGTTTTATCTAGGTACAGACATCAAGCTACCCGAAACTAGAATTTTCCCAATCAACTTTGAACCTTATGCTTTAGCGATAAAGTTGAAAATCTATTAAATAGATTTGGCAGATTGTAGTAGCTTGACGTGCTGTCGTCTGTACATTGCATACATTCAAATATTAAGTACCTACTAATAAAATATCTAATAGCCTGTTATTACTAACCTCATTCTATATCACTTTAAAAAACGTTGAAAGCCAGAACTTATTATTATTATTAGCCTGTGATGTCCCACTGCAGGGCAAAGGCCTCCCTTCTGAACTTATTATAATTAAAAACTTATTATAATCATCATAATTAATATTATTTTAGAAAGACGCTCACTAACTATCAAGAAAACTCAGGTTGCGCAATCCAGCGGTTACGACCGCTATGTATTTTGCCTACGCTTTCGCTTCTGGTTGATTAATCTATGACACATGCTATTTGTCCTTGTCGCGCTGCAGTTGTCATCTAATTCTCTATCCCGTTCGAACCACCATGTTAATAATTCGAAATTTATATGGAAATGAGAAATAAAATCGTGACAAAATACAAATATGACGTTTTTTAAATATACTTACGTATGGTATGAAATTCCTTCTCTCTTATTTATCTTGTAACCATAGTTTTTACACTTTCTTAACACACAACTTGGCATTTTAGATTATTATTGTCACGCCACGGACACGCTTTGCTTCGCTCGCTGCTATTAGCCGACTAAATGAAAGTACTTACAACAATTGTCTGAATGTTTTATGTAATAATCATAAAGTAGGTACCTACTCATATAGGGTGACTGGTAATTAGTGACCGATACTTAAACACGTGATTTTACTCATCATTATGAACAACTTTTACTATGGGACCAAACCTGAAATCGTTAAAAAAAAAACAGCTGTTCTCTACATTTTGACGAGTTAGGCGAACATAAATGTAGGGAACAGCTGATTTTTTTTCGCGATTTCAGGTTTGGTCCCATAGTAAAAGTTGTTCATAATGATGAGTAAAATCACGTGTTTAAGTATCGGTCACTAATTACCAGTCACCCTTTATGGTAATGGAATATATAATTTTAGTAAGTTTTTCCTCAAATTAACGCGGGTGAAACCGCGGGGCACAGCTGCTAGTCTCATTCAAACGTACTGTACAGTCGCCAGCACATCAAGCTACCCGAAATTGTCAAATTTTCGCAATCAATTTTGTACCTTATGCTTTCAGTAGCGATAAAGATGAAAATCTATTACAAGAAATATGACAAATTGTAGTAGCTTGATGTGCTGGCGACTGTACAAGCAATGACGTAATATAAATAGCGCGTCGTGCATGAACATCACAGCGCTATCGACACAGAATATCTGCAGCTAACTTCGATCAATAATAGTACTAGATGCCCGATAAGCGCTTCAAAAACGGCCCGAAAAATACGAGCACGAATACTTTTGTGCTCTAATTTCAAATTAGTATGGTCCAATCATAGCCAATGTTAAGAAGTCAAAATGCCTCAGTGCGCGTTCAAAAGTTGTGTAAATAACCACCGAAACACCAAGATTTTGGAAGGAATATCTTTTTTCGGTAAGTTTTTATCATTAAATGTTTTTCATACAACAGTAACACAATTAAATAGTAAATATAAATCAATAAGCAAATATTATTATTGTTTGGCCAATGTTTGCGACAACGCGCCAACTATTCTAACAAACATTGAAGCATTGAAATGTAATTCCAAGAACTACGTCTAGTTCCAAATTCGAGTAAGTACGAAATTGTCAACAAAATGTTTTTAACCTTATTGCTTAGACGTTAAGTTTCATTTTAGAATAAATATTTTTGTACTTATTATAAAAATGACTTTTTATTTTCGAGTGACATTTTAAATTTATTGCTTCGATGACAGAAGGACTTAAATATTAATAATTTGCAAACGTAATTAAACTTTATGTTAGAGTGTTAAGGTTTATAATAATCTGAAGTTGTTAATATTATTAAACTTTTTTCTATAGTTCGTAGTAAGAAATATAAATGTTTATCTGTGTGCAAACGCGGCCACTTTAGCGACTTATTTTTGTTCCTAATCATTCATCTAGTACTATTATTGATCGAAGGCAGCTAAATAGCTAGGTACTTAGACGCACGAAGAAAGGGAAAGAAAATTCAATGTCATCTACGGAATTCCTGTTGTTAGAGAGAGATGAATATATATCTGTAATAACGTTGTCATTCTGTGGTGCATGCTCATTGGCCGAGCGCGTGCAAAAGGAGACATGTGGGGAAAAATGGACACTCGATTTACTCGTGTAGTTAGTAGTAGGTTTACGGGTAAAATAATATTATTTTCGATCCTTAAGAATATGAATGCAGTATTTCGCAAGAGTAATTATTGTTACTTAATTAATAAAACAAAATGTAATATTATAAACATATAAAAGCTTTATTAAAACAATGAGAATAATTAAAAATTAAAAATAAAATGTACAACAATCGTTTAAATTACAATTAAATTTCCTCTCATTTAGTTGGACATTTTACACAGTACCTACCCCAATAAATATTTACTTTTGCTATTCTGAAACGTGGTTGATCTAATCAGCAGGGTAATTGCGCAACACACTATCAGTAGCAATGGGTTTCATTTTGACAGTTGAACAACATCCATTGCGCTATTTACGTTGTTGAGCAAATACATTTTGCGAACATACGGAGCAATAGATTAGCAATATGCTTCGAAATGATTCAAATTGATAGTAATAGTTTGTTACGCAATTAGGGTGCTGTTCCTATTTCTTGTATTAAAGTTAATCAGAGGTCAGTTTTTTAATGCATAGGTACTTATAATGGTCAAATCAAGTTAGAATCTCTTGTATAAATGTCGGTGGTGTGGTGACCTCTTGATGAGATAAGATGCACGCCTAAGTCTGGTAGCTCAACTCAAATACTAACAATATCAAAGAAAGGACGTTTGGGTAGACCACACCTTTTGACCGCCACAGTCATGTATATAGATGCCAAACCAAAATGTGCCCAGCACGCCACGGTTCGACTACATGACAGACTTCGACGCCGAGGGCACGTTTTTGATTTTTTGACGTGTGGCGGTCAAAAGGTTAAATGTAAATATTTTGGAAAATAATTCAAATAGCAGTAGATTGTTAAGCCTCTTTAAATCATTCAATCTGTCAAATGTGTTTTTGGAACCAACGCGAATAACTACGGCTACTGCTACATGTATTGATAATGTTTTTTGTTGCTGTGAATATTTAGATAAAGCCATTGTAAATTATCTCCCTTCGGATCACAGTGGTCAAACCGTGTCTTTTGAATCCAACACACCGATAAAAAAAGTGCAGATTCAAACTAGACCAATAACATCGGGTAATTTGAATAAGTTTAATAACACTTTAATTAGCAAGCTAAATGCTCAGGGTCTAAGTATGACTAATGGTAATATTTTGTATGAAGAATTCTTTTCATTAGTGCAAACAGAGTTCAATAATTCCTTTAAGAAGAAATCTAAATCTATCTGCCCTAAGTTTTTATTCAGTGACTGGGCAACTAAAGGGATCAGGAAAAGTAGGGAAAGGTTATTTGAACTGTATGGCCTTAAGCCGTATATTAACACGGATACTTTTAATAAGTATGTTGCTACTTATTCTAAAATTTTTTAAAATATCTGCAAAGCAGCTAAAGCGTCTTTCATTAGTAACAAGGTTAAATCAGCAGACAATAAAATAAAGACAGTTTGGAAAATTATAAACAATGAAACGAACAGGAACAAAAAACATAATACTGATTATGCACTGGACACTTCCCGCGGTCTCATTAGCGATAACATCGATGTTGCTCAGGAATTTGCAACTTTCTTTACCAATATCCCAATTAAAACTACAGAAACTTTAAATTCCTCGCCCGCACTAGCTATTGAATTATTAAGAGCGAATGTCTCAGCCTGTCCTGTGGAATTTAAATTTAAACACATAAACCCCATAGTCATTATAAAGGCATTTAAGCAACTTAAGATCAAAATTACTGAAGATCTGTGGGGCATGTCTACTAAAGTTTGTCAATCCATTATCGAGACAGTTGCACCCTATTTAGCTTTAATATTTAATTTGTGTGTAGATCAAGGGGTTTTCCCGGATTTAATGAAGTTCAGTAAAGTTATTCCACTTTTCAAATCTGGGAACAGCAAAGACGCTAATAATTATAGACCTGTATCGGTTTTGCCGGTTTTTAGCAAAGTGTTTGAAAAAGTAATGTTAAATCAAATGCTTAATCATTTTAATCGTAATAACATCCTACACGATCAACAGTATGGTTTCACCAAAGGACGTTGTACAACCGACGCCGGTGTCACCTTATTAAAACACATCTTTAACGCATGGGAAGAGGCACAAGATGCAATAGGCATTTTTTGCGACCTATCCAAGGCATTTGATTGCGTGAATTACGAAACACTGCTCTTGAAACTTGAGCATTACGGACTAGGTAAACTTGCTCTTAGCTTAATAAAATCGTATTTAAATGATAGATTTCAGCAAGTTCAAATAAACGGTGAGAATTCATCGGGCTTAAAAGTCAAAATGGGGGTACCGCAGGGCTCAATATTGGGGCCATTCCTATTTTTAGTATATATAAATGATTTACCTCATTTACTGAAAAACCGACCACAAATGGTGTTATTTGCTGATGACACATCACTGATTTTTAAAGTAAGCAGACGTGCACAGGATCTTGACGACGTAAATAACACTATGCTTATGGTTCATAATTGGTTTACTGTAAATAATTTGGTATTAAATGAGAAAAAAACTAAATGCATTAGATTCGCTTTACCGAATGTTAGGAGTAGTGAATGTCATGTTGTATTGAATAAGGAGATACTTGAATTCGTCGAAAATACGGTTTTCCTGGGGATCACGCTTGACTCCAAACTGCAGTGGGGTCCGCACTTAACATCACTGGCAGGGCGGCTAAGTTCAGCCGCTTACGCTGTTTGGAAAATTCGCCAATTAACAGACGTGGAGACCGCGAGACTGGTCTATTTTAGTTACTTTCATAGCATCATGTCTTACGGTATTTTGTTGTGGGGACGGGCTGCAGATATTGATTCTATCTTCATTCTGCAAAAGAGGGCTGTCAGAGCCATCTACAAGCTCAGCAGACGCGAATCTCTACGGGAACTGTTTAAAAAAATTAACATCATGACGGTTCCTTGTCAATATATATATGAAAACATTATGTACGTTCGAAAAAATCTACACCTTTTTAGTAAGATAAGTGACAGGCATAATTTTAACACTAGAAATAGGGACAAATTAGATCAACCGCGTTTCAGATTGTCTAAAGTAAAAACTTCTTTTTTGGGTTACTGTGTAAAATGTTATAATAAAATACCACTCGATATTCTTCAATTAAATGAGAAGAAATTTAAAACATACATTAAACGCACACTATGTAGACAAGCATATTACAAGTTGGATGATTATATTGTAGATAAAAATGCTTGGCTTAATGCTGGTCCTGCTCCACAGACACTTGGACTCACTAGTTAAAATTTCAATATTTGGAAGAGGTGCTTCCCTTTTTCTTTTTAAGTGTTTCTGACATTACGATTTATTTTTTTCTTAATTTATTCAATCAAGTTTAAGTGTTGAATACTTCAATATTAAATATCTCTTCCTGTTTGGTAGGTAATAAAATTCTATTTACCTCTTATATAAATTGCAAACTGTAGTTTTGTATAATTTAGAAGCATTTTTTTTTTTAATTTTGTGAATGTAAGAACCATGTTTCCGTTTATTATGATTTTTTGATGTTGACTTGAAAGAGCATGGCAGTTGAGAACGTGTCATGCTCACTTAAATGTCTCACCGATGGTGGCGCGTGTGTTGGATCATTCGGTTCCCTACAAAATGGTTGAGCTGGATGGTGCTGATCCACGCGTCATGTTCGTGAACGGGCGCCGTCGGTTGAGACTGGTCATCTCTTAACTGCCATGGCTTATTTTTAATTTTATGTCTTGAATTGTTTCTTCATTTCTGTCTTTTTTTACATTGTTCTCACATATAGAAGCAACAAGAATAATGTACCCAGGATTTTGTAATATCTTGATTTAAAAGAGTGTCCATGGAGTTTCTTGCCCGTTCTTCTCCATAGAGATCTACGCTTTGGAATGGGCAACTAGCTTCAACTTTCTGACTAACTGACAGACTATTTAATTTTGACAATTCAAAAGTGCCTGTACAAGGTTTAATTGAAATAAATGATTTGAGTTTGAGTTTGAGTTTGAGTTTGAACACTCAAACTGCCAGACAATCACGAAATGTAACTGAAAAAAGCTCACTATTTTTAAATTCCTTCAAACAAACTTAATTTATTTCTTTCTAAAAAAGATTTGTCAAATCAGTATAAAATTATATAAAATTCAAAGTCCTGACTGACTGATATTATCAACGCACAGCCTAAACCGCTAGTCCTACAGACATGTTTGGAAAGTGTGTTCTTTAATGAGAGTAGGTATCCACAAAGAAAGGGTTTTTCGATATTCCACCCCTAAGAGGGTGAAATTTCACGTAGACGAAGTCGCAGGCAGAAGCTAGCACAAGATAAGTCAAAGGACTTAGAGAATAGCATAGCTGCCCTTTGACAGACAGACACGAGAGCGGAGACTTAGTAATTGGGTTCCGTTTTCAACCTATTGATACGGAGCTTAACGGAGCCCTAAAGAAGAAATATTGAAGCCTAAATATACAAGAACCATTTCAGATGAACAGGCATAAAAATAAAATAAATTATAACTTTACCATAAATACAGGAACTGCTGTCTTTTTTATTCTTCGAACATTATTCTGCGTTATGTATTTGTCGCTGTCTAGAAAATGTTCCGAGCAGACCGTACAGTATTTTGAGGGTAGCCAATCGTCTTCACGCCGTTGGGCCCTTATAACTCTTAACCACTTTTCCCACAGATGCCGTTCTTGAGGTAATCTGATAATTATATGGATCATTAGATTTCATAACACACATTATATTCAAACAATATAATTCATCAAAATAAAAACAATGTAGGTTTTATAAACACTGATGCAAAGTACCCCATGTTCCCCTAACGGCAATCGACTTAGTCCGTTTTACACATTATGCCACAGCTGCAGCACAATAGCGCCCTCCACACGTACAGTTCGGACCGCGCATCTTGGACTGCGTTCCAAACCGCAGTTAGATCTGTACAGTTTGGACTGCGGATCAAACTGTTGTGCTAATTACGATTAAAAATGCATTCACGGTTTGGATTGCCGAATAATCTAGACAACGTTCCGAACTGTGCGTGTAAATTGATATTCAAGAGTATGGACTGCAGTTTGAACTGGCGCGTGGAACGAATAACTTTTTAAAAGTTTTTTATGCAGTATTATGAAAAATGGACGAACGTTTGGTCATCGCGTTAGCTGGATTTGTAGTTAGTTTAAACAGCCGAAAAAAAGGACGAGTGTGGGTAAAGGAATACAGACAAAGATATGGACATTTGCCGATGTTAAGGGAATTACGACAGTCCAAACCGCCATTTTTGTAATTTACGTTTACACGTGATGCGCGCGTAAAATTGTGAGACATGCGCTAGTGTCGATATGCCAGATCGGACTGTTAGACCCGCACATCTACACGTACAGTTCGGAGCGAGGGATGGAACGGCGCGTGCTGTTTCCCGCGATCCGAACTGTACGTGTGGAGGGCGCTATTGTCTACTTTGTGGCTGCAGCGCGAGCGGCACCGCTGCATCACCCACCCTTGGATTTATATGAGCCCCCGTCCCCCACACAAGGTGCCGCGGCGGCTGCGGCCACAGCCACAGCATAATGTGTAAAGGGCCTTACCTCAGGCGCCAGCCGCCATTACAAGGCATCGAAAAAAAAAATCTTGATAAGTACTTACATATGAAATGATACTTGTTTATCTTTCACAGTTGCAGTATAATTTGTACATTTCCTAAAAACACAGGACGGCATTTTTTTTTTTGTTATTTGAGGAAGTTATTTTAATGTACGTACAGCCGCGGCGCTGGTTGGTACGCGACTAAATGGAGGGCCGGTAATTACCTTGCACATTCATGTTGTCACTCAGAGTCGAGCGCGGGCAACGTATCTATAGTTTATAAATATCATTGGGTACAAGTACCTACGCTACGTACGAATGAGACTGATAGATATCTGCGGGCGAGAAAAACAGTTATGATAATGGCGATTTTTAAAAATAATGTGAAATAGAAACACTTACCCACATATACCTAGGTACTTATTTACATGGTTTAAAATGTCTTGCGCTCTCGTTGACATTTATTAATTGTAATTATAATATAAATATTGAGCATAAACTATCATTCATTATTACCTAGTAACAGTATTAACAATGAAACATTCATTATCCCCCTAGCATTATTATATGCCGAGATACAGTATTGCGGCAGTGATACGTATTATTAGGTCTTAGATAAATATTAGGTATCTACTGATACTCAAATATTAGTTATGATATTATAATATTACTAGAGGAATATATTCATATTAGCTAATACTGACAAATATCGGTATACTTACTAATAACCCATCCACATTTTCCCCATTCCGGAAAGTCGCCCAAAAACAAAAATTTTACGAAGCACTATCGCGGGCCTGGTGACGAGAAAGAACGCGCGGCTGCTATTGGCCAGTTCAAGGTCAAGTTGCGTAGGTATCACAATAGTTAGGGCTGCTCTACTTAAGGGAAAATAGTCGATATCGATAAAATGGATTTTAACATTATGAAAAATACTCAATTAAGTATTAGAGTCAGTCATACTATTTAGTGAAGCCTGTAGAGAATGAATGTTTATAAGAAACTTTCATTATTTACAGGATTACATTATTCACGATTTCACTTTTCCCAACATTATAACAATAATAAAAACAAAACTTACCAAAATAGGTAAGAACCTTGATGGTATCGATGAAGGAAATAGACGGCGGCGGTGTTTTTTTAAAGATTCAAAACAATCGAGGGTGAAGTGTCTTGAACAAATAGAGCTATATTTTGTTGGAAACCAATTTTCCCTATTAACAATATCGATCCACTTTTTTTTTAGTTCCGGATTCTTCGGAAATCTAAAATGAAAACATGTATGTCAAACACTCAGATGAAAAAACCTTTTTTACATCAAAGACCTTATCAAATTCACTATGACGTATGATTTTATGACCGTCTTCCACGAAATTGTAGCGAATCCAAGTGAAAGTTGTACTAATTTGTTGTTATCTGTGGCTTAGTAACAATTGGGTGTAAAATCACCCGACCGCACTAGGACCGATCAGCCCCAGCGGTGCCTGACGACATTAAAAATTATCCTGGATCAATCGGTTCCGGTCGGGGATAGAGAAAATAAAAAAAATCCCGGAACATACATAAAAAAATACCGACGAACTGACAACCTCCTCCTTTTTTTGAAGTCGGTTAAAAGGACATAGGTATTTTATTACAGTATCTATGTGAATTGAATAAAAATTGAATTAGTTTTAAGTTTATTATTTTCGATATCAACTTTCAGCTATTATAAGGTAACAGCACTATTTTTTACGATAATCATACAAAGGGAAAGAAAGGGACAGAAGCATTAGAATTGTCTAATACAAGAACGAGACTTTTCCAAAGGACATCAACGCGCGACACAGAAGTGTGCTCGTTTACCCAGCCACCGTTTTAAATAGACCCCTGCGGTGGGCCATAGTCTGATTAAATCAAAAATAATTTTTCGTACTATTTACTTACCGATGAAAAGTTATGCCATCCTTTGTGTAACTAGATATCTTGGAATGTTTCCCACACCACCTCACCGCGCATGTAGGCATTTTGATGCGTTATAATTGCATAAAAAGTTATAAAAATGTGTGTTCATTTAGCGTGCACACAGGTCTAACACTTGGACACAACTAAAATGGCTACTAGTACCGTAGCCTATACATAGGCGACCAAATGCCAATAGTTTTCGAGCGTCGGGGCACTGTATGCGCTCTTGCGCCTTAAGTGGATTTTGTTATGTAGCGTAGGCAGGAATCACATCCAATCAATCAATGCATGATTTTAAAACGCATACAATTCCTGTCTTTTCTTTTTGACGAGTGCTTTCCAGCGCAGTTTCGCGTCAAGCGTTATGCCAAGGTATTTGGCTATAATTGCGTGCGTATGGCACATAATATGTAGATAACTTACATCATCATCTGCCTAGCCATTTCCCAACTATGTTGGGGTCGGCCTTAAGAGTGATAGTTTCATTCAAAATTCCTTCCAAACTTGAAGTAACAATACAATGAATGTGTGCCTAAGCGGCATGTAATTAATTACGTTCACACGCACACAAGCAAACGAATAATGTTGCAAGTAAATGACATTTTCCCCAATAAGTAGGGAAAATGGAACTTTTCCAATTTTGCCAAAACTTGCCTGTAGGTATAGGCATAGAATTATTACTTAAGTTGCATTTAGAATTTACTTAAAAAGTTACTAAAGAAAATTTTCGAAAAATAGTGTTACAGCCAAATTAGACCGATTTTAAATTTTCCATAGAAACAGAGATTTCCAGTTATCTTTTTTAAAATAAGATATTTCGAAAATGTTCTTAAGCAGCTTTATAGACCTTTATATCCTGCTTATTCACTTCGAAAAACAAGGGCTTGAAAGTTTGTATGAAATGCCGTACGGTGTAAATAAGAACGGAACAATTCGGCATTTTGTAAAATTACGAAAATAAAGTGTTACAATATGCTCTGTGGATACAAAACTTAAGACTGACCACAGACAGAGTAGAATAATTTAAATATGGGACTGACTGTTACCGCCCGTCGCGCGTACTGAGTCCCATTTTGTGAAATTTTACTGTTCGCTATTTCGCGCGGTTTCGTTCATTGTGTCAATACGGCCCCGTGCCCTGACCCCTGAGCGATGCAGCTGGCCGAGGGGTAAAGCAAAGAGTAAAGTAACTATAGAGGAAGGGTAAAGACTGGTTTCTCGCCACACGTGACGAAGCCGCCAGCTGGTATAACGGACACAGGCGTTTCATGCTTGTAGTAGTGTATTATTGAAGCGCCACAGAGCATGTAACAAGCGCGGTTTGGTTTGTATGACGTTTTGTCTCGGAGTCATTGACTTATATACTCGGAGTTCCATTTTTCCTCCTGTAGGTAGTTGTGCTGTGCAAAAGCCATTTATTTTTCATATACGCTAGTGATTGACTAAATCGGAAAGTTATCGATTCTTTCATTTATTATTGTATTCAAATTTTTGTGGAGTCGAACGAAAAAGCTTTGTGTACCTAACCTACAATTATAATAAATATACAATTTTTTTATATAGGTACTAAGTTAAGTCTTATTATTTGATTTTCATAGTGATGGATCAATTAGCAGATGATGGTTACTTACGTTTAATTTTGGATCAGGCCACCCAGGCGTAATAGCTATGGAATCCTGAAAAGTTGAATGACTGAATTTATGAATGTGAATTTATAAAAATGAGATTATCTTTCAGAAATACAATAATTAGTCAGTCAGTGGAGAAATGGTCGCAAGCGGTACTGCTGGGCATGAAGTCTCGCGTTCGATTCCCGGGTGGGGGTAAGTGTTACTGGGTTTTTCCATTAGAAAATTCTCAGTAGCTTCGTGGAGTCTGAATTTGTGCCCGATTATTGGCAATAGGCTCGCCCCCTGTAACATGGGACTTGAACATAATTGGTGAAATGTGGGGTATCTACTATAGGTACAGCTGTGCCTATCTCTTTAGGGAATACGAGCGTGAAATTATAATTTAACTAGCATCGGCCCGCGGTTTGACCCGCATAAGTGTCGATCCCGTGGGAATATCGGGATAAAAACTATCCTATGTCCTTTCCCGGGACTCAAACTATCTCTTTACCATAATTTCATCTAAATCGATTTAGCGGTTTACGCGTGAAGAGGTTATAGACAGACAGACAGACGGACTTTCGCCTTTATAATATTAGTATGGATTTATGTAATAAAACAACATTTAGCCTACTTCTGCAAAAATCAGGCATAGTCTTTTTGTTGGGATTGCCTGTTCCTGAAGCCTGCGACTTCTTTTAAGAGTCTGGAACATATTTTCCTCGAAGTGAAGAGAGCATATTGTGCTGTGTTTTGTAGGAAACCAGTTAGCTGGCCTTCCTGTGGCATTCATCCATTTCTCTTTTAAAATCCCATCTTTTGGGAAGCTGAAAAGGTACGATAACAACTTATTTATCATTTACATAATTATATCCTAACTAGCAGCGCCCCGCCCCGCCCCGGTTTCACCCGCATAAATTTCGATCCCGTGGGAATATCGAAATTTTATCAAAATCCGTTCAGTGGTTTAGGCGTGAAAAAGTAACATACTTACAGACAGACAGAGTTACTTTCGAATTTATAATATTAGTATGGATTCGAAAGTAAGTAAGTCTGTCTGTCTGTATGTTGCCTTTTCACGCCTAAACCACTAAACGGATTTCGATAAAATTTGGCAGAGAGATAAGATATACCAACCGGATTTAAACGTCATTCTTTATACCGGTTGACAAATTGAAAAATTAACTATAATATCAATACATTCGTTGGGCAATCAACATTGTTATCGATAGCCTATGTTAGTGGATCTTTCCAACCACATCACTATCTCGCCGCAAGACACAGCGGCTGTACTATGCGACGCTCCGCAAAAATAAATTATTGTTTTGTAATTTTTACATTGCTTGTTCAGTCACTTAGCGACATACTTCGGTAGTGGTTAAGGAGCAATGTATTTACTACAAAAATAGTACAGTCGTTGCGATATTTGAAAACAAAAATAACGTAGTAAAAGCAAGATATTTTACGATTTGTTCTTTTTCATGATTTTAAAGACAAATAGAGTAAAGTATTTTTACTTACATATGGTAAGTGATTCCATGAGATAAGAAGTTTTTACTTTCACTTCGGTTTTTACAGGAAGCCACTGAACAACTCGGCATTTTTATATTTTATCACGATCACGGTCGAAAGCACACTAGTTCGCGGAGACGGCCATTTGCCTAGTACAGGCCCATGTTGCTCATGGCGCGTGGACACAGACACGCCCCCTTACCACTTCTGTTTTTTACATTTCTAAATGTAGGGAACAGCTGATTTTTTCGCGACCGATTTGGTTTTTTTTTTGTATATCGTCAGAAAAGGCGACAATTAAGTGGTATAATTTAACAATAGGTAAATACCTACCTTTCTAAATTTTTGGGTAAACTAAAGAAAGTTAGCTGTGGATTTAGCTTTGAATTATTCGTACACCCAAATACACCACAGTAGTTCGCTCCTGGCATCTTTTAGCACGTATTTAGTTAGATATCAAGTTTATCGGAAAGCAAAAGCGAGTACTATCGAGGTACAGTCGCCAGCACATCAAGCTACCCGAAATTGTCAAATTTTCCCAATCTACTTTGAAGTTTTGAACCTTATACTTTAGCGATAAAGTTGAAAAATCATCCATCATCCAACACGCTATCGTTTCGATATTTCATGATGCAGTTTTGAAATTTTGTACATAGATTCTTTACATAAAAATACTAGACACGTGTTTCGGGTTTCGCATAATTTATACTAAAAATAATGTTGTATTTAAAGGAGGAAAGGGTGTGGCAGGCCTTCTATGGCATGGCTATTTACTTTGAGGTGTTAAAAAAACAAAAATGCTAGTCATAATATAAAATATTTATTAATCAAGCCCGAAAGCCTGACAACCAGTCTTACCAAGGAGTATCATATTACCCAGTAACTGGGTTGTGAAGGTCAGATAGGCAGACGCTCCATGTAAAATACTGGTATTCAGCTGCATCCGGTTAGACTGGAAGCCGACCCCAATATGGTTGGGAAAAGACTATTCAGATGATGATCTACGTTATTATTTCTAGTATTTTTACAAATACGTATATACATATCACTGACGGTTAGAAGAATAAAATCGATTCAAATAGCTTACAGATATAATTACTATATTATAAAATAATTTAAGTACCTACTTATAATTTTAAACATCACATTTTATAAGAATACTATAGTTACCCGCCCCAGCATTTTTAATTTTTAATAAATTAGGCTCAATTAAAAACTCTATTAACAACAGCTGATACAAAAAAAAAAAGATGTAGGTACAGTCAGCTTACAAAATATGTGAACGTCTTTGAAAGAAAGAAAATGGTTGATTTCTTTGAATGGTTACAATAGATTAGGGATTTGATCAATTCCCTAGGATTGATCAAAACCGACATAATTAAGACTAGATTAAAGCCAATAACCAAAATGTATGGAGCAGTGTTGCCTTTTTCTCCATGGCGGCCATTAATTAAACTTAATATTTATAATATTAATAGTTATGATGACATTTTTTAATACCTACTTTAATGGTTGGCGATTTCCTATAGTCCGCGCGGAACTAGTTGGCCGCGCCTTGAGAGGGGAACTGGGGACGGGGGTGAGGGCGGCGGGGTTGCCTATTGTTCGCAACGCACGTACTGAGTAATGACAAAGCGCCCCCGCCCCTCCGTTCACATACCTAAGGCGCGGCAACTAGTTCCGCGTGGACTATAACAAGTCCAGGTTTCCTCACGATATTATCCTTCACCAATATCAGTAATGTCCAAGATAAACTTTAAAAGTAGCATAATCAGCCTATAATGTTCCCACTGCTGGGATACATGCCTCCTCTGTGATAGAGGGACCAGCGGGCCCAGATGGTAGATGTCACATGACTTAGAACTTTTGGTTCTAGGACATGCCGGTTTCCTCACGATGTATTCCTTCACCGTTTTAAGAGCAGTGGTGGCCCAGTGGAAACTTTAAAAGTACATTTATGTATATAAATTGAAAAAAAAAACATAATATTCTCTTACTCAGTTTCTATAAACCGTTTCTCATTATCATGAGCTCTCATGTGCTCCCTCAAAGTATAGCTCCTGGCATACGACTTACAACAGACATTACAGCTAAAAGGCTTCACGCCACTATGTTTTAACATATGTTTTTTCAAACCATGGTTAGTTATAAACGCCATACCACATTCGGAACAATTTTTATTCTTTTGTCCGTGCGTCTGTCGTATGTGTGTAGCTAAATAATGTTTTATATTATATTCCCGTCCACAAATAGGGCACTTGAACTTATGCGTTATGTTATGCGCCTCCGACATGTGTTTTATTCTGTCGTTGTAGTGTTTCATGGGCTTGAAACATATCTGGCACTTGATAACGCGTTTCGAATGAGCACTTTCCATATGATTCGCTTTAGAAGTTTTAGTTTTGAGTATTTTTCCGCATTCAGCACAAGGAAAGTTGCCATTCTCGTGGGTCCGTTTGTGGACTTTCAAGCGTTTTGAGTTCAAAAATGATTTGCCACATACATCGCAAATACAGTTCGCGTAGTGCTCGTTCAAGTGTGTCGTTAGTGTTCTGAAAACATGAAACTGTTGTCCGCATAAGTGGCAAGAGTAGGGACTAACATCCACTTTATAATCTGCAATGCACTCGTTGTATATAACCTTTTTGTGCACCTCAACAAAATGGCGGCACATCGATATGACATCTGTCAAATTCAAATTGCACTGGCGGCATTCTAAATTCGAGATTTCAATTTGCAGGGAGCGCGGGTAGCGTTTTATTTTTTTAATTTCTAAGTCTATGTCGGCGTGGGTTTTTAGCATGTGAACTCTGAGGAGATTTATTTCCATGAAGTCTTGTTGGCAGAAGAAGCATTGGAACCAGCTTTTGTGGTGCCTGAAGGGGCAAGCGGTGGTGTCTCGAAGGACGGTGTCACACGTCAGCATGACGCGTTTACGCTCGGACACTTGTTTCACTCCGTTCTGCACTCTTGTGTGTTGGCAGCCTTAAAACAAAAATATATTTGAGTTTTTGTCCTTTACAGGCATGATTAAAGATAATAATGAGATGGTTGCTTACTGTTATGAGTCTATGACTACTTCTATGTAGACTGTATTTTATATAAAAATAGTTACAACAGCAGCTTACAAGGGGCTCGTGACTAAATTATAACAGCTGCACAGATCGATCGAAGGTTAAGCAACGCTTGCCGCAGATGGGTGACCATTCATTACATATCGAGACCTCTCCGTACCTCGGAAAGCATGTAAAGCCGTTAGTCCCGGCTGTCATTCGTAGATCTTTGACAGTTGTTACAGGTCATCAGATTAAGCCCGAAAGTCTGACTACCACTCTAACCCAGGGGTATCGACTATCGTCTTACGCAGTAACTGGGTTGTGTAGATCAGATGGGTAGTCGCTCCATGTAAAATACTTGTATTCAGCTGCACCCGGTTAGACTGGAAGCTATCCCCAACATAGTTGGGAAAAGGCTAGGCAGATTATGGTAGGGCAGTTATAAGTACTATTTTTTACATACCTATTTCAACAATTGAGGTATCAAGTCCTTTTTCAATTTCATTATCTTTGAACAAACTGTCTGTTATTTCATTCTCTTCCTTACCCTCTACTACTCTAGGCACATTCTTCTTTGAGAACTCGGCTATAGGAGTATCTGAATCCATGTCTTCTTTCAAATCAATGTTTCTCTTTCTTTTCCCTTTGGGAATTAGCCTCTGTCTCTTTTTCTTGGTTGTAGAACGGATTTTATTTAATTTTGTTTCTTTTAAAAAGAGCTTTTTTGTTTCTAATATTCTTGAATCTGCTTTTAAAATATCTTTATTGTCATCTGAAAATAATTAACGTATTATACAGCATGAATCAGAAAGGTGTGGTCATATTAAAGGGTGTGGAACTAATCATCAAACCGATCAACGTTCTCCAACGGACTAACATCGTAATCGCGAAAAAATAATCAGCCGTCCCATACATTTGGCTCTCTCTTTGGCTCAGACTGTAGACAGTCAAAACTGGCTTTACCAATGATACACCCGCGACTAACCAAAAAACTTCGGGCCACAACCTCCTTAACAAACATCTTTTCAACTTAGGCGCCACAGACAGCCCCCTTTGCAGGAGCTGCCTTGACGCCGAGGAATCAGCCGTCCACTTCATCCTGGAATGCGAGGCCGTGGCTTCTCAACGTGCAGAAATCCTCGGAACAATGAGGTCGCTCCGCGAAGCCTGTGAAGCTCCCAGGAAGCTTCTGTGCTTTTGGGCGGAGCTAGACTGGCTCTGTTAGCCAGAATCCCCACGCACAACGGACCGAATGAGAATCTAAGTGCGGAAAAGGGAGTCCCATCATCATACATTTGGCTCGAGTAGGTATTGAAGTTTTGCATGGGACAGTTGATAACTTTTTCGCGATAACGATGTCGGCCCATGGAGAAATCTGTTCAGTTTGCTGGTCTGTACCCCACCCGAAAATATGATCCAACCTTTCTGATACAGGCTGTATATTATTGCAGTATTTTAACACTTCATCTTAAAACTGTACAGCTCGTTTTATAAATGTTTACCTTCACTGTTGTCTCCAATATTTATAAAATATGGACTATCTACATTATCTGGTATTTGATCCAATTCAGTCTTTAATGTTTCTGGGTGGAAAATATCTGAAAAACAAATAAAAACAAAGTTTAAAATATAACATAACAACACGTCTTGTTTCCCCAAAGGGTTAGGGAGAAGTGTACCTACCCATATTAGGCACACCCACATTTCGCTAGTTATGTTTAGGTCCCATGTAATTGGGGGCGAGCTTATTGCCAACAACCAGACTCTGGGTACAAATCCAGACTCTGGGCTGCTACTGAGAAATTCGTAATAGAATGAATCGAAACCAGGATCTCATGCTTAGCAGTAGCGTTTGCAACTGCTAGACCAACGTGTCAATTGAAAGTTTATTGCAAGAAAATAACACTAGATTTCACAATCAATAACAGTGGCAGTATTCAAATGCTTCCTTTCTTCAATCATTTTGAGAAAAATAAAAGTATTTCTGAGCAAACAAAAAATTTAAAGGGGTTTAGAATTTAAAAACTTTGTCATTCTGTGTGACTTACATTACAACAAATCTATATAAATTAAATGCTGTTTGTTAGTAAGAGCATCACTTGAGAATGGCTGAACCGATATACTAAGTATTTTTTTGAATATTATAAATGTTCAAAAACATGAGGAAACCTAGACCTAAAGTTAATTGATGTCTAAAATCACCAACTGGTCTTGAGCAAGCATGGTGATCAATGCTCCTTCTCTGTATGAGTAGAGGCTTGCCCAGCAATTGGTACAATAATAGGCTAATATCCTAATCCTAACTAATATTATAAATGCGAAAGTAATTTTGTTTGTTACCTTTTCACGTCTAAACCACTGAACCAATCATCCTGAAATTTTGTGTATACGTTGTCAGGTATACAGAAATGGACATAGGGTATCTTTCATCCCGAAAAAAAGTGTTGTTCCAGAGGAAAACACCAATAACGTTATTATGATAATAGATGGCACACATGTTTTTTGAATCAAAAACAGGACAATGTCTGTCGGGTCAGCTAAAGAATTAAAGTCTCTTTAGTCAGCTAGTATAGTAATATTACCTTTTTTACTACCACAATATGTTACAAAGTGCCTCTCTGCTTCTTCCACTCGTTTGCGGAAGGTGCGAGCATCCCTCAGATGGCCCACACAGAGGGCACATACCATTCTACTTGGACCCCACTCCATGAGATACGACAGCTGGAAGGGGACAGATTACACAGAATTGAATGGTAAGTATTGAATGATGACAGTCAGGAAAATGTATTGTTTAGCAGATTATCATACAAATGCTACTTATTTGTTTGGTTGACTGTACCTGTTGAGAATGTAAGAATCATTGCTAGATTTAATGTTAAATTCAGGCCGAAGTGTTATTGTCCTCGTGTATGGTAAATAACTAATATGAAAGCTCTTCTGCCATAAAGTAGTCAATCTTTAAAAACGTACCGAAATCCCATAGCACTCTTGTAACATATCGGAATAAACCTCTTTGCTTCCGGCCTCCGTAATATAAGATGCGGTGACATCCCAAGTCCCACTTGCAGACAGGCAGCAGCGGCACACATCGGGCTGCGACACCCAGCTCTCAGCGTTCTCTACATCCATTGTTTTAATTTATAAACATGAAAAACTGTGTTTTATTTTTGCAATACATTCTTGTTTTGTCGGTTTGTTTGACAGCTGACTGACATTAGGGACATATCATCAGTAAATGCTTGACATTGATTTACTCCGTTCAGAAACAAATTAACTCGTGCATGACTAATGACTTGAGTAATGCTGAGGGGGCTTACTATCACCTTTTAGAAAAACGTTCAATTTCCAGTCAGTTCAAAAGCAGGCCTACTTCTGCCCTGCTAATAATCGTACTAGGAGAGTAATAAAAGTGAACGACTATTGCACGAATTTCACCGAAGTTGAATGGTAATGCTTGTCTGTGGCCTGCTGTAACGCCATTGTCTTTTTAATAGGCATCGTTCAAAAACTTACATCTAATACTATTTTCATATTACCGGTTTTTTTTAAATAATAGAAACTTGATTTTCTTAGGTATATACATATTTTAACTATGATTATGTATAACAAATTACCTTGATAACATATCTAAAAGCACTATAGAGCTCAGTTTCACGTTCACAACAACTTTGTAACTTTGATAGAATCAACGTGATTTTGAACGTGTGTGGTTAAGTCGTGCAACAATAAAAAAAAATTTAGGTATTTTTGCGCGCCAAATAAATAATATTTATTTGTGTTTGTAATGTATTGTCTTCACAATGTCGTAAGTTTGTTTACATGATAAAAATATCATAATGGTGTAGGTACTTAATTTACGCATTTTTAATTGGATTGGAATGTCGCTCAGATTTTATAACAATTAATGTGGTGAATTTTATTTCTAGTAAAACACGAACAAGTCGTGTTCAAAGACTACAATATAATGCTGTATAATAGTATGACCCAACTGCTTCGCCGGGAGTTCATAAATAATCCTAGAGAAATAAATGCAGTTAGGTATAATAACAAATCCTTCCAAGCATGGGAACATAGCAAAATAATGTGGAAAAGGGTTGCAGAGAGAAGTTAGTATTTTTGGGTTCCTATAGTGTAACGTCTATTAATTAATAGGTACCTAAAAAAATAACCATATTATTATTTTAAATAGTCGATTTTTGAAATAAAGTTTAACCTGGATCACGAACTCGCAATAATTTTTTTTTTTTTTTTTTTTTCCTTCGCCCTTCTTGGGCAGGCTAAGGTCTTGGACCATACCGCCTCGTCTTCAGTCTTTATTGTCCTTCTTGACTAAAAGTAAGGCCAAAGCCTCGTCTTCAGTTACATCCTTCTTGTTCAAAAATAAGTAAGGCCGAAGCCACGTCTTTAGTTTCATTCTTCTTGTCCAAAAGTAAATAAGGCCACAGCCACGTCTTTAGTAGTTTATACCTTGTTTTATATGTATTTTAGGCCAAAGCCACGTCTTCAGTATTCATTAGTCAAAATCTTAATAATATGTTGTCATATCCGTGTATTCGTCATAAACATTTTGTGTAATAAGGTCATATCCGGGTCATATCCTTCTATTATGTCGCCCCGAACGGTCAAATTGCCCATCCAGTGCTGTCAATAAATTTATACAGTGCTATGTATGTACTGTAATTTTCCAGCAAACTTTGAGTGTCGCGCGGGATGCTTGCTGGCGTTTTATATATTTCCAATAATTTATCGATTAGAGGAATTCTTTGTAAATCATATGCAGGGCATTCAAAAATTATATGATCTAAGGTCTGATCACTTCCTAAGTCACAATTGATACAAACTGGCGATGTTATAATTTTCATTCTGGCTAAATGTGCATTGAATCTTCCATGTCCAAGTCTAAGACGATTTAAAGTGGTATAAAATTTTCTGCTTTTGGGAAGAACAGATCTGGAGAACCAGGGCGCAGAACCAATGGTTTGATTTATTTTCGCATACCATTTTCCTTTAGTTCTTAATGTTTCTTGCCAGTTCTCATGCCAAATACAGGTGTTTTGTTCATGTAATTTAGTAAGCAGGTCGGAACTTGGTATGGCAACATTTCTTGTCTCTGGGATGTCAAAATTGTCAACGTCAACAATAACTCTTGCAAGATAATCTGCGTTTTCGTTTCCTGTTACTCCTATGTGGGAGGGTGTCCATATTAAACTTATTGAAAATCCTCTAGAACCAAGCTCAGCGTATAAAGTCCGAATCTCATATAAAATATTTCCGGTATTAGCGTCCAGTTTCGGGTTTTGTAAGGCCATGAGAACACTCATGCAGTCGGTCACTATAAGCCAAGTTGTGTGCCCAAGATTCTTTTCATGTATGTACTGCAGAGCTGTTAAAATGGCTAGAGATTCTGCTGTAAATATAGTCATGGCTCCAGGTAACCGAACTCCATGTCCAACAGTAAGATGAGGTAGATATATAGCTAGCGAAACATTTCTATTGTTTTTGGATCCATCAGTAAATATATGCCTGTACCCAGGGAACTCAGCAATTAACTGATACACGTCTTCTTTACTCCTTAGGTCACGATTAACATAAATGTCCATGGGCCAGAATTTGCTGATATAATTACCAGTGTAACATGGCCATCTGCCTTTACATTTCTCAATTTGATATTGATCATCAATACTAATTAGATTAGAAAAGTCATGAAATATAAAAGGGACATTTACGGAATTAGAAGGACTGTATACTCTATAATAAAATAATATTTTCTTTAATAAAGGATGATTTTTGAAAGATAAAAGCTTGAGAAGGTATTTGGATTTTAAAAACTGAAATCTTATATTCATAGGAGGAGTGTTACACTCAATTTGAAGTGAATTAATTGGAGTTGTCTTCATTGCACCAGTTACGCATCTAAGATTGTGGTTTTGAAGAATCTCCAATTTGTGAACCAATCTCTGATCAGACCCAAAGCATAAAAATCCATATTCAAAATGACTACGGACTAAAGATTTATATAGCATAAGCAAAATTTTAGGATCAGCTGCAATTGATAGTGATTTTATAAAATTAAATGCTTTATTAGCTCTACCTAATAGAGAATCAACATACTTAGTCCATGAGAGGTTGCTTGTAAAAATTATACCCAGAAACTTCACTTCATTCACTATTGGAAGAACACTATTATTGTAATAAATATGTAGGTCTGTTTCACATTCTCCAAATACTATAACTTTAGATTTTTCTGGACTAATATCCAAGTTTAGATAATGAAAATAGTTCTTTAGTCGAGTTAAAGCTTTGTTTAAAATACTTTCAACAGAACTTATATCTGAACCTGAAGCATAGATAACCAAATCATCTGCAAACTGCAAATTTGCCACTTCAAGACCAAGTACAATGTTTAGTCTATGTAAATAAAGAAGGTAAATCAATGGACTGAGGATGCCACCTTGACATACCCCTTTGTATGAAAAACGTGGCCCTATTAAACGTTTATTCACCTTGACATATACTTCTCTACCATGTAAAAAGTTAAAGATCCATATTATAATTTTTTCAGGAATACCAAGGCCACGAAGTTCACCCGACAAAATGTGCAGATTGATGTTGTTGAATGCACCCACTACATCAAAGAAGACACCAACAAAATGACTGTCCATTTTATTAGAATTGTATATGTCTAATTGCAAATGAGAAATGCTATCCCGAGTGGAGCAACCGCGTCGAAAGCCAAATTGATTGGATGGTAATAGACTATTACTTTCTATATAAAATTCTAGCCTTTGTTTAATTAATTGTTCAAAGGTTTTTCCCATGCATGATGTTAATGCTACTGGCCTATATGATTCTGCTTTGTGTCTTACTTTGTTAGGTTTAAGTACTGGAATAAGACAATCTGTTTTCCATTCATTAGGGATGATCATTTCCTGCCAGAGTAAATTAAAAACACTTAGTATGTTAGAAAGTGCCTTAATTGATACATTTTTCAACATTTTATAAGGTATTCCATCAAGGCCAAAAGCTGAATCACGTCTAGATGATATTGCAGATTTTAATTCCTGAAGAGAAAATGGATAAATTAGATACTCATAATGTCCTGAAGCTTTTACTTCATGAGGAATTGATTGAAATGGCCCCTCGACTGTATCTGGAGTATATTTTTTAAGAAAATCGAATACCCAAGGAGAAATATTATTACTTGGAGGTGTAAATGTTTTATTAAATCTTTTTGAAATTTGCCAAACTCTAGATAATGGAGTAGTTCTATTAAATGACTCACATAGAGAAATCCAACTTAAATATCTTTCTCTTTTTAACACTAACTTTTTAAGAGCTTGTAATTTTTTAAACTCAATATATTTTTCCAATGTGGGATTGTGCTTGAATACTTTATAGGCATTTCTAGAGTCTTCTACTGCTTTAGTGCAATTCAAATTCCACCATGGTAATGGAATGCGTTTTTTACGATTATTATTTACTGATGCTGTATCAAAAGATGTAGCAGGTCTTATAGTTGATGGTAATGATTTAATAACAGCTAAATTTAATAACTTTATCAAGTCATTATATGACTGTAATGGGTTATCTTGATTAATTTTAAAATCCATTAACAAACTATCAACACTCTTCCTGTATATTTCCCAATCAACCAGGTTAAAATTAAAATGTTTTGATAAATTTGAAGTTTCCATATCATGTGGGATATTATAATTGTTATTAATAAGTAATCTTGTAATTACAGGCAAATGGTAACTACCTAAAGGATCATCATGAACAGACCAGTTACAAGACAATGAAATTGAAGTCGATACTACAGTTAAATCAAGTGCATTTCTTTGCCACCTATCAGAGCCTACAGTAGTCATTTCTCCATCATTTAATAAAACCAAATTATAGTCATTAATGATTTCAAGCACCTCTCGGCCGCGGATGTTCACACTGTTACATCCCCAAGCTGAATGATGTGCATTGAAATCTCCACCCATCAAGAGAGGACCAGGAATATTACGAATTAAATTATCAAACTTATACTTAGTGAATGAAGCGTTTCCGGGACTATAAAAACTGACTAATGAAATTTCTTTATTATTGCCATATTTTAAACGAATCGCTATATTTTGTATGGAATCATCATATAAAGTATCTATTTTACTAAATTGTAAACTGTTATGTATTAAAATAGCTACACCATTGTGTGTATTACCTGAGTCTAATCTTACTATATTATATCCTTTAATACTAAATCTCATGTGAGGCTTGAGCCAAGTCTCACACAATAAAGCTACATGTATGTTATACTCATATAAAAAATACGAAAAAGCATGTTTGTTACTATTTATGCTCTGAGCATTCCACTGTACAATATTCAGCTGATCCATAAAATTAAGGTTTACTTATATTATTCTGAATTTTTGATAATAGAACATCTTTTATGCTTTGAGTGCAAATACTCTTTTCGTTATTTTTATTTTGAGAAATTAATGTTACTATTGTCTGTATTAAAATATTTAAAATTGGTTCTGTTTCAACTAGTGATTGTAATTGTTTAGCAGGACTGGACTTTGAAAGAGATGGAAATGACTTTTCATTGAATAAGTCTGCATATGATTTTTTATAAATTTTGTTTTTGTTTTCTTCCACTTTTTGTTGTTTGACAGGGCACTGTGCCGAAATAGCTACATGTTTACCTTGACAATGACAACATGTTGCCTCAGTTGGTGGTACTTGACATTCTTTATAATTATGGTCCTTTGTACATATGGAACATCTTTGGGAGTTCTTACAGAATTTAGCTATATGACCATACCTTAGACACTTCAGGCATTGTTTTACCGGCGGAATGTACGGACGTACTTCAAATCGCCAGCTGTTCAGGTCTACACTATCGGGGATCGCTGCACACGAGAATGTGATGGACACCGTCTTCGTAGGCTGGAAGGACACCCCCCCTCCTTCTGAAATAGTGCGACGCATAAATCTTCTAATAGAAATTATGTTCTTTGTGCTGGTTATAGCGTTATAAATGTGTTCGTTGCTCAGTTCAATTGGAACATGCATAATGACACCTGTATTTTCCGTAGCGGCTGCTGGAATACTGGCTTTCAATTTATAGCTGTCCAAAAATTTTCGGTTTAATAACGCTGCATTAGCTAAACCAGGACGTTCAAAAATAACACCAATTTTGTATCGGTTCATGCGTAATAATTGTTTTACACCCTTATTATATTTTTTAATGCTGGTTGAAAGGGACATCATGTCTCTATCACCGATCGGGACTAAGTCAATACTTTCTAAAAATACAACATATTCAAAGTTGCCTCCGTTTTCAGGATATGACCTAATGTAGTCGGGAATCCTGAATTCCCGATACTTATCCTTTTCTTCTTTTATAGATTCCTCTGAAGAGCTTGAGGCTCCACCGTCGTCTTCAGAGGACGCCAATGGTGGAGCAGAAGACGAAATATCTTCTTTTTTTCTTTTCTTCGGATTCCCTTTCTTCCCCATCATGAGAAAAGCAACCGAATTAATTTATGAATAAATAAAATAATTATTTGAAAATTTGTTTAAAAAAGGCGCCCTTTCGTTACGAATTTCCCGCGCTTTTTTTTTCGAACTCGCAATAAAAAGAAAATGTTTTGACAATGCACTCAATTGATTCAATTCCCGATAAGGTCGTCAGTGTAATAAATACATGTATTGAAGCGTATATTTTAATTATTTTAAATAAAAATAAATTATATTCCTATTATATTTATACAGTTCGAGGTGGTAACCAAATCTATTTTTATTAAGTAGAAAAACCATTGCCGCTGCAGCAGGTCGTCCTGTGTTTAATTCCATTTTTAAGTTTACACTCTCGAGTTTAGTAAAATCAACGTGAAACGGATTGCAGTTTTTTGTTTCTTGTCAGTTTGACTCTAGTGTTGTACTCAGTTATTAACGGTTGCTACATATTAGTACTTAATCTGTGATTAACGGTCAGGCACTCGATTGTCCCGATTATGTAGAATATGTAGTTCGAAAACTCAATTCAAGTTGAATCTAAGGTAGGTACTAGAGGGAACCTCCCTCCAGTACCTTAAGGCACCTTAAGTTACCTTAAAGCAAGATCCAGAAAAAAAGGTTACATGCTCTGTGATCCAGAATAAAGCAACCGTTCTTTATTGGTACAGACGCCAGCACATCAAGTTACTACAATCTGTCAGATTTCTTTAATAGATTTTCGACTTTTTTGCTAAAGCATAAGGTTCAAGGTTGGGAAAATCTGACAGTTTCGGGTAGGTTGACCTGCTGGCGTCTGTACATACATAGGTATTTAAGTCGGTAACATTCAACTAAGATCGGCTTTGATTTAAGTCAGTAACATTCAACTAAGATCGGCTTTGTTCGGCTTTGTAAAGAGTGTTTCTCCTACTCACATTCCACTGTCAATCAGAAAATCAATGACGGTACGACGACGATTTTAATGACAAATTACACGTTATCAACTTCTCCCCAGCGAAAGCACTAGGAAGTGGTGAATTTTGACATTCAAAAAGTGATGATTCTCAGCTTAGTTTGAATACTTTATCTAATCGCGACTACATCAAGTGGCACATCGAGAGAAAATGGACTCGATCCTTTTTCGATTTAGAGTAATGAGTTTCATATTATAATCAAGCCGCAGCACTATCTATCTGACATTGTCAAAAAGACAAGTGTCACAAGAAGTGTCCAAAAACATTTCATTCATTTATTTATTTAGTCCGTTTCTTTCGAATTGCATGAAATTGATATTTTTTGTTTTCCTGTGTGTAATTGAAGGGTTTTAATGAACTGGAATCTTCACGACGGTACAGCATTTACTACAGAAGGATGTTGTGTTAATAATAATTGTTCAGTAAGATTTCAACGCAATGTGCGAAGACATTGTTGGCGTTGGCTGTTGTGCTTGTGCACATGTAGACATGGTATCAAGATGAGAGGTGGAGCGACCTGCATAATTTTAGATGAAATACTATTTACTTCTAAGTCGTCTGACGTTGAAATTGTTATCCTACATATTAGTAATAAAAATATTTTGTTAATTATGTGATTTTTGATTTCATGAACCGTACCATACACCTTTAAATTGTTTAATCCTATTTATTACTGAAAAGTGCACTATTTTACTAAATTATAAAACCGAGGCCAAACTACTCACTAAACAATAGCTATTTTAGTGTGCTCTATGTTATGATCGTATTTCTCAGTAGGTATTCCCGTTATACAAGTTGAACTATTCTTTATTACCACTGTAATGTAGACATCCTAGGGAACAAATAAACCTGCAGCTTTTAAGCCTCTGTGACACTGAAGTAAAATTGTGTATTGAGTGGCGTGGGTCATCTTGCAGCTTCGCTCTCGATGCGGCTGGCTATAGTCCTGCGGAGGCGCGATGCCAGTCAGTGGATACAGCATTCGCAACAGGGTCGGTTTTGACAGGGACATCGACGCGCAACCTGGTACAGACGCCAGCACATCAAGCTACTACAATCTGTCAAATATCTTTAATAGATTTTCAGCAACCAGTAATAATCAATAATGTCTCATTTAGAGCTGTATCCACTAACTTAGCGTGGGCTGATCGGCTCCATACTGGACAGGCCTGCGGAAAAACAAAGCGCCATTCCAGTTGTTCGCACGACTTGAGCAGATGCCTCCCATCTGGTGGATACGTTAGGCGACAGAGTAAGTGATTTCTGGGATGCACTTTCGCAGTTTCTCCGGGAGGGACCTATCCAAAGTGATGCCAAGATACTTTGGGTGAGTACTGTAGTCAATGTAGGTGATTGGAACCCCTTGCCATGAGATATTAATGTTCGTCCCGCTTTTCTGTTACGAACGTGGAATGCGCATGACTGCGTTTTAGAGGGATTTGGTTTCAGGTTTCAGGGCGTTGCTGAGAGGGCGGTTGAAAGGTTGTTTTCAATCTCCTCAAAGTGAGTGGCTTGGCAAGAGGTCTGCGTACAGAAAGAGGGTTGTATTTGGGCTCACCGGTTGATCATTAGTGTAGATTCTATGTTAAAGAGCAGAGGGGCCAGTACATTGATTACACTAGGCATTGCTATGTGTGGTCACTATTATTTTATTTTTAGTAGGTACTAGGTCAAATAAGAAAAATATTGATTCATAAATTCCCTTTATTCATTTCAAAAGGGTTATTTATTTTCCTAGTGCGACGCCGCGCCGTCGTCGGTCGGTTTCTTTTTTCTATTCGATATTCACTCTCCAAATATTTCGTGCTCGTCACACATCTACAAAAGAATTAGAGAAATAATAAAAGTAAGTGTTGTATGGGCACTGAATTACAAAACAAAGTTGAAAAAGCTCATCTAATAGTAACTTATTCAAGATGGTTATAATTTGACGTTACAAACGTTCAGCAGTCGTTTTACTGTTGTCAATTAGCACGCCATAGTATAAAATTCTATACAAAAAACAAGGTGAACAGTTTTTGTAAACGTCAGCGTAGCAGGCCTGTTGCAGGCCTGCTAATAAGACCGCATAGTACAAAAAAGCAATGCAGTTCAACTTCTGCCCTGCTTTAAGAGGTGATAGTAAGCCCCCAGTGCGTAGCCGAATTCATTAAATAATTATCATTAATATCATAATCCATTAGGCGCCACAGAGCATGTCAACTTTTTTAGGCGCCATGCTTCGATCAAGCGCCATGCTTGCGCAAAGAACATTAGAATTTCAGACGAAAAGCGAAAATATTTTTCCGAATGGAAAGTTTAAGCTGTCAGCTGTCATTTGACTTTTTTTTTTCACAATACGAAAACACCGGGTGGACGGCGCGGCGGGAAAAAATCTATTGTTGATTTGTTGTTTTTTAGTTTTTCATTTCATTCTCATTGATTGCTGTCGTGACTTGTGTTTCTCAGATTACTGCTAAGTAGAGAGGATATCAAATAGCCATGCGTAACGTAGAAATCAAAGCTAAAATCACTGACTGTGATAACATTTGCAAAGTGGCAGAAGAGTTGAGTGGCGGTCCGCCAACATTAATAAATCAAGATGATACGTTTTATAAAGTCCATGAAGGTCGGTTGAAGATGAGGAACTACGCTGATTCCTCAGCTACGCTGGTAAGGTACGACCGAGCGGACGAAGGAGGGCCTAAGCTTAGCAACTACGAATTGTTGGATTTCTCCGTTAACGAAAGTGTGAAAGCTAAATTATTAGATGAAATGCTAAAGAAGTGTTTGGGTATTCGTGGGAGAGTTGTAAAGGAACGGTAAGTTAGTTCGTGATAAGAAAATGGCCGTTTTTTTATTTGCCATGAATGTCCCGCCACTGCTGGGTAAAAGCCTTCCTACTCTCTATCCACTATTTTAATCTACCTACCTTTAAAAATTTGCATAACAAGTTACCATAACATAACATCATGGCTTTAATCCCTGAAGGGTTGGGCAAAATGGCATCCATAGTACACCCACATTTTGCCAGTTACGTTTAATTGCCATTTAACAGGTGGCGAGCCTATTGCCATCAACCGGGCATGAATCCAGACTCCGGGCTGTTACACGGAAATTCCAGGCGGAATAACCAGCAAAAATAACACTGCCGAACCAGGTATCAAACTCGAACCTTGTGTTCAGTTATAGCGCAAGCACAGATTACTGAATAGTTACTACGTAAGCGCAAGGCAGTCCACACATACCCATCAGTAGATACATGTTTATTTTCTTTTTTTTTTTCAGTAAATTATTCATGGTAGACCAGACCCGAATCCACATAGACACCGTTCAAGATCTTGGACACTACATGGAGCTAGAAGTGGTACTCCAACCTGAACAGACCCTGGAAGAAGGTCAGACCATTGCCCGGGACTTACAAACCAAACTTGGAGTGAAGGATGAAGATCTTATTGACTGTGCCTATGTTGACCTGTTGGATAATAAAAATAATTAAGCTTTTTTTTTTTAATTGTTCTTGTGTCCTATTATATATATATATTATGTGTCCTATTCATATACTATGAGAGTAAAGGAACAGAGAGTGCACCTATGTTTGTGAACACATTGTATTTAATAGTAGTCTATGCATTGTGCATTATGAATAGGGTACTATGATATCTCCAGCATTGCCACCGTGACCGAAATCGGTCGGGAGGATATTATATTTTTTTTTTACATCATCATAATCAGCCTATAATGTTCCCATCCCACTGCTGGGACACAGGCCTCCTCTCGGTGAGAGGGAGTGGGCCGTAATCCACCGCGCGGGCCCAGTGCGGATTGGCAGATGTCACATGTCTTCGAATTTTTGGTTCTAGGACATGCCGGTTTCCTCACGATGTTTTCCTTCACCGTTTTGAGAGCAGTGGTGATGAAATAATTTACACAAAGTAAAGCGCCTGACTGGGTTCGAACCTACGACCTACAACTCGTAAGTCGCGGCCGTTGCCACTTGGCCACCACTGCTATGCTATATTTTTTTTTACATACAGAATTTTATTTCGATATGGCAATTAGGAGTAGTTTAAAATTGACTTCTAAGATTTTGTTACATTGTTAGTTAGTACACGCTTTTATTAGCAATTTGTACAAATGTTGCTAATAAAAGCGTGTTAAAAACCGTATAGATTGCGCGCTTATAAACCGTACATTGCGTGGCCATCACTCACAAAATGAAACGTCAAATTTATTTACCCAAACGTCAATCAAATCATAAAATTGCATAAAATGTTGCATCCCCATTTCCTGGGATGTTTGTTTATTTTCTCTTAAATTGAATAAAATTATCAGCAATGGAGAATAAGAAAAGTAATGCGTTCTATGGAGAGTGCCGCTGTTGCTTAGCAAAGGGCCAACACAGAGATTTAATGAAGGAACACTATTTTAATGGCATACGTGAAGTTTACTTTGATATTTTTATGGAAATCTTTAATTTATATGTAAGTATTAGCTTTAAACCGTTGAATTTGTTAATTATTTGTTGTTTAACATTACTGTAATTAGTATTCTTTCTGTATTATTTAGGTTTTCAAGTGAATTTATGAATCCAGTGACTTTTTAGGTTTAGTTAATAATACTTGTTACCTTAATTTGTACTATTTTCTTTGTCTATGTTATTGCTAAACAGTTAAGACTGTTACTTAGCAGTCTTTTTATAAGTATATAGGCCTACCTATACACCCATTACCTATTGTGTAAGCAATATTTGTACGCCTTGCAAGGTAGCACCTAATGACACAACATATTTTTTTATTTTATACCATCATGTACCACATTACACCGTTACACCTACATATATGTGTGCATGTGTATATATGTGTACAATTTTTTTTTTTTCTATATGTCTTTTTTTCAACAAAGTAGATG
The DNA here is from genome assembly GCA_963082905.1 of Oligia fasciuncula. Classification (NCBI taxonomy): domain Eukaryota; kingdom Metazoa; phylum Arthropoda; class Insecta; order Lepidoptera; family Noctuidae; genus Oligia; species Oligia fasciuncula. The sequence continues at coordinate 4,542,980 of OY720416.1, read as the reverse complement.
TGATATCTGTCTGTATGTGCAAGCGAATGGTTTGGTTCTATATGAAATGAAATTGTTGATTCTGTCAATAGGATATACCCCTGAGAAGAAATGGCGAAATAAACTTAGTGGTCAGTCTCTTTTAAAGTCCAGACATAATATCGGTCTGATCATGTGAGGACCATGTAGATCAGTGTCTTTTGAGGAAAGAACCACACAGATTTGGGTGGTCCTCTCTAGTCCAGTCAGTGCAAGGTGTAATTTTCCGTCGCTTCCGGGGAAAAGTGCCACACGATCGCACAAAGACAGTGCTCGAGTGAAGTGAATTTTACTAACATAGTTTTAAGTTTATACACTAACACACATTGTATTATTATAATATATATGTTAGTCTGTAAGGTATTTATCTATGGGCCAAAGTAGCCTGAAAATAAAGGTCTTATTATTATTATTTGTCAGTAATTGTATAGCTTAGCAATCCTATTTGTCAAGTTTCTTTTTTAAACATGTTGACTGCCAGACCACAGCCACAATAGAAAATCTATTGTTCACGGTCACCGGTGACCGCTGTGGCAGTCAATGCATTAAGGGCTGATTTTACGATCATGAAAAAAAAATTCAAAATTATTCCTCGAATAAAGTTATCTGCAACTTTATTCGAGGAACTATTTTGAAATTTTGTCAGTTATTTCATACAAAAACTGTCAAACAGCAATTTTATTCCTTTAAGTAAAAGTTATCTGTAGTATTGGTTACTCTAGCAATACATATATCTTCATTGATATCTATACTTAAGAACTGACACTGCCTTGTTGCTTTAGTGGTCGCAAGTGCTACTGCTAGCCACTGAAGAGTTCCACTATCCACCTGCTGGCTCCATCATCAGATCAGCTCCAAGATACCAAATTATAGTTTAGTCTTCTGAACTACATATACATACAAACTGAAACTGGACTGCCCGTTGGTCTAGTGGTCGCAATCGCTACTGTTGGGTGTGAAGTCCTGGTTTACCAGGTTGGGCAAAGTGCTGTTTGGCTTTTCCATTGTTGATGGCAATAGGCTCGTCCCCTATTACATGGGGACTTAAATGTAACTGGCGAAATGTGGGTGTACTATAACCTGTAGGTAGGTACACCTCTGCCTAAACGGTTGGAGAATACAGGCCTGATATTGTGTTATGTTCATCATCAGCCTAGCCTTTCCCAACCATGTTGGGGGCGATTTCCAGCCTTTTTTTTTAAATTTTATTATTGCTAAATGGGCCCGCTCTTGCTTGACCCCGATCACGCCTGATGGAAAGCGATGGATGAGGTCTATGATGGAATGAGCGGCCCAGAAGATGCCTGTTCACTCTTGATTTGAAGGCAGACAGGTTAAATGTGGGAGGGAACACAGAGTCTAACGGGATGCAGCTGAATACGAGAATTTTACATGGAGCGGCTGCCTATCTGACATCTACAACCCAGTTACTGGGTGTTGTGGTGGTATATTGATTTTACAAAATAAATGAAATTGTAAATGTGACAGTAGTGTTAGGTATATGATTATTTTAAACATTTCGAGTGATTATTTCAAAGATCTATGCAACAAGACGTATTAAAGTTCAACTTTGAACATTAATATCTGAGAAACATGATGCTTTACGGGGTTTGGTCCTATTATGGCCGCCATTTTGAAAAAAAAACAAACTGTTAGACAGGTAGGTATGCCACGAACCTTCAAAGCCCTTTAGCTTACACACGTGTCGAGGGGCTCCTGAAGTTTGGGGGCCCGTCATTAATACGATGGTAGCTACGCCGTTGATTGCATCCTTCCTTAAAAGCCCTATATTTTGTGCCAGTCGTCACCTTACAATTTATTTCAACCTGTTACAGTTATCAACAAACGCTGCGTTGACTACACTTATATGTTCAACATGCGTACAACGTCTTCGGGACGCTACCAGCTTCCGTATGATGGTGGTCAATACGGAGAAGCAGCTGCTGCAAGCACTCGATGGAGACGACAAGGATACGGTGTTTGTCAATGGTATGGACAGTAAGGTTTTAATTACTTATACAAAAAAAAGAAAATAAATTAATTTTATCCAGGCACACAATTTACACAAAAAAGAACCAGAAAATCTTAGTTATAACAGTATTGTGTGTTCCATAGGCCCAGTTCAGCATAAATGACAACTAGTGCCTGATGCTAGTTTTCAACATGGCAGGGGCTTATGTTACAAGGACGTCTTAGGGTCTCCCCACATTTATCGACGCGGAATCGGCTTAAGCCGAGTGCGTATCACCACACTACTCGACTTATCGCCCTTATCGCTCGTTTCGTCATCGGCCGGCGTCGCGACGCGTCGTCCGAGCCGAGCCGATGCGAATGGTATTGGTAACACCCTTATTACGTAGACATAAAAGCTTTTTTGACCGGTGTTAGCCGATTCCGCGTCAATAAACTTTTTTTTTTTTTTGTCTTAAAATGTCGCGCGAAAATGTACATAAATAGCTGATATAATACTATGCAGTCTCGTTGCTGGGAATTGCTCTTGCTCATGCTCACGCTCGGCTCGGTTGGCTGGCTGCTGTCCCCTCTCTCCTCGGCCCGGTGGTTGTGGTTGCGTTATCCGCGGCACTGCTGCGTCCCATTCGCAGATATGAGACCTGCAGAATACAAGACAAACAAATAAAAAAATAAAAAAAATAAAATATTCAACTATTGCATCGCTGAACCACGTTTGCTTGTCAACGTACCCAATGTTGCCTGGCCTACTTGCATACGAATGGGACGTACGGTGTCGGGATGACGCCATTTCACCCATCCTTTACCAAGAGCTGGCAGTGGTCGAACCCAGGCGAACCTCTGTGCAGTTTGTGATTTGACATCCATGAGGCTGTAAAAGGGAGACGGAAAATTAAAAGTGGGTGGTTCTCACCTTTCAGATTATACAAGAATCCATTAGATATTAATTGTTAATTATGTACATGAAATGTTTATATTATCGACTAGCGCTTACCTTTCATCCTTTTATGTTTTCGTTTTTTTATGCATACCACCAATAATATTTTTAGCTGACTTATTTAAAGACGTATAATATCCTTCGTATTTGGTTAATCCCAATGCAAACAACCGCTAAGGCAAGTTTAAAACACACACAAGATGCAACTTGTACGAAAATATTAGTTATGCATAGAAGTCAGGCATCGTTTAATTTAAAACAGGTTTTTGTTCTGACTCGTTTCGTAAAATTTTCTTTGGTCTATCATGCGGCCATCTCACCATATTTATCAGTATTTTTATTTTTGCAATGTTACTCAGTATTGTTTTTTTATGTGACACAAATTTATTTTTTATTTATTTATCTAATTATGCATACACACGTTGCAGTATAAAACTGGTTTACATCCGTCACTTCACACATCAGGTTCAGTTGAAAACCAGCGTCAGGCACTAGTTGTCTGGCATTTTTGCTGAACTGGACCTTTTTAGCGCAACCGTGAGGCACACATTCCTGCTAATTTCTTACATCGGACTTTTTATTTTTACCCTTTTTATTTTTATATTTTCTGTTTTTATCTGATGTATGTACGACTATTATCTGACTACCGGCTGTATTGTGTGTCTTTTAGTCTGTGCTAAATAAATGTATTTTCTTTCTTTCTTATAAATGTAGGGAGACCCTTACGGACGTAAATCAGTTTTATAGTCAGTCATCCTAGCCTAGCCTGTTCCCAACTATGTTGGGGTTTCCAGTATTTTACATGAAGCGACTGCCTCTCTGACCTCCACAACCCAGTTAGTGGGTAACACGATACCCCTTGCTTGTCGGACTTTCAGACTTTTGACTACCCGTAACTATTACAAAGATCCACGAATGACAGCCGGGATCAACGGCTTAACGTGCTTCCCGAGGCACGGAGGGGTCTTGATATGTAAAGATAGCCATCCATCCACGGACCGACCGTGGCATGCGTAACTTAACCTACGATCGACACGTGCGGCTGTTCAATTAGCCACGAGCCCCTCTTCCAATTTAAATTAACAACAAAAAATTGGTTCATTAGTTTTTGAGAAAATCGCGGACATACAAACATGTACAAACACATAGATTTTTTCAAAATCCGACCGGTTGTTCCAGAGATTAGCGGGTTAACAAACAAACTTTTCAGCTGTATTTTTATTTTAGTATAGATTCTGTGTTTCTATAATTTCAGTGAACGTAGAAGAGAACATGCTGGACAGCCAAATAGACGTGAAGGAAGAGAGACATTCAGACGTGAAGGAAGAATTTGATGATGACATGGATGTCGTGGATTATGAGTGTGACAACATTCCCAATGGTAAGAAACATTCTGATACTTACATTAAAAAAAAAAAAAAAAAACGTTGCCCCACGCTAGGAATTTCTCCTGTATTGTGGGTGCGTTTACAAACATTTAAATTCACGTACACAAACGGCCAGACCCGGAACAACTACTTGTAGGTCATACAAATATTTGTTCCGTGCGGGAATCGAACCCGTGACACGCACTTTCATAGCTATTCACAACCACCGACAGGCTATCGTATCGAAAATTACACATTTCGATAACCTGGGGCTCTAAAAAGGCTTCTTTGGCAGAATCATAAAAGGATAACATTATGAATCATAATGGACAGTTAACTGTTAAGTTAATCGTATCAAATCCCATTGGTGAAGGATTTGTTAGTTATTATTTTTTTGTCTGTGCTTAAATACCAATCAATCTAATCCAAATCCAATCTCTTTGATTATACCTACGTAGTGCAGCGAAAAAAAGAAAAACACGGACTGTCTTCGCCATATTATAATTCATAATGTTATCCTTCTATGATTCTGCCAAACTGGCCTTTATAGGCCCCCTGATTTGCCTTTCCCCCGACAGAAAGTCTGTCGGAAGAATAGCGGTCGTCTATTTGATTTAAACTGGCAACATTTTCGGGTTTAGGACTTTTGAACAGCGTTTAGAGGACTTGTAGCGGTACCTACAACGCCACATGCGAACAACGCGTCATACTACGTCACACAAATCCTGCATCGCGCAAGCAGAGTTTACCGCGCAATTAACATAGATACAACGGCCCGACATGAACCATTGGGCAGTTGCCCGCCAGACATAACACCCGTCTGGTCGGAGGATCCTCCCTTTTCTATGGAGGATGAGTGGACTTTACAGCCTGTTCCTCATACCTCTATACTGGTGACCCCGAACATGAACGTCAGCGCAGCCTTCGTGCACCTACTTCAGCGTGACGTCATCATCACTCCCGCAAGCTTTAGCGGCGAGTCACCCAGCCAGCCAGCTTCCACGGCTTCAACGGGTATCCTGACCACCAGCATGCAGCGACCGCGCATTCCTGGTCATCACCCTCAGCCTCATCAGCAACTTCGGCACAGCACACTGCACTTTCGGCCGGTCCACAAGCAGAGCCCTTGAAATACGCTCTCCTGGTCGACGCCAGCAGTCAGCCTCAACCCGGCGCTGTACCACATCCGACACACTGGAGCATAACGCAGCGCCACCCCGACTCACTGGGGACATCTTCGCAGACAATTCCGACTCACCGTGAACTATGCGGCAACCGGTTCCGACTCACTGGAACCTCAGCTGGCCTGGCAAGCATCGCAAGATACAAGACTCAGCCCACTATCGACCTCCGGTCTCCGGGGGGGAGTGATGTAGCGGTACCTACAACGCCACATGCGAACAACGCGTCATACTACGTCACACAAATCCTGCATCGCGCAAGCAGAGGTTACCGCGCAATTAACATAGATACAACGGCCCGACATGAACCATTGGGCAGTTGCCCGCCAGACATTAACACCCGTCTGGTCGGAGGATCCTCCCTTTTCTATAGAGTATGAGTGGACTTTACAGCCTGTTCCTCATACCTCTATAGACTCCTACGATAACATTGATTGATGTTCGATACGGTACGGAAGCGTATTGAGTGGTTGTGAATAGCTTTGCAGATCTGATCTGCGTTTGCGATATTGGAAAAATAACTTTAATTCCTACGCGATAAAGTTCAGTTTACGATTCAACTTCAAACATTTTTAAGACTTTCTAAATAATGCTAGTCACTCTGAAATCAACTTAATTACTACCTACTGAAATAAAGTTGATATTTATTGAACTTGAAATAACATCAATTGGAATAGACCTTAAACGAATGCACACACATAATACCGGGTGTCTGGGACATCGCTGCGCAACGTGTTACCATGAATTCAGTACATGATTCTGAATCCCCCTGCGTTGAATATTGCTGCGTTCGGTTTGGCGAACACGGCCCTCCCATCTTGCCCTCTGTGTCCCAAAACACGCATGTTGAGAACATTAGGGTCACTCAATAATAGGCGAGTCTACTCTTGAAAATTACGTTACTCAACAACGTTTAAACTAAACAATATAAAATAAGTGACGCGATGCGTGACTGCGTGTACGTACGCGCTCTCACTAGTGACCCCGAGAAGATTCAAAGTCAAAGTCAAATCATTTATTTCAAATAGGCACATTAAAGGCACTTTAGAACGTCAAAAAAAACTAAATAGAAATGATTATAGTCGCCCATTCGAAAAGGTAGTTTTCGTATGGAGAAGAATGGGCAAGAAACTCCACCGTTACTCTTTTAAAAATGTTTTACAAGGTCTTGTATACATAATAAAGATTATATGTGAACACGATGCACCCATAATAAAATTAGTCTACCACAAAAGGTAAAAAGAATTAAAAATTAAGCAATGACAGGTAAATCAAATAAGTGATAGATACATGGTGCTCACATATTTACAAGTCATTTAAAAAAAAAAAATGCAAAAGTAGTTGAACTTTAACAAGTGTGTGAGCCACTGTAGTCGCAGTCGATTGTCGGCGGTTGGCAGGCGGCGACGCGACGCGGCCGCTCGGGCGCCCGTTCTCCGCGTCCCGCGGGCTCTCGTAGGTGCACAGTGGGTTCGCAGTAGTGACACATACATTGTGCGTTTGGAAGTAGCGAAATTTTGGGCCAACAAGATCTGATACTTTCGTGCCAGCGACACGAAAGAGAAGACGACAGACAACGACTAATACCCGGTCGCTAATGTCACATGGTTTTAGAAAAAACTCGGGTTTTATTGTCTTGGGAAAAGGTTAGGCAAATGATAAACATTCTTCTTCGTGTCGTTGGCATGACTGCATTTTGGATCTTGTTCGTACAAAACTTCGACACACGGCGTCGTCGGTGGCAACGCAAAGGTCACTTTGACTGCATGTTTTGGGATACAGAGGGCAGGATAGGAGATGGAGCATGGTTTTTGACCTAGCTCCAAACCCTACTGCCGCTCCGTCGAGGTAGCCCCACTTTACCAGGTTGGAATTACATCTTCCCACACGGAGACGGTTCAGGGACTTCCAAGTAGACCGCAGAAGGTTACACCCTGCAGGGAGATGCTCCTTTGGTGGTAGGTAGTAAATAGGGGGACATGAGTATCCTGCCAAAGTTTGCAACAGGCGTCGGCCGGGTTTCCGCGTAGAGACGCTGTCGATTTTAAGAAGCTGTGCCTGCTTTTCAGTCGTTGCGTTGGTAGTTGATGAACATTAAAGAGGCCTCATGTTTTTCCCAGATTACGTGTCAGATGATCCTTCAGATTTGGTAGACGGTGAGGCAGCGTTGCTTGGGCGTTTCGCGCGCGTCAAGCTGCCCCCTCTGCCGACACGACAGTCACTTCCAGAGATATGTCCCGAGTATTGCCGACAACTTGATGTGTTCCAAGGTAAGTTGCACTGCATAACATGGTCCTCATTTGATCTGACGTTTACAATGTAATTATCATTATCTTCCTGCCCTTGTTCCATGTTACTTGGGGTCGGCGCAAGAAGTTTTCTTCTTCCATTCTCCCCTGTCAATCGTCACGCTATCATTCACTCTCTTCTCTTTCATATCATTCCTCACACAAGCCATCCATCTTTTCTTTGGCCTTCCTCTCCCTCTCCATCCATGAACTATGTATTCATCACTCTTTTAGTCACATGCGTTTCCTCCCTCCTCATTACATGCCCATACCAAGCCAAACGATTTCCTTTTAACTTTTCTGTCACTGGCGCCACTTTCAAACTTCCCCTTATATACTCATTTCTTACTTTATTTATTTTCGTGACTCCACACATCCATCTCAGCATTCTCATCTCCGCTGCATGCAATCTACTTTCAATTTTACAATCAATTTCATGACAATGTAATTGTATGGACTCCAAAAGAGAATTAAAAAGATCTGAGTTTTTTTTTTAATTGAGACAGATCAGACTGTGAACGTTCTTAAAATTACGAGAATTGCCCCCATGAGGTCGTCAGAAAACATTTTAAAGATAAGTTTTTGCTTAGCTTAGTGTTTAACACCGAAATGTGCCAAGTTATATCGGACCAATAACACTATCGAATAGATAAACGGTTAAGCATATCTCAAAAACCGGATGAAACGTCTGGAAATAGGCCCCCAATTAGCCCTTTAAGAATATCCTTTTTTATATTCTGGTTATTTAAAAAAAATAGGTACTTTTATAAATATTTTAAATATATTTTTCTCATGTTGCAGACATAAAAATACTTCCAAAAACTATTCTAAAACTAATAGAAGAACAAGACAGCCGCCGACTACCGGGTGATCCGCGCCGCGTATTAATTTCCGAGAAACAAGCGCATATAACGAACGCGGGCACCATTCTAGAATGCTCCAACGTGACTCCATTCAGGGGCAGAAGTCGCACTGGCTTCCCTTGCTTCTACTGCCGTAACATCTTCGAAAATCTTGACAAACTCCGCGAGCATACAAGCCAGCATAAGAAATCAGAAATAAAGAAAATTTTAAAGACATATGGAGCAGAATGTCTGGTGGTATACGTCGATGTTACTGACTTAAAATGCACTTTATGTGAGCAAAATATACCGAGTATTAACGAATTTAAAAGTCATCTAACAAACGTACATAAAAAGAAATTGTATCTAGAATATACTGACAGGGTTATCCCCTTCAAATTGGTTCAGAGTGGTGTTTACGAGTGTCAAATTTGCGGCTTTAACTTCGAAACATTTGGCTCTATAGAGCGTCATATGAACGTGCATTTCCGAAACTACGTCTGCAAGGAATGCGGGACAGGATTCGCAACGAGATACCGTCTAAAAGTCCACGTAAAAAGCATGCACAAAATGGGCAACTTTCCTTGCGAACAGTGCGGGAAAGTTTTCACTACGCAGCAGAAAATTACGAACCATGTCAACGCCGTTCACAAGTTGCTGAAACGGTTCAAGTGTACAAAATGTCCCGAACGCTTTGCCGAGTACTTTCGAAGGCAGAAGCATTTGGTACAAGTCCATGGAGTTGCTCCCTTAAAATACAAATGCAATGTCTGCGATAAGAGCTTCGACAGACGCTACACTTTATCGCGTCATATGAAACGCGACCATTTAGAAGAACGGGACTTTCAGTGTGAAACTTGTTCATATAAATGTTTTACTAAAAATGAGCTTCGCGTTCATATGATAAAGCATAATGGAGAACGAATTTACGAGTGTTCGGTTTGTAAGAAGTCGTATGCCAGAAAGAAAACGTTGAAAGAACATATGAGGATACATAATAATGATCGCAGGTTCGCTTGTGCGGTCTGTGGGCAGGCGTTTGTGCAGAAGTGTAGCTTGAAGGGACATTTGAAGACGCATCACTTAGAGTTCAATTTACAGTAGACTGTTTTAATAAAATATTGGTATACATTTGGTGTTTCATTCAATCAAAAAGGTCATTTATATGAATTAGGCTGAGACTCAGCAATTTTCGAACACCAAAATGACAAAAGACTCCCCCAAAACGCCCGCCCTCCCTTCACTTTCCGTGTCACTGACTCTGGCAGAGCCACCATCAGCGATTTTAATTTTGATAGCCGAAATTTATCGCCGAATTAGCGACATTCTTTTTGTGTTATAAAAATTTAAATCCCTGATGGTGGCCCTGCCAGAGTCAGTGACACTCACTTTCCCTCGCCTTCACCACTTCCTAGTGCTTTCGCTGGGAAGAAGTGGCACTTATACATTTAGTATTTTATCTATGAGTGGCACAACAAACTCCCCAGCAGCACAGCTATCTGTTCACTTAGAAAATACTTGATTGTAATACTAGGTATGCAAAGCAATTAACTTTACAAGACACAGAACATTCATAAATCTATGATGTGTATGAGGATAGTAAATTGAAAATTAATTCCAGCTCAGCCTATTTTAGACTACCTACCCTTAATACTCCTTGTAACTGAATTTTGGAATAACGAGCTTTTTGCGAGTGTAGGAAAAAAAATATAAGCATTCATTCAATGTTTTCTATATTTTATTATTTAATACAAACAAAGTTATATTACTTTGAAGTAACTTTTAAAAATGTGATAATAAATGTGATACCATTAGGCAAGAAAGGAGTTACACCACTTTTACAATGAACGACACATTTGTGTCTCATCATTAGCCACAGTTGAGCTACTACAAATAGACTTCTAACAAAACACCATCAACATAAACATTATACAAATAGATATAAAAGTACTCTGTGCGATACAAGTATGTACACAGTATGGTTACTACTGCCCTACCTAGACAGCTGCTGCCTATCCCCTTTGGTTGAGAGTAACTTTGACCAGAGGCTAGAGCCTGTCTTATGAAGGAAGTCTCGTAACCGCGGCGCCACATGCATGTGACGAAATCATAAATCTTTATTTATTTATTTACAGGCACTGGTTAATAAAATGGACAATCTTAAGGGGGAAGCTCTAAGGTGGCCCGCGAAATTCAAATTTTCTTACGTTTTTTGCAATTGGCTGGTCAGTATTAAGTTGTACGTTGATTAAAATATGATTCGCGGCCGTAACAAATATGTCTTTACAGAATTATAATAATTAAAGTCATCAACACAACTCTCTAAGACCATGTAATCCCCAAATGTCAAGATTTCATGAAATAGTCATTCTTGGGGATTACATGGTCTTACAGAGTTGTGTTGATGACTTTAATGATTATAATTCTGTAAATACATATTTGTTACGGCCGCGAATCATATTTTAATCAACGTACAACTTAATACTGACCAGCAAATTGCAAAAAACCTAAAAAAAATTGAATTTCGCGGGCTACCCTGGCGCTTTATAATTATAGGTCTCTGAGGCAGGAATGTTACTAAATATTTAATAATTAGTTCAATTTATTGCCGCGCGATTTCTCTCGTAAGAAGGCCTCTACCACTGCCATCTAGTGACGAGTGGATTTACTAATTTCTTTACGGTTTTTCCCACGGAATAGTTTTCTATTCCGTGGTTTTTCCGCTGACACTGCATTTTATCGATCGACTGTTTCAAGAAAGTACATCACTAGTCGCCGCTGTTGTCAATGGTTGTCAAAATCGAAACAGCTGTCAGTCAGTTTTCCCGTCAAACGGTCAAAATAAAAATCAATTTTCTTTCGCACTGTTTACTTTTTTTATTCAAAATGTTTTCTACAAATAATAATTCGGAAGTCGAAGAAGTTGATGCAACAATGTATGGACAATGCCGCTGTTGTTTGGCTAATGGACAGCACAGAGATGTGACGAAAGAATACTACTATAACAATATAAAAGAGGTTTACAAAGATATTTTCTTCGAATGTTTTAATTTATCAGTAAGTATTCAGTAAACTACAGTTCCCTTGCGTTATAGATTAAGATGTTGGTAGTGCGCTACAGTTGCTTGCGACACAATCATTAATTAGTGCGAAAAAAAATCCAAAAATGATAAAAAACTTAAAACTAGCTTCTGTCCGCGACTTGGTTCGCGTGGAAGCCGTAAGACACCATAATTTAATTAATAACAACCACATTTTGTTTTAAAACTACTTTTGATTGGTGACATCGCATCGCATTGCTCGCGCTATTAATTCGTTTTCGCTTGGCGTTATTTCTGTCTTTTTTTTGCTCGCCTCCTACGGGTTGTAGTGTGATGTTAAATAGCCTTTACCCTTCCTCAAGAATTGGGCTATCAAATTCTAAAAGATTTTTTCTAATCCGAGTGGTAGTTCCAGTGATTTGCGAATTTTAATGAAACATAAACTCTTCAGCTTTATTATATTAGTTTATAAATAAACATAATATCGCATTAATTTTTCCTGAAGGGGTGAGCAAAGGTTTAGAAAACACCCACATTTCAGCAGTTATGTTTAAACTTTACATGCAGCCCAATTCAAATGTTATAGCAGCTCAGAACATGAGGCGAGTCGCTGCACAGTAATGAATTCTTCACGTGTCAGCGTGGGTGAGGGGTGGGATACTGCACAAGTTTAAATGGGGCTGTAATAGGGGTTGAACTTATTGCCACCTACCATGCACAAGTCTAGACCCCTGGCTGCTATAAAGAGGGAAAAAAAAATCCAATTAGAAAACACATGTCTTTTACCCAACATGGAAGTTTCGAAGCCAGGATGAAAGGCATGCAGCTGAGATGAGAACGCTAACAGGGATGTGTGGTGTTACACCAATGGATAGAATAACAAACGAGTATATACGGAGAAGTCTTAAAGCGGCACCAGTGACAAAGGGGGTGACTACTGAGATGACGACGGACTAATGGAGAAGTATGGAAGAAAAGGACATGTTGCACTGACCTCATAATATATGAATTGGGATGTTGGCAAGATTTTACATACCTACATTAATTTGACAGAGCAGTGGTGGCCCAGTGGTAACGGCTGCGACTTACGTATGGTTACTTACGGTCGTGGTTTCGAACCCAGACAGGCGCTTTACTTTGTGTAAATTATTTTATCACCACTGCTCTCAAAATGAAGTAAAACATCGAAAAAAAAATTAGAAGACATGTGACATCTACCAACCGGCACTGGGCCCGCGTGGAGGATTATGGCCCACTCCCTCTCACAGAGAGGAGGCCTGTGTCCCAGCAGTGGGAACATGTTAGGCTGATTATGCTTATGCTAACTTGACAGGCTATAATAATAATAGGGCTTCTCTTTCAGTTATCTCCACACAATCTTATAAGTTCCCTGATATGTGAAAACTGCGTGCATCGTCTCCGTGACGCGTCCAGTTTCCGTATGTTGGTGGCTGCCACTGAGGAGCAGCTACTCAATGCTGTCATTTTTAAAAGCGATCCGGACAATGAGTCTGAACTTGCTGTTGGTATGTTTATTCATAATCCTCTTAATTTTACTGCAATTATTAAAGGTGGTCCCTTTAAATAATTACTAAATTATAATAATTAAAATCATCAATAATATACCTAGATCTTGATATTATATTGACTGTAAATCATAATAATTTCACGAAATAGTTTCATTTGCAGCAAACCAAATTTCGAGAATATACCTAGATTATTTAAATGATTATTTAGTCATTATTTTATCATAACTGCCGCGAAATTTACTTTGGGCAACATACAACGTAAAAGAGCGGCGCAATTTGTAAATTACGTTACTCCGCAACCTCTAGAGGTTTTACTTACATTTGAATTGAAGTGACCCCAGTTCTGATTCCATGTAACAAAGTGGCATAAAAAAATAAAAATACGATTATTGCATTAAAACAATTTGTCTAGTTACAGGTGAACAAAACTTCACAACCGAAATCAAAGTAGAAAATGAACCAGATAATATTGAAATTGAGCCAGAAGACAGTCAAGGATCTAAAGATAATGAACAAATTAATGATGATGAACGGGTGAATGATGATGACTGGATAAGTGAAGGTGAACGAATGAATGATGATGAACGAACGAAATATGAACAGATTATTGAACAGCGAAGGAAAGAAGATGATGATGATGATTGGGTAAGTGAAGGTGAACGAATGAATGATGATGAACGAACGAAATATGAACAGATGATTGAACAGCGAATGGAAGAGGATGATGATGATGATGATGATTGGGATAGTGAAGGTGAACGAATGAATGATGATGAACGAACGAAATATGAACAGATGATTGAACAGCGAATGAAAGAGGATGATAATGATGATTGGTCCAGTGGGTCCAGTGAAAATGAGCTTGTGATTGATGAGTCGAGAGAAAATGGATACACAGACTCTGATGATGTTGATACTGATGACGATGTCGATGGTGTTGGTAATGATGATTGTGGTAAGTATCACTTTTGCCATTTCTTTTTTAGTTATACACTAGCTTCTGCCCGCGTAAGAATTTTTTATTCGATTAAAAGATTTATTAGATAAAAAGTATCATGTGTTAATCCAGGAAATGGTCTATGTGCCAATTTTCATCCAAATCTGTTTAACAGTTTTCGCGTGATTGAGTAACAAACATCTTCACAAACTTTTACATTTAAATATTAGTAGGAGTAGGATAGACAAGGAATAAGGCCCGGATTTTTCCAAATTTCCACGGAATTATGAATATAGGGCAGACGAAGTTACTGGGAATGTCATCATCTGCCTGCCTTTTCCCAACTATGTTGGGGTCGGCTTCGTCTAACTGGATGCAGCTGGATACCAGTATTTTACATGGAGCGATATGTTGGGGTCGGCTTCCAGTCCGGTTAGGATGCAGCTGGATACCAGTATTTTACATGGAGCGACCTATCTGACTTCCACAACCCAGTTACTGGGTAGTACGATACCCCTTGGTAAGACTGGTTGTCAGACTTTCGGGCTTCTGACTACCCGGGCCGTAACGACTGTCAAAGATCCACGAATGACAGCCGGGACCAACGGCTTAACGTGCTTTCCGAGGCACGGAGGGGTCTCGGTATGTAAAAATGGTCACCCATCCACAGACCAACCGCGGCAAGCGTAGCTTAACCGGATCGATTAACCTGTTGTTATGAAGTTGCTGGGAATGTGTTAGTAAACAGAATATTGTATTTCAGAAAGTACCTTCAGCTCTATAACAATGAGTACCACTAGCGCCGTGGATGACGAGCCATGTGAAATAATAGAAGGAGAGCAAAAGCTGTTGGCTCGCTTCATCTCCGCCCCGCAGCCGCTGCCTAAACGCAGCGAACTGATCACGACATGCCCCATTTTCGAACAACATTTGAAGAAGCTTGAAGGTAAATTTTACTACACTAGCTGACCCGACGAGACGGGAGCAGTGGTGGCCAAGTGGTAATGGCCGCGACTTACGAGTTGTAGGTCGTAGGTTCGAACCCAGACAGGCGCTTTACTTTTTGTAAATTATTTCAGCACCACTGCTCTCAAAACGGTGAAGGAAAACATCGTGAGGAAACCGGCATGTCCTAGAACCAAAAATTCGAAGACATGTGACATCTACCAACCCGCACGATGCCTACCAGGGTCGCGGGTTGTTCGAAAGAGTTACCGTGGCCCCTGGCACAGGCAACTGAAGGAACACGGGTGGGTTTAAGTCAGTAAAAGTGTGACCGCCCAGACCGGGAAAAGTTATTTGATAATTTCCCACCCAAAAAAAAGTCGGGTTTGATTTTGATTAAGTCTTTATTAATGGTTCTGCTTAACACAAAATAACAATGTATCTACCATTTATTTCAGGTAAAATAGTCGAACCAAAATCGATAGAATGGTACTTCAAGATACCCAATTTAAAAGAGATATTTATGTCGGACAAGCAAGCTCTCGCTGTAAACGCGACCACAATCTTCGAATATAGTAACGCAACTGCCTTCAAAACTAAAGTGAGGAACGGATACCCTTGCTTCTACTGCCAAGAAGTATGCAAGATCGACAAGTTAAAGGAACATCAAAAGAAACACTCAAAAACAAGCATCTACAAGTTACTCACGAAATTCAATGCAGACGAATTTGTTGTCTATGCCGATATCACAGACTTAAAATGCACAATTTGTAAAAAGAAGATAAAAAATCTCAACGTTTTAAAGACGCATTTGACTAGGAAGCACGGAAGGAAAATATTCGCATGTGCGGACAGAGTGATCCCTTTTAAATTGAAAGAAAAAGACTTTGAATGCCAAACGTGCGGAAAAAAATTTGAAACTTTTAAAGCGGTAGAAATACATATGAACACTCATTTTGGGAGTTTTATGTGCAAAGAGTGCGGAGCTGGGTTTATAACGAAACACAGATTAGCAGTACATAATTACACGCAACATAAAGACGAAAAAGTTGTTTGCGAAGTGTGCAAGAAGAGCTTTCGCACACAATTGAAGTACAAACTCCATTACGACGGTGTCCACAAAAATGTGAAGAAAATCAAGTGTACGAAATGTCCGGAGAAATTCATTGATCACTTTACTAGGGAAAAACATTTGGTGGATGTACATTTTGAAGCCCCTTTTTTATACAAATGCAATATCTGTGACAAAGGCTTTAATAGGCGATTTAGCTTAAATGCCCATGTGAAACGTTGTCATTTGGACGAGAAAAACATAAAATGCCAGGAATGCCCATTCGCTTGTTATACTAAGAGTGAATTGAAAGACCATATGATCAAACATCAGAGTCCGCAGAAATTTGAATGTCCAATTTGTAAGAAAACGTACGGTAGAAATAGGTCGCTGGTGACGCATATTAAAGTACATAAAAATGATAAGAGTTAGGAGGGCTGTCTCGCCGGTCTACATAACCATAACCAGCCTATAATTTTCCCACTGCTGGGACACAGGCCTCCTCTCGGTTAGAGGGAGTGGGCCGTAATCCACCACGCGGGCCCAGTGCGGATTGGCAGATTTATTTATTTATTTATTTAATTATCCTCCTACTGGTACGCCTTACAGCAATAACACCAGGCGGAGCGAAAAATTACTTCATGTGCTGCTTTAATAATATAAGTCAATGGCTGCTTTCCATCCATCCTGTGCGCGGTGGATGTCACATGTCTTCGAATTTTTGGTTCTAGGACATGCCGGTTTCCTCACGATGTTTTCCTTCACCGTTTCAAGAGCAGTGGTGATGAAATAATTTACACAAAGTAAAGCGCCTGTCTGGGTTCGAACCTACGACCTATAACTCGTAAGTCGCGGCCGTTACCACTTGGCCACCACTGCTCATGCTCGCCGGTCTAGTGGTCTGAAATTCACCCCCATCGGGGTAATTGCGTACACACTTAAGGCGCATTTTATTACGATTATGATGTGTATGACTAATTATTTCATGATATTAATGCACTAGAAATATTTGCACGACTGATAAGTCGAATCTAGTGAGACTAAAATTATTTTACCATGATTGTAAGTAGGTACCTATAGTCTGCCAAATAAATATAATAAAAATACATTTGGTCGTACTCCCGAATTCGATTGTCCATGGGATTCGGGCAAACGACTAAGGTCGCATTCCACCAAACTACATAGAATGTCTTAAACTGAGAATACATTTTGAATTTTTGACAGTTTTTTTTTATATTAGAACTGTCAGAAGTGAATTTAATTTAAAATATGTGTAAATATACATATTTTAAATTAAATTCACTTTTCGTGCCTGTCTGTGTGACCGCGTTTTTCTTCTAAACTACGCAACAGATTTTGATGCGGTTTTCACTATCATTTAGGGAAATTATTCCGGAAGGTTTATGTGTCTATTACTTATTAATATGAAACTTAGATAGGTACAGACGCCAGCACATCAAGTTACTACAATCTGTCAGATTTCTTTAATAGATTTTCGACTTTATTGCTAAATCATAAGGTTCAAGGTTGATTGGGAAAATCTGACAGTTTCGGGTAGGTTGACCTGCTGGCGTCCGTACATTATAAGAAATCTCCATGTTTTATCAAGTCGTAAAAACGGTGTGAAGCAGGGATGGGTCGCTATATTATAAATGGCAAAATATGGTACTTAACCTCTCTGTCTAGGCTCAGGGAATGTTAGCGTGATGTAATGTTGTGTAAAACAACAGTGATATGTAGAAAAAGTGTCCCAACGTGTTTATTTATTAAATAGTTTATAAGCCATTAGCACAAAAGCCGATATCAGACGAGTGAGGGCCTTAACACACCTCCGCCGCGAAAATAATGATAATTCCGTTAAAACACAAATATTCCGCATGAAACATTATGTTGCGATTCGAGTAGCGGAACATCATGAGATTCCGTTGAACTGTAGCAATAGTTGCAAAATGTCGTCGCTTTCGACACAAAAAACAAATGCGAAACAAATGCACATCATCAAAATAGCGGGCTGAGTGCGGAGGTGTAACTTCCGAGCTGGTCGACGAAATCACGCGGGAAAGAGATAGAATCATAGTCAAATCTGTACGTTTGAACTGGCAGTTTCGCTTGTCGTACAACGGACAAATCATGGCGGAACTACTGCGGTTTCGCTGCTACGGTTTCGCGGCGGAGGTGTGATACCCACCTCAAAGAGGTCGAATTAAAGACAAAAGTGAACAAAAAATAAAACGTCTGACATCGGCTTCCATAATACTAAAAGTATACTCTAGTCAATAGTGATAATCAATTTTTTAAGCCTCAAAAGGCAACCTTCACGGTCGAACGTATACGTTGTGCTAACGCAGCGTCTACGAGAGGTCAACGAATGCTGAATGTAAAGGCAGCTCCAAGCTAAATTAAATTACAGTTAAACCAGAAAAGGTATGCGCTTCGATAATCTTCATGTTTCCGAATTAGCACGAATGTCCCGCACAGTGCAAACCCCCACAGAGGCAAAGCTTCTAACATTTATACTGTCGGGTTACCTAAAGTGGTTTCAGTTATGTTACCTCTGATAGCAGCAATAGCAACCTTATCACAACGACAATAAAGATCAAAAAAGCTTTGAAAAGTATTTTTTGAATTGCATAGAGTTGTTAATCTATAATTTTTCAATCATGGTAATAGAAAATAGGCAAGTGCTCCCATAGTTGTAACAGCTCCATATTAGATGTCATCATCGAGCATTCGTCTTCGAAGCTAGACGATGAATCCCGAAGCGCAAACTGTTCTTGGGCTATCTGTACATGTATTGCTAATTTTACTTGCATTTTAAACAAGTCAGTGCTTTGCATATTTTGAAGTCATCTTATCTAAACGTTATATTAACGCGTAGATTTGGCACTGAGACTTAGCTGATAGAAATAAGTCTTTAGTTATATTGATATAATAAAGTTTCTAAAACAAAAACCGTTTGCAATGGAATTTGAACTTTGTCATGTAAGATATTGAGTTCGTGTTCCTTTGCCTATTGACCACCCTAGTCTAGTCAATTTATTAATTAACCTTTTGACCGCCACATGTCAAAAAATCAAAAAAGTGCCCTCGGCGTCAGTCTGTCATGTAGTCGAACCGTGGCGTGCTGGGCACATTTGGGTTTGTCATCTATACATGAATGGCGGTCAAAAGTTTAATGGTTAACAAAATTGTAATTAATTTATTAGAATTGAAAAATCGGAAATCAGTGTGTAATCTACATTATAAACTAAACTATGTATAATATGAATAAAACAACAAAATAAACAAGCGTTTGTGTATTTATTTCCATATTTACATAACACCAACTTTTGACTATTGATGAACCCCTGGTACAGCGTAATTAGGCGAATCTCGCGCGCAGATTGTGTTTTCTATACAAACCTTCGATTTTCAATAGCACTAGTTGGTAGAATTTGGACAGCCCTTATTGTGACCGTTCACCGCTTTCTTAGGAAAGTGTCACTGACTCTGGCAGAACCACCATCAGGGATTTTAATTTTGATAACACAAAAAAATTGTCGCTAATTAGTCGAAATTTGTCGCCAAATATCAGAATTTGTCGGTCAATGGTTCAAAAGATATAAGGGTTTATAGGTAGCCGATCTGGAGTCTCCCCAGCAGGGCCACATTTATATCTCAAAAACTAGGGCAACTAGCGAAGATCTGTTTTCTCCCATATTTTGTCGCCAATTAGTCGGAATCAGTGGCCAAGTCACAGATTTAATCGGGTCTTAGTTTAGGAGATATAATGAGTTCAATTAGTAAGGTATAGTCCAAGAGCTAGTCGAAGAGTTTTTTCGTGAACTCTTCGATCTAGTTCTTGGACTATACCTACACCTATAAACCCTTATACCTTTTGAACCAGTGACCGACAAATTCTGATATTTGGCGACTGATTCCGACTAATTGGCGACAAAATATGGGAGAAAACAGATCTTCGCTAGGTGCCTTAGTTTTTGAGATATAAATGTGGCCCTGCTGGGGAGACTCGATCGGCCACCTATAAACCCTTATATATTTTGAACCAGTGACCGACAAATTCTTATATTTGGCGACAAATTTTTTGTTGTTAAAATTAAAATCCCTGTGGTGGCCCTGCTAGAGTCAGTGACACGCTGGCGTCTGTACATTCGCTCGTCGCCGTTGCGCACTCTCGCTGCCCATTGCTCGCCAACTCATATTTTTATAGTCGCTGGCTCTACTCGCTTCTCGTTATCGCCGGCGCGTTAAGATAGGTGCCGTGTATTCTTGAGTTTGTGAATACTTATTAGTTTCGTGACAATTGCAAAACTACCTACTTACTATAATAATAACTTCATAGAGAAATAAAATAACATTTTATTTGAAACAGACAAAATTAACATAATTATGACATAGTGATTTTAGTCTTTTTATCTTCATAAATTGTGTAAAACAATTATTACAAAATAAAAGCTTGATTATTATTATTTTTACATTTGTTTGTTTGCATATCAGTATAATAATATGCTTATTTAACAATCTACCTAGATTATTTATTTATACAGGATAAATAAAATAAAAAAACTCGCTGCGCCTTTTTTGAGCAGACAGTGAGACAGCCAAAAATAGAAGAATACTCTGTCTCTATGCCACACACTTTATGGTGAGGGGACCATCCAAATAAAGGTATGGAACTCGTAAGTGCTCATACACGAGCGACACGCGTCCCGTCAACGGCAGAGGTAGCCATCGACGGTTGCCGTCGATAACGTGCCGGAGTATTTGAGCACTATATACGAGCGGCATGTTGTCGACGTTTGCAGTTGCCTATGCCTGTAGCGGTATCTACAACGACACATGCGAACTACGCGTCAAACTGACGACGACGTCATACAAAATCCTGTATCTCGCAAGTAGAATTTGCCGCGCAACTAGCTTACATACAATGACCCGACATGAATCATCTGGCAGTTGCCCGCCAGACACGACACCCGTCTAGTCGGTCCTCCCTTTTCTATAAAGTATGAGTGAACTTTACACCCTGTTCCTCATACCTCCTCTATATGCCCTTGACGCGTGTCGATCGTGTGTGGCGTGCGTGTGGCATCCGGATTGACATCTTACATACGGTTGCATACATTACAATCAAAGACCAAAAGACTGAATTTTCCCAATCAATTTTGATCCTTATGCTTTAGCGATAAAGTTGAAAATATATGAAAGAAATTTGACAGATTGTAGTATCTTGATGAGCTTGGCGTCTGTACAATTAACCTATTGACCGCCTCAAATGAAATGTTTATTTATGTGATATTTTTAAGACACGTTTACACGTCAATTAAGTCGGATTAATACGGCAAATATTTTCGTGCCGTGCCGTCAAAATCAAAATATTCTATTTCACATAAACCTACATGGGCACTTATGAAAATCAGAAGCTAGGTGCACGGTTCCAATTGGTCGTTTCCTATGGAGAAGTACCGGCAAGAAACTCCACGGATACTTCTTTTTAAAAATAAAAACCCGTGCCGCCTCAGTCGTATAAAATCTATACGACTGAGAACCAGTTAGTTTTTTTTTTTCAATTCAAAATCAAGCGGTCAATAGGCTTAACGTATGTTAATGAGTACATAAACAACAAGATCGAAAGAAGTTATAATCATAACAAAAATAAAAAAATATTGCTAAGTTTAGGCCACTTTTAACGCGTCTTACTTGGCTAGACATTTGGTCGCAATAAACGTATTTATTTTATTCTCGATGAATTTTTATTATATTTACAAATATCGTAACATTTTTATAGCGAGTGTAAGACACGATTAACAAACAATAACAAGTGAAAACTTCGAATAATTAAGATTGCAGCCATTTTATGTCCCGAGTTACAATAGGACAAATCGGGACCCAACCAAGACAATTAATGCTTTGTAGTGTCGTCAAGTGCGAAGTTTTATGAAAATTCACGCCGCCGACGTCTTACGCGTCCTAAACGGCACTTCGGCCATCTTCGAGCGCGCTATTTTGTACTTTACGCCACTGATAATAAAGTGTATTATTCAATTTGGTGCTTTACGCTCTTCCTTGATTCATCTGAGCCTTGGTCCAGTTACCTATCAGCTTCGAAACTTGTTTCTTCGAATAGAAAATCGTCCAAAATGATCATGCTTCATTCTTCTTTTTATGCTGTTTCCCGTGCTGCTTCAACGAATTCATTGTCACATACTTCTTGTGGCAAATTTGACATTCAAAGTTCTTAGTACCAACATGTCTTAACAAATGCTCTTTTAGCTCATAATTCCCATAGAATTTCTTATCACACTTGTCGCATTCATACGATTTCGTGTTCTGATGCTTCTTCCTAATATGATTCATATAGTATTGTTTCCACGTAAAACAGTCCCCACAAAACTCGCAAGTTATGGTTTTAATTTTTTCTGCGTGCTTTTCTAGGCAATGTAGATGTCTTAGGTACTCGCCTGTGAACCTCTCCGTGCAGTACAGGCATTTGAACTTAGACAGCTGCTGATGAACCAACTGTTCATGTTTCCGCCTGTATTTTTGGAGAGTAAAAACTTTGTCGCAGAAACGACAACCAAATTTGCCAATGTTATGGATTTTTACGTGCTGTTTCAGACGATTTTGAGCTAGGAAAGTGTCTCCGCAGTCATCGCATACGTAATTATTGTAATGAGCGTTCATATGGCCGTCTAAATGAAGGTAATTGGAGAAAGATTCTTTGCACAGCGCGCATTGAAGATCTGTCCTCAAAACGTAAGGAATGACTCTAGTATACGCTTGATCTAAGAAAACACTATGCTTATCTTTTAAATGTTTGAACATCTCGTTCCAATTGTTTATGACTACACAGCAAACAGTACAAAGGAGGTTCTCTATGTCAAGTTTAATTACCTCATTCATCCAATAAGGTCGCATGATGTATTCTATCTTCTCTGTTCTGTGACCGATGTGTTCGGTCCTTGTGTGGGTTCGGAGGTCGTCGGGGTCCTCGAAGTGAGGTCCGTCGGTGGAGCAATAAGCGCAGTAGTAGCGAATGTTCTTTGACTTGTAAGGGGTCGCGTTTGTGAATGATAGTATGGCTTTGATTTCTTTTATGAGTTGATACATTTTCTCTCGATTCGAGTCCACTTCGCCGCCTGAAAGGAATTTGTTTTTGGGTTAATATTTTAGTTTTTTCTTTATAGTGTAGGTAATTTCACTTTACTAAGTATTCGTTTCACACGAATACGAACTTTAACCTTATGCGAATAGTGTTCATATTTGTATAATAAAATGTTTGATATATATACTTTTTAGGAATATTGTGCATATGAATAAGGTTCATAATCGTATGGAACGTTTACTTAGTCGTATTAAGATCTAATCGCTGTCATTCATAGATATTTGACAGTCGTTACGGGTAGAAGCCCGAATGTCTGACAACCAGTCTTACCAAGGGGTATCGTATTACCCAGTAACTGGGTTGTGGAGATCATACAGGCAGTCGCTTCACGTAAAAATACTGGTATTCAGCTGCATCCGGTTAGACTAGAAGCCGACCTCAACATAGTTGGGAAATGGCTAGGCAGATGTTGAGCTTACTAAGATCTAATAAGATGTCGTTAAATGCTATATGGGTAAAGTCTCCTAAGGTGTACAGGCAACAAAAGGTATGCAGGATCCTCGGATATACATAGTTGAAGTTTAGTAAGAAACCGATGGATGTTGCCGACTGAAATTTAATTTGATAAAGGAGCTGTTTGTTTTCTATTAATAAAATTAAATTTTATTCGAGAATCTGATTTGATTAAAGCAAATAAACATAAATAATTCAGTCTTATAACTATGTACAGTCAACAAGAGATAAGTATGCAGGGTCGTCGGATATAGTTGAAGTTTAGTAAGAAACTGATGGATATTCTCGATTTTTTTTTCCCACTGCTTGGATACAGGCCTCCTCTCTGTAAGAAAGAGAGGTTCATAATCCACCACACGGGCCCAGTGTCATTCTCCTGCCCTTATCCCAATTTATTTGTTGTCGACGCAACATGTCTTTTTCTTCCATACTTCTCTATTAGTCGACATCTCGGTAGTCACCCCCTTTCATTCACACATTACATCCATCGTTTCTTTGGTCTTTTATTGTCTAGTTTAATAAAATAGAATTGTTTGATGTGTACAGCTTGTCCATTCTGAAATGACGCGCCCCACTACCTAAATATACGTAGGCACCACTACGGTAAATGCGATAGTAGGGCGCATCATTTCAGAGTGGACAAGCTCTAAAAGGGTTTGTTAAAATAAATTTACAGAGATACTTAAATAAATATAAATTATCATTTATGGTTATTTTTAATGCTAACCAAGCATTTCGGTTAATAAACGAACATCCAATCATTATTTATATAATATTTATTTCATATTAGCACTTTGCAATTTTGAACACAAATCGCATTATTCCTCGTCTACACTATAAGAGGAACCTCTGTGCTAAATTTCAGCTTTCTAGCTCCAAAGGTTCGAGCTGAGTGTTGAAATGTCAGTTGGTGAGTGAGGACTTATTATTGTATTCATCACACAACACAAGAGGTATGAGGAACAGGGTGTAAAGTTCACTCATACCCTATAGAAAAGGGAGGATCCTCCGACCAGACGGGTGTTGTGTCTGGCGGGCAACTGCCCGATGATTCATGCCGGGCTGTTGTATCTATGCTAGTTGCGCGGTAAACTCTGCTTGCGCGATGCAGGATTTGCGTGACGTCAGTATGACACGTTGTTCAACAACAGTTATTTTTAATGCTAAGCATTTACAGCGCTTTCTTGATTTTTCCGCAGCTTCAATGCTTGCGCATTCGCATGGTTCATCATATGATTTACCCAAACATTCTTCTGCATGAATGTTTCGCCGCATCTCTCACAAGTGTATGTCTTCTCATTGTCATGAATCCTCATATGCCCTCTAAGAGAAGCTCTAGAAACGTAGTATTTTGAGCAAATTGAGCATTGAAATTCCTTGATCTTAGTATGTTTTACTCGATGTCGTTTCATCTCATTTTTATTATAGAATCCCTTGTCACACTCCGGGCACTTGTGAGGTCTCAGCTGCAAATGTAGATGGTTCATATGATTCTTTACAGAACGCTGACTGTCAAAACACTTCCCGCATTCCTTGCAAGGGAATGTGCGAACTGGAGCGCCATGCTCCTTAACCTCATGTTCCGCCTTCCTTACAGCATCCATGAATCTCTCGTCACAATACCCACATTTACGATTTTTAGACCCTCTTAAGTGTAAGACTCTTTCGTGCTCCATCATTTTGATTTTAGTGTCGAAGATTTTGGAGCAGAAGGAGCAGATGAAAGTGCCTATTTGATGTCTTATGACGTGCGTTCGTAAAGAGCGTAGGTTGATGAAAAAACGATTGCATTCTTTACATGTATAGTTTGGGAAGTGCTCATTCATATGTTCAGATAAATGCTTGAAATAATCAAACTGTTTAGGACAAAGAGCGCATGATAAATCTTTCTGTCCGAATTTAAATGGAACGATATGATTGGCAGTGTTGAAATGTATAGGTTGACTGTGTATAAGTTTTATATGGTTCATGATTTCTTCAAGGGTTTCTTTTTTATAGCCACATAACTTACATTTGAGGTCTGTAATGTCTAGTCTTATGATCATGTCTGGTATGTATTTTACGTTGTCAAGCTCGTTAACATTTTCAGAATGTGTTGTTAGTGTGTGCTTTTTCAGCACTGAAATTGCAGGTGTTTGATATTTGCAGTATATGCAAGCATATCCGATGCCCCAGTGACCTCGGACTGGCGTAGCGTTCGTGCATCTTAAGATACAACGTACAGTTTCTTTGAAATTTGCCAGAAAGTTTCTGTTTTTCTGTATGCTATTCATATCTTTTTCACCTTCAGCTTGTGTAGTGTTTTTATTCCCCTGCGCTTTGTTTTTCTGTACGTTGCTCTTAGCTTTGTCAGTTTCGGTCTCTGTAGCCTTTTTATTCCGGTGGGCATCTACAACAAGAGTTGCTTCTTTAATTATTGCACTTCATATTCAGTTTGCAGTAGCTGTTTCATACAATAGATATTAGAATCTTCAACACACAAGCGTGGTCATCAAGACTTCGCATGAGGCCTTTTTCTTGCAGTGGGGCTATGCTACATTCGTGATTGAGTATCCAGTCATGTACAAAATGTGTTTTTGGCAAAAAAAAAACCTTTTATATCCACACATAAAGTTCAGTTTGCGCTACAATTTACGCGGGCACAGTGCAGATGGATGTCACATGTCTTTGAATTTTTGGTTCTACGACATGCCGGTTCCTTCGCGATGTTTTTCATCACTGTATCAACTAATGGCCTTATTTTTATGCATATTTTTACGTCTACAGGTCTTGTTTTCTACAGAAGAAAGATGCAATAAAATACATAGATACGCGATAAAAAAAAAAAAAGGTTGTGATCCAAATGATTTATTTATCAAATTCATGGAAGGTTTTCAGTTTTATTGAGAACATATTATAAAAATATAATTATTTGTATGCTTTGTATGGGCTAAGTCAATAGGAGAGAGCAGTCAGGAGTAGGACGTGCAGGGGACGGGGTGGAAGACGCTGAGAATAAGGTAATGTAAGAACGACACTATTTTTATGAATAACTAGCGAACGGTAGCCCCCACAAAGCGTCATCCGGTGAATGACGTCACTGAGACGTTATTTCTGAAAGTTGGTGTGTTTTCCTAAAAAGCGTTTTTGACAACGTTACTTTACTGATGATGATTCCGTACAAAAATTATATTCAATTTGAATAACAATAATTTAATGCTTAATAGCATACAATCCCCGCTGCTCAAAGATTTGAATCTTTGCCACTGCCATCACTGCGGCCCACAAGGTGGACCGACGACCTTGTGAAAGCCGCAGGAACCCGTTGGATGCGAGAAGCACAAAACCGGTCGAAATAGAGGTGCTTGGGGTCCAGCAGTGGACGTCTGAACTGAATCTACCGATTCCTAATATCTACTGCTGACCTTGCCCGTAGCATTGCTTAAATTAAAAGTTTAACTATCTATAATAAATGTGCCTAATCCCTGCTCAAGGTTAGTTGAAATTAAAATTTGTTATTATACAGGTGGGCAAAAAATCGTGGATCAAACGAAACAGTGCGATAGTTGGTGTTAATTCATAATTGTATAAAAAAAAAAAAGTATCATCACTACAACACTGCTTTAATGATAGTAGGTACCATGATTTATCAGTATTGGTACTTTTTTCAATATCTTTTAAGTCTTAAGAAAAATTATTTGTCACTTTAGAACTTTACTGTAAATACTCAAATTGTCATAACTTTTAAGGAGATCAAGTTAGGTCTCTGCCACAAAGATATTTTTTACCGCAAATAACCCCAACTATCGCCCTGTTTCGTTTGACGCCTGTTTTCCACAAAGAGTTAGCCAGACGTGTACCTATAGTACACCCACATTTCACCAGTTATGTTTAAGACCCATGTAATAGGGGGCGAGCCTATTGCCATCAACCGGGACACAACTCAGCCTCCGGGCTGCTACTGAGAAATTCCAGATAGAAAAACCCAACAACACTTTGCCTAACCTGTGATTCGACCCCAGGACCTCATGCACCTTGCGACTGCTAGACCAATGAGGCAGTACACCATATTATTTACTTATTAAATACTAGCTGCCCCACGGTTTCACCTGCATATGTGTCGATCAAAAAAGTATCCTATGTGTTAATCCTGGTTACAAACTATCTGCGTGGCAAATTTCCCATTAGTTAAATAATTTTCAGAATCGGAACAGAGCCCGTGGTTCCGAAGATTACAAATTCACAAATTTTACTTCTTTATAATATTAGTATAATTACTTTAGGTATAACATAGAAATCTCTATGTTTTGAGCTCGTCACCATTGCATCTGTGCGAAGCAGGGGCGTCGCTAGTACCTCTAAAAATGTTGAGATTCTCGTCCCTAAACGATCCTACTATGTTTACTCCTCATATGCACTTTCCAAGCTGTCCTATGAACAAACGTTCTTTCACAACTGTCACATTTAAATCTCCTATCATCTAAATGTCCCCTAACATGCTGATTAAGACTACACCGAGTCCCAAAAGATTTCGTACACATATCACACTTGAAATCCCTTGATTTTGTATGTGTTACCGTATGGGAACGCAACTCGATCTTGGAGAAAAATGCCATGTCGCAATACGAGCATTTGTGTGGTCTCAACATTAAATGGTAGCGCTTTCTATGCGTCCTCAGCGAACTCTGGCTGTGGTAAGACTTGTTGCAAGCTTGACAGGAAAAGACTGTTGGTGTTACCCCATGGGCTTTGACCTCATGGCTTTGAACCAAGTCTTTCGTCGCAAATCTTTCGCTACAGAAGGAACATTTTCGCGTCTTGTTGGACAAAGCGTGTACTACTCTCTCATGCACGCTTCTTTTCGGTTTAGAGTCGAAAACTTTCGGGCAGCGTGAGCATTTGAAGACACCTTTGTTGTGTCTATAACTGTGGGTTTGCATTGATTGTTTGTTTATGAACGCACGCTCGCAAACAGAGCATTCGTAGTTTCTATAATGTTCAGTCATATGCTCTGAAAGGAGTTTGAAATACTTGAATTCTTTCTTACACATACAACATTGTAAGATATCCGTGTTGAATTTAAACGGAACGATGTGGTTTTTAATATCGGTATGTAAAATTTTTGAATGTATTTTTGTTAGATGTGTCGTAAAGTCTTCTAAAGAGTTTACACTTGAGTTGCATAGTTTGCATTTGAGATCTGTAATGTCGAGTCTTATAACTAAATCTGATACGTATTTTACTTTGATAGCTTCGTCTGCAACATTGCTATGAGCTTCTAAATTATGTAGTTTTAATTCTGAAGGTATTTCTCTCTGTTCGTGACAAAAGTTACAAGAATAACCAGTTCCCCAAAATCCTTTGATGATTGTCGCGTTAGAATTTTGTAATAAAGTCGTTATATTGTCTTTATGTTTATTCATTTCATTGACTTCGAATTTTTCGGGCTCTTTATTTTCTTTCTTGAATTTGTCGTTGACTATAGCCTTGTACCGCGTTCGGACTTGATCGGCGTTCACAGGAACCTCCATTTCTTCTATCTTCGGCTCCATATTAATCTCTATAGAAATTACTTTTGTTTCGGTAAGATTTATTTCTGTGTGTCTTTCGGTGTCTGTTACTGTGGTTATTACCGGTTTTGTTAACTTTTTCGCTTTTAATTTATTCAGCTCGATAAGTTTTTTAGTTTTTTCATCCAAAAAAGATGCTTTGGTTTTAAACATGGTTGGCTTTGTCCTCGGTTTCTTTTTAGATCGTTCCAATTTGGATTTCGTTGTATTGTCAATCTGGACATCTACAACAAGAAATTCATACATTCATTTCCATATCTTGATCACACTTATGATTAAAAGTTACAGTATTTATTTTAATCTCTTCTTCGTTCAGATTTAAGATGTTGCTAAGAGTTTTTATAAAAATGGTGGATTGGAGATAGGTACAAGCAGAGTATTGGGCCCTGAGGAACCCTTTCGCAACTAAACGAGTTCTCATTTTCTATGCGACTTTTTATTAGACAACGTGCATTCCTGTGGTCTTATGGTCAAATTAGAAATAGCGTATAACCTGAAAGTGTTTTTATAGATCACTGGTGTCTATTTGCCAATGTATTTTTCATGTTCAATGTAGTCAAAAGCTTCAATGAAATCATAGCCAAAAGAATTTGGAGTTCAACGTTTCTGTTATAGTAACACACATCGAAGCTTGCTTATTAACATACTTTTAAGATGATTATGAACCGCATAAATTTGCTCCCAAAGAGAGTTTTCAAAGAAACAAAATCTGTAAAATAACGTCTGTAATTCCCGAAGGGTTATGCAAAGGTGTACGTATAGTACACCCACATTTCGCCAGTTTAGTTTAAGTACCATATTATGTATATAAAAGGGGGCGAGCCTTCAAAATAAATAAATGACTTTATGAATATTTTTTATTATTTCTTCAAAAATCTTACAATACTAATAGAACAGTCATGTGGCACGTCTTGACCATTTCATTAAAATCCAAGTAACATTCAGGAACGAAATAAAAAAATTACGAAAAATGTATGCCAAAATATTGCCATGCAATAAGGCTGGGAATTATGTCTTGCGTAGCACCAAAATCTGACACTCAGGCTGAGATCTATAAAAGTTACTCGGCACGTTCTTTGTCTAAGACATGTTCCCGTCTCTATCTTGTACCAGTAGATTGACAGTAGTGCAACAGTCATAGGAATATCGCTTTCTTAGAACAGCGGTGACACATAGCGTCCGCAATTTGATTTGTACGCCGTCGAATGACGTTACAGAAACGTTATTTATGAAAGTAAGGTGTGTTTTCTTAGTCTTTCGGGACACCGTAAAGTCAAGACCCGGTGCCATAATTTTTATCCGTTGCGTGGTGGCCACAGCTCTTCTGGAAAACCTAGCTTTAACGAAAGTGAAAGCGAAAGTGCTAAGTGACGTTTAAAGATCTGGTCTCAAAGTTAAAGGTACTACATATTCCCAGCACAAGAACCATAAAACCTACGCTGTAACAGCCTTAAAAAACTCAAATAATAATAACTACTTAATAGCTAAGTATAATTATGTCTTAATACATACAGTCAACGTCGTTATTGATTTATCACGCTAAGGTTTATTTGTATAAGTGACAGTTAGATATTTGCAACCTTAGTGAAGTTTTAAATTAAGTTACTGGGAATTGTTGTCAAAATGGTAAAGGAATTACGAGGTCGACTTTCCACCGACAATCTATAATCTGTTCCAAAAGTCTCTGATGAAAGTGTAAACAAAACCTGCTCAGGTTAAATTCTTAAGCAATCACTCACTTACGGGAATTAGTAACACATTCTATGTATTTAGGTTTCAATTTTGTATATCACCACTTTTTCCAACAATTATTGTTTGAATAACATCAAATTGTGATTGAAAAATCATTAATCATCCACGAAAATTAAGGTTACAATATTAACCTCAATTTCCAAATGCCAAACATCTCTTGGCGGTTTAAAATAAGAATGGTAGGTTTAAGTATTCAAATAATCAAAACAAAAAAACTCAATTTGTAATTGGCACTTCAAATTGGCATCCACAGTTACGTTTTCTAATTTATTTGTTTACATTTTCTTTAGACACTTTTGGAAAAGAAAAAAAAAAAGAAAGGAAAAGGTCAATTGAACGAGAGGTCAATTTGAGTGTTCTCGAGAGCGAGTGACAGAGATATCCGACATTCCTTTTCAAAATCAAACAATTTCTCCATGCTTATCTCTCATATGTCTCCTAAAAGTAGTTCTGTGTAAGAACCGGCGGTCACAGTAATCGCAAAGGAGTTTTTTAACACCATCATGAGTCCGCATATGCTGGGACAAAGTGATCGGCGTACCAAACGACTTGTTACAAATCTTACAGCTATGATTCCTCGTTTTCGTATGAGTTATAACATGATAGTTCAACTCCACGTTCGTGCAAAAAGCCATCTCGCAAGAGGAACACTTGTGAGGTTTCTTAAAGAGATGGAAGCGATTTTTGTGCATTGTTAAACCACTTTGTTTGCTATAAGTCTTTCCACAATCTTCGCATGTGTGTTGGGGTTTCGCTACCCCGTGGGCCTTGAGCTCATGGTCAAGTACGGCATCCCATGTCGGGAGTCGTCGGTCACAGTACGCACATTTCCTATACTTGCCGGCCATATGCACGGCTCTTTCATGGTCGGCTCTTTTCGGCCGAGAATCAAACTCTTTGGAGCAATAAGAGCATTTGA
Source organism: Oligia fasciuncula (assembly GCA_963082905.1). NCBI lineage: Eukaryota > Metazoa > Arthropoda > Insecta > Lepidoptera > Noctuidae > Oligia > Oligia fasciuncula. Next base: position 4,511,038 of record OY720416.1, on the reverse strand, counting down.
AAATCCCCCTGTTGTGTCTATAAGTGTGCGACTGCATAGCCTGTTTATTGATGAAACTACGATCGCAATCAGGACAGTCGAAGTTCCGGTAATGTTCAGTCATATGTTCGGAGAGGAGCTTGAAATACTTGAAATTTTTATCACACATGAAGCATCGAAAATCGTCGGAATCGAATTTGAAAGGAATGATATAGTTTTTGACGTCAGTGTAAATAAGTTTGGAGTGTATTTTACTAAGATGTCCCATGAATTCTTCTAAAGTGTTCATTGGTTCTTTGCATAACTTGCACTTAAAATCTGTTGTGTCTAATTTTAAGATCAAATCTGATACATATTTTGTTTTGATGGCCTCGTCTCCTACATCGGTGTGTTTCTTCAGATTATGCCGCTTTAGTACAAAAGGTTTTTCGGCCTGAAAGTCGCAGAAATTGCATGAATATCCGTCTCTCCCGTATGTTTTAATGAGTGTCGCGTTAGAATTTTGTAATATAGCCTTTATATTGGCCTTGTGTTTGTACATAAAACGTTGATCATCTGGATTGGAAGGTATATTTTCGATTCTTTCTTGAACGTTTAAGTTAGCTTCGCTCGACTTGCGATCTTTTCTTGTTTCCGTAACTTTAGTCGCTTTGATTTCAGAGGTAGGTCTTTTCCTTAGACGCCTTATATTGTCGGAATTCGTTGTATTGTCAATCTGGACATCTACAACAATAAAATCAAACATTGATTTCTGTGTGTTGGGTACACGATTTTATAACAACATAGTGGGATCACAAATTCACAACACCAACGCGAATTTATTAAAGCACCAGCATCGGATGAGTAAAAAACTATGATTATATCGAAAAACTGAATTGTGAGCATAATAATTTTAGTCGGCATACATTTATTGATGAACCGTGACGGATAAATTAATAACGGGTGTAAAAAGAGGCTTAACGAAGCCGAGAGTCATTATTCATCCCGTTTATTGTGATTTTTTTTTTGTACAGGACCATACCTGGGAAACTTCTGGTTACGGATATATTAAAGGTCAGTTTCAACTTTTTTCCATGAAAACAAGTTATAAATGTTGTAAGTTAACTTTATAATTCTTTAAAATATACCCCTTGAACACACTGATTTTATGAGGAGTGAAATAAAATGAATATTCTACTGCTGTAATATATTATTTTAATATTGTGTTACAAAATACTAATAAAACCTTATAACACAATAATACACCTGTGTTTCCCGAAAGGGTAGACACCCGCTACTTAGAGTAGCCAAGTTAAAATAACCCTCCTTTTGCTTCGCCGTAGTCGAGTAAAAATATGGTGTTTTTTGGTAGGTTGATCAAGCATTACTTAGATATTTTTCTGATACTCCCAGCTTTTTTCCTGTGCAGGTAGAAGACATGCCTTTTCAAAGTACTCATATGAACAAACGCCACATCACAATGTTCACACATATACCTCCTGATACCTTTATGTGCTCTTAAATGCTGAGTTAGCGCAGGTTTCGTGCCAAACGAGTTATCACATTGATTGCACTGAAATTCTTTGGTCTTTGTATGGGTGACTGAGTGCCAGTTGAGTTCCTGTCGCGTATAAAAACCTTTCCCACAAGTTTCACATTCCAAAGGACGCATTACCAGATGGTGTCTCTTCTTATGTACTGCAAGACTTTTCTGTGTAGCGAAAGGCCTGTTGCAAGCTTCACAGTTTAGTCGAGAACGGGCGACGCCATGGGTTTCAGCTTCGTGATTCTTTACTAAGTCTGCTGACGAGAATTTCTCGTCACAGAAGCCACACTTTCTCTTCTTATTCGATAGTTTGTGAGTTACGTATTCGTGTTCGCGTATTTTCATGGGACTGTCGAAGATTTTTGGGCATTGTGAACATTTGTATTCTCCTTTCTTATGTCTGTATCGATGTGTTTGCATTGATTGTTTATTTATAAAGACACGGTCGCATTCCGGGCAATTGTAGTTACTGTAATGTTCACACATATGCTCTGAGAGCAGTTTGAAGTATTTGAACTCTGCTGCACAAATAACGCATTGTAACTTGTCCGTGTCAAATTTAAAAGGTATTAAATGGTTGTCTATGTCCGTATAAATAGTTTTGTTATGATTTTCTTGGAAATGGCCCATCAATTGTTCAAGACTGTGGATTTCTTCCTCACATAGCCTGCATTTAAGTCCAGTAACATCAAGTTTTATAATTAAATCTGAAACGTATTTTACTTTTATAGCATCATCGTACACATCTCCGTGTTTAAAATTATGTTTTTTTAGTTTTTCTGGACTAAAATGTTTATAGCAAAACCAGCAGGAGTATCCTGCGGCTGAATTTCCTTTAATTAATGTTGCGTTTGAGTATTTAAGGATCATTTTGAGGTTATTCTTGTGTTTAAGCATTTGGAACTTGTTTGGTACTTCTCCCTGGCTTTCTGTGTCTGAGTTTGTCTTTTTTGCCTCTTCGTCTAATATTGGGTACTTGATAGGTACTTCCTGGCTTTCTGCCTCTGATTCTGTCTCTTTTGGCTCTTTGTGTGATAGTTGGTACTTGTTTGGCACTTCTTGGCTTTTTGTGACAGAGTCTGTCACTTTCGGCTCTTCATGTGATACTTGTAACTTGTTTGGTACTTCCAAGCTTTCTGTGTCCGAGCCTGTCACTTTAGCTGCTTCGTGTAATAGTGGGTACTTGTTTGCCACTTCCTGGCTTTCTGTATCTGTGTCCGTTTGAATTATGTCTTCGTGTGATAGTATGGGTACCTCTAGTTGGCTCGTTGTCACAGTTTCGCGGGTAGTTGTGTTGTTTATAGAGTTCTGGATGTCTGTCCGGACATCTACAAACAATACAGTTAGGTACTTTATTTTTAATTGAACTTGGGTTGGTGTTCTGACTTTTGAAGCGACGACCATCAAGGATAAGAGTAAGTATTGTACTACAGAGTTGGTCTTGATATAAAGTTCACGTTTGATTTATTGTATATTGTTTCAATATTTTTAAAGTTTTGTACATTCACCTTAAATAAAGTATGTGTTCATGTTAGGCATTAGAGAGTAGAACAACGTACTGAAGCCGACGACTGTGTAATCAGAACGTAACGAAACTATGTGATCGAACTATGCAGATTTGTTTATCGATCCAACACAAGCTTTCGACACTGTTACCCACTAGTTAATACTGAGAAAATAATGATTATTGTTATATAAATTACCGCTCAGTGTGTTACTAAAGCGCATATATAATTAGCATAACATGAAACAAGTTCTTTAGAAATACAACAGAGTATTCGTTACGGCGCAGTTTGGGGTGCTTCAAGGCAACATAGTTGGCCCTTACAGTCCAACTTAAACAACAACTACAGAGTGCAACTTAAAGTCGCGAGTAAATGATAAATGATTTTATTTTTGTAAATAGGTTTGTACAAACACTTTTACACGTCAATCATGTTTTTTTTAAACTAGATGAAGTCGGCGTTTCCTATCTGACTAGTCACGACCTATGGTTACTGTCTTGACTATTGCCGCTACCCATATAACATGCAAATGTTCACGTAAAAAGTCGCTAAGAGTTCTTAAACTCTGACGACGTAGATTTATCTGTTGCAGTTCAGGCTGTATAAGTTGCTAGTTACAACTTAGGTCACGTCCAATATTTTTTTCCTAGATGACTAGGTTTAATGAAGGAGCTTTTTTTTTTTGCGGATGGAAAATCATCAAATGACCCCTCCCGCTCTGGGTGGAGCGGAAGGGAGTGTCAGACTCTTACTGACTAAAACGGTTGTATATTTTAAATACATCTGTGTGGAAAAATGAATGTTTTTTAGTTTATGACATTAGGACTGATCAGTTTTTTTTTAAATATGTATAAAACAATGTGTAATCAATATAGAAGATTTTTCGTTTAGTCTAGCCAAAACCATGAATGCACATTAAAAAAAACAGTAGGGTAATTGCATAACACACTAATAATAGCAATGGCTTTCATTTTGACAGTTCAACAACATTCATTGCGTTATGTACAGACAGCGTCAGTATGTGCTAACCCCTCAAGTTTTAAAATGTTACACTGCTTCAACATTGAATTCCTTACGAATAATCTAAAGAATACTTCAAAAAGAGTTCATTGTTTCGACTCGGATTCGAACTGTTATAAATAATTTCCATCACTATTTCAAAATTGCTGATTTGAAAATTCATGTACTATATAAAACTGCTCGCTATGCAAGCAGCGCAGTCAACTCATAAATTTTGTCCAATATTGTAATATTTCGTGTACAGTTTTTTATTAAATTAATTCAGTGGTAGCAAACCAAAGTGTTGTTTCAATTAAAAAAAGGACCCACGGAGCGCCATCCTAACAAAATTGGTGTCAGAAGTGGAATCCCAGGAAAAATCATTGAGTACTGGGATCTATAGGTGTAGGCGTCGCGAATTCGTTTCCACTCGTCTGCACTATAGTATTTGTTGGCTCCGTGACCTAGAAGTCCTTTCGGTAAGTGGTCGACGATAAGCCTTGGGTTCCTAAAAACCTAAGCCCGCGCTACTGCAATCCACGTGATCGACGGTCAGCCTCCGCTATTGAGCGTGAGCCCGCGTTACCCCGGAACACCTCCTGCTGCCACGTGATCGACGGTCAGCCTCCGCTATTAAGCGTGAGCCCGCATTACCCCGGAACACCTCCTGCTGCCACGTGATCGACGATCAGCCTCCGCTATTAAGCGTGAGCCCGCATCACACCGGAACACCTCCTGCTGCCCTGTGGTCGACGGTCAGTCTCCATTTATACGAGTGCGAGCCCGCATCACAAGAGGACCTTCCGTCGAGGTCTCACTGACGACCTCCGTCTGTACATCATCCATCATCAGCTACGTGGTCGCACCGCGTGCAAGCGGAACGCAACGTGTCGTGTCGACGACCTGTAATACGACTTGCTGAGTCGCCAGGTCGCCACGTCGCGCGTCGTGTATCGCCGCAGCCCGCACTACGTGTGTGTGACGTCATCTTCCTAGGATGTTCGCGTGCGCTGCTGCCTTATCACTATTACTGTGAGTTTTCCTATCTATTTACCTAGTGAAAGTGCTTTCAAGTCTATTTTAGTAAAGTGATTTTTTTCCCAAATTTTCAACATTACGTATTTTTTCTTGAACTCTCTTAAAATTAGATTTATACTACTTTTTTTACCTTCACAAGTTTTTGTACACAATTTTATTGAGATATTTTTCTGTGTTTTTGTGTGTCTGATGTTCTGTAGTGCTTTATTGCGATAATTACGTCATAATTTTAATGCCTCTAAAAAAAGAGAATTCCGAAGAAATCGCATCTTCATCCAATTCAGATTCTGCAGAGGACAGTCCAGCACCAAAACCAAAAGTTAAAATGGCTGACAAAATTACCCTTTCTGTCCTCACAAAATTCATAAAACCTTATAATGGGGACCGTGAGTCGTTGCCCGCGTTTTTGTTAAACTGCGAAAATGCGATTTCCCTAGCAACTACAGAACAGCAGAACGTCTTATGTAAATATATCATCTCGCAGTTGGAAGGCAAAGCTCAATTAGCTTGTTGTTTAAAAAAGTTTAATAGTTGGTCAGAGATTAAACAGTTCCTTAAAATCACTTTTGGAGAGAAAAAACACTCCACTCATTTATTAGTCGATTTACAACAATGCAAACAGTTGCCTTCCGAAGACGTGATGCAATTTTCTATACGCATTGAATCATGTTTAACACGACTACAAGCTGACATCCATTATAGCTGCGAAAACGATACAGAACTTGTAGGTCGTATTGCCGCAATGGAAGATTTGGCTCTTTATACGTTTATGTTAGGGTTGAACTCTAATTTTTCCAATATTGTGCGGTGTAGAAACCCTAAGACGTTATCAGATGCAATTACAAATGCCATTGAAGAAGAGAAATTATTTAACTTATCAAAACTTTCAACTCGATTTAATAAACAATGCACAACATGTAATAAGAACGGCCATATCGCGTCAGAGTGTTATAAAAATAAAAATAAGCACTTTTCTCCTAATGCGCATCATGTAAGCATAAATAATAATAATGAACAAAATAATTTTAACAATAATCAATACTCTAACTCAAATTTTGATCCAAATAAATTTTGTGCTTATTGTAAAAAACGTGGTCATTTGATAAGCGAATGTCGTAAGCTGAAAGCCAAAAACAATAACAATTCGCGAACCGAACCAAGTAACTCAACACTATCAAGTGCAACTGCACCGAGTTCGAATACCGTGTCGAGCAATAATCGCTCTAATGTGCATCATGTTGACACTTCTAATGAAAATGATAGTTTAAACTAAATAAGGTTTCGGTTCCGTGTCTGCCGAAACCTAATGTTAACAATTTAAATGACACGCAAAACCTTTTTATTCAATCCTGTGTCCCTAAATTTGCTTCAACACAGGTTAGCGCAAGTAAAGGTACTATATGTCCTTCAAACTGTGTTCCTACATTGTCTTCAACACAGGTTAGCGCAAATAAAAGTACTAAGAGTCCCTCAAACTGTGTTCCTACATTTTTTCCAACACAGGTTAGTGCTACTAAAGGTACTACAAGTCCTTCAAACTGTGTTCCTAAATTTTATCAAACACAGGTTAGTGCACATAAAGAGACTTCCAAATGTCCTAATTCAGATTTAAATAAAGTCAGTCCCTCATCTCTCGAAAAATCGAATCTTCCTTCTAGGGATTGTTTGCGTGAGGAAACATTTAACATTAACTACATTAATAACAGAGTTTCTTTACCTCACGTATACTTAAAAACCAACTATAATGATAAGCCCTTGTGCTTTTTGATCGACACTGGTTCTACAATTTCTATTGTCAAACATTCCAGTTTACATAATAAACCAGTGCTTGGCCCTGAAATTATACAACTTAAAGGCCTAAGTGATAACGATTCCTATTGCAAATCTTTAGGTTCTATTAAAATCTGTTTTGATTATCGTGTCTCGTCAAAAAGTAAAATAATTTTTGACTATTTGTTTCATGCGATTGACGATACGATCAATTTACACTACGATGGTATTATTGGTAGCGATTTTATACAACATTTTAAAATAGATATTCAATATTCAACCAACACCCTTAGTTTAGAGAGTTACGAAATACCTATTTGTTGTAGTAAGCCATTGTATGTCATACCCCCGCGGTCAGAAACGGTCATTGAGTGTTCGGTTTCCAATTTGTCAGAGATTGCTGACCTAAAAGAAGCTTTGATATTAGATCATAAAATAAGTGAAGGTGTATTTTTAGCAAACTGTATAGTTAACTTAAAGTCGAACAACAGAGTTAACGTTTCTGTTCTTAACACCACCGAAACTGAAGTCGAAATTGATAATTTTCAAGTTCAATTAACTCCATTTGAACTACCACCTTCCAAATTAGATGATACTCAACAGGAACTCATTCATCAATTAGATTTCTTAGTTAATGACCGATCTCAAAAAGTTCTTGAGCAGATTAGGTGCTCCCATTTAAATTCACAAGAGAAGAAAGCTTTGATGAACTGTCTTTCTAAGTATACAGACATATTTCATCTCGATGGTGAATTTTTAACTTATACGAATGTGATTAAACATTCTATTAATACTAAGGATGCAACCCCTATTCATGTAAAGTCGTATCGTTTCCCTGAAGTACATAAAGACGAAGTTGAGAAGCAAATCAAGAAAATGCTTGATCAGAATATTATTCGCCCTTCAACTTCTCCATGGAATGCACCTGTGTGGGTGGTCCCGAAAAAACTAGATGCTTCCGGTAAACAAAAGTGGCGAATTGTCATTGACTATCGGCGTTTGAATGATGTCACTGTTTCAGAAATTTACCCTCTCCCTCTCATTACTGACATCTTAGACCAGTTAGGTCACTCAAAATATTTCAGCACGCTCGATCTAGCATCATCAGGTTTCCATCAATTATTATTGGACCCCAAGGACACCGAAAAAACAGCATTCAGTGTTACAACTAATAGCATTTCAGGTCAATTTGAATTTACTAGAATGCCTTTCGGACTGAAAAATGCCCCCTCTACATTTCAGAGAATGATGAATCTAGTCCTTTCAGGATTACAAGGTCTCCACTGTTATATTTATTTAGATGATTGTATTGTCTATTCCCATGACCTTAATTCTCATATTCAGAAGCTTGAAGCTGTATTCTCCAAACTCAGAGAGGCAAACTTAAAACTACAGCCCGATAAATGCGAATTTTTGCGACAAGAAGTTGCTTACTTAGGACATGTTATTACAGACAACGGTGTTTCGCCTAATCCAGATAAAGTGAAGGCTATCTCTCAATTTCCTACACCGAAAACCCCAAAAGATGTTAAATCTTTTCTTGGCTTAACGGGTTACTATCGTCGTTTCATTGAAAATTTCTCCCACATAACGAAGCCTCTGACATCTTTATTAAAAAAAGATGTTAAATTCCACTGGTCCCATGAACAAGAACAAGCTTTGAACACGCTTAAACAAAAACTCATCTCAGCTCCATTGTTGCAGTATCCAGATTTTTCTCAGCCCTTTATAGTTACGACGGATTCTTCCAATTATGCCGTCGGAGCAGTTCTATCTCAAGGCGAGATTGGCAAAGATAAGCCCATTTCATATGCATCTCGGACTTTAAATAAACAAGAAGGGAACTATTCAACAACTGAGAAAGAGCTCCTTGCTATTATTTTTGCTGTTAACACATTCCGGCCCTATCTCTACGGTTATAAGTTTAAAATCGTAACAGATCATCGACCTTTAACATGGTTATTTAATGCGAAAGATCCAGGTGGACGTTTAATAAGATGGCGACTAAAATTAGAAGAATACGACTACGAGATTGTTTACAAGCCTGGTCGAATAAATTCAAATGCAGATGCCTTATCTCGTTATCCAGTAAATTCAATCGTTCATTCTAACCTAAATAAAAGTACTTATGAAGAATATCTAAAAAAACAAACTACTAAAGCCATCTCTAATGATACAAAGATTGAAGAACACAGTCAAAGTTTACATTTATCGAAACAAAAATTAATTGCGTGTCCCGTTTCACTTGACTTCGACAACACTATGCCGCACTGCGAACAGCTGTTGTCAATGATACAAAATTCCGCTGAGTTGCAATCAGCTGAGCGCGAACTTGAAACCGTACAGTCGGTCGATGCAAACATTAAAATATTATATTTCTTATTTACTAAAGTTCATCATTATGACGAAACATCCTACAAAACAATTTACCTACAATTTATTACTAAAATTAAGGGATCAAATTATTACAAAAAAAGAAGTTGAAGAATTATCTATTTCAGATTTTCCAGAACCTTTTACTAAATTAGTTTACGTGAAAGTATATAACATGATATCGTACATTTTCCACGGCACTAATATTAAAATTCATATTTATAAAAACCAAATACGATATCCGAAACCTGCCGAAATTCCATATATCTTCATGAAGCTGAAAATCAGTCTCACATTGTCAAACATGGACATTATTATTCTACACTTAATACTATTATTGTACCTAATTGCTGTTATTTCTTCTTTTAATGTATACAAAGTGTATTTCAAATGTTTTCCCACTGATTAATATTTAATCTTGTTGCATTCATTTACATAAATAATGCATGTTTTGGAAAAAAAAAACACAAAAGTAACCTCAGTTGAGCTAACATATATACAAACTGAATCTGTGGAATGCGACAAGAAGTCGATAAGAAGTCTTCCTGAAATGGAACTTAATAAAAATAAAAACAGAGTCGCTTTTAGAAATTTCGACAGAGCCTCATCTAGCCGAAACTTAAGTAATTTTTAAATAATAAAAAAACCCATTCAATACTGTTATTGATTTTCATTTCGGGACTTCCTTAGATTTAATTACCTTTGTTTTTGTAACCTATTTGTATGTGTTTTTGTTTTGTACTTATTTGTGAAATTTAATTATTTTGTAATTAATTTATAGTTTACCTTATAATAGTGAAATTATTTTTTGTTCTCTTTTCTTTTCATTTGGAGCTATTTATTTCTTACATTTTACCCTTCGCTTAATTCATTAAGCTCCGTCTTAAGGGGGGAGATGTTATAAATAATTTCCATCACTATTTCAAAATTGCTGATTTGAAAATTCATGTACTATATAAAACTGCTCGCTATGCAAGCAGCGCAGTCAACTCATAAATTTTGTCCAATATTGTAATATTTCGTGTACAGTTTTTTATTAAATTAATTCAGTGGTAGCAAACCAAAGTGTTGTTTCAATTAAAAAAAGGACCCACGGAGCGCCATCCTAACAGAACCATTGCATCACCGAACGTCGTCACATAGTTTGACGAACTAGCCAGCGAGCCCATATGAATTGCGACGAAATTGTTATCTACCGTCAGAGTCATTTTATCTTTAGGTCCCTGTCTAATCGATAGATGTTATAAAAAATGTTTTTGCAAAATACAAAAACTAACTTGGGCCTATCACGGATTTGAACGCACATGTCTTTTGGGGGGGTAATCACTTAATGGAGCTATGTGTACATTGTTGAGTAGACTATTCTTTCGAAAATATTAAGCAATGAATTAGCAATGTCCTGCAAAATGATTCAGATTGAGTTTGAAAGTGTGATATGCAATTAGTGTACAGAGTTATATCACACTCACCGTTAGGATCCACTTTGATCTTGGCACAAATAGTCTTCTTCGGTATATCATACTTCAAAGCTGCTTCAGCAGCCGTCAGTTCATTGTTCCTAACTTCTTCCAAACATGTGCGTAGGTCAAGCTCAGAGTACTGTTTGTAAGTCCTGTGCCGTTCCGATTTGGGCAGCTTCCTGGGCCATTTCCGTTTTGGCGCTTCCTCGTCATCTGTGTCTTGTTTACGAGGTTGCTTTCGCCGTTTCACGGGTCTTAACCGATCTGTTGGCTGTGAGGAGTCTGGAAATAGCAAGATAGTGGATAAAAAAAACAGCCAGATGAGAAAAAACCTCGTGGCTGGATATTTATATGTCACATTGAGTTTAATTTCTATTACAAAAGAGGTTTGCTAAGCTTTCGAGGTCCATATTCGAAATTGCCAACGGAATTTGCTAAAAGAACCCACTGATACAGCTTAATTCAAACTATGGCGGCTCGGAACATGAGGCGAGTCGCTGCGCAGTGACAAATTCACCTGTCAGAGGTGAGGTGATAGTACTGCGTAGCATAAAGTTTGAAACGGTTCTTTTGATTTCAAATGGAGAAATAAAAGGAGAATATTATGACCATACTGAAAATCATTGAGGAAACCGCTATTATGGTAACCCAGGTACCATCCGTGAGATGGTTAGTAACATCAAAGTGTTGCTGTGTTCCTTGAGGAGCTGGGGTGAATCGAATAATCGATTTTTCCATCCGTACGCAAAATACGCGGATTGACGTGGAGTTGTGGACACCAGCCCTTATTACCTACCACCCATTAACATATTAAATACAAACTCACCAGTATCAACAGCATCGTTCGCTCCACTAGCATCTTCTTCTTCCAAATACTCAACCTCCTCATACTCCGTCTCATCTTTGACACTCATCACAGTGTCAACAATGTCCATAGTGTATTCTGTGTCAGCGTACATAGTGTCCCCGGTGTCTTCGCTGTCAGGAGGAGGAGGATTGTACTCTATGAGGTATTCCTCATCTAGTCTTTCTTCTTTGATGCTCATTTCATTTTCTGGTGGGAATGGAAATATGTTTTAATTAAACAGGGTGAGTTGTTGAATGGGGGGTACTATGGCAGTTATGCCAAATATTTGATACGGAAATGCAGAGACTATCAAATGGATTAATAGATTTTTTTTGTAATTAAAATCAACTAAAGGAAATACAGGACAGCCATGTGGCGATGCTTGAAGGCCTATGTCCAGCATTATTCTCAGTTAATTTATTTTTGGCCAAACAAACTTTTTTGCTGGTAAAAAATTTGAATTGAAGATTCTTGTTCCTGCACACCAATTCTATGAGTAAAAGATAAACAAAACAAAGATTACCAGCATCTATCTGTTGGAACAGCTCCGCTTGTGAGTCCAAGACCACCCTCTTAAAGTCACTAGCATCTCGCAACCGATAGATGCACTGCTCACATATCTGATCCTGTTCCATCGAGTCCTCCGAATGATCCCACTGTTTGGACATAGAATAATTTATTATGATAAACATGTTAAGCCACGGTTTCCGCGGTCGGTTCGTGGATGGGTGACCATCCATTACATATAGACCCTCTGTGCCTTGGAAAGCATGTTAAGAAGTTGGTCATTCATAGATCTTTGACAGTCATTATGGGTAGTCAGAAGCCCAAAAGTCTGATGACTGGTCTTACCAAGAGGTATTGTGTTACCCAGTTACTGGGCTGTGGAGGTCAGAAAGGCAGTTGCTCCATGTAAAATGCTGGGATTTGGTAAGACTGGAAGCTGCCCTGAACATAGTTGGGAAAAGGCTAGGCTAATTGATTGACAGGCTAAAGAAATAAAAGGTTTAATACCTACTCTTCCTATACATAAGTTGTGGTAGTGTTTATTCACAATGCTTCCATATCAAAGGCGAGTGTAGTAAAGGATTGGTATTGAATAATAAGCTTTATTTACTGTGACACAAAATTGATGTAATGTAGTGTGGGAAAGATGCTAGTACCTCTAGATTATGTAATAGGTAATTAAAGAATTTTTAGTACCTAAATCATTAAAAAATATATGTAACTTTGCTGAGAAAAAGTATTCAAAATAGATTTATAATGCGTTACAGCATAATCGTGATGTGACGAAGCAATATGCCTATCATGGCGTGGCAAGCAACGGACTGCGCAGTTTCGTTTTATTTGTAAAAATATATAAATCTAATTTATTTGGATTTTAAAATCGCAGGTATAGCCGCCAAACCATTTTTCAAAATCTCAAGTTTGAAACAAAGTCATGTACCACGAATATTGGGCAAATAGGCTCATTATTAAAACTCAAGAAAGAAAACTCACAGTCAGTGCAAAACATTGTACAAGCATCTCGCCGTAGATTTCTGCTTCTCCTTCAAATTGATGTTCTGCCCACATGTTTTTTAAGTAGCCATAGGAGAGACAACACCTACATCTACCGAAAAATGTCTCTATCTCAGCTTTTTCCACCGACATGATTGCGATTTAACATAAAACTAATAATTACAAGATTTTCTCAAAGACACACCACCATTTTATAGCATAGACTAAAAAATGCCGCTTTACCGCTGCGCCGCGCGCGCCATTTCAATATTGGGTTTATTATCTATGGCACGTAGGTGGTGATGACCACAGAGTACTTTTTGATATACTGTCATGACTGATGACGTGCTGGCCGTGCATTTCGATTCGATACTCAACGCAACGTTGCCAGATTCATGACTTTTAAGATTACGAAAAAGATGAAAAAGAAAAAGTATGAAGAATAACGTTACAAATGAATCTGTAACCTTTCACCTGTAACGTTATTACAATCGGATAACGTTACTTCTAATATTTTTCTTCGAAAATTATATTCTATAGTTTTTTTTTCTAACTATATTGATACTTTAGGTTTTAGTATCGTTACAAATTTTGGAACGTTATACGATAACATTAGTGGGTAACGGAACGAAATTCATTTCGTTTTCAAGCGTAGACAGAGTAAACTATAGACTGCTGCATATCTTCTTTTTCATTCGCACAAGAAAAGGAGAAATATATAAACGTCACTAGCAAAGAAAAGAGACAGAGTAAGAATATTTCTGTCCCTTACTGCGTGTCGGCTAAGCACATCAATGTGCACAACAAGTTTGACGTTTATGAATGAAATAATAAAAGTTATGAATGAACTATTAAAAACTACACCGCTATTAAACTGAAAATAAGATCTTTTTCGTGCATAATTCAATAATAGTACATTTGCGCAACTGTGAAAATGGTAAAATGTAGTGTAATAAGCTGTAAAAATTATAGTATAATGAAGATTGTCGGAATTTGTTGTCCCTTTCGGTGACACGGATACCATGAGTCTATAGATTACTCTGTCTACGTTTTCAATATCGGCAACCGTGGACGCAATGCAAACATTCAAACAGTTATTTACTCTGTGGGTACTCTATGCTCTGAGTGAGGAGTCTGGTCTGTGGTTTGTCTGTGGTCTATGTATGTTATTGACAGGGCGACGACCGACGACTTGGCGTGAAGTGATTTTTTATCCAAAGCTTTCTTTCGCAAAAAAATCACTTAAAAAGTTGAAATTACGATAAATACTGAATGTATAACATGAAGAAGTTGTGTTAGTTATCATTTTCGAGGACAATAAGACATAAATATGGCCACAGTTAAGAACAACGGCCCGATTATAGACCCAGCATTATGTCGATGTTGTAGGGCTATTAAAAAATGTCGAGTGCTCACAGCGGAGTATACTTGGATGGAGAAAAAGGAAATTTACGCCGATATGGTTATGGACTGCTTCGGAATACTGGTCAGTAAAAAAATACTTTTTGCACTAAGGGCAGAAAACAACAAGATTTTTCTTGTATTGATATCCTATTTGTTTTTGTGTGTGAATCTGAATAGAATGTAAAATAATTGATTCTAACTGTTTTTTTTTACATGAATATTTTGTTTTTCAAATATATTTTTTTAGGTAGACTTGAATGAAGAAGTCCACTGAATAAATTTCAAAGTGTAAAAGACACTCAACAGAGTTATATTTACTTAACAACATTTTTAAAATGAGTTTTACACTCAAGTTATTAAAACGAAAACCTGTAGCTATAAATAATAGTGTAGCTTCTTTTTTCCATATTTTCTTACTCTAGTGTTAGTTGTAATTTTTACCCCATTTTTTGGGTAGAAGATTCCTCCACCCCATGCCATTTTTCCCTGTCTTTGACAGTCTTCATCCAGTAAAAAAAAAAACTAAAACTGAAAAAAATACTAAGAATAGTAATAATGATGTACAGTTATTTAGATAACTGATAAGGCTGTAAGATACTTTATTAAAGTAGTGAGTAGTGTGTGTAGTGTGTGTGTAGTAGTGTTTAGTGGGGTTTGTGACTCACATATTCACTTCTAAAAAGAAAACATAAGAATCCATACTAATATTAACTCTGTCTGTCTGTATGTTACCTTTTCACGCCTAAACCACTGAATGGATTTCGATAAAATTTAGCAGAGAGATAGATTGCATCGGAACGACATATGAAATGAAATGAAAATTATTTGCAAGAATTGTAGTAGGATAGATTTTATCCCGATATTCCCACGGGAGCTACACTTATGCAGGTGAAACCGCGGGGCGCTGCTAGTATTATCCATACTAATATTATAAATTCAAAAGTAACTCTGTCTGTCTGCCTCTGTCTGTCTACCTGTCTGTATGTTACCTTTTCACACCTAAACCATTTAATGGATTTCGATAAAATTTGGCAGAGAGATTGCATCCTGAGGAAGGACATAAGATAGTTTTTATCGACATACTCGAAGCTAGTATAGATATAAATCAAGTAGAAAAAAATAACCAAAAGTTACAAACAATTAACTTAAAATATAATGTTTTTTAAGATACATACATAAACTCACGCTTTCGTCCCATGAGGACAGCAGAAACTACAAACCTTTTACTTAATTTGAATAAATCCTTTTCCTTCCAGCTTTCACATGTTGACGACAATGAGAGAGACTGTGGTGTCTGTGCGACATGTGTTGTACGTCTACGGGACGCATGTGCCTTCAGGCAGCAAGTGCTTCAGTGTGAGGAGCTGTTCCTTAGCGCTAAGCTTGAAGACAAGGATGCGTTAGCAGGTACAATGCATCCATGTAAAATATAGTTTGGAAAAGTCTAGACAGATTGGTTTCCGTGTTTTTTTTTTTAAATTGTCTAATCCGAGAGCAACCAGTACTTAAGAACTATAGTGCAGGGGTCATTTGCTGGGGTCACGGATCATAAGATCGCATCAATGATATTAAACCAAATAACGTGCTGAGAGTAAGCGAATTGAAAGAAAGAGACGGAGAGCCCTATGTCAGTGTACGGCGCAGGCGGCAGTTTTCAAATTACGAATCTCGTGGCTAAATAATAACAGCCGCACAGGTCGATCGATCAAGTTAAGCTACGCTTGCCGCGGTTGATCTGTGGATGGGTGACCCTCTTTACATACCGTGACCCTTCCGTGCCTCGGAAAGCACGCTAAGCCGTTGGTCCCAGCTGTCATTCGTGGATCTTTGACAGTCGTTACAGGTAGTCAGAAGCCCGAAAGTCTGACAACGAGTCTTACCAAGGGGTATCGTAGTACCCAGTAACTGGGTTGTGGAGGTCAGATAGGCAGTCGCTCCATGTAAAATACTGGTATTCATCCGGTTAGACTGGAAGCTGACCCCAACATAGTTTGGAAAAGGCAGATGATGATGATGATGTTATATATTTTGTGATTACTGGCCACTAGCCCTACGCGTGTGTTAAATTAATGTCACCATTGTAGCGGCATGTTATATAACAGAACTATTTCCCCCCATTTCTAACACCAGGCAAAATATTACAGAACTCACAGAACCGAAGATACACAAACCACAAATGGACATAGAGCTAAAGATTGAGCCTAAAGACGACTGCAGTGATGCCTCGGGCGGCGCCGACCGTGACGACGACAATATGTCCCTGGATTATCCCATTACAGAAGCTATTGAAGGTAATGTAACATCTCAACGCATACCTCATAATTTTAAGAATGTTCACAGTCTGATCTCGGTCTCAATCTGTCAAAAATTAGAGGTATTTTCCTTTTTTGACAAGTTTTTGACATTGATTCTTGTTGAGATGAGATTACGACTAGATTTTGAATGTTTTTAAGTTGATTTGTAATAATTAACTCCTAAACAATTTTGGCTGCAGTCGAATTTGAATTTCAAAATAAATGGCATAGAAATTATAGTTCCAAAACAGGATATTTTTATCAAAGATTCTGAATTCAACTGTAAGGGTTTAAACAGACGGACTGCATTTGAACTGCATGCTGCAGCAGTTTGGATGCAGTTGAGGTTTCAAAGCAGTTAAGTCAACTGCATCCAAACTGCGATGCTGCAGCTGAAATGTAGTCCGTCTGTTTAGACCCGAAGTCTCATTCTCATTTTCCAGACCATCACGACATAGATGAAGCGGAATCAAAGCCTCCTAAAGAAGAAGAGTCATTAGAAAAACCAGACTTACCTCTAGATGAAGACTCGAAGTTAGAAGATGATGATGACGAGAGCGACTGGTCGGCGTCTTCCTCGGACTCTGATAAACCCATCAAGAAGAAGGCTAAGAAGAAAGGCAAGACTAATGGAGCGGGAAAGAAGAAGAAGGTCAGCGCTAAGAAGCAGAAGGCTGGTACGTTTAAATTCGGTCGCACACACACACACACACACACACAACACCAAGCCTGTAATCCCAGAAGGGTTAGGCTAAGGTACACGCACATGTCGCCAGTCAAGACCAACCTGCTTACCTTTTGTCAATTATCTTGTATCAATCAGTTTAAGCAGTTTATTATGTTAATACAGTTAAACCAAAAAAAGTATGCGCTTCGGTAATCTTCGTGTTTCCAAATTAGCACGAACGTCGCGCCACATAGCTGCAGAGTAACCCCATAGTGGCCAAAGATTCTATGTTTTGTATTGCCGCGCTTTGATAGGTGTCCTAAATGCACCTATCATTGCGCGTTTGTATTAAGTTTTCTCTCAGTCGGGATTCCTACTCTGGTAGCAGATTGTCAACTGTCACACAAAAGTTTTGAAAAGTTTGTGCAGCGAAAAGCTCACTTGAGAACCGCCATCAAGATTTTGTTTTTGTTTTTTTTTTTTTTTTATGCTTTGCGCCACACTAGGAATTTCTCCTGTATTGTGGTGTAAGTTTTAAGCTCACTGAAACAAGCTGAATACCGTTTCGTGTCTGTGCACGCACGCATATGCGTGCACAGAGTGTTACAGTGAGTTCCCCACCTATTACAGTTGGGTCTTATCAGATGATAAGATCCAACTGACGTAGGTGGGGAACTTACGTCAGTTAGTTCTGTTCAGTTTTGTGTGTCTTTCCTTTATCAAAGACAGAGTAAAAGGAATTTGTCTCTCTTTCCAGGAAAATCAACAAAGAAATCAGCGAAAACTGCAAAGAAACCGCCGGTTGAGAAGAAAAATAACTACGACCGGGACTTAGATTGTATGTCCGAGGAGAACCTCCTTACTATCATACAGTATTCCTACGTGTGTCCCTTTAAGAATAGAAGAAACAACTACTACTGTTTTTACTGCAAGGATTACTATCCAAAACCAGAAGACTTGAGAGAGCACACCGTCTCACATGACACCAAACCGTTCCAACTATTAATGGGGTACAAGAAAATGATCAAAATTGATATCACAAGAATAGACTGTAGACTATGTCCGACAAAAATCGACGATTTGACCGTTTTCAAGCAACATATAGACCAGGTGCACGGAAAAAAGATATATTTTGAAGCTCCTGATAAGATGTTACTGTACAAATTAACTTGGAATGATTTGGTATGTGTCATGTGCAATGATGTCTTCGAGGATTTTAACACGTTAAACACCCACATGGTCGAACATTTCAGTAACTACACTTGTGATATCTGTGGCGTCTGTTTCCTCGAAAAACCTCGCTTAGACGCACATTTGAAGAGACATAAAGATGATGAGCGACATACTTGCGAGGTCTGTGGAAAAGTCTTCAAGTCCAACCATTATAAGGACATGCATGTCGACATAGTGCATAAGAAAAAGGCTATAATTCGATGTCCGAGATGTGATGAATGTTTCATGTCCTACGCGCTCAAGAACAAGCATTTAACAGAGGCTCATGGTCAGAAACGGACATACCCATGTAACTTATGCGATAAAGTGTACAATAGACAGAAGACATTAACGGAACATCAAAGGAGGAATCACCAAAAAGTGTTGAAGCATCAGTGTGAATACTGTGACCAAAGGTTTTACCTCCCTTCTCGGTTAAAAGAACACATGGCGACACATACAGGCGAGAGGAACTTCCGCTGTGAGTATTGTGAAAAAAGTTATCCTAGGTTGAAGTCTTTGCAGTACCATATACGGACTCATACGAATGACAGGAGGTACCGGTGTCACATATGTGGGCAGGCCTTTATTCAGAATGCTAGTATGAAGTCCCATATTAAAAGTCATCATCCAGAGTGTGATATTGAGGGATGCTACTTTTAATTTGTTTAGGCTTTTTAGGTTATTCATTTGGTGGTGTAAAAGAAATAATGATACAGGGTGGTTGACGCACAAATTGTTACCATAAATTCAGCACATGACCTCCTAGCGTTGAAATATTTCGTAGTTTATTTAAAAAAAAATTGCTGTTACATTTGATTGCGTAGGTTGTCTATGAAACTGCTGATTTTTTTTCGATAACCGTCGAAAATTTTCTACCTAATTACAGGCACTTTTGTATTGTCAGTATCACTGTCAGAAAGATGAAGCTAGTTGCCCATTCCAAAGCGTAGTAGGTACCTATGGAGAAGAACGGGCAAGAAACTTCATGGATACTCTTTTAAATCGTAAAATTGTTACAAAAAATTGGTCACATCATTCATGTGGAAATAATATATGTGAGGACCATAGATAACGCAAGAGCAACTACTTTGTGTGCCAAAAATCGTACCAGCTTACGTACAAAAATCGTAAGCCGCCACTTTCGCGCTCAGAGTAGGTACTGCTGGCTGGGTGAGCGCTGGCGCTTACGCCCCCCGGTGGGGCGAGACGGGTGCCGCACGCGGCGGCGTCTTTGAATCGATTTGATTTTCCCATCACTAAATAGTGCTTGTGACGTCATAGTGGGTAGTCAAAAAATAGCACGCTGGGTTTTCATACAGGTCGTGATACTTGCGTTATCTACGCCTATCTGTGGTGAGAACGATGTAGAAAACGGGTACGCTAAAAGCGTCCGTAATAAAAAAGAAAGATAGAAAGAGAAAAAAAACGGTACGCTAGGGGGTTTAGAATCGTATGCTGCATCCATGGTTACAGTTTCCGCGTCGTTGTTCCTGCCACCCTCTATAATCACTTGTCGGAGGCTCTTCTAAGAGGAAATGAGGTCGGAGAGACCTTTTGAACAAGCCTAAGTAAAAAGTCATAATTCGAGGTTTGGCTCTCGCCTATTTCCTCCTCCAATATTGGAACAATTTATAGATATTTCATAAACAGAATAAGAAGGATATTATACTGTGTCCCTATGTTTCTTTTTTCATTAATAGTTGTCAAAGTACACTAGGCCTCTGTTGACAGCGGCAATTTTGAGCATTTTTTTAGGATTCTAGTGCTTATAAAAATAATGTATCATCAAAAAGGACACATTATATAGCCTTCGTATTCTGTTTAGTAAATATCTTTTAAATTGGTCCAATATTGGAGGAGAAAATAGGCGAGAGCCAAACCTCTAATTATGACTTTTTACTTAGGCTTTTTCAAAAAGTCTCTCCGACCGCTTTTCCTCTTAATGCACCCTCCACAAAAAATAACTTAGAATGCTTTCCTAAAAAAGATCATGCCACCAAGTTAATAATCAATTTTCTGAGATTACTAGATAACGAATATAGTCTGAAGTATTTTTTAAAGGAGTATTGTACATTAATCATTTTAATATTAGCAAAAAGACATCACAGTTTATGGTTTTATATGCTATTACATATTTATTTATACAAGACAAGACAAAATAATTTGATTATAAGTACAGTGTATATCAGAAAAATTGTGGGCATATACAACATTATTTTTAGTATATACGTGTCTAGTATTTTTATGTAAAGAATCTATGTACAAAATTTCAAAACTGTATCATGAAAAATCACAAAGTTATAAGCTTGTTAAGTTACCTGTTTGTCCGTACAAAAACATGCTCACCCGCGCCGCGCCATCTTGCGCCCATTGATAATAGTACCTAGGTACCTAACCGTTCGGCGCGGAGATTGGATAACCAACTTAGTGTCGCTCGGTGTCCAACTTTTAACCTTTTTTAAATATTTTTGGGACAAAATATAACATGGGGTAAAAATTACTGGAGTCGATTCAGTTACTTATTCTGAACAAACTATATTCAGGTTTCGCATATACTAAAAATAACGTTGTATAAGGGTGTGGCACAGACTATCAAACTAAACAACTTTCTCCATGAGACCAACATCGTAATCGAAAAAAAAATATTCAACTGTCCCGCAGAAAACTTACCTACTCGAGCTAAATGTATGACAGGACTAGTGGCGGCATCTATATCGCCACATGCGAACTACGCATCACACTGACGTCACGCAAAAATCCTGTATCGCGCAAGCAGAGTTTACCGCGCAACTAGCATATATACAACGTCCCAACATCAATCGTCGGGGAGTTGCCCGCCAGACACGACATCCGTCTGGTCGGGGGATCCTTCCTTTTATATAGAGCTTCTGCCCGCGACTTCGTCCGCGTGAAATTTCACCCTCTTAGGGGTGGAATCTTAGGGGTGGCTCTAAATAGCACACTTCTTCAGAAATCATCAATAAAAGTTCCATTAGTTCCACTATCGGTCAAGAGCTGGCGCTGACATAAAACTGCAATATTCTACACCGCAGTGCACAATGTTAAAATTCTCTGACGAATGCCTCGCCGATCAAAATTTAAAAACATATGATGGTACGAAACCCTCGGTGCGCGAGTCCGACTGGCTTTTGCCCGGTTTTTTTCCTTTGATGAGTATGAGTGAAATTTACACCCTGTTCCTCCTACCTTTAAAGGCTTATTATTTTTTCACGATTACGATTTCCTGTCGATCTCATGGAGAAATTTGTTCCGTTTCATGGTCTGCACCACACCATTAAATATGACCTCACCGTCTGATACATGCTGCAATATGTACAGTCAATGAAAGAGGTATACAGGCAAAAAATAAACATCTTTGCACGAAAGAGTTGAATTTAGCCTACGTACCTATATATTTTGTTGACTGAACGTGACAAAAAAGGTCGCTTTTAAGGAGTATGTAAGAAATGAAGTGCACATACGGAACTGCAGGAAACTACACTCACCGACGTTTTATTTAAAAGCGATCGTCGCATCCATACGTCACTTTTGTTCGGCGAACCTGAACGCGTAGTCGCACCGACCGGGGGCTCTTCGATTTTCCGAACAAAAAGTAACAACGTTCGCGTATTCGCGCGATAATTGCTTTTAAGGCGAAAGCGTCAGGGTAGCCCGAAATTCAAATTTTCTTACGTTTTTTGCAATATGCAGGTCAGTATCAGGTTGTATGTTGATCTAAATAAATATAGATCGCGGTCGTATCAAATGTTTATTTATAGAATTATAATCATAAATATCATTTAAGTTTCCTATTGAATGATTATTTTACGAAATCATGACATTTAAGGCCAATTTGTAACTCAAGGAGTGTATTAATGATTCCTATCAATATAATTCTGTAATGTCAGATTTGTTACGGTCGCGAATCATATTTTACCTGCAAATTGCAAAAAACGTACGAAAAGTTGAATTTCGCGGGCTACTTTAGCGCATTCGTCTTAACGTAGGTACTTTTGCAGATGCAGTTTGCACTCCATTCGCTTACTACTCCGTGTATTGGCTCATTTACTTGTGCCTCGTCGTAGAGTGCGCGATTTAGTAACTCGAACCGTGTGAACAATCAATTCAGTAATTAAAGTTTTTTTTTTTATATGAAGGGGATTGGTGATTTTTATATGAAGCCTGGCAACCTGTCCGCCATTTTGTTTTTTTTTTTGAAGTGAAAACTTCTTTATGGATATAAAGGTTTATTGAGTGGCGGCCATTTTGAAAAAAAAAAACAAAATGGCGGACATTAGGACCTTCAAAGCCCTTTAGTAAGTCTCGTACTCTACTAAAAATAAGTTTTAAAATAAACAAGCAATTACAGAACAGTGATATTTATGCAAATGAACATAACTTATGAATAAAAATTTACCTACGTATAGCTTAGAATGTAAATGTATTTATTAAAATAAGGATTTGAATATAAAATTAATAAAATGCTATCAGAAATTTAAAATATAATGTTGGATTGATCTCAAATTTTTAATTTTTGACACTGCCTTATTAGGATGGAATCTCGAATTCAGTATTTTTTTAAACAATGTTTATTTATTAATTGAAAGAAAATAGCCGAGAAAAGATACACAAAATAGCAGTATTGTGACGTTTGAAGCATTTAATACACATGCCTGAACTTGCACAGAAGTGCAGCTTTCTAAAGAAAATTATGCGTTCGGTAATCTTGTTTTTTCTTCCGAATTAGCACGAACATCGCGCCACAGAGTAACCCTTCACAGAGGCAATGCTTCTAATTTTGTACTACCGCGCTTTGTAGTAGTAGTACCTATCAAGTCGCGTTTGTATAAAGTTTTTCCTCTGTTGGGTTACCTACTCCGGTCTCTGATCGTCATTTGTCACTCAAAAGTGTTGAAGTGTTGTTGAAATTACATGGAGTGGTTAATCTATAATTTTGTAAAAAACGTAATACAAAATAGGCAAGTACTTCCATGGTTATAACAGCTCTATATCAGATCTCCATCATCGCGCGTTCGTATCGAAGACAGACGAAGATTCCCGAAGCTCATACTTTTTTTTTAAAGCTGTATGCATGTTACTTGTATGCTATTGTAGCATTCAGCAATCAGAAGTTATGTCACATCACAATGCCAAGCAAGCTACTTAAGACTAAATGCGGTCGGAGAGACTTTTGAAAAAGTCTAAGTAAAAAGTCATAATTCCAGGTTTGGCTCTCGCCTATTTCTTCCTCCAATATTGGACCAATTTAAATGATATTTCATAAACTAAATAAGAAGGATATCTGTATCCCTATTATTATTATAAGCCTGTGATGTCCCACTGCAGGGCAAAGGCCGCCCTACTCTTCTTCCACTTCTCTCTGTTCTTTCTTTCTTCTTCTGTCATCATCATCAGCCAAAAGACGTCCACTGCTGGACATAGGCCTCCCCCAAGCACTTCCACTTCGACCGGTTCTGTGCTTCTCGCATCCAACGGGTTCCTGCGGCCTTCACAAGGTCGTCGGTCCACCTTGTGGGAGGCCTTCCAACGGCCTTCCTTCTTCTGTGTCCCTATGTTTTTCTTTTTTCATGAATAGTTGTAAAATTTCTACACTATGCCTCTGTTGACAGCGGTTTAAATCGGCATTTTTAGAGCGTTCTAGCTTATAAAAATAAAGGAAATCGTAGGTACATAGAAGTACTTAGTTAATATTTATTATTCAGTAAAAAAATATTGCTTTATGGTTATTAACCAGAAAGAAAACAGGCGAGAGTGTTTCCATGGAGAATATACCAACCGCATTTCCTCTTAAGTTACAGGTATGTATGTTTACGACTTTCGAGCCATCATTGTGCCAATGTTAGAGAGAGATGGAGCTATACAGGACCAATAGCATCATCCCTTTTTCGCTACGGCCGTTGAAAATCGCTCTTAACCGACGTTCGCACAGACGTAAAAATATCGCGCACTGAAATTTCAACTCTCGGTGCAGAGCCGAGCATTGAGAATCCAACAGACCGCATCCCAGCGCATCAAAAAACCACACTGTTGGATTTTGAACTCTCGGCGCTGAGCTGTTAGTTGAAAATCCAGTGCGCGAAGAAATCCCGCCGCGATATTTTGACGTTCGTGCGGCTTTCTGCTACGACATGCCTCGTTGGTCTAGTGGTCGCAAGCACTACAGCTGAGAATGAGGTCCTAGGTTCGATTCCCATGTCGCTTAAAGTGTTATTGGGTTTTCCTATCTGGAATTTCCCAGTAGCAGCCCGGAGTCTGGATTTGTGTCCTCTCCTCTCATTTCATGGGACTTAAACATAACTGGCGAAATATAGGTGTACTATAGGTACAGTAACAGCATAAGTATGTCTACACTTGGCTTTATTCAAAGGCGATTTTCTCCTTTATTTTTGAATGAAATTGTATGTTATTACGAACATAGTATTTTCGAACCTATAGGTTTATGTAAAGTGTCGTATTTCAACGTTGCATTCGTTATTTCGTGAAAAAATCGCAATTGAAAGTTGCCAAGTGTTGACATATCAAGGCCTACGCAGACCGGGACGGCATGGCAAGGGATTTTGCCGTCAGTCAGCGCACACTAACCGCTTAGATACCGCGGCATTCCAGCGGCTTCCCCGCTTCTCTACCCCCGCCGCCTCACCCCGCGGTATGTCACAACAAGCGCCGGAGTTCTTGGCATGCCGTTGCCTACCGCAGGACGCCACGGCATCCCGCCGCGGGAGCCCGTGGCGCGTCTTTCAATGTCGTGCAATGAAATCCCTTTCGATGCCACGGCATCATTTTAAAGCATAGCAATTTATGTCGTATTTCTATATCGATACTTTTGAATGTCCACATAATCAGCCTATAATGTTCCCACTGCTGGGACACAGGCCTCCTCTCGGTAAGAGGGAGTGGGCCGTAATCCACCACGCGGGCCCAGTGCGGGTTGGCAGATGTCACATGTCTTCGAATTTTTGGTTCTAGGACATACCGGTTTCCTCACGATGTTTTCCTTCACCGTTTTGAGAGCAGTGGTGATGAAATAATTTACACAAAGTAAAGCGCCTGTCTGTGTTCGAACCTACGACATACAACTCGTAAGTCGCGGCCGTTACCACTTGGCCACCACTGCTCTTTATGTTTTGATGCTTGAATGTCCATTAGTAAAAAATTAAATCCCTTGCTATGCCGTCCCGGTCTGCGTAGGCCATTATTTAGTGCTCGTGACGTCACACCTCTGTTCAACCCGTTGGGGTAACAAGGCGTGATGATATGCTATGAAATGTTAGCAATCATGATGTGAGGTTTATTGTATTTTAAAGAAGGCTTTAATCAATGTTGATAGGGCTCCATATTTTATTTTTCCACAAAGCGGCTTTAAACAAGGTCAAATTGAATTAGCTAGCGAAACTTCGCAGCCGTGATGGGAACGTATCTAAACCCTAAAAACAAAAATAAACTTATTTTCTCAACTCATACTCTGCCAGCGGTCGTTGACCCCAAACAAAAAATCACCAAATCATTTTTATTTTATTGTGTTTAGATTAGATATCGATACAAACCACGTCGTCAGAGTTTCGCTAACGAATTTAATTTGACCCAGTACTGTAAAATATGAAATGATTGACTGTATTAATGATCACAAATAATAATAATGTTAAATTATACTTAATTAAGTACATAATTACTTAATATATTTATTGTAAGTAAAGAATAAGTCTAGAATTTTAAGTAGATGCATAATAATGATCACAGTAGTTAAGTACCTATTATTTATTAAGTTTTATAAATATACAATAATGATGACAATGGTATTTGTTTTTTTGTATTACTGACTGGGTCCTTTACCGGCATCAGTTTCCCGTGGGAATATAGGGATACAAACTATCCTATATTATGTCCTTTCCCGGGACTCAAACTATCTCTATACCAAATTTCATCTAAATCGGTTCAGCGGTTTAAGCGTGAAGGAGTAACAAACACACAGACACACTTTCGCATTTTTAATATTAGTATGGTTTGCTGAAAGGGCCCGCTCTTGACCTCGATCACGCCTGATGGAGAGTGATGGATGAGGTCTATGATGGAACGAGCGTGCCCAGAAAATGCATAAGGCACTGGAACTCCCACGCATCGACGAAACAGCAGGCTGCTTGACGCCGGACTCCGATGGCAGGGTGGTCGCAAACCAGGCGGGCAATTCAGCCGTCCCATAAGTTTAGGACTCGTTGAATAATTTGTGATAATGTTCAGAAGCAAGACTCAAGGAGAGACGACATTTTTACCATGTCTGACAGTGGCGAAACTATAGGGTGGCATTCGGGCAAAATGCCACGGGCCCCCAGCCAGAGGGAGCCCCCGGCCCTATAGGGCCATCAGCACAGGAGGAGAAAAGTCGTGGGAGATGTGCTAGTAAAAAAAAAAACTACAACGTTAGTTGAGCATTGAGGGAGGGCCCCTTCCCTTGAATTTGCCACGGGCCCCAAACGGAATAGTTACGCCACTGCCATCTGAGTTGACTCTGGATAACACAGCCACACGAATGAGTAGGCTGACATGGCACAAGCAAAAAAATACCTCACACTGGATTATGATGATTTGGATAACAAAACGCAGCTTTGGCATAATCTGTGACAAATTGTTGTCAAACAACATACTGTCAGTGTCAAGTCAAACAAATAATGGAATTTGGGCAGGGTTGGATTTTGTACTATAATTATAGTATTTATACTATAATTTCGCCCTTTGTACTATATACTATCCACATCTAAGGATAGTACGTTAAAATACTATAATTTTAAGTATGCTCCCGAATGCATAGTTTTACGTCATATGAATATTTCGACCGTGCTTGTGTGTACCTATCTGACCGAATTCTGATCTTGTGATGTTTTCTGTGTCGATGGCCGGAGATTCCCCGACTATCCTCCGCAGTATTGTACACTTCTCTCTTACTAATCTCGTTCCTTCCATTCCATTCAAAATTCAGTAAAAGTGACAACAATAGCTTGTGAATTTTTGTGTAAAATAATACGTTTTTAGTGTTTTAATTAGAAAAAATTACGATAGACCGGAAGTATCCAAACCAAAAAAAAAAAAGTGACTATCAAGTTAAATTTAAAAAAATAATGAAAGTGTACAGTCACGAGCACCAATATGTCAACACTTGGCAACTTTAAATTGCGATTTTTTCACGAAATAACGAATGCTACGTTGAAATACGACACTTTACGTATACCTATGGGTTCGAAAATACTATGTTCCTACTAATATAAAATTTCATTCAAAAATAAAGGAGAAAATCGCCTTTGAATAAAGCAAAGTGTATACATACTTTTGCTCGTGACTGTACTATAATTTTTTTATAAATACTATCCTTTTCATTTTTTTGTGCTATCTTTTTCAACATACCTAAATCCAACCCTGAATTTGGGTGTTGTTTGAAGTCTTTGAAGTGAAAAAAGCTTGCAATTAGTTTATTCCTATGTGAATATTCCTTTAAAATGAGCGCGAATAACCGCAAGGGTCCGATCGTGGATTCTGGTACGTGCAGATGCTGTGGTGCAGTCAAGAAGTGTCGATTATTGAACGTGGAATACGAATGGACGGGTCAACGCGAAGTTTATGCCGATATGTTTGTCGACTGTTTTGGACTAGTGGTCAGTTTAATTCTCTTATTTTACGTCCTTATACTGAGCTGACCTATAACTAGAACCGCTTTGTTGAAATAAGTAGTCTTTTGCTGACTGAAAACTGAGGAATCGGCCGATTCGTGTCGTTAACAATTGAACCAGCTTAATTGGGCAAAACCTGTACCGAAGTCCAGTACTAAATGATGAGTAGAATCCATTAATATTATATTTATATTTATATATTTTTTATGTTACCGGTTCCTCTGTGAGATTGTCAGTAACGTCGAGTTGTAGCTGGCGTACCTTGAGGAGTTGGGTTCGAACAAATAATAATCGATTTCCCACCTGTATGCAAAATACCTGCATTGATGTGGTGTTGCGGACACCTATTACTTATGTTACCTGTTTTTCCAAGCTATATCTCATCATCCGCCTGCCATTTCCCAACTATGTTGGGGTCGGCTTCAAGTCTAACTGGATGCACCTGAATACCAGTATTTTACAAGGAGTGACTGTGTACCTAATCTCCACAACACAGTTATTGAATAACACAATACCCCAAGGCACTATAATAGTGTTCATAATTATTTTCTTCCCAGCTCTCTAACTTGGAAGGCGACAAGTCTGAGCGCCTGATCTGCGCGACGTGTGTGGTACGTCTGAGAGACGCGCGCGCCTTCCGACAACAAGTGCTGGTGTGCGAAGAGAAACTGCTCAGCGCTACGTTGCATATACATGATGGCAAGTGAAATAAACCTTCCTTTCTCCACACTTGAATGGTCAACGTCAATTGGCAATAAAATAATTCTCGCAGTAAATCTCTTTGATCTCAAAAAATACCGCACCCGAGTTATCGCCTAACGTCAATTGGCAATGTGAATGCTGTTGTAAAATTATCATGATAAGTTGTGGCACACCTTCGGCTAGCGCCCAACATCGCGATAAACAACGGCGTAGGCACTCAGTCACGCACGGAACATCATTGATCACACAGTTCAATAATTTCAGTTTTTTTTGTAAGAAATACGCATTGAAATGACTTCGTGTGTGTTTTAATAATACAAGGAAGGAAGCCTTCTTCGCTAGGGGGTCTAGAATCATGTACTGAATCCATGCTAGTTTGCGCGTCATTGCCCCGGCCACTCTGTGTAACTTGTTGGGATTCATAAAAATTGTTATGTTTTATGTCATTCCCGATCATCATCATCTCCTGCCCACCGAACTTATTTGGGGTTTGCGCAACATGTCTTTTTCTTCCATACTTCTCTATTAAGGTCACAGCTCATTAAAGCCACCCGGCACCCACCCCGCACCGCCTCATCGCACGGCGTCCACTCGTTGTCGACAGGTGGTCCACTGGTGGACGCCGCGTTATCACCAATAAACGTCGCGCGGTCAACCAGTGGACCTCGCGTCGCGTATAACATTATCGCGTTTCGCGTTGGCAATGCGCAGTCAACGCAAGGCAAGCATGCGAGCAGCGAGTGGTCACCGAGTGGTCCACCCGCCGTCCGCGCGTGGAGGGCTTACGACCGAGGCGATCCGGTGACACTACGGAGTTGATGTAGTGAGCGCATACCCATACAAGTCCATATACAGAATACTAGCCGCAGGAGGCGAGGCGGTGCGGAGTGGGTGCTGGTGGCTCTCATGAGCTGTGACCTTTAATCGTCATCTCGGTAGTCACCCCCTTTCTAACCATATCATCATTCACACAATCCATTGTTTCATTGGTCCTCCCCTACTCTTATAGTGTTCAACATTCATGCTCAAAACTTATTTCATTCCAGATAACGAAAACAATTACCAAATGAAAGTAGAAGTAAAGGAAGAAGATGATGGCGTACAATACAAAGAAACCAACGATTCTGACAACCACTGTGATGATCATGTAACTGACCCCATTGAAGACATGACAGAGAAGACGGAACAGAATGAGCCCGAATCGGGCAAAGAGACTGTCACAGCTAAATGTATGTATAACTTACTTGTTACCATAGAGTAAGAAAAACGGCCTCATCATTGATAAATGATTTATTTCTGTAAGTAGTTTTTACACGTCAATCATATATTTTTTTAAACTAGATGAGGTCGGCGTTTCCTATCTGACTATTCTTAGAAGAAAGGCCGAAACAAACTCAGAAGTCCTGTGACTTCTGAGTTTGTTTCAGCCTTTCTTCTCAGACTGAAAAGAGACTGTTCTCTTTTAAAGTCCAGACAAAATCTTGGTCAGTGGATTTAGTTAACAAGTATAATTAAAATTGGTCATTTAAATATTCGTCAACAGATTAATACACCTTGCTATTTAACAATTTGAACAGATTACCCTCTGCCTTACCCTTCAGGGAATACAGGCGTGATGGTCTGTTAATAAGAAAAACAAAAAACCCGCCGAATACATAACCTCCTCCTTTTTTGAAGTTGGTTAATGAATCTCACTTACTGGGTAATACTAGTTTGGCGGTGCGGTACCATCGTGCCTCGGAAACCACCTGGGTCCTGCGCCTGATCACTCTCCGGTCGTGTGGGATTGCCGTCCCATCGGAGTAGGAGGAGGATATGAAAGTGAGGGAAGAGAGAGTACACCTATGTCTGCGTATGCGCACCCACTAGTGCACTATAATATCTCCCGCGCTGAAGGCTGGGGGCCTAAAAAGGTAACTTTGGCAGAATCATAAAAGGATAACATTATGAATCATAATTATGGCGAAGACAGTCCGTGTTTTTCTTTTTTTCGTTGCACTACATAGGTATAGTCAAAGAGATTGGGATTGGATTTGGATTGGATTGATTGGTATTTTAACAAAGACAAAAAAAAAATAACTGAAGAATCCTTCACCAATGGGATTTGATACGATTAACTTAACAGTTAACTGTCCATTATGATTCATAATGTTATCCTTGTATGATTCTGCCAAAGTGGCCTTTTTAGGCTCCCGGGTCTCCGCTGAGATTGGTTGTAATGACTGAATTTCGGTCTGGAGGACTTTATCACTAGTAGTTAAACAGTCTACCTAAACAATGACCTGTCAATTCCAGTGTCCAAAGAAATAAAAGTAGAAGAGATACAAGAGAATTCAGTTGAGGAGTTGCCGCCGCGACCTGAGGGCGCCACCGTCGACCCGGCCCAGACGAACATGTTGGGCCAACTCAAGGGCATGAAGAGAAAACTTGACCAGATGCAACATACTGAAGGTGAGATATTTTAATTATGCATTTAATTAGCCACGAGTTGCGATACTGAAATGTACGCAGTGCAGCCTAGCTGGACAGAGGACTGAGCTCGAAAGTGGCAGCTTACGATTTTTGAACGTAAACTGGTGCGATTTTTGGCACGCGAAGTAGTTGCTCTTTCGTTATCTAGATGTATCTATATCTGTGCTAATAACTAATTTGGGGGGTCTTTTATTTATGTGGCCGACGACCCTCCTGAAGTCCTGATAGAAGCTGGTTACCGCCGCCTATAGGCACCTGTATCAGGTTTTACGAGTGCCTGACCGACCTTGGTGAAAAAGTCTAAATACACCTTTAACTAAGCATGTCACAGATGATGATGATGAATTGATTTGATAAATGAGCTGTTTGTTTTCTATTAACCCTTTGAACGCCATTGTCACATATACGTGACAAGCAAGCGCGTGCCCTGTACGCCAGTCGTGTGTCGCCTATCCTATTACGAGCGACATAAATATGTGACAAAAAATGCGGTGCACTTTACCACGAAATAAACAATTAAATCATTACTTTTGTGTGTTTTTAAATGTATACCTTAAATATTTAAAATTGTGGCTTGGCGTGGAGGGCACGCGCGTGCGTTTATGCTCTGGCGTCCAAAAGGTTAATAAAATAAAATTAAAACTTCAACTATATCCGACGATCCTGCATACTTATCTCTTTTGTTGACTGTACGTGCAAGGACCTTGACACCAATTATCTCTAAATTTTTGTTAATCCAGGTCGCAAGTTGAGTCACCCTGTATAATACATACATTTTTCTTTTCAGAATCCCGCCGAGCCGAATCCCCACTCTACAGGCGACCATTAATAGTCGACAAAGACCATCAACTCTTCAGGAACGCAGTGAATATCATCGAAAACTCTTACGTCTGTCCGTTCATCGCAGTCTTTAGCGATTATCATTGTATATACTGCCGAGAAATGTTCCTAGACCCGACCCAGTTACGAAAACACACGATGACTCACAACCCAAAGAAGTATAAAGATGTACTAGACACCAGGAAATTACTTCAGGTCGATATCGATAGAATTGACTGTAGGCTATGCGATGAAAAAATCGATAGTGTCGATACTTTTAAACAGCACATCACTACGGAACACGGAGTAAAGCTATTCAACGATGTACAGAATGAGTTCATGCCTTTCAAGCTTAAAATTGGAACGCTAACTTGCGTTGAATGTGGGAAGAATGTAGGATTTTTCCACGCGTTAAAAAAACATATGGCCGAACACTTTGGTACGTATATTTGTGACGTGTGCGGCGCTCACTATTTTGAAGAACGAAATTTGATTGCCCACAAAAATTCACACAATAAAAAGAAAGATGTCCAAATGTTCCCGTGCGATGAATGTGACAGGACTTTCCGTACGAAAAACAATAGAAATTATCATGTTGCGCGAGTACATAAAAACGAGCCCGCTTTCCGTTGTAATAAATGCAACGAGGTTTTTAGTTCTTATCATATCAGGTACCAACACAAAATGAATGTCCACGGCGAAAAGCGAAAGTTCCCTTGCGACGGTTGCGACAAAGTCTTCGACAGTCGAAAGGCTCTCACAGATCACAACCAAAGAACTCACTTACAATTGTTCCGACACGAATGCAAACTTTGCGACAAGAAATTCTATCTACCCTCCGCTTTAAGAGACCATATGACGTCACACACTGGAGAAAAGAACTTCAGGTGTGAGTTTTGTGGGAAAAACTACGAAAGGGCTAGAACGTTAAAGGTGCATTTGAAGTCTCATAGTGCGGAGAAAAGGTATAAATGTACGCTTTGTCCATCTGCGTATACGCAAGTGACGACCTTGAAGACTCATATGAAGACTAAACACCCTGGGGAGGGTGGAAAGAAGGGAGGGGGTGGAGACTAATCATATTCTAGGGAAATACTACTAATTGGGATAAAGTGACCGATTTTAATGAGACTTCATACGCATAAGCCAGGATACAAAGGTCTAAAAAGTTACGAACATATTCGAAATGTCGTAGTTAAAAAAGATACTGGTAATCTCTGTTTCTATGGAAAATTTAAAATCGGTCTAATTTGGCTGTAACACTATTTTTCGAAAATCTTCTGTAGTAAAGTAACTTTTTAGATCTTTGTATCCTGCTTATGCGTATGAAGTTTCATTGAAATCGGTTCATTCATTTCGAAAAACAAGGGCTTGAAAGATTGTATGAAATGCCGTACGGCATAAACACTCTTAAGAGGAAATGCGGTCGGAGAGACTTGAAAAAGCCTAAATAAAAAGTCGTAATTCGAGGTTCTGTCTCTCGCCTATTTCCTCCTCCAATATTGAACCAATTGAAAAGACATTTCATAAACTGAATCATCATCTGCCTAGCCTTTTCCCAACTATGTTGGGGTCGGCTTCCAGTCTAACCGGATGCAGCTGAATAAGAAGGATATAATACTGTGTCCCTATGTCTTTATCTGTAATTAATATATGGATAAGTAAATAAATATAATTTACTTCCCATACAACAAACGTGTTTCTTTTTCGGCGTTTTTGCCTTGTAGTACGGAACTTTCGTGTGCGAGTCCGACTCGCCCTTGGCCAGTTTTTTTATGCGCTGACGACGCGTTTCTGATTAGCGCGTCCTCTGCGCATTATCAACAGGTTTTAGCAGATTTTGCACGTTTGTATCGATACAAACCAAACGCAAATGTATCGCGCGTTTGTATTGATTCAAACGCGCGTTTGTGCAACATTGTTTTGTAATTTTTGCAATGCGTTGCATTGCGGCGCGGCTCGACACAATCTGCGTTTTCCTTTATACCTACACTATTCTGACTGTATTGCTGTCCAGTGGTGTCGCGCTGCGTCCTGGGTTCGAGCAGGCCCCTCTGTCCCACTGGGCACTCTGGGCAAGTGCCCAAGGCCCCGCGATCGACGACGGGGGGCCCCAGCCTGCCCTAATAAAAATCATTCTTTGCAGCCGCCGTTCCATTCTACGCATTATAAGTACCCGATTCAATGACAAAATAATTGATTTGCAGTGCGAATTTTAAGCATCGACATGTGAATGCTAAGGCTGAAGCCACAGCGCTGCGGTGCCGCACCGCACCGTGTGGCTTGGCTCTAAGAGTTACTTTTCCAAATAATAATTATTACAATTATCGTGATTGTAAAGAAACAAAACAATTATAATTTTAGAATTTGCTTATCTACACAGGGGCCCGTAATTTTAGAATTTTGCTTATCTACACAGGGCCTCGTGATCCATAGATGACCAGGGCCTCCAATATGACTAGAATAGACGGCCCTTGGTTCGAGTCCCAGGTCGGGCAGTCCTACTGTGTTTTTTCTAATTACGACCCGTTTTCTGGGCAACATAGGACTGCAAGTTGACTGTATGACGAGAGTTTGGTGTTTATGGTGAGGTAATCCCAGGATATGTCTAATACTAGTGATGTACCGATGGCAGCTTGTGGTTCAGCCGAAACCATGTCATAATTCAGGGATCAAATGCATAACTAACGTTCATCTGCGTTCGAATTTATTTTTTCCGTTTCGGTTTCGGCCTAACCGAAATTCAGTGTCGGACATGTTTGTATCAGATACTTTAAAAAATTACCTACAGCAAGAAGAAAATAAATACACATGTCGATAAATAATTGCATACACATTTAATACTGACAGAAATACAATAAAAATAAATTATAAACAAAACAATACATTCAACTATAATTGGGATCCAAATCGTACCCTTGATGATGAGATTTCATATGATTTTTTAAGCTACCATTTTGTTAAACGTAGAATTGCAGATGTCACATTTGTACCTTCTTTCGTTGCTATGCGACCGGATATGTTCTTGTAAGGACTGTAATCGGGATAGCTTTTATCACAGAATTCGCACCGGAAGTTCCTCTCACCAGTGTGTGTTGCCATATGTTCTTTCAACCGCGATGGTAGGTAGAACCGTTGATCACATAATCACATTGATGTCGGTAAACTTTCAAATGATTTCTGCGATTATGTTCCATTAGAGTTTTTCGTCTGTTGTAAACTTTATCGCATAACTTACAAGCGAACGTTCGCTTATCCCCGTGTACTTCAATCAAATGACGATTTCTTAAAGCGTAAGATAGGAAACTAGCTTCACATTTGTAACAGTTGACTGTCGGCTTCTTTTCGTGGACCGTAGCAACGTGCAAATATCTACTGTATTTAGATTTCAAGTTTTCTCCCACAAATTTCGCAAGGGAAACTCTCTTCGACTTTCGTGTGAGATTTTATGTGAGTTCTTAATGAGTTGCGTTCCAGGAAGCAAGCGCCACAAACATCGCATATGTAAGTACCGAAGTGGTCGATCATATGCCTTTTAAGTACATCGAAATACGGGAACGCGCCATTACATTCTGTACAAATTAAATTATCCATACTCAATTTAAATTTCAAGAACTCGTTAGAGACGGGATACAGCATTTTTCCGTGGACGCTAGTGATGTGCTTTTTGAACATTTCCAAATCATCGATTTTTTTCGTTACACAATCTGCAATCGATTCTCAGTGATGTCTATTTTCGGTATTTTCCGGTTTTCCATGGTACTTTGGAGAGTTCTAACGGGGTCGTGGGAGAGGGTGTGTTCTCTCAATTCGTTGGGTTTGTGAACTGGTCTCGGCAGTAGAAACAGTAGTATATACTGATTCTATTTTGAAAGGGAGTTACATAGGAGTTCTTGACTATCGTTACGGCGTTCGTGTAAACCATAAAATCGTGGTCTACTTCGTGTTTCTTTATCTTGATCTTCTGTGTTTCTTTCTTAATTGGGACTTCAACTGCAACTGAAATAATAAAAGATATTTTTATTTTCAATTATAAGTAAGTACTCATAGTTAGTGGTAGCTAGTTAGAGCAGTGGTGGCTAAGTGGTAACGGCCGCGACTTACGAGTTGTAGGTCGTAGGTTCGAACCCAGACAGGCGCTTTACTTTGTGTAAATTATTTCATCACCACTGCTCTCAAAACGGTGAAGGAAAACATCGTGAGGAAAACGGCATGTCCTAGAACCAAAAATTCGAAGACATGTGACATCTGCCAACCCGCACTGGGCCCGCGTGGTGGATTACGGCCCACTCCCTCTCACCGTGAGGAGGCCAGTGTCCCAGCAGTGGGAACATTTAGGCTGATTATGTATGTATGTACTCCTAGTTTCAAACGTAAAGAAATGTGTTTTTGGAAAAAAACTTTGACTGTGATACCCAAGTAAAGTTCAGTTGTAGCTACAACTTTAAACATTTTTCTAGCTAGCGAAAAGCATCGTCTGTGACGTTTCGCTAACTAGTTTTGACTGAAGGCTGATTTTTCGCGCGTCAGATATATTTTATCTGAAGAATCGGTCCTGTATTTATTTATACTAAAGTAATAAAACTGAAGATTTTGTTTGTTTTTTTGTTGTCTGAACGCGTTAATAAATGAATAATGGAATTACCAGTCGGATTTTAATAATCCTTTGTGCATTTTTGAGGAAGCTAGGCTATCACACTAATATTATAAAAGCGAAAGTTTGTGAGTGTGTGTGTTTATATATTTGTTACTTCTTCACGCTCAAACGGCTGGACCAATTTTGATAAAATTTTGTATGGAGGTAACTGACACCCTGGATTAACATATAGGCTACTTTTTATTCCGATATTCCCACGGGATCAACATTTATGCCGGTGAAACCGCGGGGCGCAGCTAGTAGGCTATATAAAAATCATCTAGGACTTAG